>JANUYF010000003.1:14658338-15258338 GCA_026167975.1 Phrynosoma blainvillii
CTAGAGAAGTAAGTAACTGCCGAGGCCTAGGCTAAAAGTAGGCCTCATTTCAGCCTCAGCCTCGGTGCTCCAGTGGGCTCCTCCCATCCCAGGAAGAGCCCATTGGAGCAGCCAGGACGGGGGTGGAAAGAGTCCTCTTTTCCTGGCTAGTTGAATGTGCTCCTCCTCTTTCCACCCCCATCCTGGGTGCTTCAATGGACTCTTCCTGGGGTCAGAGGACATCCTCCCATCCCAGGAAGAGTCAATTGGAGCACCCAGGATGGGGGTGGAAAGAGTCCCCCCCTTGAAGAAATCTGCCAAGAAAACCCTCATGGTAGGGTCAAAATGAGCCAGAAATTACTCCAAGGCACTGGATTATTACCCTGGCCAAGTTACACTGTCTCAGCCTCAGAGGGTGGAAATGGCAAACTCCCTCCTCTGAAGAAATCTGCCAAGAAAACCCTCATGGTAGGGTCAAAATGAGCCAGAAATTACTCCAAGGCACTGGATTATTACCCTGGCCAAGTTACACTGTCTCAGCCTCAGAGGGTGGAAATGGCAAACTCCCTCCTCTGAAGAAATCTGCCAAGAAAAGCCTCATGGTAGGGTCAAAATGAGCCAGAAATTACTCCAAGGCACTGGATTATTACCCTGGCCAAGTTACACTGTCTCAGCCTCAGAGTGTGGAAATGGCAAACTCCCTCCTCTGAAGAAATCTGCCAAGAAAACCCTCATGGTAGGGTCAAAATGAGCCAGAAATTACTCCAAGGCACTGGATTATTACCCTGGCCAAGTTACACTGTCTCAGCCTCAGAGGGTGGAAATGGCAAACTCCCTCCTCTGAAGAAATCTGCCAAGAAAACCCTCATGGTAGGGTCAAAATGAGCCAGAAATTACTCCAAGGCACTGGATTATTACTCTGGCCAAGTTACACTGTCTCAGCCTCAGAGGGTGGAAATGGCAAACTCCCTCCTCTGAAGAAATCTGCCTAGAAAACCCTCATGGTAGGGTCAAAATGAGCCAGAAATTACTCCAAGGCACTGGATTACTCTGGCCAAATCACACTCTCTCAGCCTCAGAGGATGGAAATGGCAACCCCCCCCCTTGAAGAAATCTGCCAAGAAAACCCTCATGGTAGGGTCAAAATAAGCCATAAATTACTCCATAAGCCAATGGCCTAAAAACTCCAAAGGTACCAGTCCATATGATCTTGGAAGCTAAGCAGGGTTAGCCCTGGATAGTCCTTGGATGAGAGACCGCCAAAGAATCCCAGGTGCTGCAGGCTGAATTTCAGAGGAAGGAACTGGCAAAACCACTTCTCGAGTCTTCCTTGCCTAATAAAACCCTAAGAAATTCATGGAGTCACCATAAGGCGACAGGAGACTTGCAAGAAAGTTGGGCAGGGAATTTGTGCAATACCTGGCCCTGCTGCTGGCTTAAACTTACATTTACAACTTAAAATTGTTCTTAAACTGCTGTTAACTTTATACAGTTGATATAAAATATTTTACTACAGTATTTGGTTAAGAATCTTTTTTTTTCCTAGATTTTCCTCCTTTAAAATTGGGTGCATCTTATATGCTGGAGCATCTTATATGCCGAAAAATATGGTATTGTTGCACATCACCTTGCCAAGACTGTTAAAAGCCTGTACTAAAATAAAAGAAGCCCTTGCTTGATTTTTTCCTTATTTAAATAACAAAGGGAGTGGTAAGAAAATTATAGGGGAAATGGGAGTGAGAGGGAAAACTGTTTTAAATATAGGGAGAAATTTCTGGTTGCAGGAATCTCTGCCCTGTTTATACCAAGAGCTGAACCAAATTCAGGACATAATCATTCACTCCCTTTACATTGTCCTAGTTTTATCAACTGACATTTTATTCTTACCCTATTATGTTCACTGGAGAATTCAATAGCTTTCAGACTGCCATCCCCTGCCTTCCCCTTGTAGTACATTTTTCACTCAGACAGGGCCTCCCTTGACAGACAATAGCACAGACAGGTTTTTTTTTTAAAGAAACAAAATCTAAACCTGAGCAATGTATTTGCCATATAAAAAGAGTATTGTATTTGTTTCTTTCACTTGGACCGGGCTTGTTTGCCAAGAAGCTAAAAATATACCTCCAAGATAGCATCTCATCCAGACTTGACATTAAAAGCAACAACCCATTTATGTACATGTAAGCAAAGCAAAGCAGCTTATTTATATACCGCTTCATATCACGCTATGGGATGTCTAAGCGGTTTACAACTGTGAGCTGATTGCCCCCCAACAATCTGGGTACTCATTTTAGCGACCTCGGAAGGATGCAGGCCTGAGTCGAGCCTCAGCCCTGGCTGGTATTGAACTCGCAACCTTGTGGTCTATGAGTGAGTGGCTGCAGTACAGGCATTTAACCACTGCGCCACCAGGGCTGCTAAAGCGAATGAGTGTTTCTGATAAATTAGGCCTTAGGCAATGGTGTCTCCCAAACTGTAGGCTTTGGAGCAGGTTTATCAATGACAGCCTTCAAGTTGAATCAAGCCTCTCAGCAGTGGAGGGTGATGGTTGCCATATCAGTGAGTTTGCTCTGGATTTTACTCATAACTTTAACAGGGCTTTCCAAGGTGCTGAATACTGTCTTCCAAAATAGAAGACACCCTTCTTTAAAGCGGGATGAATTCTAGAGGATCTCCCCTCTTCTACTGGCATGAAGGTTCCTGCTTGGGAGAGGGTGGGAGAGGACATTGCCTAACACTCACAATGGTGAGCCCAGAAGTATGAAGAAGCAGACCTCCCTGCTCATGTGAACCCCTGGGTATTTTCTCACTCTCACATATCACCTCCATCTTTACTCTTGTAGTGAATCTATGGGTGGTGGTGGTGGTGGTGGTGGTGGTGAGAAAAAAGCAGAATGAATGGTGTTTTAAATAAGAGGAATATGATTCATGCAGACCAGGAAGTCTGCTTCTTGAAAATAACCATGGTGGGTCAAAGTCCAACAGAATTCTTAATGAGGAAGACTCACTTAAGGATAGCTATTTCCTTGATTTCTATTCTCTGATGTAGTGTTCTTTCCAAGTTATTGTATGTAAAGGTAGATATCTAGTGCAGGGTTTTGGAAGTAATGCATTGTAAAATAGCACTGTCTGAAATGAGTTACTTTTCTTTGCAATAAGGGTGCAACCAAAGTCAGTTTCAAAAGTAGAATATGTGTGGGAGCAATGTTTTTTTCATGAGCATGTTTTTCATTACTTTAAAAAGTTACAACTCAAACTGTCAAGCATTGTAGCCACAATGTGGAAAGCTTCACCAATTTGTTTGTATAGAGGTACAATGTGCATTTGTATAATGTAGTGTGCAAAAATAAGTGCATTTTCTGGATCTAGTGAAAAACAATGAGAGCAAGTGAAGTTTTTTCTTTCTTTCTCAGGAAGCTGCACAGTTTTTTGTTGTAGTAAAAAAGAATGAGTGTAGGTTCTGACTGCAAAGCTGAGCAGTTTTCTCAAACTCTTGCACAGCTCTCAGAAACTGCATGGTTTATGTTGTTCTGGGAACAAGTTCCCACAATTTGTAGTGACTTTTGACATACCATCTAAGTTTCTCAAAGGAATGGGAATTTCAAATTCAACCCCCATTATGAAATTGATTAATTTCTGTTCTATTCCTACACTATGGGCAGCTAGAACAGGGGTAGGCAACCTTTCCCCTTTATGGGCCAAGGGACTTCAGCTCCCAGAATCCCAGGAGCTATTGGCCAACATGGGACTATTGGCCAACATGGCTGAGGCTTCTGGGAGCTGAAGTCCCTTGGCCCTTAAAGGGGAAAGGTTGCCTACCCCTGAGCTAGAATCCTCTGGCTGGATGCTCCCTCTGCTCCCTCTTGGCACCATTGGCCTCCATTCCTATCCTACTGGTCTCCATTCCCTGATCTCTCATGCATCATTCATCCTTCATTCCCAAATGCCACCCTTTGCACCCCAGACTCTAGGCCACAGGAGGGGCCATGTAGCTACATGGTGTGGTATATGTTCTGTGAGTAGATGTTTTTGGGGAAATCTCCAGCATCTCCAGTTGGACTGGGAAAGATCTGGACTGGAATCCCAGGGAAGCTGAGCTGAGGCCCAGAGTAGATGACATTGAGCAAGATGGACCAATGGTCTGGTCTGGCACAGTATGAATTAGTATCCTACCTTGAAACCTTGTAATCCTGTCAGTTACAGCTGATGGCTTCCACTTCAGTAGGGCAGTGATTCCACTTCAGGTTGAACTTAGAGCTGTTGAGGGTGCTGGAAAATAAGTTCAGCACCTTGGATAGCTCTTTCAACATCTTAAATAAAGCCAACGTATATTCACTGCCTTGCCGATGTGGGAAATACCAGCATTCCCTGAAGCTAGTTAATAAGATTAATACTTTTTAAAAAACAAACAAACACACAAACAACAAACCAAGTTCTTTCCCTTCCTTCCCACATGCTGTCTTTTAGCTTTGATGAACCTTTTTGTGGGCACTTGCCCTTTAAACAACAAATAATGGTAACTGTTTTAAAATAGTGGTAGTTGTTAACACATTTACCCACATCACACCTGCCTGGAGTGGAGCCCCAACAAAATGAAGAAAAACGAAACAAAACTAGGTAGCAAATGTTAGTTCTGAAGGTGAACCTGAACTCAAATTGAAGACCCAGCAAATGAAACTGTGGCTGAAATTCTGCCTCTCCTATGGTGAGGGAAGCTCTCCATGAAAATCTAGCTTGCATTCCTGAGACTTGTGCTGAACTCAAAGCAAGGATGAGCTGCATCTCATCCTTCTGGAGCTAAGTTGGTTCTGCAATGCCCAAAATAGCAAACTTGCCTTTGTCAGCAACAG
This sequence comes from Phrynosoma blainvillii, assembly GCA_026167975.1. Taxonomy (NCBI): domain Eukaryota; kingdom Metazoa; phylum Chordata; class Lepidosauria; order Squamata; family Phrynosomatidae; genus Phrynosoma; species Phrynosoma blainvillii. The sequence goes on from JANUYF010000003.1 coordinate 14,663,168, forward strand.
CAAGCCGATAGGGCACTTGGAGATCAGATGTGTTAGCTAAGGAGGAACTATTTTTGAACCGCACCTCTCTTGGCAGATAGATGTTTCCTCCCTTCTTTCTTTCCACACCCCCTCCCGGCCCTTCTGCTGCCCTGTTCTGCATTTCAAATAGCATAATGCAGAAAACAGCCTAAAATGACAAAGTTAGTTTACCATAATGCCATCCTGTACACCCATAAATATATTCAAATTTGCCAGCAATGATTTCAAACAGATTAAGAATCTATCTTCCAAAATGCCAATCTGTCCCAGAACTTGCTCTTGGCTCTTGCATATGATGTTACTTTATGGATTATACTGTGTAATTGTGCATCTGATTGAATTACTTTTATCAAAGCATTCTGCCACACTGAACAACAATGTAGCTAGGTCAGGGGAGGCTAAAAATAGAGGGGAAGGATAGCATAGAGTTAATTAGATTTGATGAGGAGGACAAGAAGGGGCTAATCTTGAAGCTTTAAGGCCATCATCCGATTAGGAGTCTTAGTCTATTAATCAATGGATTCAGTGATTCATTCATTGGTTTAATCTGCATGAATTTGACTATGATTTATATTGATCATTTTTCAAGGGGAGAAATAGTTTGTTTTTAGATTATAGATGTTTCCATCAAAAGACAAGACCATCACAGGAAAGGCCTTCCCTCTTGAGAGAAGAGAGAAGGGGCAGTTATAGGTCTTTTAGGGTTTCACCAACTGTTTTTAGAAATACTTATATTGGGATAAATCAAGCGCTAGTCCCAACTACAGTAGATGCATTGTAATAAATAGGATTTATATAACTAGCAACTGGCAAGTTCTGCTCACTTCAGTGGGTCTGCTGTAGTTGGGACTTGCCTTGGATTTAGCTCATTCAGCTTTTAAAATAAATATTCCCCAATTGAAGACTATGCCCTTTTAGGCAATTAAATTCTTTAAAATTGATTTTCTGGTCTCATTAGAACTGTTTTTATACTATTTTAATCTTCTGTTTATCCTCATCCATGTCTCCTTCTTCTCCAACTTTTACCTTCCCAACTTCCCAAATACCTTCTTGAATAACTTAATTCCTTCTCCCTTGTAGTCCTGGAATTCACTCTCACAACATTATCACCTCTCTCCTTTAAAATCCTTTTAAAATTGCATCCTTTCCTTGAAAGCTTTCACTAAACTTTCACTTTGTTCTTATCCCAAAGTTGGAGAACCTTTCTTCTGTTGAGGTCCACATTACCTTAGCCAAGCTATGGTTGTAAACAATACCAAATGTGGGCACAACTGGAGTCAAAATGATAAAGGTTTGCAAAGACACCCAAGATTTTCATGTTGTCCTTAGGCTGCAGCCCCCATCATTTTCTCCATGACTGAAGTTAAGCTTGCGTATGCATTGCAATATACAGTATTTCTTGCAACCATCTGCAAAAATCTGCTGCCCTTTCTCTTTCATGGAGTATAACCGGGGTATAGTTATGGGGTGGTGGGGGAATGAGAGCATTGCTCTCCAAATGTGAATTCTGGCCCCAAATGAAAATTTCCTTCAGCTTCCAAATCTGTAGCATTGCAGAGAGAGAAACATGTGGAGGATGAGATGCAGCTCAGTGAAAAATGATCTACTCTTAGGACTCTTCTTTTTGCGTTGTTCTCATTCCTTTGGTCACATTGCCTGCCTAAACTGTAATTCAGAATGCCCAACTGAAGATTTAAATTACTGCAATGCTAGATATTTGGGCACTAAAGAAAAATTTCATGGAGGGGAAGAACTCTTAATGGGGTGTGTGCATTGTCCTCATTTTGCCTCTTCATCGTAGCTACAGTCCAGTTCCAACTCTTCACTTTGTCTCTGTGAAATACATGCATGCACACACACAGATATCACTAGAATCAGTCCATACCTTTTCTGGTAGGCAGACTCAGTAGTCAGAAACAACTGGAAGGCAATTGATTTCAACCATTGGGCTCATTGAGGAAGCTTCTTTGGAAAAACATATGATTAGAAAATGTGAACTCTTCTCCAGAGACATACCATGCTAGTAACATCCTCAGTTTTACTGACCTTTTTGCATATCAAGGTGATGGGAGTGGTGGGGGAGCCTCACCTGGACTCTTATGGTTATAAAGGCAGGATAAGAATGGATAGTTTGGCCAGCAGGGATTCACCATTTTTCTCGGCCTCTTCAAATGTACAAAGGTTAGGAAGAGGAACAGCAGCAAAAGACTTAGGCCAAGACCTACACTATAAAGCATATATTATCTGGAGCAGCAAACCTAAATCCATTGTTAATGGCAACTAGAGTTACGATTTGAACTCAATGAGACTTGATAGTGTGGAATTACATAGCGTGGGCTGTGCTTTACCTTTTGAGAAATTATGAAACAGCCTCCCTACAAGGGCTGCTTATTTTTTCCTGGGGTTTGAAGGGTCAAAGGGGGCATTTTGAGTCTTTCCCTGCAAACGGGTGGTGGTGTGGGTATGCAACCCCCAACATCTGACATTTGCCCATTCCTATTATATAGTTTGACATTTATATTAAGTCTATGAAACAGTGGCTGTTTTAATTGTCCCTACTGTTTTTGAATGGCTGTAGATCACTCCTTTGACATGTTCTGAGCTGCTTTGTGCACAGTAATTTGGAAAAGTAACATACAAATAAACATAATGATGATGTTTCCATGTTCACTCTGTGGCATTTCACAGGACAGGACTGGGAAAAGCTTTTGTCTGAAATTCTGTAGGGTTCTTTTATTTGGACAACTGCAACCGCTTAGATTCCTTAAAACCTACAGTTTTCATCAGGCCTAGTTAGCATAGCCATTGGTAAAGGATTATGGGAGCTCCAGTCCAAAAAGATCTAGAGCACCACAATTGCCCAGTCCTCGTCTGGGTGAACCAGAGACCTGATACTCATTGGTATCATTAGAGGGGTGCAGGGATGTGGACCACACTGGGTAGCACCTCAGAAGAGGGGTGACACCTGGCTGGGTCCTCCTTCCATTGTGCAGTGAGGGAGTAAAGAAGAAGCCACTCCTGTGGTGAAGGAGAAGGGTGAGTGTGCCCCTGCAGGCTTCGCTGCACCAGCAGTTCCTTCCTCAGGAGAAGGCCGCTGACACAGTGAAAGAGAAGAGCAAGTGTGCCACTTCCATCCTCTCCCAGTGCTTCACTTGGGTTTTTGGTCATTGCCCCTCTAGCAACCGCGTCATCAGGTGACACCAGGCCGACCCTATATATGCCAGCCTCAAGTGTTCATGTTATCTGGTTCCCTTTACTCCTATGTAAATTTTTGGAAATGTAAGAATTAAGTGTGCCTTCACTTTCCTTCATGCAAGGAAAGTATATATGTCAGAAGTCTGAGGATAAAAACCTTTGAGTTTGACCATGTTTTGTCTGCACACTTTAGTAATACATAAGTTGCTTGCCTATACAGTGAGCCGTCTGTATCTATGGATTCTGTCTCCACAGATTCAACCATCCATGGCTTGAAAATATTTTTTAAAAATCCAAAAAGCAATCAATTTTGCCATTTTATATAAGGGACACCATTTTCCTACCCTATAGTACAGGGGTAGGCAACCTTTCCCCTTTAAGGGCCGAGGGACTTCAGCTCCCAGAATTCCAGGAGCTATTGGCCAACATGGGACTATTGGCCAACATGGCTGAGGCTTCTGGGAGCTGAAGTCCCTTGGCCCTTAAAGGGGAAAGGTTGCCTACCCCTGCTATAGTATATAATGGGACTTGAGCATCCACAGATTTTGGTATCTACGGGTATCCCGGAACCAAACCCTAGTTGATACCAAGAGCCTACTGAACCAATAAATTTACTTACATTATGAACTGAGTCAGAAAACAAGACATCACAACCGAATATGCTCATAATTGTTATTTCAGTTCTGATACACAGTTTTGATGCAGACCATTTAAAAAAAGTATTACAGGGTGTCCATTCTCCCATTCAAAATTCTCATTAGTGGAAGCTTTTCCAATGTATAGAATCCTGACAGTCATATTGTGTTGAAAGTGATTTTTTTAAAAAGGTGGAAATCAATACAGAGTTGCAAATATACTTGCACACACCAATATTTTAAAGGTAAAGGTAAAGGTAAAGGTATTCCCTAATGATAAGGTTGTCAAGTTGTGTCCAACTGTAGAGAGTGATCATCTCTGTTACTAAACCAAAGAGCCAGCGTTGTCAGAGACTACTGTGTGATCATGTGGCCTGCATGATTGCGCAGAATGCTGTTTACCTTCCCACTGAGAAGTGGTATCTATATGTCTACTTGTATTTGCATGCTTTCGAACTGCTAGGTTGGCAGAAGCTGAGACTAGTGACAGGAGCTCACCCCATCATGTGGCACCCGGGCCTCGAACTGCCAACCTGCCGATCTTGCCATCAACAGAGTCATCATCTTAACCACTTGAGCCACTGCAGTTTTAATTATTCTGCCTACCACCAGAAAATATCTGAATAATAAGAAAAAATCCCTAAAACTCTGTTGCTTAGAAAAACTGGTTAACCCCCACCCCCAATTTATCTGGGATTGCAAGTTTTATATATTTGGGGATAATTTTATTATTGTTGGTTAGCAGTAACTTGAGGAAGACATTCAAACAGAGTTGTGAATCATGCAGTTTACTGATTAATGGTTTGTGTCCTTTTGTCTTCACTGAGTATTTTCAAAAGTCAGGACTGGGTGGCTATTTGGATGCACAGCTATTACTTTCAAATGTGTTCTGATCTGGTTGTGGCATCTCTCCAGCTGAAAACATGATAAAGATGGTGTCAACCTTTGCTCTGAGCTTTCTCTCTCTCTCTCTTTCTTTTGCCACTTTGGTTCATGACCTTAGTGTTATTTAAACTTGAGAGGAGAAGCTATTACCTGGCAGTGTAAGCCAAGGAGACAGTGTGAATTATTCCACTAATATTTAATGAAGCCTTAGTCCTCTTAAACACCACCTGTTACATTCTTCTTTGTCAGTCTAAGCAATACGTGTTCCATGTTAGCAAAGAGCTAGGAGGTCCCCATCAAGTACATTCTTCTTTGAACATCCTTGCTTCGCTCATATTGGTCCTTTCTCCCTCTCAGTTTTCCTAAAGAACCATAGTAGCTGTTTGTATATAGCACTAAGGTCCTACACTAAGGTGGATTTAAAAAAAACCAACCAACCAACCTTGTTTCTGTGTCTTTATTGAGGAAGTATTTGGATACGAGGCTCATGTCACAGTAGGAAGATACAATTAGTTTAACATAAACTAAAACAGGAGAGAATGTAAAGTAACAAACAATAGCAAAAAAGGATCTAGAAGTATGGTAAAAGGCAACTTGGTTTAGCTCGTTGCAGGCTGTGTGGTCAAACTGGCAGTAATCTTTCCTTGCTTTGCAGGTTAAGTATAAAGTCCTAGGAGCTCATTGCATGAGGCCAGTAAACCGCTGGGAATAACAGGATAACAATGCATTTGATTCTCACCTCTTGCATGTTGTTGTTGTTGTTCCATCATTATAGCATGGGAGACCATTGTAAAAGGGGTTCTTTTTACATACAGAAATAATTCAGTTATGATTTTATTTTTGTTTTTCATATATTAGTATATTATTTTAGTATTTTAGCATTTTATAGTGTTGTGTTTTATCATTCATTTTTTACTATATACATCTAATGTTCTGCCCATTGGTGGAAAGGGACTCCAATGGTTATAAATAAATGTTGTATTGTCTTCTTCTTCTTCTTCTTCTTCTTCTTCTTCTTCTTCTTCTTCTTCTTCTTCTTCTTTCATGCTTTTGTTGTGGTGTTTGCCTCTGCAAAACCTTTCTTCTTATTGTGGTTGGTCAGGGACTGGTCAATGGATGTGGTTTTGGTAGGGAAATGTTCGTAGTGATTGGAGGAGATCCATCTTCTATCCAGTGTCTGTTGCAATGCTACAATGAAATGATGTTTTAATGCCTTATTTGTCCCCCTTCTCTTAAACTCTCTCTCTCACATACTGAACTTTAGTGGATGGAGCTTTCCATCCTCAGATCTGAATGCATCTCTTGTGGTGGTTTAGTTTGGATTTTTTAAGCTCATGGGATTTTTTAAGCCACAAAAGGGAAGGAAGAGGAATTTTGTTTTTTTTGTTTCTGGAGCTGGGTTTATATCAGAAAGAAAGCTAAGAGAGGAGCTGAGCTGGAGATCACAGTATGTAGAGGAAGAAGGGTAGATGGATTTCCCCTAACTGGCTTTTTATTGGTGCTGTACTGTGCTTAGGTGGGAGGCTGCTTGCTTGTGCTCTCTTCTCCACTTTCTCCCTCTCTCCTACATAAAAGAAACAATGCAAAGAGGTGAGGATAATGTTTGGAGGAAGGTTGATGGGAATGTTATGTGTGAATGCTGTTTGGCATTTACAATTGCTGTAAATCCAGAATGGATCTGAAGGTGCACAATATAAGAGAGCAATCCTGTCTTAATAGCATTTTTACAGAGAATGCAATTACAGCAGGATAGGGTCCCTGTGCAATAAACCTCCTAGTAAAAGTGATGTCTCTGTATGTCACTGGTAGTGGTTCTGTTGCCATATTGGCTTTATGTGGTTAGTCTAGTTCTGGCCAAAATTGATTTTGCTCTGCACGTAGGACCTCTGCCATGCATCCATGGTGAAGATGTCTGCATGTAGAGTTGTGCATTGATTCTGCTGCACAACCCTTGTGTTGAATGGCAACATTGACAACCCAGCATGCATCCATGTGCCTAGTGACAATGCATGTCAGTCCCAGCCCTGGTGGCGCAGTGGTTAAATGCCTGTAGTGCAGCCACTCACTCACAAACCACAAGGTTGTGAGTTAATGCCAGCAAGGGCTCAGGCTGGACTCAGGCTTGCATCCTTCCTAGGTTGTTAAAATGAGTATCCAGCTTGTTGGGGGCAATTAGCTTACAGTTGTAAACCGCTTAGAAATTGCATAGCGTGGTATGAAGTGGCATATAAATGAAGTTGCTATTGCTTCTGCAAACTTGAACTGAATATAGACATTTGGCAACAGATAAAAACATATATCTGCATAAGACATCAGCAGGATTCTGGCCAAAGATTTACAAATCACTACAAAGTACTGCCTGACTTTATTAGCTACACTTTTCCATACTGAGTTCATCACCATCTTCTTTGGGCTGTCTACTGTTCTAAATGTTCCCTCCAAGGAGGTCTAATAGCCTTCTTTTGAACAACAACAAAACTGGGGACAGCCTGTCTATTTCAACAGATATTTGGAAGCTTCTGATAGATGTTGCTTTTTTCATACATGCTGGGAATTTAATTTGGTTTCCTTCCCTGTTGGCACTCAGATGCCAGGTAATAAATTTGACAGTCCTGGATGGTAACTGAGTGTCTTTGTATTCTCCTCTAGAATAATTGTTTTAAGTGCGGCTTCTGTTCTTTTATCTGTTGGGTTGTATTTTAATATTTGATATTTTAATTATTATTACAATAATGAATAATTGTAATCTAAATTAAATATAACCTAAATCTATAATTATAAAATAAATCTATAAATAATTTAAAATGCTTAAATGAATAAATAATAATTACAAATTGATAAATAAGTTTAAAATAATTAATTATTGGTCTTGGCCAAAATACAATTGGTGATCCTCAGGGCTTATCAAAACTATTGCACAGAAGCAAGCTATTTCAATAAATAAAAAAAGAAGGCATGCCCATCCAAATCTCCAGAGCCAATAGTGAGCAAAGACACAACAAAGATCTCTGACTGGCTAATTATCTCTATCATTTTGAAATTCCCATGTTTATTGGCCAAATGGCCTACCCACCTTTGATCATCCTCTCTCCCCTCTCTTTTGATTGGAGATCCATGTGAATTGAAAACTCTTTTCCAGGAAGTCCCAATCAGTACAAATTTTAAAACAGTATTCTAAAAAAACTTTACTGTTATATTGTAAAAGGTCTGTGGTTCCTCTCCCATCCAGCAAAAAGAAGACAGAATACCTTTTACCGGAAAGTAGACAACTACACTTGTTTAATAGTTGTTGTTTTTTTGCTATAATTTAGCTTGGAATAAACAGAACTGAACTTCTAGGTAGAAAAGAAACATTTCTGTCTTTCATACATTTGTTGTTTGTTGTTTGTTGCTGTTGTTGTTGTTAGCTACCCTTGAGTCAGTTCCGACTCATTGCAACCCTGTGGATAAGACATCTCCAAGAATCTCTATCTTCCACTGCCTTGCCTAAATCCTGCAAGCCCTTGCCCATAACCCCCCCTGATTGAGTCTATCCATCTGGTTTGTGGTCTTCCTCTCTTTTTTCTAACCTCTACCTTTCCTAGCATTATTGTTTTTTCTAGTGATCTGTGCCTTCTCATGATGTGGCCAAAGTACGATAGTCTCAACTTGATCATCTTTGCTTCCAAGGAGAGACCTGGTCTGATCTATTCAAGAACCCATTTCTTGGTCTTCATGGCTGTCCACTGTATCCTAAGTACTCTTCACATTTCAAATGAGTTGATTTTCTTTCTGTCTGCTTCCTTCACTGTCCAGCTCTTGCATCCATACATGGTAATTGGGAATACAATGGCCTGAATGATTTCACTTTAGTGCTCAGATGTATGTCTTTGCTCTTCAGTATCTTTTTCAGTTCTTTCATAGCTGCCCTTCTCATTCCTAGTCTTCTTATTTCTTGTCTGCAGTCTACATTCTGGTCAATGTTTGATTCTAGATATGGGAATTCTTTCACTATTTCAATTTCCTCAATGTCTAGATTGAATTTGTGTATTTCTTCTGTGGTCATTATTTTTGTTTTCTTTATATTCAGCATCAGACCTGCCTTTGCACTTTCATCTTTGACCTTTCTTATTAACTGTTCCAATTCCTGAACATCTTCTGCTAATATTATGGTGTCATCCACATATATTAGGTTGTAAATGTTGCTTCCTCCTATCTTAACTCCTCCTTTTTCTGATTCTAATTCTGCTTTTCTTATGATATTTTCAGCATATATGTTAAACAAGTAGGGTGATAGGATGCAGCCTTGCCCGAACCCTTTGCCTATTGGGAACCACTCTGTTTCCCTGAATTCTGTTCAGAGGGTGGCCTCTTGTCCTTGGTACAGATTACTCATCAGCATTATCAGATGTAGTGGCACCCCCATGTCTTTGAGTGCATTCCATTTCATTATCTATACAATCAAATGCTTTGTTGTAGTCTATGAAACACATGCTGATTCTTTTTTTGAATTTGCTGTGCTCCATTAGTCATCGTATGCTTGCAATGGGGTCCCTAGTGCCCCTTTCTTTTCTGAATCCTGCTTGCACCTCTGGAATTTCTCTCTCCATGTATGGTTGGAGTCTATGGGCCTGAACAGACTGCCAGAAATAATCCATCTTGAGACCACTTTAACTGCCCTGGCTCAGTGCTAGAGAATCATGGGAACTGTAGGTTATTATGGCACCAGAGTTCTCTGACAGAGAAGGCTCAATGTCTCAGAAAAAACTACAGTTCCCATGATTCCCTAGAATTGAGCCAGGACAGTTAAAGTGGTCTCAAGCTGGATTATTTCTGGCAGTCTGTTCAGGCCCCATGTTGCAGAATTTTGAGGATTATATTGCTTGCATGTGAGATTAGTGCTATTATCCTATAGTTGCTGCAGTCTTTTGTATCTCCTTTCTTGTGGATTGGGATGTATATCGAGCATTTCCAGTCTGTTGGCCACTGCTTAGTTTTCCATATTTGTTGGCACATTTCAGTTAGCACTAAAGTTGCATCTGTCTGTAGGCACTGTAGCATTTCAATTGGGATATCAACTGTTCCCGGTGATTTATTTTTTCCTATTTCCTTTATTGCAGGTTTCACTTCACTTCTTAGAATTTGGGGTTCATCTTCATATGGCTCCCCATTCCAAATATCATTCATATCTCTTTTGTATAACTCTTCTGTGTATTTCCTCCAGCATCTTCTTGTTCCAGCATTATGTTATTTTTTTCTCCATAGAGCATCCCTGACCTCGGTTTGAACTGGCTTTAATTTCTTGGATTTTTTGATAGAGATTTCTCGTTCTTCCCTTTTTGTTATTGTCTTCTATTTTTCTGCATTGGTCATTGTAGTATTTCTCCTTATCCCAGCGTGTCAGACATTGGACAGTTGTGTTCATACTTATAGCTTTGTTCCTATCTCCCTTTGCTTTTGCTTTTCTTCTTTCTTTTATTGCATGAAGTGTTTCATTTGTCATCCATTGTTTCTTATCTTTCTTTTTGGCCACTGCTAGTGTTTTCTTGCATTCGTCCTTAATTATGTCTTTAATTTCTGTCCACAGTTCTTCAGGTTCCCGTTTGATTATACTTAATAGTTCAAATCTGTTTCTTACATTGTCCTTGAATTAATCAGAAATATTATTCAGGTCGTATTTTGGAATAATGATGGTTTCTGTTTTCTTCTTCAGCTTAACTATGATTTTCATTATAAGCAGTTCATGGTCTGTGTCACAATCAGCTCCTGGTCTGGTTTTGGCCACAAGGATAGAGTTTTTCCATCTTCTATTTCCAATAATGTAGTCTATCTGGTTCTTGTGTTTACCACCTGGTGATGTCCAGGTTTATAGTCTCCTATCTGGTTGTATGAAGCAGGTATTTGCAATGAATAGATTATTGGCCTCACAGAATTCTATCAGTTGCTCTCCTGCTTTATTTCTTGTTCCTAATCCAAATCTTCCTACTGTTTTGGATTCTTCTTTGTTGCCAACTTTAGCATTCAAGTCTTGAATTATTAGTTTGAAATCTTGTGATGGTATGTTGTCACTTTCTTCCTGGATTCCATCATAGAATCTCTCAATTTCCTCTTCATCTGCATCTGTGGTTGGTGCATATACCTGGATTATTGTGATGTTTATAGGTTTACCCTGAGGCCTTATTGATAATATACGGTTTGATTTTGAGTTGTATCCTTTGAGTGCTCTAGCTATATCTTTCCTTAGTATGAAAGCCACCCCATTTCTTCTTGCAGTTTCTGAATAGATTACTATATAGTTGACTGATTCAAAGTGACCCATTCCTGTTCATTTTAACTCACTCATTCCTAGTATTGCTGTATTCATGTGTTCCATTTCCTTCTTTATTATCTCTCATTTTCCCTGGCTCATACTTGTCATGTTCCAATTACATGTGTAATGTTGCTTCTACCTATGCTTGTTTTATTGGATATGTTTTCTGTCTGGCCTCCCCCTCTCTAGTTGTTGGTTTTTGAGCTGTCTCACTTAGAGGGTTTTCTTGGTGAAATGGTCTCACAAGAAGGGACACCTTTTGCCTCCTTTCGCACAGTGGTGACAAGTGACACTACTGTTCTCTTTGTGAGAGTTGACTTCAGTGTCACCCACCACTACTGCTGCAGCCCAATAGCTGTTCATATATTATTCTCTTCTTCTCCCCCTCAATTCTCTTTTCCCTTTCCTTTTTACACTCCTAGATGTTTTCGTCCCTCAATTCCCTCCCTCAGTTCCCTCCATTCAGATATACTTTACTGAAATCAATAGATCATTAAGACAGCACATTAAATATATCTTAAGACAGCACATTAAGACAGTCACATTAAAGTCACATTAAAGATATAAGTACAGTTGAAACATATTCATAATTATAAAACTATATTATGTTATGTTAGCACACCTTGCATGCCCTACATTATTTTGGGGCACACATATTTTGTTATATTTTGTTATAATAGCAGTTACAGAGAGGCCAAAAAGCAGGGACCTGGAAAGGTCATGATGACCATTATGTTACACAGACCTGGGGGCATGTGTAAAGGACCCATGTAATTTAATGGCTGTGAATATTGCTGCTTCCCAACCCCCCTGCCATGCACATTTTATTCTTGAAGGTCAAGGGCAAAGAAGTCTGTTACCCTAAAGCATTAAACCATTCTCTTTGTTAGCCCCCATTGTATTTTCCAACACCCCATCTTATCCCAGACTCCCTGGGGTTGTCTTGATCTTATCACCGCTTGATTAAATCAAGGTCACAGCCATCAACCAAAAATATTTCTTTTGTAACTCTGAAGTTGAAACCATCAACCAGCTGGGAAGCCCATGTTTCTGGGATTCCTGGAAAATCAACTCAAGCTGCCTCAACTCACATTTCACCCATGAATACTCCTGATTGGGCAGTCCCATTTTGGTCCACTTTGGGCTCAGACAGACACTCTACCACAGGGGTAGGCAACCTTTCCCCTTTAAGGGCCGAGGGACTTCAGTTCCTAGAAGCCTCAGCCATGTTGGCCAATAGTCCCATGTTGGCCAATAGCTCCTGGGATTCTGGGAGCTGAAGTCCCTGGGGTTCTTTAGTTTCAAAACTGATAGAGATTAGTTGAAAATCCCAGCTATAGTTACCCTGGTTCTCTTGTTGCTCCCTATTGAGCTAAATAATTTCCCCATTGAATACAATTTGTGGGTGCCCTCCCAGCACTTGAGGTTTTTGGGTAACAGTTACATATAGTACTATTCCATAGACAAAGAAGTGTGTGTGTTAATTGCCTTCAAATTAGCCTCAACTTATGGTGACTCTGTGAATAAGACAGTTTAAAAATGTAGCCACTTGTTGAGTGAGTGATTTGTCAGAGCTCTGGAGTAGGATATCCACCAGAGAGTCAGGGAAGCACCCAGGGAAATGTGGCGTGTTAGGATATAGTAGACCTTCCCTCACACTTTTCCTAAAACCGCAGTGGAAAACTATATGTGCTATGGTTTCAATTCAATGATTACTGCAGTGGTAGCATCTCTTATTCAATGGAGTTTTATTAAATCTGCCAATTAATAGATTAGAGGACAGGACATTAAAACTTGCCATGGAAAAAGTCTTTCTCCATTTCAGGACAGTTAATCAGCCTAGGTAAGGCATTCCATCTTTGTAAGGAGGGCATGATAAACCCAATGACTAGGAAGAGCAAGGTCTCCTTGCAGCTCCTTGCAGCTTTTAATAATCTATGTTCATTCGCCGCAATGGTTGATTTGGCCCCGTCTAGGTCCGTGGATATCACGCACCATCACTCCTTTCAGTGAAGGGATTATGTAAATTGTGATCTTAATTGATCTGTTCTGGCTAAGTGCCCTGGTTCTCCCATGCTGAGCCAGCAGGATCGCCATATATGGTCATGGAAGTCCTCATATGGCATGGCTAGTTTCCTGCACTGGAGGTGCCCTCTCAGCTACCTAAAACATCCTTTTTGATATCAATTTGATATCAGAAGAGAGGAGGGGTACAGAGAGCCAGACCTTGGGATAACAGGTGACTTCCATGATTGGTTTAAACCCAAATTTTACAGGAGCCCTTAAAAGTGCTGTATTAATTTTGGGACCAGAGTTCAGCACTTTGGATGGCTCCTTTAAGATTTGGACTATAACCCAGAGAGATTTTGCCACCCCATTGATCCACAGTGAAAGGAAAATCCAAAAAAAGTGGCAACAACTTGGAACTGATGGAAAATTACAAGTATATTGCCATATTTGGTTCTCCAATGCATTTGCATCTGATTATTGCAGTGATTTGGATCAGCTATACAGTATTTCATTTCAGATCTGACTCTTTTTCTCTTTCTCACTACACAGTTATACCATTTTAAGTTTCATGGCTCCAGTCTATGGAATCATGGGATCTGCAGTTTCATAAGGTACTTAGAATTGTCTGCCAGAGAGCAACAGAGGATCAAACCTCAAATCCCAGGATTGGCCCTGGTTGAAGCCTCCTTTGGCTCTGGATAAGCCTTGATGTCATTTGGAGTTCAGTGTCTCAGTCTATAGAATGAGTATAAACCCATTGATATTACAAAATTGTACAATAGGGAGGCTAGAATTCACAAATCAAGTGACAACCCTTTTGCTATGGAGAGGTTATGTAAGTACAGTGGGATGTCCTTGCCTTTCAAGGTTGAAACAGTAATATGTGTGTGTCATCTCTTTCCCACAACACTTTTCCGGTGTATGTGCTGACTCTTCAGGAGACACCTTCTGAGTATAATCAAAACATTGGTTCTATCGTTACACTGGCTCCAATCTCTACAGCTAATCCTGAATCATATGGGCACAACCTTTCTATTAAGAGCTGGATTACTTCCCTCACTAAGCAATTAGAATGCAAAGTAAGTTTGTTTCCTTTTGAAACATTCCAGGAAGAATTTACTGAGGAATATAAAAGACATAAATCATTTATTTCAGCATCTGAATCCTTCTAGCAGGGGCTGGATAGGTACTTCTTCTAAAAAGTAAGGTAGATTTAGAATGTGATTTTCCTTCACACACACAGCATGTGCCATTATGATACATCTATGCCTGTCCTCTTGTACTTTGTGTTTTGGAGTAAGATTTTATGTAGTTTGGAAAGTTTATAAAGCACAGCCCCCAGAATCCCCCCAAGATGGAGTCTGTAGCCAATAAAAATAAATTTTCCAAGCCACGTGGAACCCTACACACAATTATAGGAAATCCACAATTATAGAAAATCCGGCCCGGATTGCCTTCCCCTGTTTTAGAAAAAGAACCGCATTATGAGTAGGTAGTCTTGTATCTTCCAGATGTTCTAGAGTGCAAATAATATCAGCTTCAGTCAGCATGGCCAATGGTCAGATAATAATAGTACAAGAGCAAAAGGATAAAAGAAACAATGTGCATTTCAGTGTATCTTGTTGAACAGGAAAAATATTTTTACTTAATCTTTCCCCCCCTCCCCATTTGACTACTTAACCTGATTTAGAAGTATCATTTTGTGCAGAACTGCTTCTTAGGAAAAGTTTTGCTGCAGGTTAGCAACTTTTGAAATATAGAAACTCCTCATGACAACCCCCATAGTCACATCTTCAAGCAAAGATCACAAATGTAGGCAGCTGTGCTGCTCCACATCAGCAATCCAGTTCTAGTAATTTTCATCTCCACCAGAAGTGGATCTTTTGTAGAGTTAATATGTCTTAATTGCCCTTTCAAGCCCAAGCCACTTCAAAATACTACTTTGCATAATAACAGGGGTAGCTCCTAGCTGTATACTGCTGCTGAGAAAAATCAATTTTCTCTCTACCCACCATGAAGATTGCAACTCTGAGTGAAAAAGGAAATGGGGCGGTTGTGGCAGCAGATAACATCAATCTTCCATTCTGTGCTAATCTAAAAGCCCTGTGGCTTTGCCCCATGTGAGCCTTGGCTGCATGACAACACTGCTGAGGAGCCCAGAAGCAGTGTGCTGATCCCACTAACAGAAGCTGATCGTATGATAAATATAAATTTGATAGTCTCATTAGTTGCTGCAATCCATTAAGGAAGGAGGGAAAGGAGAAAGGGAAGGAATGAAGGTAACGTCAGAGCAGCATTGAGCACAACATACATCTTTGCAGAACTCCCACAGAAATGTTTAGATTCTTCCTGAACATCAAGCTGTGATATTCAGAGGCTGTAATGCAATGTGAGGCTATAATTCAACATGTATGCAGAACATATTGTTCACACAGCAGGCTTAGAATCAGAGGTAGAATGACTGAAGATTGGGGGAAGGATCATTAACAACCTAAGATACGCAGACAATACCATACTTCTAGCAGAAACCAACAAGGAGCTGGAACAATTACTGAAGAAGATCAAGGAGGAAAATGCCAAGGTAGGCTTAATGCTGAACATTAAGAAAACAAAAATGATGATCCCACACCAGATGGTGAGACTTGATCAGGGAGGTCATGGGCCTGAGCCTACAGGGGACGTTTTCACATGCGGGTCTCTAGCAACTAGCATCATTCCGGAATGAATGAAAGCAGCATCATTCTGGTATGCTTCTGGTCGCGCAAATGTAATTCCCAATGAAACCAGCATGCAAAAGAATGGGGATGATGCCGCAATGGGACGGGGATGGGAGGGGGATGGGAGGGGGTTTTCTGTGATGTCATGTGAACACAGGGGCAAAGGAACCGCAATGAGACGGGGATGCGACGGGGTTCTGTCTGCTTTAGACCCCGTGTGATAACGTCCAGGATCTAAGCAGGGCAGTCAAGGACAGGAGATCTTGGAGATGTTTCATCCACAGAAAAAGGGAAGGAATGAAGGAAACGTCAGAGCAGCATTGAGCACAACATACTGGGTCATCATGAATCGAAGTCAACTTGAGGACAACAATAACAATGCAGTGTTAATTGGGAATGATTGGGGTGGGGTGCTCAGCAATTGCAAGAATTTTATTAAGAGAAGGCCAGGAAGGAAGGAAGGAGGGAAGGAAGGAAGGAAGGAAGGAAGGAAGGAAGGAAGGAGGCACATACTGATATATGTGAAGTAACCTGAATCTATAAATGCTTATGCTACAGATCCATTTCATATACTGAGACAGACTGTCTTTGAATATGTGGAAGGTTCAAAGTACAACAATTATGTTCAGACTCTTTAGTGCTCCTGCATTTTCAGTTATTGTACATTACACATTTTATGTGTACTACTGGGAAAGGAGTATAATCTGTTTTTCATATCAGATGCGTTACTCATGGTAACTGTGTCACTGATGACATGAGATGAAGCATTTGGCCATTTGACTTTTCATCACTTTTAACATGAGCTAAAAGACTGAACAGATAGCACCACCTTGTGGAAAACTGTACAAGACAAATGGCCGATGCAACAGCCAAATTATTTTGCTTGCTGGTCCTTGCATGCCTTCTCCAGTTTAGTGTCCCCCAACTTCTATAATCCCCTCCAAGTATGATGGCACAAATTATTTTCATGTAGGGGAAATGCACACCTAAATACCCTGAAGGCACCAGATCTTATCTGATCTTGGAAGTTAAGCAGGATCAGCCTTGGACGGGAGATTTCCAAGAAAAACCAGGTGCTGTAGGCCTTGTCTAAGAAGCCGCCATGAAATTCATGGGGTTGCCATAAGTCGACAACTGGCAGGCATGTACACACACAGGGGGAACACAGATTCTGTTTGGAATCCTGTTGCAAGTCAGAATAGCAGAATGCAAGAAGAGAGATGTAGATCAGAAACAAAAACCTTAGTGACCATGTTGTTAGATTCCTTACCATAGGATTGTTTTACTCAACATGGCAATTTACCCCACTATCCCCAACCTGCAGTTAGAATATTAAAAAGGAGCCCTGGTGGCGCAGTGGTTAAATGCCAGTCCTGCAACCATAACATTGTAAGTTTGATCCTGGAGTGTTCCAAGATTAACTCGGCCTTCCATCCTTTCATAGATTGGTAAAATAAGTACCCAGCTTGTTGGGGGCAATTGGCCCACACATTGTAAACCGCTTAGGGAGTGCTAGTTCACTGATAAGCAGTACAGAAATGCTATTGCTATATAGAATTTGTAGTGCGAGGCTTTTAGAATTTCTAGCGCAAGGTAGCATTTAATAGCTACAAAAAGATCACTTTTGAAAGAGATAACAACACAATTTGCCACTAGAGGGCTACAGTGATAACCAGGGATGCCAATCGTTGTAAATCATAGAATCACAGAGGCCCCAAGGGCCATCCAGTTCAATCTACTGCCATGCAGGAACTCACAATCAAAGTATCCCCAACAGATGGCCATCCAGCCTCTGTTTAAAAACCTCCAAAGAAGGAGACTCCACCATGCTCTGAAGGAATGTGTTCCACTGTTGAACAGCTCTTGCTGTCAGAAAGTTCTTCCTAATGTTTAACTGGAATCACTTTTCCTGTAGTTTGAATCCATTGCTCCAGGTCCCATTCTCTGGAGCAGCAGAAAACAAGCTTGCTCAAAAAATAAAATAAAATAAAATAAAATAAAATAAAATAATATTCTATGGTTTCTTTTCAAATTAACAATTTTATTAATGATAATACAACAAGTAAGTATTTTTCTCTGGAGTGGATTCCAGATGAATGGTAGCCACATGCTCAGGCAGTGATCAGTAAGCAAGGAGTCAATAAACCTCAATAAAGATTTGTGTGGGCCTAGCTATGGTTGTATTTTTCTTTGACAATTTAATTCTTAAGTTTTAAGAGCTTAAGTTCTTAAAGTCACAAACTGGACCCACCTGGACAAATGTGTATATTTTTTTCTGATTTGGCCAAGCCTCTTATGGAGTCCTGTATCCTGCTTGGGGCATCACAGTTTTGGAAGGATATAGACAAGCAGGAACAAGTCTAGAGGAGGACGAGAAATTGAGCCCTACACCATGATAGTAGAGGGCATCGTATGTTTAGCATGAAGAAGAGAAGATTGAGCAGTAACACAATAGTTGTCTTTAAATAACTGAAGAATTATCGTATGGAAGATAGCTTGTTTTCTGCTGCTCCAGAGAGCAGGACCTGAGCCAATGGATTTAATGACCAGAAATGAGATTCTGCTAAATCTTAAAAAGAACTTCCTGAGGGTAAGAACTGTTCAAGAGTGGAATAGCCTACCTGGGAAACTGGTGGACTCAGGAGAAGTGGAATCTTGCCCTTCCCAGTAAGCTCAGGAAAAACAAACTCTGCACCCTCTTCTCACATGTACCGTATTTTTCGCCCTATAACACGCACTTTTTCTTCCCCTAAATGTGCGTGGGGAAGTGAGTGCGCCCTATAGGGCGAAGGGCCGAGGCCGCGGGGAGAAGGAGCCCTCCTTCCCCCCGCGACCTCAGTCTTTGAATGGACTGGTGCTGGGATCGAAGCGATCCCGGCGCCAGCCCATTGAAAGACTGAGGCCACGGGGAGAAGGAGGGCTCCTTCTCCCCGCGGCCTCAGTCTTGGAATCGGCTGGTGCCGGGATCGAAGCGATCCCGGCGCCAGCCCATTGAAAGACTGAGGCCGGGGGGAGAAGGAGCCCTCCTTCCCCCCCGGCCTCAGTCTTGGAATCGACTGGTGCCGGGATCGAAGCGATCCCGGCGCCAGCCCATTGAAAGACTGAGGCCGGGGGGAGAAGGAGCCCTCCTTCCCCCCCGGCCTCAGTCTTGGAATCGGCTGGTGCCGGGATCGAAGCGATCCCGGCGCCAGCCCATTGAAAGACTGAGGCCGGGGGGAGCAGGAGCCCTCCTTCCCCCCCGGCCTCAGTCTTGGAATCGGCTGGTGCCGGGATCGAAGCGATCCCGGCGCCAGCCCATTGAAAGACTGAGGCCGGGGGGAGAAGGAGCCCTCCTTCCCCCCCGGCCTCAGTCTTGGAATCGGCTGGTGCCGGGATCGAAGCGATCCCGGCGCCAGCCCATTGAAAGACTGAGGCCGGGGGGAGAAGGAGCCCTCCTTCCCCCCCGGCCTCAGTCTTGGAATCGGCTGGTGCCGGGATCGAAGCGATCCCGGCGCCAGCCCATTGAAAGACTGAGGCCGGGGGGAGAAGGAGCCCTCCTTCCCCCCCGGCCTCAGTCTTGGAATCGGCTGGTGCCGGGATCGAAGCGATCCCGGCGCCAGCCCATTGAAAGACTGAGGCCAGGGGGAGAAGGAGCCCTCCTTCTCCCCCCGGCCTCAGTCTTTCAATGGGCTGGTGCCGGGATCGCTTCGATCCTGGCACCAGCCCATTCCAAGACTGAGGCCGGGGGGGAAGGAGCCCTCCTTCTCCCCGCAACCTCAGTCTTTCAATGGGCTGGCGCCGGGATCGCTTCGATCCCAGCACCAGCCCATTCAAAGACTGAGGTCGCGGGGGGAAGGAGCCCTCCTTCCCCCCGCGACCTCAGTTCAATGGGCTGGTGCTGGGATCGGAGAAGTTCTCCGATCCCAGCACCAGCCCATTGAACAACCGGCCTCCGGCTAAAGGGAGGAATCCTTTTTTCTTGGATTTTCTTCCTTTAAAATTGGGTGCGCCTAATATGCCGGAGCGCCTTATATGGCGAAAAATACGGTAAGTTCTTCCTCCTTAACAACTTTTGCCGTCTTGAACACACTATGATGTTGCTTAGCCACACATGTCCGTCTGTGAAAATGTTGGTGGGTATGAAAGTACATGCCAAGTGTCATGGGGTAGATAGCATTTGTGCTTTACTAAGGCACCTCCTGCTCTCTTACTCTTTGCTTTACCATTAATTATCATTCTCCAAAAAGAACTGCAGGTTGGCTCATGGCCCATTCTTTGAACAAAAGACGGACGAAGAGAAATCAAGGACTTCAGGGCTGGGCAGAAAGAGGCTATTAATTTTGCATTGAAATCATTCTCTTGTTCCTTTGGGTCTTTGCTCATTTTCTTTTGGCAGCTTACTTACCATACAAAGGATACCCCAGTATTTCAAAGAAGGCTATGGTGGCTAATGGGAAAGGGCTTGGCACCCTTTTTATTATGTATCCAGGGTTACAAAAACAAACAAACAAACAAACAAACAAACAAAAAACCTAGGCTGTTATGAATCACATCTGTAGATGACTGTGTAGCCTTATTAATGTATTAGTCATCTCAGGGTCTGAATAAGACTTGCAGAGGCCCTTCAAGAGGCACCATAGCTTTCACAAAAGGATGTGTTTGATGCAAAATGTAGTCTCTGTCTCTCTCTCTCTCTGTGGGTCAGTGGTGTTGCTAGTCTTGTGTCACCCAGTGTTGGTGCGGCGGTGGTGGTGGTGGCCTGCCCTGTCTCCCTGCAGAACCTGGCCATGAGCCTGGCAAGGCACTGAGGATGGCAGGAAGGTTGGCATGTGCTCCTCCCTCCTTCCCCTTGCCTTGGCTGGCTCATGCTAGCTAGCCAAGGCACTGAGGAAGGCATGAGTGCAGGTGCACATGTATGCTCCCCCTTTCTGCCCCATGCCAGGCTTGGCTAGATTGTGCAAGGTAGCCAAGGCATTGGGGAAGGTGGGAGGGACATTGTATGCATGTGTTCTCCCCTCCTTCACTGTTGCCTTTCTCCTCAGTGGAGAGACCCAGGGCAGCGGAGAAGGGGTGGGTGCAGACAGTGGCACCACATCCTCCCAGAGCTGGAGGAGGACCTAACCGGGTGTCACCCCTCCTCTCAGGTGTCACCTGGTGTGGTCCACGCCCCCTGCATCCCCCTAATGACACCACTTGGGTAGGTGGGTTTCTTGTTTCATTTAGAGATCTGTCACTATTTAAAGCCCTATCCTAACCTGTAACCTACTCATCTCGTGTGTGAATGTGAGGGGGCATCTACCCACCACACCACAGGTCTTGGCAAGCCGCCATTTGCCCCCTCCACCAGCACTGCTGTGGGCTGTCATGGGGCTTCCGCAGGGCTGTGGATTTCGATTTCCAGCATAGCCAAGTGGTCCATTTAAATCACACTGTGGTCCTGATCAAACTGTGTATCTGTTTTCCAGTTCTGCTGGAAAAATTTTAAGAGGTAGGGCAAGTGGGGGGGGGGTCCTCCTTGGGGGGCCATGGTGCAAATTTTTTTTAAAAAATTGAGTTTCTGTGAACTGTTGCATTTGCATGGGTTCATGAGAAGGAGTCATGGGTTCTGTGGCAGGAATTCTCTCCTGCCCTGGCATGCATGGATTCTCCCCTGGCATGGGTGCATACATGGGTGCCATGGTTTAGCTGTTGCTCCCATAGAAATAAAACTTGTCTGGCAAATCACACTCTCTTAGCCTCAGAGGATTACAATGGCAAATCCCCTCTGAACAATTATTGCCAAGAAAACCCCATGAAAGATCCCCTTAGGGTCACCATAAGTCAGAAATGACTTGAAGGCACACAACCCATACTCACACAAACACACACATGGTCCAGGTGCCCTTTAAAGCAGGGGTTGGGCCTGGTGAAAAGCATGTTCCTCCAGATGTTGCTAGATTGCAACTCCCAGCAGCCCTAGCTCATGATGAGGGATGATGGTCGTTTCAGTCCAACCACATCTGGAGGGCTGCATGGCCCCCTTCCCTGTTTGAACAAGGCGAGCAGATGTCTTAACCACCAAGGAGGGCAAGGCACTGCAAAATGTGGGACGTTCAAGGAAAATATAGGACACGACATAAAAAAACTAATATAAATATAAATTCATTTTATATGGTTTATTCACAGCTGTATCACATATACTGGATTATTTCTTGAAGAGGAACAACAAACATGGTGTTCTTCAATAGGCTTCTTCGTTAGACTCAAAATTGAAGGGTAAATGTAGGAAATGACCAAAGAAAAGCCCCAAACACTCATACAAATATAAAATAAGGCTCCTTAGTCTTATGCTCCAAATGGAGGATCTTTGGGGATTCTTCCTAGACAGGGGGTTGAAATGGAGGGAGCGTCCTGGAAAAGGAGAATGCCTGGTCACCTTCCTATGTGAAGAAAAGTGAACCGCATCTCCACAAACTGCTGCAACCCATCCTATGCACAACAGAGACTTTCCAGGGAAATTCAGTGCCATCTGTTGCCCATCAGGCAAAAGGTTTCAAAAGGGGGGGGGGGGGAGGAAAGCAAAAGTGGAGGAGGAGGAAGAAATGTGTTTCAATTGGAAGTTACCTTGGAAGCTGCTGGAGCTTAAAGGCAATCCAGTAAATTATTAAATAAAGATTAGAAGTGACATCAGCTGGATGCACTCCGGATCCTATGGACAGATGGATCCCAAAGTGAAGTAACCCCCCCAAACTTCTTCTTGGTGATCCTAGGGAAAGGCTGTGTCAGTGAGGAGGAAGGAAAAGACCCCCCCCCATTTCTGAGCCCCCTGGGAGAGGAAGGTCCCAAACACATGGCACAAACAATCCACTTTAACTGCAAATGCTAGGAAGTGTTGTTTTGTGAGACATTTAGCCTTCTCTGTCAGAGAGGAAAGTGGTGGAGGAGGAGGAGGAAGAGGAGGAGGAAGGTGTGCATCTCACACACACACATACATAGACAGAGGCCTGTGGACATAGCGACAGCTGATGCGCATGGCCACACCTCTGAGTGCTTGCGTAAGCGAAAACATGCACATGTGCATCATATGATTGACACATTTTTTTAAAAAAGACCCAGGATGGATTGATCACGCCTGATATTGAGAATCCATTTTGTTGCAGTGCAAAAGTAAGTGTGAATTTGAACTGTGTTAAATAGACACAGAGGCATTTGGTAATGGAAAATGTAGTTTGAACTTCGCATCAGTTCAAATAGATTCTGCAATACTGGATCTATCTGACCCCAAAACCGGATTTTTTGCGAGTGTGAATGACCCCCTTGTCTGGTCTTTCACAGTCAGGACTGTGGCTTCCTTGGCTGAGTCAATCCACCAGTAATACAGACTTCTTTTCCTATTGCCTTCCTAGTATTATCACCTTTTCCAGTGAGCCCCATCATTTCATTATGTATCCACAGTATGACAGCCTTAGTAGTTGTCTTTGCTTGCAGTGAGAGTTCAGGCTTGATTTTCTCTAAGACCCTTTCATTTGTATTTTTATTTTCTTCCTGTCAGTTTTCTTTACGGTGTAGCTTTCACAATGATATATAGAAATCAGAAACATTATGGCCTGGATGATTCTACATTTTGTACAGGCAATTTAATAATTAGGCAATGAAACTTCTAAATGAGCAGGGATCCTAAGCAGGGTTGCCAGTTCTCAGGGCTTGGCCTCTCTCTTACAGTTGTCAAGGGCAAGGGGAAGGAATCTTAGGGGAAGACCACTATCATGAAAAGTGTATGCATGCATACATGCATGCTTTTCTCATTTGTTAGACGTTGGAGCTTATTGTTTGCCAAATAAGCTGGTTTACCTCTTCCGGCTTCAATCCTGGATCTGGGATACTCCCGGATGTGATCAGACATAAGTCACCGCCGATTTAGCTGCAATACCACTGGCTGAATCCTTTCCAGGTCGAAGCCTCACTCAGGTGTCCAATTTTTGAAGTCAGAAGCTCCCTGACTTCGAAAAAGTGCCAGCTGAGTGAGGCTATGATCCAGGATGGATTCGGCTGGCAGCATTGCGGCTAAATTGGCAGTGACTTATGTCTGATAATATCTGGGGGGATCCTGGATCCAGGATTGAAGCTGGAAGAGGTAAGGTGGCTTATTTGGTGAGCGATAAGTATGGGATATTCTATGCAGTTGTGGTGAATGTCTAATTTATTATAAAAGCAGAATTCAGAGACATAGCCATGTCACTCTGCAATTTCAGCGTGCAAAGTAATCTTGTAGCACCTTTGCAAGTAACTGACTGAAAGATGTTGCAGCATAAGTTTTTGTAGACTTGCTTCTTTAGATGCACTGAGTTCACCCTATATCCCTAGATCTCAGTGCAGCTTTACTGTCATCCTTGACCACTGACCAAACTGGTTAGGACTGATGCACTACAATAATTTCTGTAACTCCATACAGCACAACCTTTATTTGTGAGTTGCCTTAAGTCCCTTTCTGGGAGAAAGGCGGAATAAAAATGTAATAGATAATGGTGATGATGATGATGATGATGATAAATCAGGAGGGATACATGTTTCCCAATCCAGCCTAAATTTAACCCCTCAATGGTCAGATTGCTACAGATTACTATAATTATGAGTCCCCTCTTTCTATTGCTAACTGATAAACTCTGGTTATACTTCTGAAGCTGCTATTCCTTGTTATGTGATGAGAGGAGTTGCTTTGTACTTCTGTATATGACCAGCCTTGATTTTAATGTGAAAAATTACAAAAAATCAATGTCTTTATATGCTTAATGGAAAGAAAATTTATAAGAGAATGAGAAGCAATTGTCCTCTTTGAAACAACTCTACTGTCCTTAGGAATAAACGTCTCGGCCGTGAGAACATTTTAATCATCTTCCTCCTTAAATAAAGAACCAGGAAGAAGTGAAAAATTACTCTAGCAAGGCACAGAGGAATAGACTTTCATTCCATGGCAACAAAAAGAGTACATTAACTGGGGGTGGAACAATGAATACTAGCTACTGAATACTAAAAAAGCGGCACAGTTGTGTCTGTGCCAATCTATTTTCGCTTCACAGCATGCAACAGGCAGACATCCATGTGGCAAAACGGTCTTCTGTATTCACATCCACATTTCTATCCCTCAAACTGCAATACCATGTGCTGCGTTAGTGGTCTCTGATTAAGGTTGCATCTACATTGCAGAATTAATGCAGCTTGACACCACTTTAATTGCCATGGCTTAATGCTTTGGAATTCTGTGGATTTGTAGTTGTGCGAGATATTTACCCTCTGTCAGAGAACTCTGGTGCCAAAACAAACTACAACCCCCAGGATTCCAAAGGATGAAGACATGACAACTAAAGTGGTGTCAAATTGCATTACTTCTGCAGTGTGGAAACATCCCAAGAAGACTTCTCTGACCTAGGAAGAAGTGGCACAAGATGTTCTCCTTCCTGAGGTGGAAGAGGAGATGTACCTCCATCTACAAGTGCCTCTACCACTTCCTATCTTGTGCCTTTTTCAGAGGTCCTTACAAGGAGGCATTGTGGCCACATGTGCCACTCTGCACACTTGGGCCATTGGTGTTTAGTTGGCTCTCTGCACAGCTGTGAACAGCTGTTGGCTACCATATCAGGGGAACAGTGAATTTGCACTAGGTTTTACCTTGGAATTTTAGTCTAAACTTAGGAAAAAAGCAAGATGGCACCCCCTCCTGTTTATATAGAAAACAGGACTGGCAGATGAATATTTCCTCTACACCATGGGTGGGAATTGTTAGGCATTGTTTGACTGTACCACTTTGAAGCTCAAGGCAAGGTGAAGGATGCTAGAAGTTGCAGTCCAACAACATCTGAAGGGCCACAGAATTCTACCCTGGTTTTACATTAAAGTTTGAGAAAGTTTGAGAAAGTTACTTTTTTGGGCACTACAACTCCAAGAATCCATCAGTGGCTATGCTGGCGGCGGGGGGGGGGGGGGGAGATTCTGGGAAATGCTGTCCAGAAAGTATATTTTCCAAGCTCTGACAGTGATAATGGGACAGTTGAAGACAAAGGGCTAGTTTAGGGGGCATAAAGTAGGCCAATGCCTTGGTAACTCTACCTCACATTTGCTGCTTGAGGGAACCAGATCTAGCCTTCATTTATAAATAATAATAATAATAATAATAATAATAATAATAATAATAATTTTTATTTATATCCCGCCCCTCTGCTAGGCAATCGGGGCGGCGTACAGCATTTCAAAACATCAAAACAAACATTAAAGCAGATACATTCGAATCTCTTCCCTCTTTCCTATTCTAGGCTGGGTGGTGCTTGGCCTAGTGTCTCTCCCCCAGATGACATCAGATGGTAATGGAGGGAGGGCTCTTCTTCTTATTCCAGGCCCGATGGTGCTGGGCCTAGTGTCTCTCCCCAGATGACACTGGATGGAATGGAGGGAGGGCTCTTCTTCTTACACTAGGCCCGATGGTGCTGGGCCTAGTGTCTCTCCCTCAGATGACACTGGATGGAATGGAGGGAGGGCTCTTCTTCTTGCACCTCAAGTCAATTCTGACTTACGGGGACCCTATCAACTGAAGGAATGATCCATTTTTGTAAGTAACCCTTGCCTTATGGGGTTACTCATTTATCTAGTCTGGTGGAGTTTACTTTGGCAATGATTAGAGGTCTCCTATCTGTGATCCTTTCCCCAGAGAGGCCAAGGTTTAAACCTCAAACCTTCTCTTCACAAAGCAGATGCTTAACCCCTGAGCTATCTCCCAAGCCAGCAGTTATAGTCTGTTCATGATTCTTCAGCATGTGCCTCCCATTTGTTTCAGTGGTTTAGACACATCCCTGCCTTTCCAGCACTATGATATTCACAGGTAAAGAAATTACAGACAATTGGCAAACTTCTCTTCCGCAGACAATGTGAAGTAGCCCTTAGAGAGCGGATGCTCTGTCTTGCCTCTGA
Organism: Phrynosoma blainvillii; assembly: GCA_026167975.1. Taxonomy (NCBI): domain Eukaryota; kingdom Metazoa; phylum Chordata; class Lepidosauria; order Squamata; family Phrynosomatidae; genus Phrynosoma; species Phrynosoma blainvillii. Next base: position 14,689,837 of record JANUYF010000003.1, read on the forward strand.
TTTCAGTCTCTCTTTGCTGTTGCTGTTGCTCCTGCTAAAAAACATAATCATGATAGAGACTCTTCAAACTGCTTTCCCAGCACTTTTATTTGTTATGCTATAATATGGCTGGCGCTGTAGCTGAATATGTAGATTTGGAAATAAATTTTTCAAAGCGGCCACAGCACTAGGGAGGTATGCTGTGCTAATCCCATTATCTGATAACAGGATTTGTGAGCACACCTCCCACATTTTGCATTAATCACGCATCCCTTCGCATTGGTATGAAAAATGCAATTTCAATGCTCCCGAAGAGTTGATAGAACATATGTTCACACTGCAGAATTAAATAAAACAAGTTTATCGAAGGTGGCAATATTGCAGAGATGATATCTCCTCCCCCCCCCCACCCTTAAAAGTAGCAGCTCATTCACTCCATAGCTACTGCTGCTGAATTACACAGATATTTTTGTCAGCTTCTCAAATATGTTATTGCCATGCAAATAGCCTTGGTAGGGAAATGAGTTCCATGAACTGATCCCACATCTCCAAATGCTTGGGCTTTGAAAAGTTTTTACTGGACAGAGATTTGCCAGATGTACTTTATTAGGATGTGTTCCTCTTGCAGTATTTCTTCTAACAACTCTGCAAAGTAGGTTGGTGTAATTTCATAGAATCAGAGTTGGAAGAGACCACAAGGGCCATCCAGTCCAACCCCTTACCATGCAAGAACTCAAAATCAAATCATCCCTGAAAGATGGCCATCCAGTCTGTTTAAACCGCAAACTCCTAATAGAGGCAGAATGTCTTTCTTGCCTAAATCTACTGTTTTATTTATTAAAAGACCTTACCACCTTCTTGTTACTAGGGTCCAAATAATAACAAAAATTGGAAAATAGCCACCACATTGTTTCTGAATAATGAATCACCATATTTGGGATCTACCACTTTCAGAGAAACTAACATGTAGGGGCTGGCATCCTACTTGTGACATATGTGTACATAAGTCACCTTGCACATGTGGCACAATTTGCTACAGCCCAATGGATGTATTCTGCTGACAGTGGTGAAAGTGGAGTGACACATATAGCAGTGTTACACATTGTGGCTGTGCTTTATGATTGTACATCATGTATTGTACATTCTAGATAGAGGGAAGTAATAGTGCCACTTTTTCTGCTTTTGTAAGATCTCACCTTACATAGGGTTATCAAGCTTCTGGCAAGCCATAATATGTGGCTGGAGGCCTGAGGCCTGGTCACTTCAGATGTAGGGGCATAAGACAAGAGTTTCCCTCCTGATCCTATGAGAAAATACAATGTGATGACTGTCCAAACTGGGTTCCCCCAACCCTGAACTATTGGGCAGAGCTTGGAATGTTGTTTTTTAGAAAGAAATCCATTGCTCAGATGTAAATTTTTAAAAAGCAATTCATTATCAATACTTGTTACACAAACAAAATCAACTGTAGTGTTAACTAATATATGTCAACAAATATGGAAAACAAAACAATGGCTAACAGACTGGAAAAAATCAATATACATCCCCATCCACAAAAAAGAAGACACAAAAGACTGCAGCAGCTATGGGCCAAAGCATTAATTTCTCACACAAGTAAAATTATACTCAAAATTCTGCAACATAGATGCCAATTATACATGGAGAGAGAAATCCTAGAGGTGCAAGCAGGATTCAGAAAAGAAAGAGGCACTAGGGACCACATTGCAAACATATGATGGCTAATGGAGCATACCAAAGAATTCTAGGGGAAACAATAAGCATGTGCTTTATAGACTATAGCAAAGCCATTTGACTGCATAGATCATGAAAAGCTATGGATGACTCATAAAGACATGGAAGTGCCACTACATTTGATAGTCCTGATCAGGGGTCGGCAACCTACGGCCCGCAGGCTAGGTGCGGCCCGCGGAGGCCTTGGGACTGGCCTGTGGCTGCCACCCCATGTGCGTGCACACGCATGCACACAGCTGCAGGCACCATTTTGGAAGGGCCTACCGCATCTGCACAGCCGCCGCTGAGCTTTGGGAAGGCTGCACTGCGGCTGCGCTGGGCGAATTCGCCCGCCGCGGCTGTGGGGGGGCTTTCCAAGGCCCAGAGAAGCCCCCCCGCACCTGAGGTGGGCGAATTTGCCCGCCGCAGCCACGGGGGGGGGCTTTCCAAGGCACGGGCACCATTTTGGAAGGCCCCACGGCAGCTGCGCAGCCGCCGTTGGGCCTTGAGAAAGCTGCACCACAGTTGCGCTGGGTGAGTTCGCCCGCCACCACTGCGGGGGGGCCTTTCCAAGACCCGTGGAAGCGGTGGGTGAATTTGCTCCCCGCGGCTGTGGGGGGGCCCTTCCAAAATGGCGCCTGTGTCACGTGCATGCTTGGGTGCGCACGCCCTCCCAGCTCCCCGTGCCATTTCCCCCCCCCCAGCCCCCCGGCAACAAAGGTTGCCAACCCCTGGTCCTGATGATAAATCTGTACTTAGGACAAGAGGCTATGGTTAGAACAGAATATGGAAAAACAGAATGGTTTCCAGTTTGCAAAGGGGTCAGCCAAGGCTGCATCCTATCAGCCTGTTTGTTCAACCTATATGCAGAAAAATCATATGAAGAGCAGGTTTTGATTCAAAAGAAGGAGAAATGAAGATGACTGTCCAAACTGGGTGTAAGCACATATGCGGATGACACCATACTGCTTGCAGAAAACATCACAGACTTGGAGCAATTACTAAGCAAGGTCAAAGAAGGAAGTGCAAAGGCAGGCTTAATGCTGAACATAAAGATAACAAAAACAATGATTAGAGGATCTACACAAATTCAACCTAGACAATGAGGAAATTGAAATAATCAAATTGTTCCTGTACCTTGGATCAAACATTATTCAGAATGGATAGTGCAGTCAAGAAATCAGAAGAAGTTCGGGAATGGGAAAGCTGTGAAAGGACTAGAAAAGATCCTAATAAGTAAAGATATAAAACTGAGCACTAAAGTTAGAATTGTTCAAGCCATTGTAGTCCCCATCACCATGTACAAATGTGAGAGCTGGACAGTGAAGAAAGTGGAAAAGAAGAAAATCAATTCATTTGAGATGTGGTGCTTGAGAAGAGTGCTGTGGATATGGTGGACAGCCAAAAAGACAAACAAATGGGTCATTGAACAGATCAAGCCTGAACTCTCCCTGGAAGCCAAGATGATGAAACTGAGGCTGTCATACTTTGGGCACATCATGAGAAGGCATGGCTCATTGAAAAAGCTAATATATAAGAAGAAGAAAAATTGAGTACTGGGCCTGGAACTCCTCTTAGTGGAGGCAAATATGTAACACACATATTTGCCTAGGAAAGGCAAAGGCAGAGGGTAGTAGAAAGTGAGGAAGGGCCTTTGCAGACTGCCAGAAATAGTGCACATTAAATTGAGGCACTGCCCTGGCTCAGTGCTAGGGAGTCATGGGAATTGTATTTTTTTCTGGGACATTGAGCCTTCTCTGTCAGAGAGCTCTGGTGCCACAATAAATTACAGTTCCCATGATTCCCTAGCACTGAGCCAGGGCAGTGCCTCAATTTAATGTGCACTATTTCTGGCAGTCTGCAAAGGTCCTATGACCGCACACCAAGTGGATAGACTCAATCAGGGAGGTCATGTGCCTGAATCTGCAGTGGAGGATAGAGAGTCTTGGAGATGTCCGGAGGACAGTTAACAACAAAAAACTTGTTAATCAATATTTAAAAGTTGATAATGCTGCTATTTTGCTGCCTTTTCAATTTTTTTTAAAAAAAATACACTTAATTGTTCAAAAATGGCTAAAATTGACTTCCCCAAATTAATGTATTAGCAAAACAAGTAGATTATCAGTTACACTAAATTTTCTTAAATAATGCTATTGGTCATTATGTTATTTCACAAAAGGTATGGTGTTTTCACCAAAAGTAATGCATTACAGGTAACATTCTTTGTAATGCATTACTTCCAAGTTCTGCTATCTGTAATCTTCCCCTCTATAGTAGCTCTTCAATTTGTTTGGCTAGCTTTCAGAAATAAAATGTGTGTTACATATTTGTCTCCACTAAGAGGAGCTCCAGGCCCAGTACTCAATTTTTTTCTTCTTATATATTTATAGGAAGGTAGGAGATCAGGGTGGTCATGGTGCAGAAATGAAGGAAGCACTTATCTATTCTAAGATTGCAAAGGAAACATAATTAGTTGTTTGTGTGTGCAAATAATTTTGCATGTTCTTTTTGGAGGGGGCTTGCAATTCAATGATGAAGAAAATATTCTTACAAATTTAACTTGGAATCTGAATAGAACTAGCATCAAGCAAAGCCTTTGCCCCAGCATTCTTTTGAGTTTGGGTTTGGTCAAAAAAGAATCACAAGTCCTGTTTAAAGAAAGGAAAGATGGCTAGAACTTGTTCTCTTCAGCATATTTAAGTAAATAGACCATCATCTTCCAAAGAATAGATTTCAGTAAGAACTTTTAGAACACAATCTGTACTGTCTGATAATTTATTAAAAGCATGTTCTTATTAAAATCTTTAATGAGAACAGTAATAGTACTTTCAGGCATGTACTTATAACACAAAGTACAATGAGATAATGAACACAAAATGCCTTATGTAGCTAGAATGCCATATAACATTCTGAAATTGATATTATCTGACCTGAGCCTCAATCAGTGAAACATTCCATCCATTGGGAGTGAGATCTGGATTGCAGGAGGCTTGCAAAAGGGATGGAGAAAGTACCTATGAAATTTTCTTTCCGTATCTGCTCCACCTTCTCAGCAGTTGTAATTTTTTCTAATTGCCCCCAGGCTCAAGACCTTATGGTCCAGCTTAGATTGGTTTGTGTAGCTATCTGTAAAGTCTCAAGAGACAAATAATAATAATAATAATTTATTTATTTATAGCCCGCCCAATCACAAAGAATCCGGGCAGGTTACAACAATAAAAATACATAGAGTACAATAGAATTTAAAAAAATTATCCCTTTTCACCCCCCACCCAATGGTAAAATTACAATTAAACAAACATTATTTAAAAACAAAAATACAAAAGTTTAAAAAGGGAGATAATTGGTAAATAGAGCTATGTAGACCACCTTGTGCAGGGAGAGGAACTAAGTTGGGAAGGCCTGCCGGAAAAGATCTGTCTTAAGAGCCTTTTTGAAGGCTGTAAGAGTGGAGATGTGATGGATCTCCTCCGGCAGGTCATTCCACAGCTTTGGAGCAGCAGTGGAAAAGGCCCTCTGGGTGATTGATGTAAGCCTAGATTTTTTAGGCTGTAGAAGATTCTTCCCTGAGGACCTCAGTGTGCGAGACGGACAGTACGGAAGAAGGCGCTCCTTTAAGTATTCTGGTCCCAAGCCATGTAGGCGCTCCTTTAAGTATTCTGGTCCCAAACCGCCTAGATTGGTTCGCCATAGGGCGGTATAGAAATAAAAATTATTATTATTATTATTTAAAGGTAATAACCAACACCTTATACCTTGCCCGGAAATCCTGTCTTCACATGGCATGTTTTAAGTGACTCATCAAGGTGAGGAGGTCTGTGTTACCACCCAACTACTGTTTTGTTAGGGGACCATATTAAGGTGTTGACCACTGATTGTACTTGCTGCATTGCAGTTATTTGACTGCACCATTTACATTTTCTTCCCCTCCAATATAAATCTCCAGTCTTGAGGTGGTATTGATGAAGTGCAAAAAAAGTTGTACCATATGAAGTGTGTTAGTCTTTAAGGTGCTACCAGATCTCTGTGTGTGTGTGTGTGTGTGTGTGTTTTTTACTGCAACAGACTGACACAGCTACTCCTCTGGAAAAGAGTGGAATGGATTGCACTGCACCAGCATGGAATGGAAAGGAAATCATGTTGATTAGGAAAACAAGATATTCTTCTGGTTCTGAACAGATTAAATCAGTTCTGTACACCTTTGGTCACCTATGCAGGAGAATACAACCCATCATGTATTGTAGGAACCAAAAGCTTGATAACACTATTCTGTTGGTACAATTATGGGCAAGAAGAAAAAGCAGAAGGTTGATGCCGAATATATAGATGAGCAGTAGGCAAGGTGCTACCATTAGGCAGAGTGAGATAAGGACCTCAGGCAACAGATGTTGGGAGGCAGTAGCAGAACCTCAGATGTTCTTCCCAAAGCATAGAAGTAACTGGTTAGAAATAACTAGTTACTGGTAATTAATGATTTCTGTCCTGTTATCAAGGCGTAACTATGTTACAATAGGACAGTAATATAGCAATAATAACTTCACTCATTTTGCATTATGCATTTTAGTTACTTTTATAGTTACAGGGCATGCATAGCTCATTAATTAGGGAGTGTTCTATACCACAGGCTAACAGCTTGTACCATTCAGATGTGTTTCTTTTAAGTAACTAAAAGTAACCCTTTGAACAACTTTTGAATAAGAAAAGGGAACAGGTATTGTTAAAAGCATAACTGTAAAAAGCATAAATTTTTAGGTCTTGGAGCTATAACTAAGTAATTACTTATCAAAAGCATCCTGCTCAGCTCTGGTTCCTTGGAAAACACAGCTGAGCATGCAGTGTTACCTGCCTTGGACACCCAAACTAGTATTTTATTGGACAGCTCCTTTTCGTCATCAGTGTTGAAATAACATTCAGCTGCCAGTCTGGCCAGATTCTTGACATGGAATGGGGAAGAGATGCCATCTTCTTCTTAGCCTCGGGCAGCAACATATCTTCCACTGAACTTGTAGATAGGCTGCACTCAGTTTAGCAGTCCAGGTTGGAGCTGCTGCTTGTGCATGTGAAAGCCAGTCCATTTCCCCCCAGTGTCCGGGAAAGCAGCCAAAGGGCTGATAAGACAGCTGGCTTCAAACAAACAAAATCCCCAGCACAGCAAGTCAGTGTTACTACACAGTAACTCTACCATAGGGTTTACCAAAAGAATTGTCAGACGGTCCGAGGTTTGAGGTATCAGATAGGCAGATCGATAAACAGTCCAAGATCAAGGTTTCCGGATAGTCAAGGTGATCTAGGAGACACGGAGCCAGAGACAAAGTCTTTCCCGTAGAAGAGTCAGATATCCACTGGCAAAGCACCACCCATGCTCCAAGTTCTTAAGAAGGCAAGGAGCTGGCCTTCAGCTTGTCTGATTATTAACACGCTTCTGCTGAAGCCTCCGTGATCTTCGCAAGCCCTCTCTTTCTGCTTGACGCTCCTTAAAGGTAGGCACACTGCCCAGATCCTCCTCCCTGACTACAGCATTAGGCAGCCCTGACTGCTGAACCTCTGGAGGGCCCACAGCCTCTGCTACAGCAGAACTAGGGCCAGCCTCTGGCTCTTCCACTACAGGTTCAAGTCCCAGGGGCCCTGGCTCCTCCCTTACAGGTTCAGGTCCCAGGGGCTCCAGCTCATCCCCTGAGTCCTCTGAATCGTCCTCCAGGCAGGGCATGACACCCTGTGAAATGTTTCAGTTCTGGCATAGAACTCAGCACTACATATCCCCCTCCCCGCCACAGATGACAGCTGGGAGCAGTAAAGTCAAGAGAGTGAAATAACTTTCTGTTAATTCAGGATTTAAAGCCTGCAATTCTCTTGGTGAAGTTTTGCATATCACATAACGTGGTATCCAGTTCCTCAGTGAGCTGTCACTGTAACCTTGGGCCATCTTTCACCAGCATGATGCCCTCCAGATAATTTGAAATATAGTTCCCAAAATTCTTGAACATTGGCCACAGTGTTTAGGACTTATGAGAATAGAAGTCAAAAACATCTGGCGGGCATCAGGCTTGGTCCCTTGGGCAGTCCATTCATTTTATTAGATCAGATTATCCATATGGAAATTTTTCTTCACTGTTGTCAAGTTGACTCCAACATGGTGACCCTAACCTGGATTACCATTTCTAGCAATTTTTGAAATGCTACCCAGGAACAATATATGATTTGTTGTTGTTGTTAATGCCTTCGAGTTGACTTCAATATATGAATGAGAGACCCCCAAGTCAGCATATCAACAACAATACTGTTCAGGTCTTGAAGATTCAGAGCTGTGGTTTCCTTGGTTGAGTCTATCCATCTGGAATGTGGTCTTCTGCCCTTGCTATTGCCTTCTAGCTTACCAAGCATTATTGTCTTCCCTAGTGAGTCATGTCTTCTCATGATGTATCCAGAGTACAACAGTCTCAGCTTAGTCATCTTGGCTTCTAGGGAGAGTTCAGGCTTGATTTGCTCTAGGATCCGTTTATTTATTAGCCATTCATGATATTTGTAGAACTCTCCTCCAGCACCACATTTAAAATGAGTTGATTTTCTTCTATCAGCTTTCTTCACTGTCCAGCTTTCACAAGCATACATAGAAGTTGGAAATACAGTGGCATGGACAATTTTAACTTTAGTATTCAATAATATATCTTTGCACTTTAGGATCTTATATAGTTCTTCATAGCTAGACTTCTAAATCCCAGTCTTCTTCTGATTTCTTCCCTGCAGTCATCATTCTTATTAACTAGTGAGCCAAGGTATGGAAAAAATCTCTAAATCTTTCAATGTCTTTCTCTGCACTGTACTATGAAAGTTATCTTATGGGACTCCAGAAACTTGGAGAGGAGTGGCATTTCTGCATTTGGTTCAACAGGTTTTAGCCACTACCTCCCATATGTAATGTTAAAGGCCTTCCAGATGCTATTTAATGGCCACTAGATGGCAAGATTGAATTCTGATAGAGAAAGAAAGGAAAAAAGGCAACACAGGGAATGAGGATTAAGTATTAAGAGAATTCTGCTTGACCAGGAAGACATAAAGAAAAACTCTAATTGATTTTCAACAGGTAAAATTGCTAGAAACAGCTGTCTGTGATAGAAGGCAAGTAAAACCTGTGGATCTGAGTGCCCCAGAGAACAATTAAGAGGTGCTTAAGATCCAATGAAGTTCCAGCTCAATAGCTAGGCTATGTGGGCTGAAAAATGGATGATTGTGTCTCTGATGTTATAAAGGCTGAGCTTCTTCTCTATGGTGAAAAAGAGCAGAGGCAGTTCCCTTTATTGACAATATGGATTTGGGGGATAAATTTCTAATTTATGTATAGAATACAATGTTGAGCCCTTCAGAATTTTAGCTGACAAAATGCATTTCTCTCCAAGATGTATGTCAGACCTTAAATTTAAACTGGGAATTCTAAGGGTATGTCCTCTCTTTTTTGTTGGTTAGTGTGTGCAAGTAGAATATGGGTGATAATAAGGTTTATTGCTTTTCAAATCTTGCCAGTGGAATGGATTTCATTTTTATGCAAGATCCATCTCCCACTCTTGGTCTACTTCCCATATATGAAATGGTCAGCTTTGTCTGGTATGACCTCCAGTGATGCACTTATCTTCTGAGGGATTAGAAAGTGACAACTGCAGATGGATCTTTTTAGAGTTACCAGCTTGAGGGAAGTCTTTCTTCATCTATTTCTCTGCTAAAGACCCCCCTGGACTCTAGCATAGTGCAAAGGATTCTGGAAGATGTGTCCTAGGGGCCATGCTCCATTTATCTGGCAGATGCATAGTCACAATGTCCAGCATTGGGTGGGGCAAGTACAATCTGTGGGATGCCATTCAGATGCACCAGAAAAAATTGCATGATTTTCATGTAGTCTTTTCCCCCAAACCATACAGAAAACCCTCCAAACGTGAAAACACACCCTCACTCCACCCATAAAATCTTATCTGCAACCCTGCACCCCAAACATCACAGGAGGTGACACAATGTCTCCTGGATATCATCATTTTGAGAGAGACTACAAAAGAAAAGAGAAATATTTGGGGTGCGTGGGTGTGGTAATTGTCCTTTGGCCTCCATGCTGTTGCCCACTCCTGTACAAAAAGGGGCTCACTGTTAGGGACAAGTCCCTCATATCTAATATAAAGTAGTCCAAATAAAGGGGGGGAGCCTGTTGATTTATGGTGGTGGTGTAGCAGAGTTCATGTCCCAGAATACTGGGCTGCTGTTCATCAGCCTTTCGTCTCTCTGGAACTGAGCCATCCTGAAATGCAGCTCCTTGCAGATTCCAGCTTGTCATTAAGCCAAACCAGAGATTTTTCAAAAGAAGGATTTTATTCTTGGTTGCAAAGTGAACAGAAAACTATATACATCCATCATCGTTATCATCATACAGGCAGAATAGGAGATTGAACACACACACAAACAGTGCAAGTAGCAAGAACAAAGAAAGCTCAAAGCCAAACCACAAACTCTCTGGAGACAAGGGTTTGATTCCCTGCTCAGCCATGGAAATCCACTGGGTGACTTTGGGCAAGTCATACACGCTCAGCTTCAGGAAATTCTGTAAGAGCTTCACCTTAGGGTTGCAATATATAGGAAACTGTTTGAAGGCCCACAACAACATATAAAGGAGAATTACACTCTGATCTCTAAACTGAGCAGATAAACTGCTAAAAGTACTCATCAATTTAAAATGAATCCATCATTTGTTAGTCTACTTGGAGCTATCTAAGAAATCTGAAGCTCAGACCTTTCAATAATTTGAAGCTTCAAGGCTTTCATCAACAAGAATAGCACCTTTAAAGTTTGGGCTATAACAGAAGGAACTTGTTACAAAAACCCCGTGATAGGTTTACCTTGGGGTTGCTTTAAGTCAGAAACGATTTGAAGGCACACAACAATAGTATGTGCTTTATGTGTTTGTAATTATCTTGAAAGTAGTGTTTCAATTGGATTGACTTTTTAATGCTTTTAAAACTTTTCTACCCTTTTGTTTTAGCTATTTTGTTTTGTATTGTAAGCCACTTTGGGTCCCATTTTGGGAGAAAAGTAGGATATAAATGGAATAAATAGCTAATAAAATATGCAAAACAATTCAATCACCATAAGGAAAGGAGTGGACAGAGGAAGTGAAATGACTTCCTTGTATATGAAGGTTTCCCCATAAACCTAAACTCCTTAGTAGGTTTTAGGCTGTCCTGATGAAAACAACTGAGGAAACCAACAGTGGAGCTAATAGAAATGAGTTCAGCTGTAATTTTGATGTGCCCAAACTGATAGGTTTAAATTCTAGAATCATAATTTATTATGAGTGAGAGATCTTTGCTATAGAGACTTTAAAAATAACTTTCAGTTCCTCCCTTCCTAAAAGCTGTTAAATATCAAACATATTCTTTTGATGACCTGTTTTTGCACCTACTCAAGAATCCTCAAGGGTCACATATAATTTCAAGTTGCCTGGTGGTGTAGGAGGATAGAAGGTGGCCTTGCTGTGTGTAATTGTTTATAATGGCACTGAAAGCATCATAAACCTTGATGTATCTGTTGTTACTGACACATATTGATTGCAGGCGCTGGAGTCCTGCAGGCTGCTTGTTGTATCCCTTATCTTTTCTCAGTCATTGACCAGCTTCAATAATGTACAATGGTTGCGCTAAACCCTCTATGTTGCGACTTTGGAATGCCTATATTTTGTACAACAGTTATGAAGTTGTGAATTTATGTTGCTCTGTGACTCCCATTTCACCAAATGGTGAGAAGTTTCAAGGGAAGTGCTATTTAGGTTTGAGTCTCTTTGACTGAAAGAGAACAGTAAACTTATAGTAGTTTTGCAATATTTCTTTTATTTGTATGTGTGTGTGTGTGTGTGTGTGTGTATCTTCAAGTGTCCTGCTGACTCATAGGGTTTTCCTAGGGAAGGAATACATAGAGGAGGTTTGTCAGTTCCTTCCTCTGATGGGACATAAGAATTCAAATAAGAGCTTGAATTATTATTATTAAAGTTTATTTCTAAAGCGCTGTCAATGTACACAGCACTGGACAAAGAGACAATCAAAGCATAAAATAGAATAAAAACCTGCCAAAGGCATACAATCTAAAAATACAAAACAATAGGTAAAATAATAAAAGTCAATTAAAGCAAAGAACAATTACAACAATTAAATAGCAACATCTACTGTCTACCCAAATAACAGAAAGAGTAAATGTATATCAGACAGTGCCTGGGAATGCCTCCCTGAACAAGGTGGTCTTTAACTTGGATTTAAAAGTGGACAAAGAAGTAATGGCCCATGTTTGAGGAGGAAGAAGGTTCCAGGAGTGAGGGGCGGCAAGTGAAAAGGGGTGAATCTGGGATGGAGAAGTGGAGATCCTAGGTTGGGACAGCAGGCCTTGAGTACTAGAACAGAGGGTACTCTGATGGAAATGTAAGGAGAAAGAAGTTCAGATAGGTAAAGAGTGGCTAGCCCATGCAGGGCTTTGAAAGTTAGCAACCGAAGCTTATATTGGATACGGAAGGGAAAGGGGAGCCAGTGAAGAAAAGCTAGCAACGGGGAAACATGGTCAAAGTGGCGAGTGGAAGTAATGATGTGAGCGGCTGAATGTTGGACAGAAATTAAAGGGCGAAGATGAGAGATGGGAAGCCCAGCTAGAAGGAGATTACAATAGTCTAATCGGGAGACCACCAAAGCGTGGACCAGAGTCTTGGCAGTGGAGGCCTAAAGAAAAGGACGGATTTTGTCAATGTTATAAAGGAAAAATCTGCATGCTTTGGCTGTAGCCTGGATATGGGAAGTAAAAGACAGAGAGGAGTTGAAAATGAAACCGAGGCTGTGCGCTTCCTGGACCAGACAAATAGAGGTGTTGTCAACAAAAATAGAGAAAGAGGATTGAGGGAGGACTTAGGTGGAAAGACAAGAAGCTCCATCTTGGACATATTGAGCTTCAAACGCTGATGACACATCCACAGAGAGACAGCTGTGAGACATGAAGAAATTTCCTGTTCAAGCCCTCGAGAGAGATCAGGAGTGGAAAGATACAGTTGAGTGTCATCGGCGTACAGATGATAGGAAAAACCAAAAGAACTAATACGTTTTCCTAAAGACAAGGTGTAAAGAGAGAACAGTAGGGGACCCAAAACAGAGCCCTGGGGAACTGCAACAGATAAGGGAATGTTTGAATTCCTTTTTGGTGATTTCCCCATTTTTCAATTTCTTATACATGTTCCATTTAAAACTTAGTTCAGTTGAAAGTTCCTTAGTCATCCATCCTGGTTTCTTGAGGCACCTCCCATTTTTCTTCCTCATTGGAACTGTTTGAAATTGTGCCTTCAGTATCTCCCTTTTGAGAAACTCCCATCCATCTTGAACTCCCTTCTCTTTTAGTATTCCTGTCCACGGGAATCACCCCCAGCATTTCTCTAAGTTTACTAAAATCAGCTTTCCTAAAGTCTAGAATGCATGTCCAACTATGCCTGGCTTCTCCTTTCCACCGTATATAATAAATTCCAGGAGAACATGATCACTCCCACCTAAGGATCCAACCACCTGCACCCCATTAACTAGGTCTTCCCTGTTAGTTAGGATCAGATCTAAAATAGCTGACTCCCTTGTTGCCTCTTCCACCTTTTGGACAATGAAATTGTCTTCAAGGCAAGTGAGGAATTTGCTAAACCTTGAGGATTTTGCGGAGTTTGAATTCCAGCAAATATCAGGATAGTTGAAGTCACCCATCACTATTATATTTCTCCTTTCTGAGTGTGTGGTCATCTGTTCTAGAAAGGCATCATCCAATTCCTCTGCCTGAGTTGGGGGTCTGTAGTAGACTCCCACAATAACATCCCTGTTGTTTCCTTCCCCTTTAATTTTTATCCAGATGCTCTCCACCTGGCTTTCAGGATTGATGTCCTGGATTTCTTCACTGGTGTAAATATCCCTGACATATAATGCTATTGCTCCTCCTTTCCTGTTTGGCCTATTTCTCTTAAAAAGGTTATACCCCTCCATTCCTACATTCCAATCATGAGACTCATCCCACCAGGTTTCAGTGATGCCTATTATATCATATTTGTTTTGTTGTGCTAGGAGTTCAAGCTCATCTTGCTTATTTCCCATGCTCCGTGCATTAGTGTAGAGACATCTAAGACCATATGTCCCCTTTACTTGCTACCTGTGCACGTTTTTTTGCCTCCCACTGTTGGGTCCTTGCACTGTTTGCCTTGTTCCCTCTATGACAGTTTGACTGTTTTTTCCAGTCCTTTTGTCTTCCAGAACACTGTCTCCCTTCCCCAAATAACTCAGTTTAAAGCCCTCCTGATCAAATTCTTGAGACTGTTGGCAAAAATGTTTCTTCCACCTGGCATGAGATGCAGCTCATCCCTTGCCAGAAGTCCGCCCTCATGGAACTGCAGCCCATGATCTAAGAATCCAAATCGTTCTCAGCCACACCATCTACAGAGCCAGTTGTTGACATCTTCTATTTTCCTCTCGTCCTAGACCATGCCCTTCAACTGGCAGAAGGGATGAGATGACAATCTGTGCATCTATTTCTTTCAGCTTCTTACCCAGAGTCTCGTAATCTCTTGTGATGTTCTGAAGACTGTGTCTTGCTGTGTCATTCGTTCCCACATGGACCAAAAGGAAGGGGTATTGGTCAGTAGGCTTGACCAGTCTTGTCAGCCTCTCTGTCACATCTCAGAACCTTGCCCCAGGGAGAGAACACACCTCCCAAGACATCTTGTCAGGCCCACAAATCACTGCTTCTGTACCCCTCAGCAAGGAGTCCCCCAGCACGACCACTTGCCTCCTCCGAGGCTTAGCAGCGACTGTTCTCTGTGGTGGAATTCCCAGGGTCCCCTGCTCTGTCCCTGAAGTCTGTCCATGCTGCTCTTCCTTGTCTTCCTTGATAAGGGAAAGAGCTTCAAATTGATTTTGTAGCTGTAAGCTCCCAGAATGATCCCTGGTCTCCCTACTTCTGTGTGTGACATTCCTCCAGTCGTCTACTTCCTGTGTATGTGAAGCAACCTTCTCCTCCCCAGAAACTTCCTCTGTGTGGTCCCTGTCCAAGACAGTTTGTTCTGTTCTGTCCAGGAAAACCTCTTGCTCCCTAATATGCTGAAGTGTAGCTACCCGTGCCTCCAGCTGCTGTACTTTCTCTTCCAAGAGGGCTACCAACTTGCACTTGGGGCATGTGAAGTTCTCCACCTCTGTAGGCAAGAAGACAAACATCCCACAAGTGTTGCAGGTAACGGTAGGAGTTTCCTCAGTGTCCATACTGAGAAGTCTTAATTAGCCCCTGAAACAGGACTATGGCCTTCCTCCTTAAAGAAAATCCCTCACTAAACACCAGTTTTAAAGGATCCTGATGACCTGAACTTTTCACCAATCTCTGCCGGTGATAAAAATTCTGAGAGGAGTTGTATAGAGCTAGACTGCTACCTCCACCCCCTAGTGACCCACAAGTGTGACTCACAGAAGCTTTACCCCCTCAGCAGCAACAACACACTCTCCCCAAGAGTTTTTAAAAGTTCAAAACTCACCCCCTTAAAATGGCTGCCCAGGAACTGCTCACCTCCACCTCCTCTTCCTCCTCTCTAGTAGGAACTTGCCTAGAAGAGTCTAGAAGGCTCTGAGAGGAGTTGTGTAGAGCTAGACTGCTACCTCCATCCCCTAGTGACTCACAAGTGTGACTCACAGATGCTCCACCCCCTCAGCAACAACAACACACTTTCCCCAAGAGTTTTTAAAAGTTCAAAACTCACCCCCTTAGAATGGCTGCCCAGGAACTGCTCACCTCCTCCTCCTCTCTAGCAGGAACTTGCCTAGAAGAGTCTAGAAGGCTCTGAGGGGAGTTGTATAGACTGCTACCTTGACTCACAGAAGCTCCACCCCCTCAGCAACAACACACTCTCCCCAAGAGTTTTTAAAAGTTCAAAACTCACCCCCTTAAAATGGCTGCCCAGGAACTGCTCACCACCACCACCTCCTCCTCCTCCTCCTCCTCCTCCTCCTCCTCCTCTCTAGCAGGAACTTGCCTAGAAGAGTCAGTAATCAGAAATGACACACTTGCTAGCAAGAACTAAATCAAGGCAGTGACCAAGAGAATGGGTTGAAGAATTAGAATGAGGTTGAAGGCCAAAAGAAGCTAGAAGGAAGCTAAAGCGAGATGTTGGAGGATTATTGGGGTCGTCCAGGTGGATGTTAAAGTTGCCTAAAATCAATGTGGGTACTGCATCTGATAGAAAAACTGTCAGCCAAGACTCAAAGTCTGACAGGAATTGGGTAGCAGAACCAGGAGGGTGATAGATGATTGCAACCCAAAGTTGTAAAGGAAAAAAGAGTCTAATGGAGTGAGATTCAAACGAAGAGAAACAATAGCTGGGGGAAAAGAAAGAACTTGAAACTGGCAAGAGTTGGACAGTAAGATACTGACCCCTCTTCCTCAACCCTCAGGGCGGCTAGTATGGGTAAAAGAAAGACTGCCAAAAGAAAGGGCAGCAGAGTTAGCAGTATCATGGATCGGGAGCCAGGTTTCAGACCACAGGCTCATAGTTTAGCATTTTTTTCACACAGTGGCTCATCAGATGCCTATCTGAAGCCACCCTCATAATTGAAAAGAACAATCCTATTGTTTTTGTTGTTGTTTGTTGTTATTTTCTGTCAAGTTGATTTTAACTTTTGGTGGCTTTCTTGATTTGAGTCTATCCATCTGGAATGCAGTCTTCCTCTTTTCCTACTGCTTTCCACTTGCCAAGTGTTACTGCCTTTTCTAGTGAGTTATGTCTTCTCATGATATGTCTAAAGTATGATAGTTTCAGTTTAATCATATTGGCTTCTAGGGAAAATTCAGGCTTGTTTTGCTTTGTGTGTGTGCTGTGTGCCTTCAAGACATTTCCAAGTTATGGTGATCCTAAGGCAAAGCTATCACATGGTTTTCTTGGCAAGATTTGTTCAGAGGAGGTTTGCCTTTCCCTTTCCCTGAGGCTGAGAGCTTATGACTTGCTCCCAAGGTCACCCAGTGGGTTCCATGGCCAAACTGGGAATTGAATCTTGTCTCCAGAGTCACAGTCCAACCCTCAAACCACTATGCCACTCTATCTCATGATTTACTCTAGGACTCACTTATATGTCTTTTTAGTAGTCCACAGTATTCACAGAACTCGTCTCCAGCACCACATTTCAAATGAGACAATTTTCATTCTATTTATGTACCTATTTATTTATTTATTTACCAATTTATAAAAGACCATGCTGTTGTGTGCTTTCAAGTCATTTTGAGTTTTGGTGATCCTAAGGCAAACCTATCATAGGGGTTTCTTGGCAGGTTTCTTCAGAGGGGGGTTGCCATTGCCATCCTCTAAGGCTGAGAGAGTGTGACTTGCACAATGTCACCCAGCTGGTTTTTATGTTCAAGCAGGGAATTGAACCCTGATCTTCAGGGTTGTAGTTCAATACTCAAATCACTACACCACACTGTCTGCCTTATAAAAGACCATAAGTAGAGTAAAGAGCAGATGTATTTACAGACTAGCAGAGCCACTTACCTATATAAGATTTCCCTGCTCAAAAGAGAAACCATGTACCCTCAAGAAGCCTTCATTCTTCAGCCAGTCTTTTGCTGCTTTTTTCTCTCCTTCAAATTGCCATGGCACTCACACTTGTCCACACATCCACACACATGTACATCCCTCCTTCTGAGCTGGAACGATGTCAGTTCACCCAAATACAAGCTAACCATTAACTTCCTATAGCCAACTATCCTGAGATATTTAGCAGTGGTCTGTCTAACAAAACAATGGGCAACTAGACAGTATTTTTGTTGTAGTTGCAGATCTTGGAAACATTACTTTTCTATTGCAGTTCCTAGGATCCTTCAGGCAATGTTTTGAAACTGCATTTTTGATATCTATTCTCTTCAGTCTACCAATTGCATCTGTTTTATAAGCCTAGTGATGAATTCCAATAAACCAACAGACCAGTATGGTCTGAATTTGTCTGGGATTCCTTTCACTAGGCCAGCTGCAATGTCTGATTCTCAGCTTTTGAGGAAACCCTATATACCAACATAGCTATAATTATGACTGTAAGGTTAAAACCCAGGGTAACCTAAGCCATAATATCATTAGCCATTTGGTTACTTGGGAGTGAGTCCACATCCCTCAGATATGTTGCCCAGATAATGGCAGAGCCCAGTCTCACATATACAAACCAAGCTATGTGATGATCTTCCTGAATTAACTGAATGCAAACTGCTTCTGGACCTTGAGCTCAGTTGGCAGCAACTGAACTAAGCTGAGGACAAAGGGGGAAAGTGGGAGGAGGAAAGAAGCTGGGACATTGTAAAAGCAGCTGAAAAATTGGGGTGACAGAGGATTAACTGGGACTGTTCCTGCCAAATAGGCACATTTGGAACACATGGAAAACAAGAAAAACACCACAATTCACAGGTATGAAACTGCTAGGGGCAAGAACTTAAGTTCTTGAAAGTCTTCTATGTGCAATTTTGGTATATTTTTTTACTTTTGTTCTTTTTTAAAAAATAACCCAAACTCCTAAACCATTAAAATCAATTAGAGGACACCGGGGCACGTGTGTCAAAATCAACCTAGGGAGGTCACGTGTAGCCTATGGGCTGCAGTTTCCACACTCCTTCCTTAGCTGTAGCACTGGATGAACAAGGCTGTGTCTAAAATGGAGAAGCTGCGTCATGATAACGCAATAGCCAATGTTTGAGATACAATGAATCATGGAATGCTTTGATACAAGCTCACTGTGGCAAACCAGCATTGTAATTTGTAAAGAGGAATTAGGTATCAAAATATAGTATGAGTTGATACAGCCAAACTGTGACACCATCTGCCACCATTTTGTAAATGGTTCTGATCCTGTGGTACCATTTTGTAACT
Source organism: Phrynosoma blainvillii (assembly GCA_026167975.1). NCBI lineage: Eukaryota > Metazoa > Chordata > Lepidosauria > Squamata > Phrynosomatidae > Phrynosoma > Phrynosoma blainvillii. Next base: position 14,708,465 of record JANUYF010000003.1, read on the forward strand.
GGTGGGCCTCAGTCTTTTTCAGCTATCTCAAAGGGGTCTTGAAGGTAAAAGGTCTGAGAACCAATGTTCTACATTTTATAGATGGGGTGTGATTATAGACCTGCAAACTCACCAGAATTATGTTGTTCTCTGTGGCAACTGTAGTGTCAGCCAGCACTGAGCTGTTTTCCAAAGTCCCTTGGATTATCATATGTACAATTACTCTGGATTTAGTAAAACCATACACCTAGAAACATTTCTGCAAAAAAAGTGATCCAGGCCTGATCTTCCAAAGCTGCATGGCAGGTTCCCAATGAAATAACAAACACTGTCAGTAAAGCATTTAAGAACAGTCAGTCAAAGTTTTGGATCAGTAAGAGAGGCATTAGCTGTGTAGCAGGTTCCAAACCTTCGATAAATGTTGTTCATGTTGTCAAAAAGAAATAGAAATAAAAATAATAAAAGAAAGCAAAATCTTTTCTTCTTTTTTTGTGTCTCAGACATCCATGTCGAGTGCTACATAATCTTTGGATTCATGTGTCGGACAATTACTGTCTAATTAATTAATCATCTGATAATTAAAATGACCTTCTTTTGGCTGATATTCGATCGGTGCGAGGTTCAAAGGAAACTTGACACATCGTGTTGTGTCCTGTTCCAGCATGACCTACAGGCATGTTATCGTGTTATGTCAAATCTGGTTTTCCACAAGGAAAGCGAGCCAAGGTACAAATTAAAGGAGACGGGGGAGGAAGGGCACAACTGTATGGGATTAGAAATGGTATAACTGGTCCTTCTACCTGGCAGAATGCATACTTAAGGAAACTCCCAAGAGCATCTGTACGCAACCTTGGGATGGGAATGGCTGAGCATGTTGGTTATGCTACAGATATTGCACCATTATGGCTAAAGTAGATTATGCATGCCAATCAAATTAGCTAAGCTACTGATATGGACTACTGCCACCATAGCTGGAATCTCAGTAAGGCAGGCAAGGGGGAAATGAGATGAGATCAAGGTAGCTCACCTGCCTGTATTAGTCTGATAGTCTTCAGTCTTTCTGGGCCTATCTAGGAACTGCCTTATAGTGCATCAGAACATGGGTCCATTAACTCAGGAGTGCTAGCATAGACTAGCAGAAGTTCTCCAAGATGGTAGGCAGGAAACATGCTTCGCACTACCTGGAGCTGCCAGAGATTGAACCAGAAAATGTCTACACATAAAGCATGTACTCTGCCACTGAACTATGGTCCCTTGTTGGGAAATATGAGAGATAACAGTGGATCTTTCAAACAGAGTAATTAATGTGCTGGGCAGAAGATGAATAGCAGCTAAGAAACTAAACTTTGTCTTCTTTATCTGGTATATAAAAGTAATTTTGCTCATGAATAGCTGACACAGGTTCATCTTCTTAAAGAAAGGCAATGTCTATTTGGTTTAGGTCCAGCCTATTTTAAAGACCAGATCTTCCCATAAAAGACAGCCTGAACTCTGAGAGGTCCTTTGTTTGGTCCCATGATTTTCACAGGTACGACTGTTGGAGTTACAAAACAGGGCCTTCTCAGTGGCTACCCATTCCCTAGACTAGAGACACTAGAATGGCTTCTTCCTTGCTATTCATCCATTGGGAGGCAAAGCTTTTTTTTTAAATTATTATTCTGACTGGCTTTAGAACAAAAGGTTTTTAAAGAAAGGACTTTTAAAAAGGTGCTGCATTGTTTTAAATTGTCCTATTTTTAAACTATTTTTTAGCCTTTTAAGTGTATATTTTAAATTGTTTTAATATTGTTAATACAGGTTGAGTATCCCTTATTCGGACTTCTGAAATCCGAAATACTCCAAAATTGTCCACATGAATAGCTGAGACAATAACACTTTTGCTTTCTGATGGTTCAACATACACAAATTTTGCTTTATGCACAGAATTATTAAAAATATTGCATATAAACTTGCCTTCAGGCTATGTGTAGAAGGTGTATACAATACATAAATGAATTTCATACTCAACAACAACAACAGACCAGTCTTGCTGCAAGAATCACAGAGATAATGTACATTTGTAAAAGAGGAATCTACCGCAGTTTTTAAGATGCTTAATGGTGCCAGCATGGTATAGTGGTTTGAGTATTGGACTATGATTCTGGAGTCCAGGGTTCAAATTCTGGCTTGGCCATGGAAACCCACTGGGTGACCCTGGGCAGGTCACTCTCTCAACCTGAGAGGATGGCAATGGCAATCCCCCTCTGAAGAAACTTGCCTATAAAACCCCTTGATAAATTCGTCTTAGAGGCACCATGAGTTGGAAACTACTTGAAGGCTCACAACAATAAGGGAGGAATCTACTGCAATTTCTAAGATTGTAGTAATGGCTTCCAACATACCTAAAGGAGGCAATTGTAAGACCTCTTGTTAAGAAAGCCTCCCCTGGATATCTTATTAGTGGATAGCTATCTGTCAGTGTCTAGCATTCTGTTTTTGAGCAAAATAGTAGAACATGTGGTGGCCTCCCTGCTCCAGGGATTCCTGGATGAAACAGATTATCTCCATCCTTTACAGTCTGTTCCCAGGCCTTGTTATGGGACAGAGATGGTTTTGGTTTCCTTGGTGGATGATCTTCACCAACAACTAGAAGGAGAAGCATGTTTCTGTTTGTTCCTGGCCCTGGCCCTGAACCTGGAGACCCAAATTACTGTAGTGTCCAAGAGTGCTTTTGCACATTTAAAGCTAGTGCATTAACTAGGCCTTGAGATGCTTGATCTGGCCATAGTGGTACATAACTTAGTTGTATCCCATTTGGACTACTATAATGTGCTGTATAGAGAACCAGCATGGTGTAGTGGTTCAAGCGTTGGACTATATGTCTCTGGAGTTTGAATCACGCTTGGCCATATAAACCCACTGGGTGGCCATGAAGGCACACTGTCTCAGCATCAGAGGATGACAATGGCAAATCCCCTTTGAAGAAACTTGCCAAGAAAACCCCATGATAGATTTGCCTTAGGGTCACCATAACAACTTGAAGGCACACTACAACAAACAACAATGTGCTGTATACAGGGCTGCTTTTGTAGTGTATGGAAAGTTCAAGTTGGTACAAAGAGTTGCAGCCAGAGAATTAACTGATCATTATATGGCTCATACAAATCCCCTGCTCCAGTAGCTCTACTAGCTGCCAGTCTGTTTCTGGGCACAATTCAAAGTGCTGGTTATAAAGCCCTGCACAGGAGAAATTCGCTGCAATTTCCAGTTGTGCTGTTGGTTACAGAAATTGGTAGTATATCCAGTTGCAAAATTCATTGCACAAGTAGTATACAGTACCTATGGACCACAAGATTAAATTCATTGCTATTTGTGGACCTAAAAGAACCAACAGAATTATTCTTGCATAGTTTTACTCTGCTAAGTTTATGTTGCATTTATGCTCTTTTTCTTTCTACACGGACACAGAGAGAGAGACACACACAGACACACACACAGAGGATGCATCAAATACTCCACATATCAAATGTTGAAACCTATCTTGATGTATACACACAAATACTTAATATACACAGACCCCTCATTTTGGTGGATAGATTGTTTTCTTGTTATGAGAGTTAACAAATTAACTTTTAAAAAAGATTCCCAACAGTGGATTTATCCACCTACATCAGACGTACTGACTCTTTCAGAAGTTGTGGGCGATGTTGGCCTTGTCTCCAGGGGATATTGGTTTTCGGTATATAATTAATAACAAGAAAACTGTATCCTGACTTGAGGGCCTGCATGAGCATCCTGGAACAAAAAGGGCCATAAATTAACATCAATTATGTATTAAAGTTCCAATTAACCTGGCTGATACTGATATACTTTAACAAGGTACACTTAGATAAAAGAAGCCAACTCTCTAATTACTTGGAATGGGACCTTCTGACCCATTCCTCCCTTTTATCCCAACACCAACCTAATGAGGAAGGAAGTGAGAGGTAGGGGACTCATACAGAAGGTGAGGTTCTGAGCACCATAAGATGCCCTCCTGGGACATGCCTCTACCTTCTTCTTAAAACATTCAATGATGAATATTTTATTGCTCTCTGAGCCCTTTAACCCTTTGAGGAGGCGGGTGATTTAAGCTCAAAGGGGCTAATGTCCTTCCAGCACTCTCTACTTTACATATTCATTTCCTTCTCTTTTTGTGTAATTTTCCATTCTTTACTTAAAACAAATATGTATTTAATTTGCTTTGGTGCCGTTGCCATTAGAATGCGCTGGTTAGATTTCAGCCCCCTTCCAAGATAGGGGTGTATCATGATGGGGTAAAGCAATAGCCAGAGTTTCAAGACCCAACAGGATTGACCTTCAACTTTTGTTTTTGTTCCACTCTCTTTTGCTGTTTCTTCTTTCCTTTGTCCTTCAAATGTCACAGCAACCAATCTTAGTGTTGGGATCTAGTTATGTTTGGGGGTTGCTGGGATCCCATCATATCTGTATCTAATATTATCCTTTCATACTGTTATCCCAGGATGTATACCAAGGCTGCAATTTGATGCAGAAGAATTTGGAAGTACTTGCACTGAACACCCTGGAACTAAGTTCTGAATAACAAAGTTCATCAGGCCCTGGAGACGAATTCATTTAGAGTAGCCAGGTATTCCTGTACCTCCTCTTTATCCATTCCTATTCAGTATTTCCCCTACTGCATCATCTGCTCCATTTTCTCCAGGTTAAGCACAGTTCTCCTTTTGGGAGAAGATTGAGGCAAAGAAGGTGTTGAGTAGTTCTGTCTTATCTCTATTTGCATTTTGCCATCTGAGGAGGTGAGTGGAAAAAAGATGGATGTAGTTGTAGGGTCTTTTCACACTACAGAAGAGTCCATTCACACTCTACAATTATAGCACTATGATTCTACTTTTAAATGCCAAGGCTGCATCCTGTGGAATCTTGGGTTTTATAGTTTGGTGAAATGCTAGAACTCTCTAGCAGTTAAGTGGAATTATAGTGCTATATTACATTGTGTGCAAGGCCTTACAGAATGTAAGATTCTGTGAATGAGCCAGGTGAAACTTATACGGTTCCTAGCAATCACTTCTGTACAAACATGTAATATTTCATTGTATACTGACATACAGAACTGATCAGCTTTGATAATAATAATAATAATAATAATAATAATAATAATAATAATATATGCTTTTAAAAGCTCTAGGGGTTGTCAAGGGCGATGGTGTGTTAATAGCCTCATCTCCAAATTCCCGAAGTTTCATTTTATAGCAGCTGGGTACGGATTTTTTCTTTCTTTCCCTTTCTGTTCCACAACCATGCATCTCCTAGAAAGCAAACTATAAAAACTGCACACACACACACACACACACACACCATGTCATATCTTTTTGTGTTTCACTAAAGAATTCTTGGCTTGTGTCTGGCAGGTTGGCCACTGGGCAGAAGAAAAGGACTATAAAGTTGAAGAGGTGGCAGGGAGGAAGAGATGAGGAAAGGAGATGCAAAAGACCTCATAAGACAGGCTGGCCCCATACCTTACTTGAATTGTCCTAGGTATGCTGCCTTATTCCTGTTTCCATCTCAAAGTGCTACTTACAAAATGTGCATGTGAGAGTTTATGTGGCCTTTTTATAACTATGACCCTGTCTTCTTCAAATAAGCGATATTTTTAACTACTTAGAGTTGGGGAGAGGAGAGAAAATGATAAAACATAAGCACATCCTTTGACACACAAGCTTCAGTTATCTGTCAGTGAGGGAGGCTTCCCAGATCTATGTTTTATCATCAGTATACTTTTTTCCTTTTTACCAGGAATAAGTTTATAAATAATCTTGCCCACTCAGGAAGCCCCTTTCTCTTTAGAAGTACTAGGGATTTGGTCAGAAAGAGGATTATTGATAACATGGAATAACTTTATTATAATGGTGGCTGCAAGCATGGCTGTACTTAAAGGTCTGTCAGCATTTTGATTTTATATATATTTCTTTAGAGGTTTATAAACTTGCACAGGAGAAAAAAAATTAATGTAAAAAATACTCAGCCCTAAAACTTGGCATGCAAAGGATTTAGCTGCCAGAAAGTTGGATTTATCAGTGTTATTTTTATTTTCAATTAAAACTAAATTGGGCTTGGCTTAACTTCTTGCAGATTAAATAACCAGTTCTGCCTTTTGAGTGACATGGCTTAACCCTTTGCTTCTGGTGAGGTTAGATGACAGAAGCAGCAGAGGCTTCTTTATCATGTTGAGCCATCACAATACCAAATTGGCCCAGGCCATTTTGCTGCCTGAGGGAAAAGAGCAAACATACACCCCTCCTTCATCCCAAAGTCAAGATGTTAGTATTCAAAGATAAGACAGCCAGTGTGGCATAGTGGTTTGAGTGTTGGATTGCAGCTCTGGAGAGTAGGGTTCGATTGCCAGTTTGGTCATGAAATCCACTAGGTGATCTTGAACAAACCTTCTCTGAACAAATCTGCCCAAGAAAACCCCATGATAGACTTAGGGTCACCGTAAGTCGGAAATGCAAGCAAAACCATGCAAGCAAAATCATGCTCAAAAGTCTGCAACATACGTGGAGAGAGAAATCCCAGAGGTCCAAGCAGGGTTCAGGAAAGAAAGAGGCACTAGGGACCACATTGCATACGATGGCTAATGGAGCATAGCAGGGATTTCCAAAAGAAAATTGGCATGTGCTTTATAGACTACAGCAAAGCCTTGATTGCATAGGCCATGAAAGGCTATGGAACGCCCTTAAAGACATGGGAGTGGCAACACATCTGATAGTCCCAATGAAGAATCTGTACTCAGGACAAGAGGCTACTGTCAGAACAGAAGACGGAGAAACAGAATGGTTCCCAATTGGCAAAGGGGTCAGACAAGGCTACATCCTATCACCCTATCTATTCAGTTTATATGCAGAACATATTGTAAGGAAAGCAGGCTTGGACATGGAAGAGGGAGGATTGAAAATAGGAGGAAGAAATATCAACAATCTGAGATATGCTGACAATACCATAATACTAGCAGAGAACCTCACAGACCTAGAACACCTACTACGGAAGATCAAAGAAGAAAGTGCAAAGGCAGGCTTACTGTTGAACATAAAGAAAACAAAAATAATGACCACAGAGAACTTGCACACATTCAACTAGACAATGAGGAAATAGAAATAGTAAAAGAGTTCTCATATCTGGGATCAAACATTAATCAGAATGGGGACTGCAGCTGGGAAATCAGAAGAAGATTAAGAATGGGGAGGGTGGCTATGAAAGAACTAGAAAAGATCCAAAAATGCAAAGACATACAACTCAGTACAAAATTTAGAATCATACAAGCAATCATATTCCCTATTACCATGTATGGATGTGAGAGCTGGACAGTTAAGAAAGATGATAGGAAGAAAATCAATGCATTTGAGATAATGTGGTGTTGAAAAAGAGTGCTGAGGATCCCATGGATAGCCAAAAGGACAAACAAGTGGGTCCATAGCAGATCGAACTGGAAACCTCCCTGGAAGCCAAATGACAAAACTGAGAGTGTCATACTTTGGACACATGATGAGAACAGAGGACTCATTGGAAAAAACAATAATGCTGGGAAAGGTGGAGGGAAGTAGGAAGAGAGGAAGGCCACATGATGGATGGACTTTATTAAAGAGACCACGAATATGAGCTGGGCAGAATAGGAGAGGACAGGGGCCCCTGGAGATGTCTCATCCATAGGGTCACCATGGGTCGAGGTCGATGTGAAGGTAGTTAACAACAACAACAAACAAGTTGGAAATGACTTGAAGGCAGACAACAACAACAAATTCAAAGACAATCAAGTTATTTTGGCACTTGAGGAAGAAAATCCCACAAATGTCTCTTCTTTTCCCTGGAAATAAAAATACAGTAGTCACCCATTAAATAATGAACCATTTTTGTTACACCTCAAATTAATCCACTGAGGGCCCTTTCACACATACAGTTATAGTGCTGTTATTCCACTTTAATTGTCATGGGTCCATTTGCAGTTTAGGGAGAGGCATAGTCTTACCCGGAGTATTCTACTGTCTCACCAAATTTCAAACCCCAGGACTCCATAGGACAGAACCATGGCCGTTAACATGGAATAATGGCACTATAATTGTGCAGTATGAACGGATCCTCAATGACATATTTCTCAATATCCCTAATGATAAGGCATATCTTGCTCATTACAGTCCTTAGAGGCAGATCATGCAATAGGTTTCAGAGTGATTGTGGCATGGTATACCTCATAAAGATGGCAGGAGAAAGGTTGCTTTGTTATCCTCAGATGTCCTGCTGTGTTCTAGCAAGAGCTTTGTGGCTTACAAAAACATATCTTCCAAAACTTAAAAAACGAAAACCAAGATGTGTAACCAAGCAACATCAAGAGTGTGGTCAAGGTGGCAGATGTTTTTAACAAGGAAGAACGCACAAACTAGGAGAGGTTGCAATAGTTTGCTCTTGCCTGAGCCTGCAATGGTGGCAAAAACTCCACTGCATGTTCTCCTCTTGCTCCTGTTGATTTAATCAAGTGCAAACTATGTTTGCAGCAATTGAAGCAAGCTGAGGACAAAGGGAGAAAGTGGGAAGAGGAGAGAGAAACTGGGACATTTTAAAGCAGCTGAAAAAGTGGGATGACAGAGTATTAATCATTATTATCCATGTCAAATTGGGACAGTTGGAGCATAGCAACAAATATTTAGGAAAGGCAGGAGTAGACACACTGAGATCCAAGTAATAAATGGACTGTCCAGCTGATGTCCAACTTAAAGATGAATAACCATACAATGTAGATTAGGAGCCTGGAAGTCACTCATTAAGAGCTAGTACTTGGGCAGCCAGGTGCATGCAGGATTTAATCACAGAATGTGTGTGTTGCGGCTCTAGTGGTTGGTCATATTTCTGTTGGCCATGCATTTCCTGCAAAATCTTATGTTACTTGTCTGGGGGTGGCACAAAATTGTGAGGTGCAATGAGGAAAGACAAGGTATTCAGGTTGTCCATAGTTTGGCAAAAGCAGTGAGCGTTAGAATTATGGTTTTTGTTAATTTGTGATAAAACCAGTTTAGCAGCAGCACCAACACAGCAACAAGTGTGTAAAGGTAAGGTAAAGGTATTTCCCGTTGACAAGGTTGTCAAGTCGTGTCTGACCATAGGGGGCGGTGCTCATCTCCGTTACTAAGCCAAATAACCAGCATTGTCAGAGACTACTCTGTGATTCTGTGACCAGCATGACTGCACAGAATGCTGTTTACTTTCTCACTGAGAATTGGTATCTATTTATCTACTTGTATTTGCATACTTTCGAACTGCTAGGTTGGCAGAAGCTGGGACTAGTGACAGGAGCTCACCCGATCATGGAGCACACGGGCCTCAAACTGCCAACCTGGTGGCACAGTGGTTAAATGCCTGTACTGCAGCCATTCACTCATAGACCACAAGGTTGCGAGTTCACTACTAGCCAGGGCTCAGGCTAGACTCAGGCCTGCATCCTTCTGAGGTCGCTAAAATGAGCACCCAACTGTTGGGGGGCAATGAGCTTACAGTTGTAAACCGCTTACATATCCCATAGCACGATATGAAGTGGTATATAAATGAAGCTGCTTTGCTTTGCTGATTTTGCAATCAACAGAGTCAGCATCTTAACCGCTTGAGCCACTCCACAGATATTTGGTAAAAACAATTAGATCTGAGCTTCTGGTAAATAGGATACATTGGTAGGTAATAGAAACTTACTTTATTGTTTCATCTAGGTTCTACAAAATAACTAATCAGTAGAGAAAACTATACTTTGGTACAGAGGTCTCTAGATAGCTGGCCTCCATGTGTGCAAGTAAGAAGAAAAAAACATCTTTAGGAGCAAAGCCTGGTTTCTGCATCCATACTTGGTAAGAGCAGAGAGGAAAATGTGCTCCCAAACAAAGAATCATAAAACTTTATTACCCCAAGAAGAAACCCCCAAGAAGAGGAGGGGTATGGGAAGCGACCTCTTTATAGAGAACACTGACCAAATGACCATAGAGATAAATCAGTGTTCCTGTGTAGAAGACACTGTCTCTTCTGAAAGAAAAATAGAGCTACATACAAGCACTGATGCTAATACTCCAACAGTGAGAGTGTGAAAGCATGGAACTTTAATGCTGTAATTTCATATCCTACCCCCCCGCCCGATATCAGTGGAACTTTAATAAATGCTGAAAGAATCCCTTCATTTTTATGCTCCTCTGGTACAAAGGAATATTGCTTCTTGAGTGCTAAGTTTTTCATGCTGCCCTCATACTACAGCGATTACACACACATAGGGCAATACAGCCCCAAACCGCTGCTTTCCTCTTCAAGGCTAAACTCAAAAACTCTTTATCATGTTCACTGAACATATAGATTTTTTTATGTCCTTTAAGCACAGTTAAGTTATTTAAAGCTCTTTCTTCACACTGTACCATTTATTCTTTCCTTCATGTCTCTCAGCATTTCCTATTTGTGGTCAGCGGAATTGTATCTTTCCTGTACCGAATCATACACAAAGGATAATACTGTTCTGTTTTGTCTGTTGACAAGATCTTCAAATTCTACTGCCCCCTGGATGCACAATCAAAATGTAAAGGAAATTTTTTCCATATATATATATATATATATGGATTTAGCTAAGACTTTGACACCATGGAAACTAGATCCTAGGCAATGATCCTATTCTAAATATTATCCCCTGACTTTCAATTTGACTTATATTTTTTTCTGTTTTGTGAAGCTCCTCTTTTCATAGTAACTTATTTTGGATTTTAGGAATAGCTCAAATGCTTTGCAAACATCTGACTTTGGAAAGGATGTGTTAGGGTTTCCAATACAGTATTTATGAGAGAACTGCTTTTTTTTTTAAAATCTTGCTATTGAAATAGCCCTTATTTGGACAGACTGAGTGTATGTGGAGGGAGCATCTACACTGTCAGCACTGTGTGCATACATGCATAGTATTTCTACATGTCTACTTGGTATATATATACGCATACACACATGGATACATTGTGCTTGCACAGAAACACAGCAGGCTTTCTGCCTTTTATTTTTAAAAGTGCAGTGTATACATTTGTTCATTTGAATATTTGCTTCTTGCAGATGTTAATTTAATGCACCATATGCGGTAACTGCCTCACAGGATGTTTGTGTCTTGTAATCACCAATTTGTTGTCATTGTGTGCTTTCAAGTCATTTCCGACTTCTGGTGACCCTGAGGCGACTCTATCAAGGGGTTTTCTTGGCAATTTTCTTCAGAGAGGGTTAGCCATTGCCATCCTCTGAGGCTGAGAGAGTATGATCCACGTGGTGGGTTTCTATGGCTGATCACGGATTTGAATCCTGATCTCCCAGAGACCTAGGGCAACACCCAAACATACTGGTTCTGCTATTGTTAAAGTGGATATGTAATTTGGGTGATAGTATTCTATTTCTCTTCTTGACACTAACTGTAAGTGGCCTAGCGTAGTTTAACAGGAAAATAAAGAATAGCTATTGAAAATAATACAATGATTTTTAAAATGTTACAGATTTAGCTGCAACCAGAAAGAATGAGTGCATGGCCAGCAACTCAATCCCTAAAAAGATATTTTATGTCTGAACAAAGCATGGTGCATCTGCTTCCCTTCCGTACAGCTCAGATTTTGTATATCGGGTCTGCACAATGGTCTTCTTTCTTACAGAGATCTTTTTCAGTAGTTTGAAAAATCTGGACAATCCCTGGCATTTTAACCTCCCCCTGCCACAGTAACACCTATTTCTTCCTTCTTGTATCTCCTTATGTTGCTTGAACTTTCTCCTTTTCCTTCTTAAAATCTGTTTTAACACAGCCATTTTCAACCATGTTATGTCAGATGGAGGACTCAACTTTAATCCCAATATGCAACATGGGAAGCCAATTTAAATTAATTTCTGCACATGTCCATCTTTCACCTTTCCCCACTCTAGATGTGGAGGGAGATGTCAAGGTACATGCACTTTTAATAGCTGTATAGATGAGGGAACTTCAGCAGGTTCATGAAGAAAAGAGAAAAGGTTCCATTCCTGTTAGCCAATTATTCTAGGCACAGAAGCCCATGTCTTTTACATCTGGTAAGGCCTGTTTTTCTAAAAAGAGATGCAGCAATGTATGTAAAAAGACAGTTTCTATGACTACTGGTACTGCGCCTGTTTTTCAATTATTTATTGCTTTTATATTTTTTAATTTATTATCTTATCATTGAGGTTGCAGTTTTGTGGTGCTTATTTTCAGTAGCTGCATTTGGAAAACCCTCAGAAAAATGCACTTCTGCATTTTCAGTTTGCAGCTCCTAAAATGGCTACCCAAGTCTGACTGATGGCAGAGCTGACCCTGGTTTCAATCCAAACATTAGCTTGGAAAGTGTGGATCTTGTTAGTTCATATGAATATCTATGTAGATACTATAGATAAGGAACTGAAAGATTGAAAGACTGAATGATTCAAACATCCTTCAATATTAAACAATGAAAGCTCAAGTGAAAAATGACCACAGCTTGGAACATTATGTTTAAAGCAGTTTCTTCCATTTACAGCTCCATTGCCCCCAAATAGTTAACTGACATCATTGTTTCAATTTTAAAGGAGTATCACTGTCTTATTATTCAGAAATAATTAATCTAGTTATTATTAAAGAAAAGTCTCAAACTGCTGGGCCTTAGTACAAAAAACACCCAAGTAGTGAACCCACATCTCCTGTTATCTATGAAAATAATTCTATACATACTCTTTCTTTCTCTCTTTTCTATTCACTCATACACACACACACACACACACACACACACTATAAATGTACCATAGAGGCATAGAGTTATCACTCCTGTGTAATTGTAACATAAATTATTTATTATTTATTCTTTAGTTATTGCAAAAAGGAATTCATTACATGAAACTTTTCAGCTACAATAAGATATTCTTTGCAAACTCTGAGGAAAACAGTCTCAAAATCCTTATATCTCCATCCATTCTTCCATTCTTTCTTCAGACAGACAGATGCAGACATATAAACTCATGCACACAATCTGCCTCTCCTTCTTCTGTATTGGTCAGTTTGCTATTTTTAACCAGTTTGTTTTTATTTTTAATCCCCAATCAACATGTGTTATTTCTTGCCTACCGAGGATGACAGGGCTTTAATGCGTAATGATGGAGAGAGTGAAGGCATAGAGGAGGGTCTGGAGCTAATGTCCTCTAGTCTCTGAACCTGTCTGTTCTGCCAGTGATCCATAGAGAGAGTAGCTGTGTCAGCTTATTAGTTAACCAGCCATCACTGACAGACAAATATCTTTGGCTAGCTTTGGGTGAAGCCACTTTAAAAAGTGCCAACCAGTTTTGAGCTCACAACATCCCCTCATTTGTAGAAGCTTTTAGGCTGGGGTAGAAATCAACAACATCTACAATAATATGTATTTTCAAGAATGTCGTGACTGATTTTTATTTAATGAAAAGAGCTTTGTGCCATTTTAATTTCCCATTTTGTTGGGGCCCTGATGAGAAAGATGTTGAAATTACAAAGAGGGATGGCTTGTTTTTGAGGAGAAGGTAAAAATAGCCTTCCCTTTCATGGCTTTAATTAGAATGATGAATAATTATATCCATTTCTAAGATGCAAACAGTATCTACTTAAGTAGGCTGTATTTCTTTCTAGTGTTTGGCATGTACCAGTTCATGCTGCAAGGAGAGGGATTATATGATGCAATGCTTCCCTGTTCAAAAACATTCACTTGTCTATAGAAAACTAGCTTGAAGATACATGCATTCAGGCCTGGAGGGTGGAAGAGAGTAGCAAGGTAAAACTTGGGAGGAAGGAAAAAATGCATTGTAATGATATATGGAGTGGTAAAAGTAGAAGAGAATATATAAATGCGGTGGGGCGAGAAAGACAGGTGCTTTGTTTCAGTGGTGTGGTTTTGTTGTCTGCCTTCCAGTCATTTCTGACTTATGGAAACCCTAAGGTGAATCTATCATGGGATTTTCTTAGGAAGATTTGTTCAGAGGAGTCTTGCCATTGGCTTCCTCTGAAGCTTAGAGAGGGTGACTTGGCCAAGGTCTCCTGGTGGGTTTCCATGGCCAAGCAAGATTTGAACCCTAGTCTCACAGAGCCTTATTGCATTTCAAAAGAAAAATGAGAGCCAGTGAAATAGAAGCAGCTTTTGGCTAACCTTCCCGCATGATGTCATTGTAATTCCTTTCTCCCTCCAGAAGGAGACAGTGATTAATACATGGCATTTGTCAAATGAATTTTTGCAGCAGAACAAAAGGCATGCATTTACAATCTTCTCCCTCCGCAGTAGAGCAGAAGTGCTTCATGGGCATGTGGGAAGGTAAGCAAAAAGCCTCTTCTGTTTCACCACATCTCATCTTTTTTTTGTAATGCGATAAGGCCCTTAGTCTAACACTTAAACCACTGCACCATGCTGACTCTTATAGTATTGATACTGGCATAATAATAGATCTAATAGTTTAAACAATTTTTGTCTCTCATCCTCTTTCTTCCTCTGATGTTAATTCTCAGATGGGACTGACTAGCTGGATTATAGGTGGAACAAACATTCATCCTTATGAAATCTTTCCCTTCATAGCCCTTTCTAAATACAATGACTGTCCCAGAATCAAAGGACCCGAAGGTTTATCAGTAGCCATTGCTGTGTACTCTGTCACTTCTGAGCCTGGTAGTACTTGGTGTTGCAGTGGTTAAATGCCTGTGCTGCAGCTGCTCACTCACAAACTACAAGGTTGCAAGTTCAATACCAGCCAAGGCCTTAGGCTCAACTCAGGCTTGCATCCTTCTGAAGTTGCTAAAATGAGTACCCAGCTTGTTGGGAGCAACTGGCTTACACATTGTAAACCGCTTAAGTGCACTGATAAGCAGTATTGCTATTGCTACCTTTGGTGAGTACAGGATAAAGAAGGGACTGGATCTATTGAAGAAGAGACTGTAGCAGAACATGCACCCAATGTCAGCGCAGAAATGGATGGCTTTGAACAAACTCATGACAACAGAGTTTGAAGCAGCTGATTTCTAATTAGGAGGTTTCAGAGGCTGCTCCCACAGAAGAGATGGCGATGAGAAGATTTGTTTTTCAAGGTTTGTGGACAAGAACAAACTATACGTCTTTCTCCCAGGCAAAGCAAACACTTCAGTGATTTTAACCCTGGTCTCCTGGAGTCCTAGTCAAACACTCAATGTGCTATGCATTAGTTCTCAGAAGTGCATTAATAGGAATTATATGTTTTCATACAACCTATTTTTCATTATAGAATATATTCAAGGGATTTTAAAATTTCAGATTATGTTCACACCTAAAGTAGCATGTTTTTTTAAATTGTTGTACATTGTATAAATTAGG
This sequence comes from Phrynosoma blainvillii, assembly GCA_026167975.1. Classification (NCBI taxonomy): domain Eukaryota; kingdom Metazoa; phylum Chordata; class Lepidosauria; order Squamata; family Phrynosomatidae; genus Phrynosoma; species Phrynosoma blainvillii. Next base: position 14,723,815 of record JANUYF010000003.1, read on the forward strand.
TCTCATTCCACATCTCTCCCCCACTATATTCCTACTCCACAGATGTAAAATATATCCTGGTTTTAAGAAGAAATGCAATGGCACTGCCAAAGAAAGAGAAAAATGAAGGAAAAGGAAAGGGCGGGGGGGAAGGTGAAAAACCTGACGTGTGCTCAAAGAAAGTTGATCTCATAGTTGGAAATGCCAGCAGGCTCCTAACCCTGGAACCCAAATGCTTGTTGATTTTGGCTGAATGCATCTGTTGAGTACCAAGTGACATTTACTTATGCAGGCAGCATCTTGGATTTCAACACAAACTAATCTAGCCATCCTTTGGGCATCCATCATTTCCAGTGACCCAAGCGAAAGAGCAGCATGCAACACCTTGTATGCTCTTGCATTCAGGAGGGGTATCAACTAGCGATTAAAGCCCGTAATTCGTCCAGACCCATTTAGAGGAAAGGTGTGACCTGGGGTTTGCACATATTGTCAAACAAAGGGGGACTTAGATAATGAGAAGAATGTCTTCACAAGCTCCCACCCAGCCAGTAATCAAGTCCTGTCTTGGAAAAATAACAGGGAGAACAGAAAGTCCAACATATCTTCCTGCCCATATCCATCTGTCCATTTTAGCATTGCTTAAGAAAACACATTTGGAATTGAGTTTAGCTTCTTAAGGTGTCAAGCTCACTTTTGGGGGTTATGTTAGCTAAGCTCAATTCCAAATAGCAATAGGCATAGAGGACTAATGATTGGGTCTACATAGAGAAGGCAAAGGGCTCAGTTCTTGGGAATATTTTTTAAATGGTTTGTTTTGCTTTGCTATTTTGCTTTCCTAACAAATCTTAATTCCATTAATAATGCAAGTAGAAGATGCCATTTTAAGTTCTCCATGAATTTTAGGAAAGATGTTGGAATTTCCATTAGAAGGTATAACTTTGCTAAGTCCCACCATGAAAAAATAAAAATGGAGGCAGCATCAGAAAATGGAAAACATAAGAAGAATGATACATACTGGACCAGGAAGTTTATTTTTATACATGGAGACATACAAGTTTATATAGTCCTCACAAGGCTACTTACATATTAACATATTGAGGCTGCATTCCTATACCCGCTTAACTAGCAGTAAGCCCCACTGAGTTCAATAGGGTAGATTTCTGAATAAGCATGTAAGCATGGTTGCACCTTTAAATATATTAGAATTTTAATATATCTATCTATCAGTAAATCACACAATTACAGCAAAATAAAATTGCTTAAAACACGAGAAATGCTTAAATAATAGTGCATCAAAAATAACTGGTTATATAATTAAGATCCATCAGTGGCACTACTTTTCCGCTGTGGTGGAATTATGTGCTTCTGTTAGTTAAGAGGCCAAGCTGCTGGCAGCAGTGCTGCTGGTAGAGTCTCCTATGTCAGATAGGCTTTTTATGAAAAACCAGATGACATGTGCCAAGTAGTTACTGGGCAGCAGCAGCAGTGGGGAGTGACACTGGTGGAGGATCTCTCTGAGAAAATGACAATGGTGCCGTAGCTAACACGTATTAATACTGTGCAGAAGGAGGCATGGCAAATCCCTTTTAAATGTCTTTTATGACAAAACCCCCATGATGAGACCATCCAAAGGGAAACAAGAGGTGTTGCCAGAAGATGAGACTCACAGGTCAGATGGCATTCATTGAGCCATTGGGGCAGTGCAGAGGATAACTGCAAGTAGTGCCATGGCTAATGACACAACTGGATGTTCAGCTGTTGACATGCTCAAATGTGAAAGAGAAGTCTGAAGCTGCACAACACATATTATAGAAACATGGAATGTGAGAAGCATGAATCAGGGGAAGCTAGACATAGTAAAACAAGAAATGGAATGTATAAACATTGCAATACCTTGGGTGAGCAATCTAAAATGGGCAGGAATGGGACATTTTAAGTCAGATGCAGTGTTTTATTCAGGAAATGAAAATCTAAAAACAAATGGGGTGGCAATAATAGTGAGGAGAGATGTAGCAAAAGCAGCCAAATGATATAATGCAAAATCTGATGGAATAATACCAATAAGATTTCAAGAAAATCAATCAATATAACCATAATCCAAGTGTATGCTCCAGCTACTGAGGCAGGAGAAGAAGAAATGGAAAGATTTTATGCTGGAGTCCAGGTGGAAATTGTTCACACACCAAAATAAGGCTTGCTGTCAATCACAGGTTATTGGAATGCAAAGGTGGGAAACAAACCAGAATCAAAGATTGTAGGAAAATTTGGCTGAGGATCAAGAAATGAAGCAGGAGAGCGACTGATTGAATTTTGTGAGGCCAACAGTTTGTTCATTGCAAACACACTCTTCAAGCAACCAAAGAAATGACTGCATACATATGCACATCACCTAATAGCCAATTACCTGATAGAAATCAAATAGACTACATAATTGGAATCAGAAGATGGAGAAGCTTCACTCTGTTTTCAAAAACAAGAGCAGGAACAGATTGTGGCACAGGTCATGAACTGCTAATATCAGGAGCAGATTGTGGCACAGGTCATGAACTGCTAATATCAACAATTAGAGTAAAGCTAAAGAAGAACACTAAGCTAATCTTTGTGCCAAAATAAAATCTGAAGAACATCTCCATAGAATGTAAAGATGATGTAAAAACTGAGTTGTACTAAGAACATATTGGTGCTGTTTCCTATGGCTGTACATTGCTTGGGAAGATTGGCAGTGGTGGGCAACAATTCTTTCAAGGATGTACCTAGAAACTTGTAATGATCCAGTTCAAATCAGAAACAAGGAACACCTCATGAACCCAGGGAAAGAAAGTCACAGTGTCCACCCCCTAGCAACAAAGAAGCTCCAATTTGCTGAACCAACTGTTGTTTTTAGTCTCTCTCTATTGTGAAGTTGAAGGCTTTAATGCCCAGCATCCATGGGTTTTTGTGGGCTTTTCGGACTGTGAGGTCATGTTTTAGAAGAATTTCTTCCTGACGTTTTGCCAGCATCTGTGGCTGGCATCCGCAGGAATAAATTCTTCTAGAATACGACCTCACAGTCTGAAAAGTCCACAAAAGCCCATCTCTCCTCTATTTTTGTCATACATATCACCACAATGAATCTAGGGAATGATGGGCAAATCCACAGATTGCCATAGTATACACAGAGGAAGTATAGAAAAGGTTTTTTGCTTCAAGCCTCTTATTTAACTTACAATAATCTGAGAAGGAAAGATATTCTGACAAGTGCCAGGATCCTGGGCTGAAAGATGAAAATGGTGGTGTTCCACGTGGATTGTCAAATCATTTGTTTAGCTGAAGGAGAGGAAAGAACTGTCAAAATATTCTGTATTCTTGTGTGTGGAAAGTAGGGCTGAGGTAAATGATGACATCTGGGAAAAACACATTTGTATGCTTCCCCTCTGTCTCTGGTACACTCACACACACAGAGAGACAGCTCAAGACAAGACACTTCGATAAATAAAAATGTCCCACCCACCCTTCATAGAAACCTTTGGGGAATTTAGTGAGTGTGTGTTTTTATAAGATATTTCTGTTCAATTAGGCCACACAGCACAGTGGCTTTTATATGAAAGGCGGCCTAGAGACGGAGCGAGCGAGCACCGGATAGCTCTATGGAAGTGAGAGTACGTTGTAATGATAACAACCCTGCTCTGGTTGTAAGTGTCATCACCTCTTATTCTTAATCAAAAGGCTTCCAATCCCTTCTCAAGGCACATCCTCTGGAAATGAAGGGACTGCCAGAGGAATCATTTGAATGTGGCAGCCCTTGATAATGATGAAATGAATAAAAGGTTCACTTTTTTTGTTGTTTGGGTGAGGAGGAATTCAGCACATGGCTCATGAAAAGGCAATGGTTTAATAGCGCTGACGGCAGCCACAAGGGCTTCTAGTTATCCACTGTGCAGCCTCCTTTGCAGAGATAATGGCTGCAATAAGGGCTTCCCCTCAGCCTGCTCTCTCAAGGCCCACGGAGCAGAGGAATCTGCCTGAGATTCCAAGAGCTGAACCTGACGGAACCAAGGGCCAGTTCACACAACAGTCACCTTTTGTGCTTATTTAAATGTAGGCCGTGTGGTGACGCCACCAACTAAAGCACTTCACCATGCACTCGGATCCCAATTTAGTGTGATGTTACATAGATTTTAAAATGGCATTTGCGATAACTGGCTATTTGGATAGTCCGTGGATATGGGTTGTGCTTCCTGGACCCTAGAAAGAAACCACAGAATTACCTTCTAATGGTTTGGATTTGCTAGGCTGGAATGGAAGCTTGGCTATGGGTATAAAGGAGTCCATAATTTGATCCCTTTTGGAGAGTTTCTCCTGTCCCCTCTCAGTGGGCAGGAATAGTGGCAATGGTCACAATGGCTGCCCTTTCCCTGCCCAGAAAAGGCCTATTATGATATGACATCATAGCAATAGCAATAGCAAGTACATTTCTATACCACTAAGCACTCCCTAAGCAGTTTACAATGTGTAAACCAGGGGTAGGCAACCTTTCCCCTTTAAGGGCCGAGGGACTTCAGCTCCCAGAATCCCAGGAGCTATTGGCCAACATGGGACTATTGGCCAACATGGCTGAGGCTTCTGGGAGCTGAAGTCCCTTGGCTCTTAAAGGGGAAAGGTTGCCTACCCCTGCTGTAAACTAATTGCCCCCAACAAGCTGGGTACTCATTTTACAGACCTACAGAAGGATGCAAGGCTGAGTGGACCTTGGAGCCCCTGGGATCAAACTCACAACCTTGTGACTGCAGTAATGGCATTTAACCAGGTAGAAGAGGGCTTTTGAAGGAAAGAACATTTGGCATACCACCAGCATTCATTTATCTTCACATAGTGAAACTGTAAATTACAGGTACAGGTTGAGTATTTGTGGTTGTTGTTGTTGTGTGCCTTCAAGTCATTTCCAACTTATGGCAACTCTATCATGGGATTTTCTTGGTAAGATTTGGTCAGAGGAGGTTTGCCATTGCATCTCCCTGAGGCTGAGAGTATGTGATTCACCTAAGGTCACCCAGTGGGTTTCATGCACCTTACCCCAAATGCTTGCAATCAGATGTGTTTAGGATTGGGGGATTTTTCGGTTTTTGGAATATTTGTATACACCTAATGAAATATATTGGAGATGGGACCCAAGTCTAAACATGAAGCTCATTTCATATACACCTTATGCACATAGCCTGAAGGTAATTTTATACATAATATTTTAAATAATTTTGTGAATGAAATAAAGTTTTTTACATTGAGCCATCAGAAAGCAAAGGTGTTGCTATCTCAGCCACCCAAATGGACAATTTTGGATTGTGGAATATTTTAGATTTTGGAATTCCAGATAAGGGAGACTCAACATGTACCAAAAACGATAGAGATCTAAAATGTATTGCTGCATCTCTCTCTTTCACCACTTTCACCACTTGGGGGTACACTTATACAGCCATTCATATACAATTTTTCTGCCTCTTCGTTACAAAGCTTGCTAAAAAAAAATAATGAACGTGTAAAACTCATCCTTTCTTACACAGGTTTCTAAACTCTGTTATTGAGCTTGTGTTTCTGAAGGAGGGATAAATTTAGCCGAGGAAATAGTTTTTGTCATGCTTAAGCATAGTACAGTTAGCTTAATCAGAGAAGCTATTTTTAAAAGTTAGCTGCTATAAAGCAGTCTTGGCTTCCAGCCATAGACTTTAAGTCATGTGGCAAAAGAGAGCCTAGTAGGTCTGGTTAGGCCTGTGGTTTCAACCTAGAAGCCAGAAGAGGGACTCATCAGAACTGTCATTCACTTTGACTACTTGATTTGTCACACAGCACTTAGTGTTACAGCAACAGGAAAATCTCAAACTGAGTGATGATTTGCTGAACAAGGAAATGACTGCTTTCCCACCGAACAGATCAGATCTCAGGGTAACTTCAAAATGTGAGCTTTACAACATTATTATTTTTGAGGACACATTTTTTATTTCTTATTGTACAGAAACTCATGAAGAAATATGTGTTCTAAAACAATTAAAGCTGGATTTTTTTAATCGAATCCAGCATAATTCACTTTCCCACTTCCAGGAGCACTTTTGAGAACAGGAGTGGACCTATGGCCCAGTAGAAGCTGTTGGATTCAAGTTCCTACCAACCTATGCTGACTAGGGCTGATGGGAGTTGCAGCCCAACAACATATGAACATCTGGACAATCACACCTTATTTATCCTTGCTTTAGAGGTTCAGTTTCATTGTGAAAAGACAGTGCTATTTTGTGTGTGTGTATAATACCTGTTTATTTACCATCCCTGAACCCTATGATGTTTGGAAAGATAAAGCAGGCAACAGGTAAACAGTACTAGACTTAATTCTTCCCCAAACCATAGAGTATGTTTTCAATACTTCAATCCTGCTTTCTAGCACACAGTTTAAACATATCTAGACTTCATTTCTTCTTCTCTGACTATTAGTGAGGTCTTTAAGAGACTTGGAGTGAAATGCCCTCAGTATGCTGCTGGTGCATGTCTTTGCCTCGCCATGTCATCCGAGTCAGGTTTGGAGATGAAGGAGAATCTCATTCAATCTGCACTTTTAAGTAAAGAGGACTACTTCATAAATTCTGAACTAGTATGTTATTGGAACATAGCAATCCCACCTGTCCCTTCTCTGACATGAGGGCAGCTCAGAAAATCACTGCCAGAGGGATTCACTACCACCATCATGACATCCCTTTGCACACTACAATATAGATGCAAGCAATATGCCCACTTACTGCTAATACTGGCACTCTCCTGAAATTTTGATATGTATCCCAGTATTAACAATTTAAATTCCCTCCTGTTAGTTCAAAGTTCATAATTTAAATTTTCCAGACCTTCAGGGGAGGGGTGGTTTCCCTACCCCTTTTTTTCTTCATCCGGAAAGTTGCCAAGTAATATTATATTTGCCACTGAGATTCTTCTCCTTTCTATCTCTGCTCAAAAGGGCATTAGTAGCTTTACAGGGTATTGTGTGTTTATTCTGGCCAGAGATCATGATCGTATCATGTTAAAAGGCAAGAAAAAGCCCCAACAAATGCATATAAAGCTGCGGCGTTCTCTCTTGTGTGCCTTTGGTGGCATTAGCAACCACAAGGACTGTGTGCTGTACATGTGTGTGTGTGTAGGGGGGAAAGTGCCTGTGTGTAACTGAAATCCTCCCTGCAGGATTTGTTTAGTGCGAGAGAATGATTAGCAATTGCTAGTGATTAGTAATTTTCTCCCACAGATGGCTTTTCTACATTCCTGTAGAGCTTCACGTACACAGCAGCCCTGCCAATGTGTCGCAAAGGCAGAAAACACCATGTGGCAGAAAAGGAAGGAATATCTGGCAGGCTTCTCTCCCCTCTCTTTCCCCACCTCTCCTTTAGTGTTATTGTTATAAACAAGCAGACTAATCGCACTGGTGAATAAACAACAAGCAAAAATAAAAATAAAAAAATGTGGTGGATTCTGAATTATTTTGTACACATGCAGTGAGAATCATTCCATTTCAATCAAAGGTTTGGAGGGGGGTCAGGGCTACATTAAAGGTTATGGAAGGAAGGGACCCCTGGTGAACCATACAGCTTAGCAATGGAGCTTTGCATTCCAAGAGGTCAGGAATTTGGAACAGCTAGCATTTATATCGTGCTTTCAAAATCTTCAAAGTCACTATATGTACTTTATTGTGCACATAATTTAAGGCAATGCTACCTAAAGTGGGGCTCCCTGGAGTGGTGTAGGTTCCTAGCAGGTTTCCAGGGAAGAAATAAGCAATTGTACGCATTAGGCACAAATACCCAATAGGCAAAATGGGTGGAAAGGAAGGGGCAGAATCCTGCTCTTCCCAGTAGTCTTGGGCAAAAGCAAACTGCTTGCAGCCTTTCCTAGCTTATGAGTTCTTCCTCACTCACAACTTTTTCTAACTTGATCACACTCCAGTTGTCTGACCACATACATTCAGGTTTTCATCTCTAAAATGCTGGAGGATATTGGAATGCAAAAGCAGGAAACAGAGCAGAACCAAAGATTGTAGGAAAATTTGGTCTAAAGTCTAGAAATAAAGCAGGAGACCAACTCACTGAATTTTGCAAGGCCAGAAGATTGTTCATCACCAACATTCTTCAAGTAACCCAGCAACTGTTTACATGGATGTTACCTGATGGCCAGTATGGCAAGCAAATAGACTACATCAGGGGTAGGCAACCTTTCCCCTTTAAGGGCCAAGGGACTTCAGCTCCCAGAAGCCTCAGTCATGTTGGCCAATAGTCCCATGTTGGCCAATAGCTCCTGGGATTCTGGGAGCTGAAGTCCCTCGGCCCTTAAAGGGAAAAGGTTGCCTACCCCTGGACTACATAATTGGAAACAGAAGATGGAGAAGTGCCATTCTCTGCAAAAATGAGGCCAGGACCAGATTGTGGCACAGACTATGAACTACTAATATATTTAAAAAATTAGAATAAGGCTAAACACCGAGCCAACAATCATGGCAAAATACAACTTGAAGAACATCCTCATAGAATTTAAAGATCATGTGAAAAATAGATTTGCCACCTAGTAAGCAAAAGATCTTAGCCACTACACTACACCACACCACACAGAGGTTGGCAACGAGTTGTCCAGTGCGATTGAGTCATACTTAAGCTGGATTTCAAACTCTGGTCTTGTTCTATAACCCTGTCCGGAGAAACACATGGACAGTCATTTACTTACTCTCTTTCTATCCACAGAAGAAGTGAATGAACTCTTTGGGCTTGAGTATGTGCAACCCCTTCACTTGTGATTTGATGTGTTTTATTACTTGTAGTCGCTTTTATTTTTTGGAAATTGTCCAAACAAAACATGTATTTTTTTGTGGGGATTAGAATTGTTTTTAATACATTTTCCAATTATTTGTGCTGCAAGAATAATGTATTCCCCCTATGCCCCCAAAGTGGGCAACACGGAAGCCATGTGGATGGTTCAATTCCATTCACGTTCCACCACCTGAATACATATTACTTGGGAATAGACCTTTTTCTTGTTCTCTTCTTCTCTCAGTCATTGCACCCGTTTAGACTGCAGAACTGTCAACCTGTGTGGCCTTGGCATTAGCTTTTCTGAATCATCCACTGTCTCCAAGATTATCGGAGCATGACTATTTGGCTTGATGGCAATTACTTTTCCTGTATTGAGTCTCTCTCTCTCATTCTCTCTCTCACTCTCCTGGGGTTAAAATTATTGTCCTAATACACCTTTGCAAAATATGTAGACGATAGGTACCCTATCCATTTCTGTGCATCCTCATCATGCAGAATTTCACTCGCTTCCCCCATTCTCTTCCTCACTCCCCTTATTTCTAATCTTAAAAGCCTCAAACAACGTCACCCTTCCGCACTGGGGGACTTGACCCCATTCATTCTACTACTTGGCTCAGAATAGCCAATCCTGATGCTGCTGAGCATCTCCTGCAGCCCAAAATGTGAAAATGGCCCCTTGTCTGTGTTCAGAACAGGCCCTTGTAAGCATTTAATTGGAAGACAGCCTCATCTTTGTAGCCTAAACACTGTTAATGACGAGAGTCTCTCTAGCATCAGGTTTCTTGAACAAGGGAACACGTTTCTCAGCATTACCTGCCTGTTCTCTGCTGCGAAACATTCCTGGGCTGAGCTGAGGGCCTAACTGAAGCGACAAACCCAGCTGTGTTTGTTCTCCTTAATCCTCCATGCAACTACAATCGGGTGCTGGGTGACTGACGTCTTCCTCTCCCTCCCTCTTTTGGCCAGGGCTTATTTCTATATGTGTTTTGATATTTACTCATTAAACCATCCCCCTAAGGAAGCACCATAAGCAAAAGGGGGAAAAAATCCTGCTGGAAACATCCCCCAACCCACCCTCCAATGTTGTGTAATCAAGTGGAGAAAACAAGAAAGCAACACTTATTTGGGAAACATTTTGCAACAGCCGGAAAATACACAGTTGGGGGCAAAGTATAGGCTACAGGCAGATGCAGGCAACAAAGCCCTGACTTTCTTTGTATGTGGCACAATCTGACCCTCAGAAGCTGCCAGGACAGTGACATATAGTAGGCAGTGAGAGAGGTCAAAAGAATGAGTGGCAGGAGACAGTGTTGTGGGAACCAGAGTGGCAACTTGTCAATCAGAAGCAGAGCTTGGGAATGTCACATTTCTGGACCAGACTCATCCAAATTCTGGGAGTTGTACTCAAAAATCAACTTTCCTAAGCTCTGGACAGGAGTCCTTTTAGCAAGACACATGGATTAATGGGGCTAATGGAGGCAGGATTCATTGGGTCAGATTCATCTTATTCTCTTCTTTTAAAAATGAAGCCCTCATGTTCCTTGGTGCTTCCTTACTGCTATACACAATGGAGCATGCAGGACAGAACTGTAGTATGTGAAAATTACCATACTCCAGTCCACAGGTGTATAGAGATGGGTGGTATTTGTTTAGTTTGAATTTTACTAAACTATCAGAGTGGTAGGAAACAACTTGAAGGCACACAACAACAAACTATTTTATACTTCCCAATTTGGGAATCCCACTTTGGGAGAAAGGCAGGATATCAATCAAAACAAACAAACAAACAAACAAACTTCCAAGACTAAAATGTAGGCCAGAACACAATTATCCTTGGCTTTTACATTTGTTCTTTAACAGCACTTCTTTGACAGCAAATGATGAACATGAAAGGTGCATAAAACCAGGTATATTAGCATGAAAAAATTAGGGAAAATGTTGCACAAAAATGTATATGATAGTGACACATTTTGCAGTTATCTTTAAAAGACTGCATACTGATGTGGAAATTGGACATAATGTATTTATAGTTATGAATGCAATTTATAGTATAGTATACAGTTTGTCACTCTCTGTGTACAAAGGTGACTAATAATAATAATAATAATATGAAGTATTTATACCTCGCTCTTCAGCCAAAGGCTATCAGAGGCATCACTATGCACCTGCACAGGACCTGTTATAGGGTGGTATAGAGTCTGTCATTTTGTCTGTACAAAGGTGACTGAAGTTTGGCATCCCTGTGGACATGCACAGGATCTGTCATACACCCACAGATCATGCAAGGATTCACTGACCTCCACTTCCCCCCAAGGAGTGGGTGCAGTAGACAGATGTCACTGTCAGATTGTGCCACCCTTGAGGTGAAGGAACGGGTTTGTCAACTGAAAGACACTCCATCATCCTCCACAAAACATGTCCCACACAGATCAGGGTGGAGGGGAGAGGTACATGCAAGGGAGGTTTGTGTAGACAGATTTGTTACATGCAGCTGGTGGTCATGCAAGGGACATGGTCAACAGAACACACGGACAAACGCTACTCCAAGAGCCCTCCCACAGCACAATGTAGAAGCTTTTAAAAAATTGCTAAGAAAAGAGAGTGAGCATGGTGTAGTGGTCTGAGGGTTGGACTAGGACTCTGTAAACCAGGGTCTGAATGCCTATTCGGCTATGGGAACCCAATGGGTGACCTTTGGCAAGTCATACTCACTCAGTTTTGGAGGAAGACAAAAACAAACCCATTCTGAACATATTTTGCCAAGAAAATTCCGTGATGGTGTTGCCTTAGAGTCACCATAAATTGGAAACAACATGAAGGTACACAACAACAACAACAACAATAGTACAGCACTCAAAAAACTCCATTCTCTGCAGCTAGTGAGTTGTGAAATGAGTATCAAAGGACTACAAGGAGAGACCAGCCTCGCCATCCTTAATTGGGTATTCCAGAACTTGGGGCTACCATAACCTTCTCTCTATATTCAGAAGTTGCATTGTGTTCAGTGGAGCTTCATCTCAGGTAAGTGTACAGGGGGTTGCAACCTCTGGTCAGAATCCTGCAGGTAGCACAGCTCCCGGTTAAGCCAGCATACGTATTTTGGGGTGGGGACATTGTGCAAGGAATTTTTCAGCATCACCTTTCTTAACACATTTGCCCTGGGAGAGTACCTAGGTACAGCTCTACCCTAACTGGGTAGCACAGTGGTTAAATAAATGCTAGTACTGCCGCCACAATGTTGTGAGTTCAATCTTCGGGCTCCAAGGTTGACTCAGCCTTCCATCCTTTTGTAGGTTGGTAAAATGAGTATCCAGCTTGTTGGGGGCAATTGGCTAACACATTGTAAACTGCTTAGAGAGTGCTGAGTTCACTAGGAAGTAGTATGGAATTGTAAATCCTATTGCTATTGGTAACTACTTATTGGCAGCTTGTGTGTTTGTGCCATCTAGTTGCTGTTGGACAGCCAGGGAATGCCACTATCACTCCTTCTCCTGGACTAGTCATGGAGATATGGAGCCCTGGTGGTGCAATGGTTAAATGCCTGTATTGCAGCCACTCACTCATAAACCACAAGGTTGCGAGTTCAATATTAGCCAGGGCTCAGGCTAAACTCAGGCCTGCATCCTTCTGAGGTTGCTAAAATGAGTACCCAACTGTTGGGGGGCAATGAGCATACAGTTGTAAACTGCTTAGACACCCCATAGTGCAGTATGAAGTGGTATATAAATGAAGCTGCTTTGCTTTGCTTTGCTTTGGTCTTACACTCCACTAGCAATCCAATAGGACGTCGGCTGGAGGGTATTACAGTGTCAATGTATGACAGTCAGTAAGGCACTGCAATGGCCTAAGAAAACCCTATGAAACAATGAGGTTGCCATAAGTTGACAGACTACTTGGAGACACATACACACAAACAATGGCAATTGAGAAGAGCCAGTATCGTTTGAGCATTGCACTAAGCACTTGGGAGACCATGGCTCAGCCATGGAAACTCACTGTCTCAGCCTTAGAGGAATGCAAGGGCAACTCTGAATAAATTTTGCTAAAAACCTTCTATTCCCATAATTTAAAGTTGACTGGAAGACACACAACAAAGCTATTTGACATTTGTTACCTGTTACATCCACCAATAGACAATATTGCAATAAACCATTGTTCAAGTGATACTAAACAGCTGGGTTATTCATATTATCCTGCCAAATTCAAAGGTTTACAGCCCCATTTACTGGTCCATTTCGTCTATCTACAGTTGTAGCAAATCTACTTTTACTGCTAAGGAAATGTAAAATGGGTTGCAGCCTCAGCCACCTATTTGAATGCTCTCCTTTTTATAACAATCAAGTACTGTTGATCGATGGGCATTTCTAAAAATATTTCTAATTTCTTTCCTCTTTGAAGATGAGATATCACGCCATTGCATTTCAGAACATACTCTTTGCTTTTGAGAGTACCTGTCATTCATCAGAGATGTGGCTTTTGTAAGAAAGAGTATAAAACATTTCCAAATCCTCTCCTTCCTCTTGTTTGAGCTTGTTTTTCTAGGACATGGGATACAAAAAGTACATGGACAAGCCTTTATTTTCCTCACCAGCTGAATAAAATAATATATTGTCCATCAGGTGTCACTGTTGACTTGTGTATTGACTAGCATTCTTAGGCGTCTCGGGACCTGCTAAGAGGATCTATTGGACTCTTAGCAAAGAAACAGAAACGAAGAAGCCTTTTACTGTTTTAATTAGGCTGTTTTAATTGTTTTAAAAAATGTTGTTTTAATGTGCTTTTATATCGTGAGCCACCTTGCGTCCCTTTTTGGGAGAAAGGCGGGATAAAAATAAAATACGGTAAATAAAATAAATAAGCTGCTGAGAAGGAATTGAGTTGCCATAGGCAAACCTCTGAGGTTCAATTAAGGACAAATTTGTCACCTAGGGCCTTTGTGGATTATCCTAAATTTTGTGTGGAAAAAATGAGAGAGAGAGAGAGAGAGAGAGAGAGAGAGAGAGAGAGAGGGAGGAGTTTATTGCTCCACTAAATAAGCCGGCTCACTTTTGCCAGCTTCAATCTTCTTCTGGGATACCCCTGGATGTTATCATAAGTAAATCGCTGCCAATTTAGCTGCTGGCCAAATACAGCCCAGGTCAGACTTGAGATGAAGCTGTGTTCAGTCACCAAATTTTAGAAGTCAAAAACTTCTGACTTCGAAAAAGTGCCAGCTGAGCGTGGCTTCAGCCTGAGTCTGACCCAGGTGGCGGCATCGCGGCTAAATCAGCAGCGATTTATGTATGATAACATCCAGGAGTATCCCAGAAGAAGACTGAAGCTAACAAACGTAAGCCAGCTTATTTGGGTATGCAATAAGCTCCAGAAAGAGAGAAAAGACAAAAAGCAAGAGGGAAAGACTCCATTGTTACTGGCAATTCCAACACTTGTTCCTCATGTAAAGTGTGGGCCGATCATATCTTCCCAATCTACAAACCACAATATTCATTTTGTGTGAAAACTCCATTCCTGTCTCACCTAAACCATTTGCTGAGATGTGGAACAGAGCAGGTGTGAGAGTGACTGGCATGTAATGGACAGTACCTATGCTGTCATATGTGAATTGTAGTACAGCTTTCCTTGGCTTGTGACTTTGCCATTTCATGAACTTTTAAAGATAGGAATGTGTACTGTGTGTAGGTACACCTCTTACTGGATCCTGTGGGGCCAACTCTCATTGAATATTGCAAACACAATAACAACTTAAGTCCCTGTTTGTTGTTCTTAACTGTCCTTGAGTCATGGTGACCTTGTAGATGAGACATCTCCAAGTCCATAGTTTTTGTGGGTTTTTCGAAAAGATGCCAGCCACAGATGCTGGCGAAATGTCAGAAAGAAACTCTTCTAGAACATAGCCACACAGCCTGAAAAACCCACAAAAAACTGGATGCCAGCCATGAAAGCCTACGACTTCACATCTCCAAGTCCTCCTGTCCTCCACTGCTCTGCTTAGGTTCTGCAAATTCATGCCTGTGACCTTTCTGATTGAGTCCGTCCATCTGGCTTGTGGTCTTCCTCTCTCTTATGACCTCTACCTTTCCTAGCATTATTGTCTTTTCTAATGAGTCATGTTTTCTCATGATGTGACCAAAGTGTGACAGCCTCAGTTTGGCCATCCTGGCTTCTAAGAGAGAGTTCAAGGACCCACTTGTTTGTCTTTTTGGTTGTCCACAGTATCCTCAGCACTCTTTCCAGCACCACATCTCAAATCTCACATCTCAGATTTCTACACACCCTCCTACACAAACACAAACATGCAATTCAACAAAATTATATATTAAATTTGACACATATGCACTCTCTCCAAAGTTCCAAACATCTCAAGAAGTGCCAGTGGAGAACTTGATGGCAGGACTCTTCTGCATGCACTGCTCAGTTGCATGGAACACTGGATGCAGTCTTAAAGCTCTGAATAAAAGATATAACAAATTCCACCATAAAGAATTTACCTTTTTGTCCCTTTGTAAATACACAATTAAAAATCCTGCTGCCTTATTCAAAGTGAAAAGGGCCTAATCCTTATCCCTAACAACTGCAGCACCTCTCCTCTCCAGCTCTCTCTGTTCTTCTGAACTCAACCAACAAGTATAGCCCTTTCCTTAGGTTTTCCCATTTACTGAGTCAAACCAGCAACTCATAAGGGTTACGAAGAGACAGTGTATTAGCCCCTTATATACACCCAAGCCTCTCACTTCTTCTCTTCCTCTCACCATTCCTTCCTTCTTCTCTTCCTTTAGTCTAGGAAATCCTTTCTAGAAGCCTGTGTTAGCAGTCCCACAGAAAACCCTGTTCATAAGCTGGTTACATTTGCAACAAGTGAATTCCATGGTCATGGTTCAACAGACCACCAGATTATAAACATTGTGGTGCAATTATACTGCTCAGTAACATCCAAAATAACAAAATAGTGACACCTCTGTTGAACTAACCAAAATATACTAACTATATGATGCAAACTTTCGAATCTCCACTGGCTTCTTCATCAGGCAAAGGTGTTAAAAATCATATAGGAGAAAGAAAAAAAAAATGATGATTTTAGAGCCATAGGCCTACATTTTGTTGAAGGACATTATCACATGTGCCTTGTTCTCATTGCAATCTTACTCACTAGCGAAAATGCAAACATACCAGTTTGAAAGCAGCCATTATTTCATGTCTAACTAATAAGCTTATTGCACTGTGTTCTTGTAACGTAATGGGTACATAATGTGAATGGAACGGAACATATTTTATCGCACGGTATGATCCTCATCGAGTTCCCATTCTGTGCTCTGACAGTCCTTAGCCTGTTCCAGGAGGAGAACTGTAAAAATATGTCTACAGCCAGCAAGAATGCTTTCAGACTGTTCCAAATGATGTGTGTGCGATAATCCTACCGGTCTCAATCTGTCCTTGTGTTCTGATTGGCTAAGAAAAACCTCCCCCCCTCCCGTCCTAGAACGTCCACAAACTCAACTCAACTCTTCTGGTGTTGACGCAAGGAAGGTGTCATGAGTAATTTAAAAAATATTTTTTATCTTTGTAGATTGAATTGCGTCATGTTTATGAGGAAAAACAATGAATGCTCGCTACCTAAACCTCTCAGTAGCATTCTTTCCATTGCAGACATAGGGGTTTTCGCAACAGTGAGCATGCGCCAATGAGGGACAGCTGAGGAACTACTTTAGCGTTGGTAGTGGTACAACAGCAAATGCAGTGTGATGTGTTCTCATAATGTTACTATCGCATTATCAATAGTAATGCAGTAACACCTATTCCCATATCGTTACGTTCCAGGGACTCGGTGGGAATGTTACAGGTACTGGTGCGATAAACTTACAAACTTGGCAGACATGGCTGCTATGGGCTGGAGGTGACATCATGTGATAAGTATCACGAAAGGCACTATTTTACAACTATAATTGCAATTTAAAAGCTATGAGTGATAATATCCAATGTGCTATTTCTGTTATTCTCAGTCAAGATGGTATGGAGGGATATAATATTAATAATAATAATAATAATAATAATAATAATAATAATAATGATGTTTTATTTATAACCCGCCCCTCTGCTCGGCAATCAGGGCGGCGTACAACAGATTAAAAATACAATAGATAAAAACAATTCCTACCTCCCACCTCTAACCCACTCACCCCTTAAAACAGAATTAAACCATCATAAAGTTAAAAATAAAGCCGAGATAAAATACAGTACATCTAATCCAATCTAGCAATCTGGCAGGAAGGATAAACAGCAGATCACCTTCAAAATTTCAAAACTTCAAAACTTGAAAACTTGAAAACTTCAACATTTCAAGCAGGGCAGTTATTCCGGGAAGGCCTGCCGGAAGAGATCCGTCTTTACTGCCTTTTTAAAGGCAGCAAGAGTGGTAATAAGATGGATCTCGTCCGGCAGGCCATTTCACAGCCTGGGAGCAGTCGCACAAAAGGCCCTCTGGGAGGTCTGCGAAAGCCTGGTCTTTATTGGTTGCAGCAGATTCCTCCCAGAGGACCGAAGTGCATGGGGGGGATCATACGGGGAGAGGCGGTCCCTAAGATAAGATGGACCCAAGCCATGTAGGGCTTTAACAGTTAAAACCAACACCTTGTACTGTGCCCGGAAACTAATCGGCAGCCAGTGGAGGGATTTTAGCACTGGTGATATGTGCTCCCTCCTCAATGTTCCAGTAATTAGCCTGGCTGCCATGTTTTGTACTAGTTGCAGTTTCCAGGTTAAGCACAAGGGTAGCCCCATGTAGAGTGTGTTACAGAAATCCAGATGTGAGGTTACCAGAGCATGTACCACAGTTTCCAGATCCCTCATGTCCAGATAAGGGCGCAGTTGGCGTATCAGCCGAAGCTGATAACAGACACTCCTGACCACCGCATTCACCTGACTAGTCATGTGAAGCGATGAATCTAGGAGCACCCCCAAACTGCAAACACAGTCCTTAGAGGAGAGTGTGACTCCATCCAGGACTGGAGACTGTATTCCCAAATCTGGTTTCGGGCCCGTAACTGTCAGTACCTCCGTTTTGTCTGGGTTCAGCTTCAATCTGTTTTTCCTCATCCAATCCATTACTGCTCTGAGAAAGTCATTAAGAGGAGAGATGCCATCTGAAGTCTGAGCTGATGATCTGGTCATGGAGAGGTATATCTGGGTGTCATCAGCGTACTGATGGCACCAAGCTCCATGCCTCTGAATGATCTCACCCAGCGGCTTCATATAAATGTTAAATAGCATTGGGGACAGGATGGCGCCCTGAGGAATGCCACAAGTAAGCTCGATTTTAGAAGAGCAACTGTCCCCGAGCCTCACCCTCTGGGATCTGTCCGAGAGAAAGAAACAGAACCACTGCAAAGCAGTGCCTCCGATTCCTAACTCTCTCAGGCGATCCAAGAGGATGGAGTGATCTATTGTATCTGCTGAGAGATCCAAGAGTACCAACAGAGTCACACTACCCCTGTTGATACCCAGGCGGAGGCCATCAGTCAGAGCAACCATGGCAGTCTCCACTCCATATCCTGTCCTGAAGCCGGTTTGAAATGGACTCAATGGAGCTTTCCTACTGTTTACCATTTTACTAGGCATTATCATTTTTCTAACAAGTAACATCATCTCATGATATGTCCAAAGCACAACAGTCTCAGTTTAGTCATAGTTCAGGCTTGACTTGCCCTATGACTTATTCATTTGAGTTTTTAGCATTCAATGGTACCCATCAAATTCTTCTCCAGCACCCCATTTCAAACGAGTTGATTGTCTTCCTGCCAGCCTTTTCCACTGTCCAGCTTTTGCACCACACATAGAAACCAGAAACACTATGGCCTGCATCCCTACCCAAAGCAAAATGTGCCAACAATCATTCTAGTGGGTCTTCCTCATGAAATAGCTGGTGCATTCTAGTGAAAATTCTCAGTATGTGTGTTGGCACACTTTGAGGTTGTCACTGGATTTTATTCAGTTGGTACCTAAAATGAAATCTGAAGCAACTTTTGTTTTCTGTTGTTGGGTTCAAATTGTTTTCAACCTATAAGAACCCTAAGGTGACCCAGTGGCATCACTAGAGTTGGCATCGCCAGGTGTGGTAATTCATGGTGTCACCCCTCCTTGACCTCCCCACATACTACACCATACAGAATCCTTAGTATCATCATCATCCATGTATATCACTGAATGTAATGGCAATAGTTGTGACATTTACTAGCCAAATTAAAATTATACCTTTAAATTACAGTATCATACACACAATCGAAGGGCCTCGGCAGACGGCTTATTGAGCCGTCTCCGAGGCAAGGAAGAGGAGGGGCAGCCGCACGTGCGGCGCCCCTTCCTCTTCCCGAGGTCGTCCTCGGAGCCGCCGGCCCTCCGCACGTCCGGCGCTCTGGGAACAACCTCCCGCCGCAGCGGCCGCACGCGCTGCGGCGGAAAAGTCAGTGAAAGTGCGCCCGACGCTTTTAGGGCGCACTTTCACTGACTTCTGAAAGGAGTGCTATTTTTGCGCTCCTTTCAAAGGCGCCGATGGTGCGCCACGGTGCGACTGCTCCAGTCCCGCGGCGCACCGTCGCAGGGCGTCTTGGACGCCCTCGTCTGCTTCCCCCCTAAATGTATTTACATTTCCATAGTTTCATGCGGTTAAAGCGAAAATTTTGTAAGATGTGATGTTTTCAAAGAAAATATAAAAAGGATATTTTTTATTTTAATTTTCTTTTTAAAAAATTAAAAATTAAAATTTCATTATAAAAAACAAACCACTGGGTCCTTGCCTTTCTCCTCCCACTGAGCCTTGCACCATCTCTTCAGTGTTTTAAAGGGACATAGGTGACCATCATAGCCCATATCTGCCCAAAGGCAGATATTTGGGGAACAGTGATATTACTTCCCTTTAGGATTTCATCTGGTGCACCCCTCATAGTCCCATTGCTTTCCTTTGAGGCTGAGAGTTTGTGACTTGGGTTTCCATGGCTGAATGGGATTCAAACCCTAGCCATCTAGTCCTAGGCTGCACCCACACTGCAGAAATAATTCAGTTTCATACCACTTTGGGCCTCAGCAGACGACCAATAGGGTCGTCTCCAAGGCAAGGAAGAGGAGGGGCATCCGCACGAGCGGCGCCCCTTCCTCCTCCCGAGGTTGTCCTCGGAGCTGCCAGCCCTCCGCATGGCCGGCGCGCCGAGGGCAACCTCCCGCCGCAGTGTCCTCACACGCTGTGGCGGAAAAGCCAGGGAAAGTGCGCCCGACGCGTTTAGGGCGCACTTTCCCTGTCTTCTGAAAGAAGCGCCAATTTGGCGCTCCTTTCAGGGACACCGCCGGTGCGCCGCCGTGCGAGTGCCTCGCTCCAGCGGCGCACCGTCCCAGGGCATCCCCGACACCCTGGTCTGCATCCCCCCTTTAACTCCCATGTCCCAGTGCTATGCAATTCTGGGATTTGTAGTTTGTTTTGGCACCAGAGCTCTCTGACCCCCCCCCCCCACTAAATATCTCACAAAACTGCAAATCCCAGGATTCTATAGCATTGAGCCATGGCAATTAAAGTGAGGTCAAACTGGATTACTTCTGCAGTGCAATGCAGCTCTAGTCAAATCACTTAAACCACTACACCATGCTGGCTCTCTTTGGTTTTCTGCCTCAGATGATATACTGAGGGATTCTGATTAAAGTCAAATGTTTTCAAAAGGCTACATATATTTTTTTCACACGGAAATCCCGGCTTCTTAATAGATGTCGAAGAACGGTAAGGGCTCATATTAATGCTCATGGGTTGATTTGGTTCTGGTACGTCACTGAAATAAGTTGTGAAGAAAAGGAAATAGAAACTTTTTTCACTAAATGATAACTTAACCTTCACTACTTTAGATATAATGGAAAACTGTCTAATATGCAGGTTTATTTTAAATAAACTGATTGGTTGCTTCCTCAGAAGGCATGATCCAGACAAAGGTGTGCACTGATATATGTCCCACTGATCTCAATGGAAGAGTTAAGCGTGTCATCCTGAAATCAATGGAACTTTAATCAGTGGGACATTTTTGCTGGGTTTTGCCCATGATCTTTTCCAAAACTCTGCTTCAGAAGCCAAACTCAAATGACGGTGTCCTATTAATAAATAACACTAATAAATTCCCCACCTTTTAAAAAATAATATCTCTCCGCACTCCACCATTATATTCTTCACAACTTGAAGGCACACAACAACAATTAGTGCCATAGAGGGTTACAATCTATATTGTAACCCTCTACCGCACTAATTGTTGTTGTGTGCCTTCAAGTTGTTTCTCACTTATGGCAACCCCAAGAATTGAAAAAAAAAACCCTGATCGTAGGGTTTTCTTGGCAAGATTTGATCAGAGGAAATTTGCCATTGCCTCCCCTGAGACTGAGAGCATGCGACTTACCCAAGGTCATCCAGTGGGTTTCATGGCCAAGCCAGGATTCCAACTCTGGTTTCCAGAGTCATAGCCTAATGTTGAAACCACCACTGGTTCTTGCAATAACAACTCCTTCTAAACTATACCAAGAATGGGTATTGCAGTGATGACTGATGACTTTGAAACTCAGAATCAGCTATTAGTTGGAAAACACAACAGCATCTTATTGGACCTCTAGTAGAACATAAATTTCCACCAGTGTAGCTATGTCTGTGGTCCAGCAAGGAGAGGATTGCTCTTCCTTCCTTGGATTTGCAAGGGCAGCTGGATGGCCATATAGTGGTTGTAGTGGGATGTGGAGCTGTGCCAGAGAGCTGTCTAGCTGCCCTTGTGTATCTGGGGCAAAGGAGCTGCCCAAAGTGATACCAGATACAAAGTGATCCTTTGTGTGATGCCAAAGAATATACTTGTGCTGCCATAATCAGAGAACATGACAGTTTCAGCTTCAGCTTCAGGTTTCTGCCTAGAGAGCAACCTACAGACTAATCAATGTGCTATATTGTCCTTGAAGCCTTCATAGGTTGATACAGATGCATGAAGTAGACTGCATCCACGTTGCAGAAATAATGCAGTTTGACGCCACTTTAACTGTCATGGCTCCATGTTATGGAATTCTAGGATTTGCAGTCCTGTGAGATATTTAGCTTTCTCTCTCAGAGAGCTCTGGTGCCATAACAAACTACAAATTCCAGGATTCCCTAGCATTGAACCATGGTAGTTAAAGTGGTGTCAGACTGCATTATTTCTGCAGTACCGATGCAGCCACAGTCTAGCAAGTTAAATTTATGTGTGTGCATGTGTGTTTGTGTGTCCATCTCCCCCACTTGCCCCTCTCTTTCTCAGACAGACACACAGACACACACTCTGTTAGGTTTCCCTAGTCTGGTGGTCTCTAGAGGTTTTAGATTAGAGTACCCATTAGCCCCACTATCATAGCTCATGGTCTGGCGTAACAGTGCCAAAACTCAGTGGAAATGGATGAGCATTTTATTTAACCTAAATTGGACATTGCTGGGAGAGAAGATTCGGTTAGAGTGATGTCACGGCTAGAGAGAATGTTTGACTTTTTTCCTTTGTGTATCTTTTTCTCTCTCTCCCTGCATGTAACACAATGGCCTGATTCCTTTTGGATTTTTTGGTAGCTGAGAGCTTGGTACCACACATGGTATAACCTTCAACTGTCCTGATTTGGCAAGGAACAGCCCTGATTATTCCTCTCCATTTTTTCACCTGCTTTTAAAATGTCCTAGTTTCTTTCTCTCCCCCCCCACACTTTCCCTTTTGTTCACAGGTTACTTCAGTTGCTGCAAAATGATTGCAAACCACAAAGGTAGTTTGCACTCAATTCAGCAGAGGGAAGAAGAGAGGCAGGGACAGAATCTTGTTCTTCCTAGTTGGCTCAGGCAAAAGCAAACTGCTTCAGCCTCTCAAACTTCTGTGTTCTTCCTCATTAATAATGCTTGCCATCTTGACCACAGTCTCATGTTGTTTGGCCACACACATTTCTGTCTTAATCTATGAAATCTTGGAGGTTATGGTGGAGTAGTGAAAGCAGTGGAAAAAGGGGTGCTTGATCATTTCCCCACTGATAGTTTTTCCATTCGAAATTATTCCCCTGCTCTTTTCCTGTCCATGGTGTAAAAGATATAGCTGCTCAGAGCCAGAGGGAAGTGATTGCCTGACATTTTTAAAATTGGGTCCCCATTTGTACTCATTTGCTACAAATGGGAAGCAAATGGTTAGTGATTTGATTTGTTATGATTGTTGCTGCTGGAGTGGGTAGAGATGCTCTGGGGATTTTCTGTTTCATGTGCCATTATAACCTGGCTGACTTTGGCTTTTCTGTATCGTCAGTTGTCTAGGGAAGTGGTGTTGCTGTTTACAGCTCTGTTGTTTTAGGCAGCAAAATGTCTCTGTCTGTCATTGTAATTATGACATGCTCCCGAGGCTGCTTATGTATTCTTCCTCATTAATAATGTTTGCTACCTTGACCACACTCTGATGTTGCTCAACCACATGTGTCCTGGTGAAAAGTTGGAGGTATGCCTAAATACCCTAAAAGCACCGGATCCCATCTGATCTTGGAAACTAAGCAAGGTTAACCCTAGTTAATACTTGGCTTGGAGACTGCCAAAGAATATCAGGTGCTGTAGGCTATATTTAGAGGAATTCAGTTATTCACCTGGAATATGTGTCCAGTTCTGGGCACCACATTTCAAAAAGGATGTGAAAAAGCTGGAGCATGTCCAGAGGAAGGTGACCAAAATGGTGAAAGGTCTGGGAACCATACCCTATGAGGAGTGACTTTCAGAGCTGGGTATGTTTAGCCTAGGAAAGAGAAGAGGTGATATGATACCCTGTTTAAACATTTGAAAGGATGTCATATTGAGGATGGAGCAAGCTTGTTTTCTGCAGCTCCAGAGAATAAGACCCAGAACAATGGATTCAAACTACAGGAAAAGAGATTCCACCTCAACATTAGGAGGAACTTCCTGACAGTAAGAGTTTGCTTGACAGCGGGACACACTCCTTTGGAGTATGGTAGAGTCTCCTTTGAAGGTTTCCAAAGAGAGGCTGGATGGGAGTGCTTTTTATGTATTTCTTCATGGCAAGGGTTTGGGCTGGATGGACATTGGGGTCTCTTTCAACTCTATGATTCTATGATTCTAGGAAGGAACTTGCAAAGTCAACTCTGAGTATTCTTTGCCTAAGAAAACCCTATGAAATACATGGTATCTCCATGAGTTGACAGGCGACTTGAAGGCACATACACACACAACATGGTAGTTTTCTGGATAGGCTTTTCAATGTGATTGTTTTGCAATCATTCCACTCCTATCTGAATGGTCAGTTCCAGTAGGTGGTAGTGATGGATTTGACCTTTAGGTAGTCAAGCTTTGGAATTTTGCTGGGTTATATTCTACAGTGTAGGCCCTGGTTATGTCATCAAACATCAACCAGAGCTTCCACAGGATAAAGTGTGTAATTGAAATTAGAAATAAAAGTGCACAAAGGAACACATATACACACAGGGGCTTATCGTATTGAAAAATAAAGCGACTAACCCCTGTCAATTGCAGTTACTTACAGGATACAACTGGGAATTATCACATGAAAAATGCCACCGATGTCTCCAGGTGACTGCATCCCGGCTGCATCCCAGCTCCCAGCTGTACTCAGCCAGCTAATTTGCAAACAGGAAGCTCCTGTTTTGAAAAGCAGTGGGCTAAGAGTGGCTGGGAGTCAGGATGCAGCTGGGATACAGTCACCCGGTGGCATTGGTAGCATTTTTTTGTGCAATCATTTCCAGTTGCACCCCATAAGTGACTGTAATTCAGCAGGGGTAAGTCGCTTTATTTTTCAATGCGATAAGCCCCACAGACACACACATTTCAAGGCACTGCGCTCACACTGAGATTTCTTTCCCTTGCACTGAGAAATGGAGAAGGTGTTCCAGGCCCTGAGACTTCAGTGGCCGGTTCAACTCTTCTTTATTGTTCTTTTACATAACAACCAGCTTGACCCTAAAATCTAATTGGCAAGTTAATTAGTTTGTCATGTTTTAGTTAGGCCAAATAAAGGACATTATCCTACATTGTTGTTTCAATGTTCTCTTCAAATGAGCTAAGGGCTTGTCTACATGGGCCAAACTTGTTTTCACAGCAGGCTGTCCAGACAACATATGGGATGATTTGGGGCAAATCTAGGCCTTTCCAGCACCTCAGGGCTTTAATCTGGAGAAAAGAAGTGGGGATTTCCTCTAGATTTAAGCAGAAACTCCAGATATTCACTTATGTGTATAGACCATGCTCCATAGATATGGTGATGTGGGGCCAGGGGCAGGAAGAGTTCCTGGTGGGCAGGACCATTTGAGGCTGGCAAGCCTGGTGTGTTTTTGCTATGTTTTCCCACTCCATTGTATGTGCAGCCGTGAGATCAACAATCAGGAATTAGATTTGGGTACCCCTTCTCTCTTCCTCTCCCTCCCCCTTGGTATCATATTCATGTTTACTGTTTTTGCTCTTCCCCCTTCTTCAGTCCTTTCCCCCCATCATTCACGCACCCCTTCCCCCATCCACCCCATACATACATTGCAGATCTCTACATGAGTGGCAATTGAAGTCAGCTGAGGACAAAGAGGAGAAGTGGGAGAAGGAGAAAAAACTGGACATTTTAAAAGCAGGTGGAAAGGGGGAATAAGCAGTGCTATTCCTTGATAAATCAGGACAGTTGAGTGGTATACCATGGTTGAAGGTGTCAGCTGCCAAGATAACTGTAAGAAATCATGAACATGACACGGGGGGGGGGGGGGGAGGAGGAAGAGGAAGGGGGTGCCCCAATCTAACCCCTCACCGCTGATCTCAGGGCTGGACATTTTCATACATAAAAGATGAATAAAATGCAATTTTATTATTTTGTTTTTCCCCCATCATATATAAGTGTGTGTGTACACATTTGAAATTCCTTCCCTCATTCATTGGAGTGGCAAAGGAGGAAAGGGGATTGGATGGGGAAGCTTCCAATCAGCATGGATCCAATAAGTTGACAGGCAAAACATAAGGTCTGTTGGCTGATAGGTTGATGCATGGTGGGAAGGGGGAAAGAAGTGAGCCCTTCCTATAGGAAAATGTGTGCCTGTTGGTCCAGTGCCACTTCAAAGAGCCTTGTGTGTGTGGACAGGGCCCCTGTGGGCCAGAAAATTGCACAGTGAGGCTGATTTTCTCACCATCAGTCTAGACGTGCCCTAACATAGAGCCCTGTGATTTCCAAGAGCTAGTGGAAATCCTCAGTACAACTTTTAAACCCTGATTTGGGGAATTTATTTTCTCCCAAGTGCTTTTGGTTTCTTTTGGAATAAACTTGGGTTGGGTGTCTGACTTGTTTATGGTCCCACTGCATTGGCAATAGTCTAAAAATTAGGGGAGTGGAAACCTTGGCCCACCAGATATATTGAGCCATAACTCTCATAATCTTTTATAATTAGACATGCTGGCTTGGCTTCTATAAGATGGATCTTTCCCAGCAAAGCATCCATTTTGTATGATGGAAGATCTGGTTCATATCTGATTTATTTCAAAGAAAATGCTAAGCAAATTTAGGTTTTAAATAGCAATTTGTTTAAAAGGAAGCGTGACTAGAATAACAAGGAAAACATTTTATCATAATAACTATACTGGGTTTCCCCAGTCTGGTAAATTCTTGATGTCCTGGAATACAGTTGCCATCCTCCCAGCCAGCAGATGCTATGTGCTTCAACATATTTGGAGGGCACAGCTGTAAATTTGCTATTCATTTTCCTAACAGCCTCCTAATCCAGATCCTAGATCCCTGTTATAGGTGGTAAACTTATTTCATCAGCTTCATAAGTCTCTTACTCTATCTTTAATTTTTTTTCCGGACAACTAACACTTTTTATTCAATTGAAGACAGGGCTTAAACTTGACAGAAATTTATTAATTTTTTTTTTTAAATCACATAAATACTTTTGACAAGCTTTAAACATATGCATTGCTCGTTTTCGAGTGCAAGCTTAAGACCGCTGACTTTGGAGTAAGACACATTGAACTCAGTGTGACTTATTTCAGAGCAGACGTGTGTACAATTGCATTGATATTGAAATGGGGACTGTACTATTGATAGTAACAACAATAACAACAACTAGAATAATTTGATTAAGAAATTGTGACATTGAGCTGGTTCACTTTCTCTCAGCGTAATCTACTTTACAGGATAAAGTGTGGGTCCACGTGTCATCATGACCACAGAGAAGGAAATTACTCCTATTTGGATATCATCCATCCTCCACTGATATTGGGATGGCTTACCTGGGTACTGAGTGGCTGCTCCATCCTCTCCAGCCACTAAATAGCCCAGGGAGTGTGTGCCTGCCCTTTGCAACAGGCTTGTAAAGTAGGGAAGGTGTTGCATCATGTGCTACTGCAACAATGGATTTTTTTTTTTTAAAAAGCATACATGCCATAAGCCAAGGCTGTGTGCATTTATGTCACCAACAGGATTCTAGCTATTTGTTGTTGTTGTGCCTTCAAGTTGTTTCTCACTTATGATGACCCTAAGGTTTTCTTGGCAGATTTCATCAGAAGGTGTTTGCCATTGTCATCCTCTGAGACTGAGAATGTGTGACTTGCCCAAGGTCACCTAGGGGTTTTCCATGGCTGAGGTGGCATTTGAACACTAATCTCCTAGTGTCCTAGTCCAGTGCTCAAACCACTACCCCATGCTGGCTATACTGGGGTTTTTAAATTGTCTTTAACACACTCTCTCTCTCTCTCCTGAAGTCTTTTTTTTAAAGGAACAGAAATTTAAGAAATTGCATCATCGTTGTCATCATCGTCGTCGTCATCATCATTTTATTATTATTATATTTATTTATATTGTGCTTTTCCAACACAAGGCGGCTTACAAATGAAAAAAAAATACAATGAAAGAAATACAAAAGTGGGCATAAAAATGGAATTAAACTAGTATAGTATTAAAATACACCACTGATTAAAAAAATAGAATGCAATTTAAAAGATAAGAGTTCTTAAAAACAGCACATATAAAATTGTTAAGAACACTAAAACACAGGAAAATAAGATTAAACTATATACCAAGCCTTAAAAACCTTCAAATCCAGCACCACAGAGCCCAACCTCAAATGTCCATAAGGGCCTGGGGGCATGAAAATGTTCTAACTTGCCACTGGAAGGACAACAATGATGGGGCTACCCTGGCCTGTCTGGGGAGAGAGTTTCAAAGTCTGGGAGCAGACACCAAGGAGGCCCTCTCTCTTGTTCCCACCAAATGAGCCTAAGAAGGTGGTAGGATAGAGAGGAGGGCCTCCCCAGATGATTTTAAAATCCTAATGGAAGGTATGGTCCTTCAAATAGTCTGGACTCAAACCATATAGGACTTTATAGGATGCATCATCATCATCATCATGGTGACTTCTGGTTAGACTACTGCAATGTGCCTCACATTAGGCTACCCTTGGAGATGACTCAGGGCCTTTGCAGACTGCCAGAAATAGTGCAAATTGAGTCCACTTTAAATTGAGGCACTGCCCTGGCTCAGTGCTAGGGAATTATGGGAACTGTAATTTATTGTGGCACCAGAGCTCTCTGACAGAGAAGGCTCAATGTTTTAGAAAAAAATACAATTCCCATGATTACCTAGCACTGAGCCAGGGCAGTGCCTAAATTTAAAGTAATAATAATAATATAATAATATTTTTTTACTTATAGCCCGCCCCTCTGCGTGGCAATCGGAGCGGGGTACAACAATTTTAAAACAGACAAATTAAAACATTCCCTCATCCCATAATCCACCCTCCCATCCCCTTAAAACAGAATTAAACTAGAAGACAGTTAAAAATACAACAATAAAATAAAAACATCCTTAATAACACAAGGAATCAGTATAAACAAATTTAAAAACTCATCTATCACCAGACAACAGTTATTCCAGGAAGGCCTGCCGAAAGAGATCCATCTTTATTGCTTTCTTAAAAGCAGCAAGGGTAGTAATAAGACGGATCTCGTCCGGCAGGCCATTCCAAAGTCTGGGAGAAGTCGCAGAGAAAGCCCTCTGGGAGGTCTGAGAAAGCCTAGTTTTTAGTGGCTGTAGCAGATTCCTCCCAGAGGACCGAAGGGTGCGGGGGGAGGGGTCATATGGGGAGAGGCGGTCCCTAAGATAAGATGGACCCAAGCCATGCAGGGCTTTAAAGGTCAAAACCAACACCTTGTATTGTGCCCGGAAACTAATCGGCAGCCAGTGGAGGGATTTAAGCACCAGTGTTATGTACTCCCTCCTAGGTGTTCCTGTAATTAACCTGGCTGCCATGTTCTGCACCAGTTGTAGTTTCCTGGAGATTAGGGACCTTGAAACTGTGATACATGCTCTGGTAACCTCATGTTTGGATTTCTGTAACACGCTCTACATGGGGCTACCCTTGTGCCTAACCCGGAAACTTAATTGGTCCAAAATATGGCAGCCAGGTTGGTCACGAGAACATCTAGGAGAGAGCACATAACACCAGTGCTGAAATCTCTCCACTGGCTGCCGATTAGTTTCCGGGCACAGTACAAAGTGTTGGTTTTGACCTTTAAAGCCCTACATGGCTTGGGTCCAACTTATCTCCGGGACCGCCTCTTCCCATACAATCCCCCCCACGCACTTCGGTCTTCTGGGAGGAATCTGCTACTGCCTATGAAAACTAGGCTGTTGCAGACCTCCCAGAGGGCCTTTTCTGTCACCGCTCCGAGATTATGGAATGGCCTGTTGGATGAGATCCGTCTTATTACCACTCTTGACTGCTTCAAAAAAGCAGTAAAGTCAGATCTCTTCCGACAGGCCTTCCCAGAATAACTCTCCCGCCCCAAATAGAGCTCTGATGTCTACTGCTCCCTGCCTCCACTGTTTGGTTAGTGTCTTAAATTATTCTTGATTTAATTTGTATTTTAACTATTGTACTAGTTTAATTCAATTTTTATGGGGTGAGTGGGCTAGGGATTGAGGGGGCGATGGAATTATTTTAACTGTTGTCCTGTTTTAACTTTGTATGCCGCCTCGATTGCCTAGCAGAGGGGCGGGTTATAAATAAAATTATTATTATTATTATTATTATTATTATTATTATTCTCTGTTATTAAGAAAGTGTCACATTCCAAATATGCATTGTACAATGCAGGTCCACTGATAACAACGACTGCAAGGAACAGTTGGACTCTTTCATACTATACAATTATTGCACTAGAATGCCACTTTAACTGCCATGGGAGTGCCCGGGTTGTGTTTCAAGAGTGCATTAGCTGTGTATTCCTGAGTGGCAGGGGCTTGAACTAGATAACCCTTATGGTACCTACTTTCCAATGGAAAGGTTCGATGATTCTGTTGTTCCATCCTGTGATTTCCAGTTTACCATGAGGTATTTGCAATTCTCAGCCAGAGAGCTCAATGCCTCACTAAACTACAAACCCTGGGATTTAACAGGACATAGCTATGGCAGGAAGTGGAATCATAATACTATGGCTGTGTAGTGTGAAAGGGCCCCTGGTGATGCAGAGGAAGCTTACATATTTGGCTACCAGTGTCCAGTCAGGCTGGGTGCAATCCATTTAGGGAACATCATTAGATGCGAAGTTTGGCTGGGGTGGTGCTCCTGTCAAACCATAGCCCAGGTGTCCTAAGGCAAGTTCAAAGAGTGCAGAAACCTCCCATGGAGCTTACCTGATCTTGATTTTCAGTATGAATACAGACTAAGAAAGTAGTGTCTCACAATCTTCCTTTCTTTAAGGTTTTAAGCAGAAGGTGTCAAAAAAGACAGAAAAGTTATCCAGTTTTCTAAGTAAAAGAGTGGTCACAAAGCAACAGCTGGTGTGTAGAACATTAAGAAAACACCCATTCCATCTTTTGAGAAGTATTCCTTTATTAAGAGACCACTAGATAATCTAATTATAAAGGGAAGCACACAGCACACCTCCTCCTTCCATGTTTGCAGATGTTTCCACCATATTTTCCTTAATGCCCAGTTTTGTTTAAGTAATAAAAGAATGAATGACTACCAACAGACATATTATTCAATATTGAGCATTCTTCTTTGAAATGTGGCCTCTGTGTTTCACATTCTGTAGGTTGGGTTTTTTTTTAAAAAAAGGAAAATCCACACAGCATAATTGATAATTGCATGAAAAGCTTTGGGAGGTTGGACAAGATAATAGCAGTTTTGCAAGAACCTAGGAGACATGGCAAACTTTTTCAGGGTTTTCTTTTTAAATGTATAATTATTATTTTCCCCCCAGTGTTTCATACTTAACAGTTGTTCCTGGCATAGTTTTATATGGTTGGGTGGACAGTGTGGTTAATGTAGCACTTTTGCAAGATGGATTTAGTTTCTGCCTCCAACGCAGGATATGCAATGAAGACACAATATTTTTTTAAAGATGGGGAGGAGACAGTTATTCACAACTGTCCTTGTATTATAGTACTGAATGGTGTTTAAACTATAGCCACAAATTAGATGATTAACTAGCTGTCTAGTAGTAAATAGTAATGAATGAATGAATTACTGCATTTGTCTAAATTCAGCTTCAGAATATATTGCATCTGAAGGAATTTGCCTAAAAATTGGAGGGATATGATATGGTATGTGGCAGAAGCAGAATCTAGAGGCAAAGCAAGAATTGAAGAGGAGGCACTCTGGCCTTTATTTAAGTTATTCTGTGTCCACTAAGAAATTGAAATAGTAAAAGAATCCCATATGTTGGATCGATCATTGAGCAGAATGGAGATTGCAGTCAAGAAATCAGAGAACACTAGGACTGTGAAGGGCAGCTATAAAAGAATTAGACAAGATCTTAAAGTGCAAAGACATAAAACTGAATACTAAAGTTAGGATAGACATAAAACTGAACACTAAAGTTAAGAGGAAAAAAACATACGATGGCTAATGGAGCACATCAAAGAATTCCAAAAGAAAATCAGCATGTGTTTTATAGACTATAGCAAAGCCTTTGACTGCATAGATTATAAAAGGTTATGGAATGCCCTTAAAGACATGGGAGTGCCAAAACATATGATAGTCCTGATGAGGAATCTGTACTCAGGACAAGAGGCTACTGTCAGAACAGAACACGGTGAAACAGAGTGGTTCCCAATTGGCAAAAGCGTCAGACAAGGCTGCATCTTATCACCCTACCTATTCAATTTATATGCAGAACATATTGTAAGAAAAGCAGGCTTGGACACAGAAGAAGAGAAAATATGAGTTGGAAATATCAATAATCTAAGATATGCAGACAACACCATAATACTAACTAATAACTACTAAGAAGGATCAAGGAAGAAAGTGCAAAGGCAGGCTTACGGTTGAACAGAAAGAAAACAAAAATAATGACCATGAAGAACCTACACAAATTCAACCTAGACAATGAGGAAATAGAAATATTAAAAGAGTTCTCATACCTGGGATCAAACATTGATCAGAATGGGGACTGTGTAGAAAACTGATAGAAAGAACTCATTTGAGTGGTGGTGCTGGAGAAATGCCAAGGATACCATGAATGGCCAGTAGGACAAACAAATGGGTTACAGAACAGATCAAGCCTGAACAATTCCTGGATCCCAAGATGATCAAACTGAGACTGCCATACTTTGGGCACATCATGAGAAGAAAGGACTCACTAGAAAAGACAATAATGCTAGGAAAGGTGGAGGGCAGTAGAAAGAGATGAAGACCTCACACCACATAGATAGACTCGATCAAGAAGGCCATGGCCCTGAGCCTGCAGGATTTGAGCAGGGCAGTTGAGGACTTAAGTGGCTTGGCGGTGTTTCATTCATGGGATTGCCATGTGTCGAAGTCAACTCAAAGGCAGTCAATGACGACGTGTCCACCAAGAGAGCAAATTTCATGGCCTATGAATAGTTTGTTTACATGGCAGAAAAATCTTTTTCCAGATCAGGGCCAATCCTGTCATGAGACAGAATGAGGAAACTATTTCAGGTGGCAGGTGGGGCTGCACTCACACATACAAATATTATTGGAATGTGACTGGTTATAGAAAATGTCCAATTTAGAGATAGTTTACTTAGGTCTGCCAGTTGTTGTTGTGTGCCTTCAAATAATTTCTGACCTGTGGTAACCATATCACAGGGTTTCTTGGCAAGATTTGTCCAGACGGTTGCCGTCCGCTAAGGCTGAGGTTTGTATGGCTGAATGGGGATTTAAATCCTGGTTCTAGTCCAACCATAAAATCACTACACCACATTGTCTCTTGGCCTGTCAGGGAGGACTGCAATACCCATACTGCAAATAAGAAAAGACCCAGGGCCCAGAGATTGCTGACATTTTCTCATATATATTTTCTTCCTCCACTGTCTACATTACTATTAAACAGATGCAGTCTTTTAAGAGACCCATTTGATATTTCCTTATGCTTCCCTCCTGACTGACTATTGGCCTTGTTCTCTAACAGGGCTTCAAGAAAATCATTTATGAAATGTATTGTCGGCCAACATACAAGCAAAGCTAATAATAATAATAAAAAAAGATCAGCTGTCTGAAACGCTATTTCATTTTTTTAAACTTAGACAAGCATTCTACATTTACTAAATGGGAAAAAAAATTGTATCCGGATGTATTATGAGCCATGAAATGGCTTGTTGGTGACGCTTTCTCACTCTCCGTGTCTGTCTGTGTGTAAAGGGCTAAACTAATACTGTTCTTTGGGAAAATAGTATTTCTTGTTACATTAATGTACAGCCTCTCAGGCAAGCCAATGTTGCTACAAGCTATTATGTCCTGCTGAGAAGGCACCTCAGGTTTCTCTTTCTTTCTTTTTTTTAAAGACAAAGATTTCAGGGCCTTAGGTTTATTTTTTCATCCAGATTTTTTTCCATGTATTCCTTTAAAGAAGGAAGTGCCAGCTTCATTTTTGCTGATGGTCACCTCTCTTCCTCATCTTCATAAAGCACTACAGACATAGCATACGTTTGTCCCTTTACCATGTTGCAAAAATAATGGCTGTTATTACAAGGTTACCCAATTTCTGATTGCTGGGCAATACTAATATAAAACATATTGTTGTTGTTGTGTGCCTCAAATTATTTCTGACTGATGGCAACCCTAAGCAAAACTAGCACAAGGTTTTCTGGGGCTGAGAGTTGCTTATGTGTTCTTCCTCATCAATAATTTTTTGCTATCTTGGTCACACACTGATCTTGCTTGGCCACATCTGTCCTGTTTTTCATTTGTGAAATGTTAGAGGGTCTCGAGTTTTAAAACAGTCATTCCTTGTTACCATATGGAAGCCATGGTCTTATTCTTTAGTTGTTTCTCATCATTTAAACAAAGATATTTCCACCCTCTGTCTATTGTTTCCCTGCAACTGAGTTAATAGATTTATTCATCAAGTCCTCTAAATTTAGACATCGAACTGATGTCTTTCTCCCACTGTTAATTTTATTCTTAGCAGCTCTTTACATGAAGCCAAGCAATGCAAGAGTGTGGAAGAAGCTGGAACCTGCAGTGACTTGGGTAAATTGTAAGGATCAAACAAACAAATACAAAAAAACTAAAATAGCCAAAACTCAAAACACAAGAAATGTGGGGTTCTGGAAAATGTCTTTTGAACTGAACACACTCTCCCATATTCCCATTCATGTTGTGAGGTTTGCATAAGAAAGAACAGAAAGCCATCAAATATTCTCTTTATTCATCTAGCTCTGTATTGTATACTTTGATTAAATCTTGGGAAAGTTACTGTTATGGAATACAGCTTCCAGAATCCTGCCAGCCAACATGGACATGGAAGATTTGTAGTCCAAAAAAGTAACTTCCTAGCCTTCTCTCTATGTCAGTGATAGGTAATGTGTTGCTCTCAGAGGTACTCCATTTCCCATTGTCGCTCACCACTGGCTGTATTGGCTATGGCTGATGGGAGTTTCTGTCCAATAGTGTCTGGAAGGCATACATTCCTCATCTTTTCAGTATCCAGTTTAATCTCTGGAAGTACATGTGAACCTGCTCTGAGACTCTGAATCTATGGTTAGAATCCTCTTGGTGACTTATGCTGGCTTAATCAGTTTTGCCAGAGTTAAATACTTCTGTAGATGTTGAACAAGGATGTAGTAGAGATTGCATACTGGATGAAAGTATCAGCTGCTTATGTAGGGGAAGTTATGCATGTTATGCACATAACACAACATATTATGAACATATGAAGTGGTTTGAGTCTTGGACTGGGGCCAATAAGATTCAAACCATTGTGGTTTACAGACTTATAGTTTCAAAGCAGACAAGCAAATGGCCTGGGATTTTAGATCAGCAGCAGCATAGCAAATGGTTATTTCACCCCAGCCAATGCTGAGACCTTAACTTCCTTATTCTTATTTCATATACATGAAATCTGTGCATAAAGAACTGAGTACATTTGACAGGGAATCTATTTCTAATGTTATTGAGGAGAGGGCAAGCTTCTCTCTTTCCCAATCTGTCCCTCTCCCCCACTTATGAGCTTATCCAGTGTACATTTTTCAGATTTTTAAAAAACAGATTTATTTTTTGTGGGAACAGGACAGTTAACCGTTTTTCTTCTGATGCCTAGACTTGTCTCATCCATTTAGCTTAATTGTTTGAGTCTCCAGCATCCCTGAAGCCCTTGGTCAAAGGGCTCCTTTCTCCTCTGGATACATGGATGTCAGAGCCATTAGCATCAGTGGGGAGTTAAGTATGCACACACCCACACATCATTGAGATGGCAAGACACCCAATTTGTACAAAATAGAATGATAAACTAGGAACTGTGGACCAGTTCAATGATCAAGTAAGTGTGTTCTACTCTATTCATGCCCAATAAACTATTTCTAAAATGAAATGTACCAGACATGTTTGAATTTTGATTGGCTCAGGATATTTTAAAATATATTGTTCCATGCATGGAGAGTTTTTGTAAAATGAGTATTACTTCTTTGGGTGCCCCCCCGCAACAGATCTGTGTGTAACAAAGCACAAACTTGTATTGTTTGGGGGCAATAGTTTGGGTTACCCCAATGGTGGTCACTCCAGATTGAATTTACACTGGCAAAGAAGTTTGAAGTAAGCTTTCGTCTGTATGAGCAAAGTCTTTTGGGCCTCATGTGTTGTGGCTGTTTAAAAAAAAAAAGGACTGTAAAAAAAAAAGAACGAGAATAAGGCAGGGATAGGCTAGCTATCACTTGCTATTTGGAAAATAAATGGTTAAGGGACCACCTTAAATGTTTCCCCATTTGGCAAAATAACCCAGTGACTCTGTAGTGTAATGACTCTGGAGACTAGGGTTTAATTCCGAGCTTGGCCATGAAACCTACTGGGTGACCTTGGGCAAGTCACATGCTCTCAGCCTCAGAGAAAGGCAATGGGAAATCTCTTCTGAACAAATCTTGCCAAGAAAACCCTTTAGTAGGGTTGCCATAAGTTGGAAATGAGTTGAAAGCATGCAGCAGCAGCAGCAATAATAACAGCAAGCAGCTGCTATTTCAAGAGGCCATTATATGTTATTTTGGGATAAACCATTGTAAAGACCTCTTCAACTGGGTTTTGGGGTGGGGAGTGAAAACGGAGGAAGGTTACAGCCCTTACTGTTTCATAGAGAAGGGCAACACAGCCAACAACCCCTGGCTGTTGCCCCCACCTCCAGTTTGAAAGAATAATCTAGTCACTGTCAGTATTCCCTACTGCCAGAGTTTTGAAGAGGCCTTTCCCTCATACACCAACATGTCCCTGGTCCTATAGTACCTTCATGTGACTTTGAATGGATTTGCCTGCTGATATTCCACAGCAAGTGATGGCAGGAAGGCAGTCAAAGATCCTGGAAGGCTACAGCCTTCCAGATCCTCATTTGCTTTCCTCCCCACCATCTCAATGCAGCACAGGTCAGGAGAGAGGGGAAAGCAGTTAAGGATCTGGAATGCTATAGCTTTCAAGATTCTGGGCTGCCTTTTCCTAACGCTACCAATGCCACATAGCCATGGGCTGAAGGACACCCCCTGCCGCTGCCAGATACTTTCTCCCCACTTGAAATCTCTTTGAAAGCTGCATAGTTTTCAAACATGTCTGGTAAATTGTTTGTTCTCCCTTACAGGAACAAAAAATATAACACAGAGTACCTCTAGTTTGTACCAACTGGCTCTCGGTTGTTACATTATTTAGTTACCTGAGTTTTACTGGGTTTACACCCATGTCCATTTCTACAACCAGTTGGGCCAGAAGCTATTCTGGCTTTCTCCCAACTGTTCCTTGTGCTGCCTCTGTGACTTCACAAGGACACACTCCACTGACATTACAACAACCCGCCTTTTTGACCCATCCTTTAGTCTGAGGTTTAGGGCTTAAAACCTTAGGGAATGGGATGCTTTTGATTGAACACTACTTTATGGTTGGACTGCAACTTCAAGCATTCCCCACTACTAGTGTTGCTGCTTAGGCCTGTTGTGCACTTCAGAAGCCCTTGGAAAGCCAAAAATTCCCTGTGCCTAAAACAGAGGATAGAGAACTGTCCTTTGCAAAGTAGAAGATTCACAATGCTATGGTACTGCAAACTTGAGGATACTAGTCAGTAGGCACTCCAAGACACCACACACAGCTGTGGATGGAAATGACATTATAAAATTTAGCTATATATTAAACTCATATAACAAACATTCCCAGGGAATTTCAGATCTGTGAAGCATGAGTTCTGAAATTCTGTGGGAGTTGATGACTCCTGAGGCAGTGGGTTGGTGAATTTATAGTGGTCCCTCAGCATTCACTGGAGTTTGGTTCCAGAACCCCTTGTGGATAACAAAAACTGTGGATGCTCAAGTCCCATTATATACAATGGCATAGTAAAATGACATGTCTTATATAAAATGGTAAACAACAAGGTTTACTTCTTGGGTTTCTTTTAGGGAGGGAGGGAGAATATTTTCAAGCCATAGTTGATTGAGTCTGTGGATAAAGAACTCATGGATACAGAGAACAGACTATACTACAGGGGTAGGCAACCTTTCCCCTTTAAAGGCTGAGGGACTTCAGCTCCCAGAATCCCAGGACCTATTGGCCAACATGGGACTATTGACCAACATGGCTGAGGCTTCTGGGAGCTGAGGTCTCTCGGCCCTTAAAGGGGAAAGGTTGCCTACCCCTGCTATACTACATGTTTTAGACTGAACTTCCATCGACCTGTCCAAGGTGCTGAAAATGATTGTTATGTTGAATTATGGTGAGAGTGTGCAGAGTGTGTGCAGGACTGCCATTCATCAGCTCCATACATCTCTGGATCCTGTAGCTCCCTGCAGCTTGCAGCATTCCATGAAACCAGACCAGAGATCAAATTATCTTCAAAAGAAGGTTCTTTATTCTTCAGTTGCAGAATTAACATGATAACTATTTACATTGTAGAACATCCATCATACAGGCAGAAAACAAAGGAAACTCCTTGCCAAGCCCAGCAATCCACTCAAGGTAAAGATCAAAACACAATAACTCCACCCCCGGCTGATACCTTTATAGACATTTGCTAAACAACTTCTAAACCCAGCCTTCTTCCTGTGTCTTGTGTCATGTGACCAGTGGTTCTCACACACTCTGATGTTTTTGTTTTTCTCTTGTATCTTGTGTTCCCAGACACACAGTGACCTTGGTTATGTTGTTTTGGTGTAATCCATCTGTGGGCTAAAACTTTCACAGCTAGAACTTTCCTACATCTGTACATTTCCACTTTGACTGCATATCCCAATATGTTAAAATGAGGATTGTACTTTGGATAGCTACAGTGGGCTCTTGGTATCTGTTGGGGTTTGATTCCAGGGTCAACCATGGGTACCAAAATACATGAATGTTCAAGTCCCATTATGTACAATGGTGGAGTCAAATGGCGTCCCTTATAAAATGACTAAAATGGCTAAATCAAGGTTTGCTTTTGGAATTTGTATATTTTTCAGAATATTTTCAAGCTATGGATGGTTGAATCCATGATAAAAACAAAACAAAACCTGTGGATATGGAGGACTGACTGTACTTTAAAATTACAAACCTGGAGCAGATTTACCATGCCACTGACATGGGAGCTACTAGTAGCTGGCTAAACATATTTTGCTGCCTGAGGCAGAGCAGCAAATGACACTCCCTACCATCAAGGTGCAGATAGCCACCATTCTAGTTATTTCACCAGCTGAGCCACAAAATCCCACAAACCCCTCTCCCTTTGAGGAATCAAAGGAAATAATCCTAAACTAGCTGTTTCACTTTGTCTAATGGTGAAAGTAGGTGCCACTGGGAAGGTGTTCTCAGAAGTGTAACAGAAGGTTCTCATTCACTCAGCAAATTTCCTAGGATTCTTTGGAGGATGCCATCATAACTAAAATGGTACATACCATCCAACTGTCTTGATTTGGCAGGGACAGTCCTGATTCTGTTGTCCCATATCTCCAGCTGATTTAAAAATGTCTCAGTTTCTGTCTTTTCCTTCCACTTTCCCCCTCTGCCCCGAACTTCCTTTACTACCTTGAGTCCCTATATTGGGAGAAAGGCAGGATATAACAAAATAAAATAATAATAAATAATCAGTTGCTGCAAAGTGAATTCAAAGTGTAAAAAAAGTTTGCATTCAATTAACTCAGCAAGCGGAGAGGAGATGGGAAATGGGGGTGGGGTGGAATCCTGCGCTTCCCAGTAGGCTAAGGCAAAAGTAAACTGCTCTAGCCTCAGATGTGAAGCCTGGGAAAGGGTCACTATTGTTCCTACTGCTGCCTACTGATGGGGAGAGGAAGAATTGGAGGCAGTTCAGATGATGAAGAATCAGCTTGTCTAGGCTCAGGAGGGAAGGGAAATGGGGGAAGGAAATGGTTGGATTGTGCCAACTCTTGCCCTCTCTTTAGAGCTACTTTGAGCTACCTCCCTTCTTCCTTCCCTTTCCATTGAGAATCAGCAGTTGTGGCCCTTCCTGCGACTTGACCACTGTGGTGGAGGAAGGTTGTGGACGTTGTACAAAGGGCTACAGCAGCTTGTTCTGTCCAAAAATATATACAGTGGACACTCCACATTCGCTGGGGTTAGGGGCACAGGATCCTGTGAATGTGGAAAAAACACAAATAAAAAACACTTTTTTTTTTTTTTTACATTCGAGATTAACTATCTAGGAATCTCTAGGTCCTCAGGGCAATTATATGGCCAAGATCTGCCAGAGGTTGACTATGAAATTGAGTTGGAGGACTACAGATGGCTAAAGAAGTGTTCTCTCTAGGAATCTCTAGGTCCTCCAGTGTGAATTTGGCAGAAGCTGACCATAGAGTCATGCTGGAGGACCTAGAGATTTCCAGAGAGAACATATTAATCAAATCTGTGAATAATCAAATCTGCAAAAGTCAAAGCCACAAATGTGGAGGGATGACTGTACATACACATAAGCCATACCTATGCACATGTGTGTGTGTGCTTCCAAGTTGATTGTCGACTTCTGGTGACCCCATGAATTTGATAGAGTTTTCTTATGCAAGGGATACTAACAGGTGGTTTCTGAAATATAGTCCACAATACCTGCTATTAATTGGCACTCTTCCATCCAAGTACTAACTAGGGCTGACCCTGATTAGCTTCCAGAATCAGACTGGATCTGGTACCTTTAGGGCATCTCACTAATAAGGTTCTGGTCTCCATCTCCCTTTTGGGAGGAGGAAATCCCCCAGTTGAGTCTGAAAATCTGTAAAAAAAAGTAACTTATTTCTTTTAAAAACTGACAGTCCCTGAGTTCCTGCAAAAACAACTTATGGTTGCTTTTGAAGGGATACCTTTTGTCCTTGCAAGTAAGCTCCTCAGCCAAAGCCAGGTTGCATGTTGTCTAGGTTATGTGAGACCTGATTTTCAGTGCTTGAAAATTTCTTGCTAGGCAGCCAAGAAATAACAATGTAATAAGATCCTTATGAAATAAGTTGTTCAGCAAGGCACCTTGCACAGAAATATATAGGATGAAACAATTTGTTGAAAGACCAACACTTTAAACCATTTGTGCATCCTTGTACTTCTTCCTCTCTATTTGTGCTGTAGCATTGTAGGGTTTGTTCAGTAGCACTTTTTTTTTTGTTAAATTAAAAGAAATATAAAAAAAGAGTTGCTTGAAGACGTCGGCTTCCAATCAACAGCAGCCTATCAAACTTCCTTCTTTCTTATTTTAAAATAATAGTGTAGAAAAAAACCCAATTAGGAATTATACACCTTGCAAATAATATGTGATGCTCATACATTGGGTTGTTTTTCCTCTTTCCTTCTTTTGTTCTGGCTCACTTTGAATATTTGATAAGAAGATGAAGATATGAATGATAAGGATAATCGGTCACGGTGGGGGAAGTGATGTGTATTAGAAGCAGACAGAAAGTGGCAAGGGGCCAATTAGCGCATTTAACAAACGCCTCCTCCCCCAAATCTAAGACAGGCATCCTAGTTCCTCCCCCTTCCACATGCATTCCTTATTTACAGGTGTTCACTTAGTTCTAGATGAACGAAGCTCAGTCTCTTTCCTGTACATGAACGTCGTCCCCCCCCCGTGCATCCAAAGCTCTCCCCGCATCTTGTGTTGCAGCTTTATATGGGGCTAATGGAGCAAGGCAATGCTCAAACGTCAAATTAAACTGCACAGCTCTGTAATCACTCAGACTGACATGCCATAAAAGGATAATTAGTAGTTCATTACATGGGACATTGTTTGTTCAGCTAAATTGATTTCTCTCAGCTGCCCATGTTTTCTGTTTATTTAATGAGCGCTCCACTGCACATTTTTTATTTGTGAACTAGGAAATCCCTTCTCCAGAAAGTTTTTTAAAAATTAAATCAAACCATTTCCTCCTTTGCACCCTGCAGAGTTTGAAGGTAGGCAGAATAGCAGCGGTGGGTGGATTAGGAATCAGTTTCTTGACGTAGGTGAACCACCATCGCAGATGCACAGCAAACAGTCACTGGTGTGGAGTAATGTACTCCAAAGTTTGAACAGTGTGGTTAAGGAATGTCTTGGGGGTTATTCTCACATTTTGTTTTGCAATGTGACTATGCAAATAATCTCACTCACACATTCCTGATTTGTTGTTCGCACTACATTTTTTAATCGGAACCACATCTCTGCAAGTTCTGTTGCTCACATGTGTCAGCACTGCAAATAAAGATGGAGTCAATGATGCAGATGTATTCGAAACACATTTAAGACATGTAGAATTTTGTCCTGGTTTATTCCGGGTCTGTCCGCATCAGTTATTCACACAGCCAACAATGCGAATCTTTCAGGAAAACTTGAAAAACAAACAAACCTGAGATCAATTATCCTAGGTTTTGCAGAATTTTTTGGGGGGAGACTCTCCCCGGACTTAATTGGATACATTTGAAATTCATGTGAACATCACAGATTCAAACACGTCCTACCGGGATTGCTGACGCCGTCTGAATAACCCTTTGGATGGATCCACAAGGTCCAAGTACACCCAGCTAGTTGTGTGCAGGGAAATTCTTTGCTTGCCCCTGTTGTCCCTCCGCCCTTCCTTTTCTATTAGAAGGAACCTCCTTTTCTTGTTTGGTCTCACCAAGTGGCACAAAAACAAAAGCATAACCCATTTAATCCCTCCATACTCAGGGGCGGAAATTTCACAACAAAGTATCCTGACAAGCCTGTCTTTTGGCAGGGTGAAGCTGAGAGAAAGAAGGAAGGTGGGTTGTTGTTTTAAGCAGAGAAATGCATGACTTCAAAGTGTTCCAGTTTTGCTACTTTGTGCACTTCCAGAAAATATTCTGCTTAGAGCATGGTGGGTGGCTGTTAAAAGTGAGTAAGAAGACTCTTTCAAAGTACACAATTATAGCACTTTGATACTGCTTTAACTGTCATTACTCTATCCTGTGCAATTCTGGAGTGTATAGTTTGGTGGGGTGCTAGAGCTCTCTGCTAGAAAATTCTAAATACCTCACAAAACTAAATATCTCACAGGATTCTTGAAGATGGAACCATGGCAGTTAAAGTGGTATCACTGTGCTATAATGATGTAGTGTGAAAGAGGCTCTGTGAAGAAATGGATCAGATACAATCCTGAACTTTTGCATGGCCCAAGTCAACACAGAGGCTCCCGTGAGAAGCTGAGCAGACCATACAACGGTGAGAAGAAAATATTTAAGGAAAATAGATTCCTCTCCTTGGAACATCATTGCCTAATGCTGTTATCAGGGTCATCCATGGCTCACAAGATAGCCTTAGATAGGGGCAATTGGTCAAGTGAGATGATAAATTCTCTCTGGATTTACTCTTAAAGAACTATCTAGAATGGTGAACTCTACTCCCAAAATATAGAGAATGAAAACCCAAACTAGATTTGCTGCCCCACTGTCATGGAACTGACTGCAATAATTTTTAAAAATGTTCTCCAATGAACAATCTTTTCCTATATGACAGAGGGCCTTTGCAGACTGCCGGAAATAGTGCACATTAAATTGAGGCACTGCCCTGGCTCATTGCTAGGGAATCATGGGAACTGTAATTTATTGTGGCACCAGAGCTCTCTGACAGAGAAGGCTCAATGTCCCAGAAAAAAATACAATTCCCATGACTCCCTAGCACTGAGCCAGGGCAGTGCCTCAATTTAATGTGCACTATTTCTGGCAGTCTGCAAAGGCCCAGAATCTAGCATAGTGGTTTGAGTGTTGGACTGCAACTCTGGAGACCAGTGTTCAATTCCCAGCTTGGCCATGAAACCCATCGGGTGATCTTGGGCAAGGCACATGCTCTCAGCCTCAGGGGAAGGCAATGGCAAATCTCCTCTGAACAAATCTTGCCAAGAAAACCCCATGCTAGGTTTCTCTTAGGATCACCATAATTCAGGAATGACTTGAAGGTACACAACAGCAACAATAAGGAAATGGCCAGGGGAGGACCTCCCTTTTTGAACACTCTGTATAAAATGCATGCTATATGATATGCAACAAAGGATGTTAACAAATTATATACCTGGGGGGTGGGGTAACACTGCTTGTGTTAGTATAGTGTCTTGGTAAGAATTTGCATATATACACACATAGACAAACACAGAAACATGGATGCACACTTATCTCTTCACAGCAAAAGCTACTTCACTCACGTCATGCTTTGGTATAGCTATTCTTATTAATGGGAAAAAAATCCACCTTTTACAAATGTTTTGTTGAGCTTTGTTGCTAGGCAA
This sequence comes from Phrynosoma blainvillii, assembly GCA_026167975.1. Classification (NCBI taxonomy): domain Eukaryota; kingdom Metazoa; phylum Chordata; class Lepidosauria; order Squamata; family Phrynosomatidae; genus Phrynosoma; species Phrynosoma blainvillii. The sequence goes on from JANUYF010000003.1 coordinate 14,767,751, forward strand.
TCATTTGGAAACTTTGCTATTCATGCAAAGGAAGCTCATATACACACCACACACATACACAACCTTGAAGGGTGGGATTCTTCTCTCACACATGTACAGATCTGAATACATGAAGGGAGCTCCGTAGATTTTCTTAAGAATCCTGAATCCAGAATCTGGAGAAATTATTTTATTGAGCTGTTTCTCCCAGAATACCCCATCCAATGGGGCTATTGGTTCACAGTGACTAGATGTCCTCCTTTTCCAGAACATAGCTTACATTCCAACCTTCTGTCCAGGAGGAATTCCAAAATGCTCTCCATTTTGAGCATGATCAAGAAGCATGAATTTATATTTATATGAATGTTTTTGGCTTTTATTTGGTAACATCCTACATTGTTCTTAAATGCCCTACATTTGTGGTACCTTGTCCTCCTTCGTAGTTAGGATATTTGGTCACCTTGCATTGGTTGGCCTTGCTGGCTGGTAGATGCTGAGAGTTGTAACCCAAAACAGTGAGTTTTCCAAACTCTGACAGCTACCCAAGAGCTTGGAGAGTTATGGAGAGCCAAGGAATAACTATGTGTGCAGCAAAAGAGGATGGGATTGTTCGGTTTCGGTGGCGTAGGGTGTTTGTAAGTCCAGGAGAGTCAAGAAGCAAAACATCCAAGCTTCTAGCAGTGAGCTTTATTGTAGAAAGAATAACATGCAGAGTAAAAACATAAAGTCCACTAAGGCATCACATCTTGCAGATGTGGCTAAACAGAAACAAAACTACAGATCCATGTTTGCAGATCTTAAGGCTACATTTTGAAGCAGTAAAAAAACATACTATAGATTCATTGCAAAGTAAAGAGAAGAACTAATCCATTCCAATGAAAGTAACAAAGCATAATAACAATATCAATGCCTAACACAAAGTTTCTCAGCCCAGCCCCTCTCCACCTTTTGGGTGTTAACCTTCAGGTTGATTGGATGATCTGTACGTGATGTATGCTAACCCAACCTCTTGTTGTTCATCTTCCATCATGTGATTTACTTTCTCATAACAACTTGTATTATTGTTCCCTTATGTAAACAAGGACACTTTCCCATCTAGTGGTTTCTTCTTGTTTTGTCTTTCTAGCCACCTGGACTGAGTTGTTGTGTTCGGCCTAGAAGCATGTTCTCAAATGGAAAAATACACACACACACATCTTTACATTTCACCTTTGATTGCATAGCCCATCAATACTCTGACAGGGATTATGTTGTTAAAATAGCATATTAAATTGCATCCACCAATGTGTATAGCCTTCAATGTGCTAAGGTCTCAGGGGAAAGTTGGGAGAATCATAGAGTTGGATGGGACCACAAGGGCCATCTAACCCACCATCCAGGAATACACAACTAAGGGGGGTTGCAGACTGCCAGAAATAGTGTGAATTCAGTCCACTTTTAGGGTTAGGGTTAGAGTTAGGGAACCATGGGAACTGTATTTTATTGTGGCATCAGAGTTGTCTGACAGAGAAGGCTCAATGTCTCAGAAAAATAACAGTTCCCATGATTCCCTAGCACTAACCCTAACCCTAAAAGTGGACTGAATTCACACTATTTCTGGCAGTCTGCAACCCCCCTAAGACACTCCTATATTTCAAAATGCCCAACTGAAGTTGTATGTTACTTCAATGCAACACATTTCAAGATTGAAGGAAAATTTCATTAGAGGGACAATGCCTTTATTTCCCCCTCCCTCCCCATATTTGGACAAGTATATCCACATGGTGGGTTTGCTAGGATGTCAGAAAGGGTTTTCTTTTGCTGTTGTATATTTGGCCTGACTTCATGCAAAGCAATCTATCACTTTATTCATTCTCTGAACTTACTGAATGCTTGACTGAGAATGAACTCCCTGACAATGAATCAGATTGAAATTATGAAAGGCAAAATAAACATCCCAGACATACTTCTATTGGCCAGAATAAACATCTGCCTAGGTGACAGCAGTGGCATAGGTGGTAGCATAGCAGCTTGGGTACTATAGCTGTGGGCATTGTGGTGATGGGGATGTTATCCCTTTCCAGAGAGAAAACTGCCTTCCTGACTCAGAAACTAAGAGGGCAACTTTCTCTAGCAAGAAGGAAATGGCTTTCTCTTCCATCCCTCTCTCTTCACTACTGCATCCCTTAAAAAAAGGTATATGTTGGCATAATGTCATGTTATACCAGTGTTATCAAATGGATTCCACCCCATTTGCTGTTCTTCATTCACACCTGGCAGTTATAATTCCTTTTCTGAGGGAGGGGAGTACAATTCCTGCATACCTTCCACCATTCTGCAGATGAAGACTGGGGATGTGGGGAATGTGGACTGCACTGGGTGACAGACACCTCAGGGGTGGGTGTCAACTGGTGTGTTGATGGGAAGGGCTGCCTTCTGGGTCTGGTGGGTCTGCTGGCTGGACAGGAAAGTGTGTGTCCTCCCATTCCCACCTGATCATCAGCTTTGCCAGATTTGAAAGGGCTGGGGAGGGGTGCGATAGCAGTAGCCCACTCCCACTGGCAGCCACCGGTGGGAATGGGCTACCTTCTGGGTCTGGTGAGTCTACTGGCTGGGTGGGAAAGTGAGCTACTTCCATCTCCCACCCATCCAGTAGATCCATCAGACTCTGATAAAGCTGTTGAAGAGAGGAGGGAGGTATTAAAAATGATCCACACTGGGTGTCAAATAGACTAGGCACCCTGTGTCAACACTACATATTCAACCAAGCAACATCAGAGCACAGTCAAAGTCAAGGTGACAAATGTTATTAATGATGAAGAGTACAGAAGCTGGAAGATGCAGCAGCAGTTTCCTTTTGCTTGAGACTACTGGGAAGGGCACAATTCTGCCCCCTCTTCTGCTTTCCCCCCCTGCTGAGTTAACTGAACGCAAATTACTTTGAACTCAGTTTTCAGCAACTGACGTAAGCTGAGGACAAAGGGGGAAGTAGGAAGAGAAGAAAGAAATTGGGACATTTGAAAAGCAGCTGGAAAAGTGGGATGACAGAGGATTAATAGGGACTGCATGTGCCAAATTGGGTCAGTTGGAGGGAGTGCTCCCAGACACTGTCCCCAAAATTACTATGGCTGGGATGGGGCATTCTTGGAGCGGTAGTCCAAAAAAGTACCTTTTCCAAGATGTGATGCTTCCCATCTCAAGTGATGAAGAAACAAGTATGTTAACCAGCCACAAATGGGGATGCAACATATATAGAGATGTAAATAATGGGGTGTGAAATCATCCCTTTGCTCACACTTTCTAACCCCTAAGGTCATTTAGTCCAGGTGTCAGGAAAATCATGATAATAGGGTTAGAAAAGACAGGCAGAATGACTGAGCATATGGGCCCAGCCCAAAACGGGACACCCAGAAGCCTCGTGGGAATAACTGCTTGGCCTTCCACAGATCTTGCACCTGAAGCTGTTATTTCAGAAGCCCTTGGCTGTGACTTTTTCACCTGTCAAGCAGCAGGAAATCCTGGGAAAGGCCCTCCAGGCCTTTCTGAAGCCTGTTATTATGTCAGTGATTAATGAGGGGACTATTGGAGGGGTGAAGCACTGTGAAATTAGATGAGAGCACAGTGAGTTAATTCTTGGTCTATATCCACATGTAGGCCTGGGGAAGGAAAGGGAGAGATACTATAGCCTCATCCCCTGGTTACATTTGGTATCCATGGAGGCTGTGCCACCCACACCTTCAACTTAAGCCAAGTTACCAGCATGGGATGAGGAAGCTGGAAGAAAGTTTACAGCATCCACAGCGAAACACATCTTGAACCTCCAAAGATACAGAGATCACATGTTCAGCCTTTCCTCCTCTCCTATGGAACACAAACATGCTAACTATAGCTAATATATTTGTCATAGATAATACTTGCTAACACAGAGAGAATTTTTCAATTCCACATGCCACATAGGACAAAACAACAACAACAAAAAACACCCCTCTGAAACTAACATGAAATTTAGCACTCTAACATAACTTTAATAAAGATCTGTGTCTTTTTTTAAAAACAACAACAACCGTCAATCTGATTCTTAAAATATGATGATGGTTCCATTATCATAGGAATGGGGAGATTGAAGGAGGAAAGATATAAATCTACTTATTCCAGTTATAAAACATATTTGCAAAAAGACAGGAAGCCACAATTGTATTCCCTTCAGAGGCCAGGTGTTTGACCTGGGATTTTAAAAAACAAATCACTTTTTGAAATGTGGGGCTAGAGGAACGTTCTACAGACACATGGAGCGTCAAAAAGACAAATAGGAGCCCATCCAGATGAGGGGAAAATACTTTGAAAGTTCTAGGCTTTATTGCTGAACAAAATGATTTTATTTTGGAGAGCCACATGATGTTCTTTCTCTTCATCCCAAAGTATTTCCTGGGAACTCCCAACATTACCAAGGATTTTTCATTCCTAGTTCCTAGGTCAGTTTAAATTAACCTAATATTTTTGAAATAAAATATAATAGGCTTTATCCTTCTGGGCTACCTCTCTGAGGTGGGACTTGCAGGTACTGTTCTGCAGCGTTCCCAGTCTTCCTTGGGAGGATGAATCCCGAAGGTGGTATTGGTGGAGTCCTGTTCAATGCCTTAGACCAGGGGTAGGCAACCTTTCCCCTTTAAGGGCCGAGGGACTTCAGCTCCCAGAAGCCTCAGCCATGTTGGCCAATAGTCCCATGTTGGCCAATAGCTCCTGGGATTCTGGGAGCTGAAGTTCCTCGGCCCTTAAAGAGGAAAGGTTGCCTACCCCTGCCTTAGACATTGGTCTGTGGGGTCCCTCAGGGTTCTGTTTCCCCCCTCAATGCTGTTTAACAACTACATGCAACTACTGGAAGAGGTCATCTAGAGTTTTGGGGTGCAGTGGCATCAATATGCTGCTGATGACACCCAACTCTCTGTCCTTTCCATCAATTCCAAGAAAGCTGTCTTCATACTGAATTAATTTCTGTTGTCAGTAATGGGTTGGATGATGGTAAACAACTTGAAACTTAATCAAGACAAGACAGAGGTGCTCTTGGTCAGTCAAAAGATCAGGGAATAGGGACTCCACCTGTTCTGGATGGGGGTCACACTTCCCCTGAAATCTCAGGCTTGGAGCTTGGGTATTCTCTTGGACTCAATTCTAGGCCTGGATGCCCAGGTTTCAGCAGTGTCCAAGAGTGCATTTGCACAGCTAAAACTAGTGCACCAACTGTGCCTGTTTCTTGAGATGTCAGATCTGGCTACAGTGACATATGCCTTGATTACATCCTGTTTGGACTACTGTAACGCACTCTACGTGGGACTGCCTTTGGAAACTGTTTGGAAATTTCATCAAATCCAGATCCAGTTATAGGGAGCATATGATTCCCATGTTAAAACAGTTCACTGGCTACCAGTTTATTTCTGGGTATAATTCAAAGTGCTGGTCATGAGATATAAAGCACGACATGGTTTGCGTCCAGACTATCTGAAAAACCGTTTCACCCCATATGAACCTCATAGAGTTCTATAATCTACAGGGGAAGTCTTTCTCTTGGTCCCATCACTATCACAGGCTTGCTTGGTAGGACACAAGAGAGAGTCTTCTAGGTGGTTGCTTCTATTCTCTTGAACTCCCTTCCATAGGAGGCTAGGCTGCCCCCCTAGACTCATAGAATCATAGAGTTGGAAGAAATCACAAGGGCCAGCCAGTCCACCCCCTGCCATGCAGGAACTCACAGTCAAAGCACCTCCAACAGATGGCCATCCAGCTTCTGTTTAAAAACTTCCAAAGAAGGAGACTCCACCATGCTCTGCAGGAGTGTGTTCCACTGTTGAACAGCTCTTACTGTCAGGAATTTCCTCCTAATTTTGAGCTAGAATCTCTTTTCCTGTAGCTTGCATCCATTGTTCCATGTCCTGTTCTCTGGATCAGCAGAAAACAAGCTTGCTCCATTCTCAATATGACACCCCTTCAAGTATTTAAATATGGCTATCATATCACATCTTAACTGTCTCTTCTCCAGTCTAAACATACCCAGCTCCCTAAGCTCTTCACCATTTTGGTTGCCCTCCTCTGGACACGCTCCAGTTTCTCCACATCCTTTTTGAATTGTGGTGTCCAGAACTGGACACAGTATTCCAGGTGAGGCCTGACTAAAGCAGAATAGAGTGGCACTATTACTTCCCTTGATCTAGATGCTATACCTCTATTGATGTGGTCTTGAATCGCATTGGCTTTTTTAGCTGCTTTCCTTTTGTTTCCTTTTCTTCTTCTTCTTCTTTTTTTTGTTTAAACTGGCTTTGAATGTGTAAGCAAGGGAACTTCTTATTGGGAAGTTTTATTTATCTTTTTACATTTATGTATGTCTTTTAAATGATTTTATACTGTTTTATATGGTGATTTTAATTGTTTTTTTTTAATTATTGGGAAGGTTATGGCCTAAGCAGACTGCCAGAAATAGTGCACATTAAATTGAGGCACTGCCCTGGCTCAGTGCTAGGGAGTCATGGGAACTGTATTTTTTTCTGGGACATTGAGCCTTCTCTGTCAGAGAGCTCTGGTGCCACAACAAATTACAGTTCCCATGATTCCCTAGCACTGAGCCAGGGCAGTGCCTCAATTTAATGTGCATTATTTCTGGCAGTCTGCAAAGGCCCTTAATTAATTTAGGGGGGTTGCAGACTGTCAAAAATAGTGTGAATTCAGTCCACTTTTAGGGTTAGGGTTAAGGTTAGGGAATCATGGGAACTGAATTTTATTGTGGCACTAGAGTTCTCTGACAAAGAAGGTTCAATGTCTCAGAAAAATAACAATTCCCATGATTCCCTAGCACTAACCCTAACCCTAAAAGTGGACTGAATTCACACTATTTTTGACAGTCTGCAACCCCCCCTTACTCTGCCTGGGAGCTGCTTTGGGTCCCACTCTGGGACAAAGGCGGCATGCAAATGTAAGAAAGACATAATAAAAATTAAAATATTGCTGATGGTTTTGGTGGGATGTGGCACTCATTTGTGTGTGTGTGTGTGTGGGGGGGAAGGCAGTGCTTTTTAAACTTATGAACTTAGAATTTTTGAGTAAGCTCTGCAGAGCTTTGTAGTTATCCTTAAAGGAAATGATGTGCTTGAAATACCACATCATATTTTATAATTACTTTTAGAGTCATGAAGAAGTCAAGTAGATATTCAACAATTCCTTTTTTTAAAAATCCCATAAAGGTTAAGTGTATACATTTTGATTCGCTTGCAGGCAGCAGAGTTATATCACCAATGTATAAACTGGAACAATTCAACCAATAACATAATAGCATATCTTAAGTGAATAACGGCTTTCAAGAGGTGGAAAAAACTGCTATCCTTTCCAATATATTTTCTTCTTTTAGAACAGGGCAAGTTAAACAGTACACAACACTCTGGTGCACCTTATCTAATACCTGAGGAAAAATGCTGTCTTCTACTGGAGGGATGGGAGAGATGTGGCCCTCCTGTTATCGACGGACTGCAACTTCCATCAGTCCTAGCCAACATACCCAATGGTGTCCCTTATTGTGACAACTGACATGCAGGGTTGACTATCAGGAAATACCCAAGAACAAGTTTATTTGCTTCCCAACTAACAAATGGACATATTGATTTCAGGTCACCTAGCCATGTATTTCTCTGTGAAATTAATATATTGCCCACAGTCATAAACTGCATTTCTGTCATTATGAAAGGTCTCAAATATATGAGATTTCCCCCCATGTATCCTTCAGTCTATATAAAAGGAAAAGTCTTCCAACCCTTATTCTCTGTGTGTAGACAGTGAGCCTGCAGTATCCACTGGGGTTTGGTTCCAAGACATGCACATGGATACTAAAATTCATGAATGCTCAAGTCCCATTAAATACAATGGCATAGTAAAATGATCTCCTTTATATAAAATGGCAAAATCAAGGTTTGCTTTTTGGAATTTATATATTTTAAAAATATTTTCAAGCAATGGGTGTTTGAATCCATGCATAACAAATCCATGGATATGGAGGGCTGTCTGTATGTGCCATTAGAGAGCCAGCATGGTGTAATTCATTGAGCATGGGACTACAGCTCTGGAGATCAGGATTCAAATCCCCTCTCATCCTGTGATAGGTCATCATAAGTCAGAAGTCAGAAACAATTTGAAGGTACACAACAATAATGTGCCTTCAAGTTGCCTGTTGCCTTATGGTGACCCCATCAATTTCATAGGGTTTTCATAGGCAAGGAATACTCCGAGGTGGTTTTGCCAGTTCTTCCATCCAAGCTATATCCTACAGCATCTGGTATACTCTCATCCAAGTATTAACACAGATAGGTTAAAATTTATCTCTTAATATCTGGATTTAACCTAGTTTTACTGTTGCAACGAACAATGTAAAATGTTTTGGAGATACTTGCTTTCCATATCACAATCACTCTTTGGAAAAAAGCATATTTTTTTTCTCTAGAGAATGTTCAGTAGTATTGTATTCAGTTTAAAAACAGGTGCCCTAGTCTACATCAAGCGTAGACAACAGGTGTGTCCCAAGGTTTGACTGCCATTGCTGGAAAAATAATGGCATTTCCCCTGGGAAAGATGGTGCATTATGAATGTACACTTTGTTTCCAAGCAGAATTGCCCTCTTTGCCATTGTTACCACATCAAAAATATGGCTATTTTTTTCCCCTGCCAGCAACTTCAGAAATGATAGATAAATGGAAGTGGTGGCAGGAGGTTTAGTAGAAAAGGAATGGCAGGGGGAGGTTCTGGCACACTTCAAGGAGACAAATGCAGCTCCTGGATCTTTGTAAATGGTTTGTATTTGCAGAAAATGAGGTGAAGAATATGATAAGACTTCTGGATTTGATTGTGTCTCACAAATGTGCACCAATATAGTCTCTGGCGTACTTTATGCAGGGGCCCTTTCACACTATACAATTATAGCACTATGATTCCACTGCTATGGTTCAATCTTATGGGGCCTTGGGATTTGCAGTTTTTAAAGGGGCAATTAGACTTCTCAACCAGAGACCTCTAGTGCCTCACTGAACTGCAGACAGAATTTCACAGGATGTTGCCTTGGCAGTTAAAGTGGAATATTGTGCTATATTTGTGCAGTGTGAAAGGGCCCCGATTAATTGGCCCCATCCTGCAGATTCAGGCCAGTGACCCGCCTGCCTGAGTCTAACCGTCTTGCATGTGGTCTTCTTCTCCTTCCAATATATTCTACCTTTCCTAGCATTATCGTCTTTCTAATGAGTCCTATGATGTGCCCAAAGTATGACAACTTTAATTTATTCATATTGGCTTCCAGGGATAGTTCAGACATGATCTGTTCTAAAATCCATTTGTTTGCCTTTTTGGCCATCTAAGGTATCCTCAGCACTTTTTTCCAGAAACACATGTCAAATGAATTTATTTTCTTCTGATCTGCTTTCTTCACTGTCCATCTGCCACATCCATAGATGGTTATGGGGAATACCATGGTTTGGATGATCCTAACATTATTGTTCAGCTGTGTATCTTTGCTCCTTAGGATCTTTTCTAGTTCTTTCATGGCAGCCCTTCCCATTCCTAGTCTTTTTCTGATTTCTTGACTGCAGTCTCCATTCTGATCAATGTTTGATCCTAGGTATGGGAAATCTTTTACTATTTTGATTTTGGTGCAACCTTAAAGCCTCAAACAAACAAACAAACAAACAAAAAGAATAATAAAATAGAGGCAAATGCAATATAGAAATCACACTACAAATAATTACCTTTTTGTTCATTCCAAAAATTCACAACTGAAAATTCAGAGACATAGCCATGTCGATTTGCTATATGAGTATGCAAAGGTGTGACAAGATCTTTTTTCATACAACTGAAAATTGTTGTTATTGTGTACCCTCAAGGAATGTTTTAAACTTGTGGGTTTTGGAGGCAGGGAGTGTGTGATTTCTCCAAGGTTATCCAGTGGGTTTCTATGGCCAAAAAGGGATTAGAACCCTGGTCATAATCATAGTCCAGTACTCAAACCACTATGCCACACTGGCTGAAAATACCATAGGCCAGTGATTTATTCAAATCTTTTTCTCTCAGTCTCAAGTCAAGCCTCAAGTCTCTACCTTCAAGTCTCACATCAAGTCTCAAATCTTTGTAAGATACTTTCAAGTCTCAAGCCAGGTCTCATGTCTGGATGCCAACTTTACAAAAAAAGAAGGTGGGTGTGTTTCTTAGAGGGGTACAGCAAATGCATTAGGCAATGGGCTTCAGGTGAGGGTTGAGGTCTGTTCAGCAGCTTGTCTTCGCTGCACAGTGAAGGAGCCTTCTAAACTAAAGCTTTTGTAAAATGATACACTGAGCTTTTGTAAAGCTTTAGAAGGATCTTTACACTTTAAGCCCATTGCCTAAGGCATTTGCTGTTCTCCTCTGCGAAATGCATCCCATACGCTGGAAGCAGATCTTACCTACTGCTCAGAGTGAATGACACCAGCAAGATGGTCACTAAAAATGTATAGGTTGTGAGCCAAGTCGAGTCAGTGTATCATTTATTGCTGAGTTGAGTCCAAGTTGAGTCATTGAAGCAACTTGTGTCTGGCTTGAGTGTGAGTCAATTGACTTGAGTCTACATCACTGCCACTACCTTCTACAGGGTGAAAAGGGTCTATTCCTTAGCCTGGCAATTGCACCTAATCTTTGGATCCAGATTTTGCTCTCCTTCTGAACTCAGTCAGTAAGTATAGTGTCTATTGAATACTTGGAGGGGTTACATTAGCAGTGTCAGGAGGAGGAGGGACTGCTAATGTAGCAATGTGAGCTGCCAACAATAGTGGTGAGAAAAAAGGTTTCCTGAGGGAGGGTCTTTTACCCAAGGGTCCTCAAAAACCTGTAGCTGGCACTGACTAAGCGCTTGAACTTTGTGCAGTTTAAACAGAGAGCAATCTGAGCAGCCATTCAAAGGGGAAACTGAAACTTCACATTCCCAACACATCTCTTTTGACAATCACATTGTTTTTTGGTTTTCTGAAAGCTCTTGGGATGCTGTGTTCTATATATTTTCTTTCTAGGAACAAGGAAACTGATACATGAAGGGACCCAGTCAGGCTGAAGCAGCTTGTTGTATTCCGTTGCCTCCAACAGAAAATGCGAGTGACAGCTCCTTCTGCCCCATCCCTCAAAGTGGTTAAATATAACCTAAATAGTCAATAAATGTGCTGTTTTTTTAATGGTAACCCTGAATCTGTCATCTCAGGAGGGCAAACCTTGTCCTCCATACCACTCAGTGACTTTGGGCCTAGCCAAACTATTGCAATAAAGCGAGATCTCTGGTAACAGAAAACTTCATTTATTACCAGTTGGGACTTCCTAAAAAAGTTTTTGACTTCTCCAGCCTGTAGAGAGGGGAGGAGGTTGATGGAATTTGGCCAATACATATCCAGGTTTCATAATGCTGTAGACAACTGGTCAATCATAGATTCCTTCTGTGCCTTTGTTCACAGGTCTGGAGACGTGGGAGATTATTGCATGCCTCTTTTCACCCAACCTGGGAACAGGCTGGGCATGGGCTTAAATGGGTGAGAATGGATCTTATCACACTCCTCTGTGCCCAACCTAGCCATATCACATACTCAATCTGGACTCCTGGCATACTTTTCAAAGACTGATACTTTTCCATTCTTCAAAAAATATGGCAGGAGTCTGGATCAGGTACACGAGGCGGCCAAGTTGAGCATGGAGGTATGCAGTAAGATCTGTTTTCACCTGTTCAAGCCCATGCCCAGCTGATGCCTGGATTGGGTGAAAAGAGGCATGCGATAACCTCCCTGAATGGGCATGCCTTCTTTTTATGACTTCGTTTCCTCTGTCCTAAGTCTTTGGGCAAAGAAGAGAGGGCTAGCCAACAGAAGCTCTCCACTCTTATGCATGCATTCTCTAGAACTGCCTTCTCCACATTTTCCAGTGGAAAGCAGAGATATAAATACATCAAGGTTAAAGCACTTTCCTCTTGCCTCCCCTTGGAGAAGAAAGGAACCTGTGTGTGTGCTGACTAATAGCCAAAATCACTCCGAGGCTCAATGGTGAGACTGAGCAATTTCATTGTAAATAAGAAGGATTACATCAGGTTTCTAGGTATCACATCTTGGAACATCCTTCTCCAGGCATAGCTTAGAAAGTTGCAAAGTTAGAGAAGCAGATTACATTCCAAAGACACCTTGGAACTGATAAGGCTTAGTATTTTAAAAAATACAGTATTCTTACTGTTCTAGAATAAAGGATGGTGGTGGGACTGAGAGAGGTTTTTTTTCTGGTGAGAACCCAGGCCAGCTCATACAGGGAGATACAGTCCAATACCCTGGACATGAGCCATATAGGACTTTATAAGTCATAACTAGCACTTTGAATTGTGCCTGGAAACAAACTGGCAGCCAGTGAAGCTGTTTCAACAGGGGCATAGTATGATTTTGGTACCTATTCCACTTAAGAGTCTGGCTGCAGCTGTATGAACCAGCTGAAGTTTCTGAACTCTCTTCAAAGACAGTTGCAAGTAGAGCACATTACAGTAGTCCAAAAGGGATGTAACTAAGGCATGTGCCACCATGGCCAGATCTGACATCTCAAGGAGTGGGTTCAGTTGACACACAAGCTTTAAATATACAAAGGCAGTCCTGGCCATCACAGAAATCTGGGTCTCCAGATTCAAATCTGAGTTCAGGAGTACACTCAAACTGTCTTCAGGGGGAGTGTAACCCAATCTAACCATAGGGTGAATCTCTATTCCCTGATCTGCTTTATGACTGACCAAGAGAACCTCTGTCTATTTCAATTTGTTTGCACTCATCCAACCCTTTATTGATGACACTGCTTTAGGACAGGGAAGCCTCCTTGTATTGGTGTGGAAAGCAATAATAGAGGTGGGTGTCATCCACTGCACTCCAAAACCTGAGATGACCTTGCCCAGTAGTTTCATGTATATGTTAAACAGCATGAAAGACAGGAACTCTGAGAGACCCCACAATCAATGGCCAAGGTGTTGAACAGGAGTCCTGCAGCACCACCTTTTTAGTTTGCCCCTCCCAGAAGGAATGTAGGGCCTTTGCAGACTGCCAGAAATAGTGCACATTAAATTGAGGCACTGCCCTGGCTCAGTGCTAGGGAATCATGGGAACTGTAATTTATTGTGGCACCAGAGCTCTCTGACAGAGAAGGCTCAATGTCCCAGAAAAAAATACAGTTCCCATGATTCCCTAGCACTGAGCCAGGGCAGTGCCTCAATTTAATGTGCACTATTTCTGGCAGTCTGCTTAGGCCTGTAGTCACTGTAAAACAGTGCCTCCAAATCCCATCCTAGTGAGGCAGCCCAGAAGGCTACCATAATCAATGGTATTGAAAGTTGCTGAGATGCCCAGCAGAACCAACAGGAATAAACTCCCCCTATCTAGTTCCCTGCATTGGTCATTCACCAAGGTGGCCAAAGATTGAAATGGATCTAGATAATAAGTTACATCCAGAAATCCCTGGAGCCGGATGGTTACCACATGATCCAATACCCCCAAATGGTAGGTTGGACGCTGGCTGATAATTATCCATTATAGAGGGATTCAGGAATGGCTTTTCCAACAAAGACCTCACAACTACCTCCTTTAGGCAAGTTGGAGCTCTTCTTAGCTGTAAGGATGCACTGAAGGAGGCCCTTCACCCACTCAGCCAGTATCCCTCTGGCATGTTTGATAAACCACAAAGGGCAAGAGTCTAGCACACATGTGATGGCTCTCACCTTTCCAAGGATCCTGTCCACATCCTCAGGCTGCACAAATTGAAAAGTACCCAATACTACTGGACAAGCAGGGGTCAAGGTTATACCCACTGGAACTGTATCAACTACAGTGTCCAGGTTGGAGTGGATCTGAGAGATTTTATCTGCAAAGTGCCCTGCAAATTGTTTTTTGTGGGTTTTTCAGGCTATGTGGCTGTGTTCTGGAAGAGTTTATTCCTGACGTTTTGCCAGCATCTGTAGCTGGCATCTTCTGAAGATGCCAGCCACAGATGCTGGTGAAACATCAGGAAGAAACTCTTCCAGAACATGGCCACATAGCCCGAAAAATCCACAAACAGTAATGGATGCCAGCCATGAAAGACTTTGACTGCCCATTGCCCTGCAAATTCTTTGCACAAGCGTCAAGTGATCTGCATTTTCTCCTTGAGGACCAGTGTGTAATAGACTCCTCACTACTTGGAACAGCTCTGCTGAACAGCTTTATGCAGATGTAATGGTGGCAGCAAAAAATAATTTATTTATGGCCCTCACTGCTGCAGAGTAGGCCTTCAAATAGCCTGTGTTGAATCAGATTCATTCTGAGTCTTCCACTAATGTTCTAGTCTCCATCTCATTTGCTTCATCACTACCAACTCAATGGAAAACCAGGGAGCTAGTTTGCTTCCACTTCATAATAGGGGATGCTTGGGAGCAATTGTGTCCATCATCCTGACCATTTCCCCATTCCAGAGGTCAGTTAGAGCTTCTACAGAATCATCTGCTGACGTGACAAGAAACTCCCCAAGAGCCATCAGGAATTTGTCTACATTCATCTGTCTCTTGGAGTGGACTGTTATAATTGGTCTCCCATCTGTGCAGAGGTTCCAAGTTCCAGTGAGTCTAAACCTGACCAGGTAATAATCTACCCATGACAACTAGACTGCAGAAAGTTCCTCCACACCAAGATCACCCCACCCAGCACAGAAAACAAGGTCCAGAGTGTGTGTGGACAGCAGTACAAGTAGGGCCAGACACCACGTGGGACAGACCCATGGTTGTCATGGAGGCCATGAAGTCCTCAGCCATTTCCTGACAGGGCAATCTCAGCTTGGCTGTTGAGGTCCCCCAGCACTACAACATCAAAACTGGGACCACCCTGAGCAGCTCTGGAATGGAAAGTGTTGAGCAATAGGGTGGGTAGTACACCAACAGAATCTCTATCCTGGCAACACACTTTTATGTATACCCACACTCTATCCTGGCAACACACTTATGTATACACATACAGACTGTGGGAGAGGGCACCTGGCCAAGGGAATGGAATCATGATAGACCACTGCAATTCCACCTCTCCACCTCCTAGGTGTTGTCTGCTGCTACACAGAAAAAATTGGTGGACAGAGCTGAGAAAGATTAACATTCCCCATCAGCCTCATCTAGCCAGGTCTCTGTAACACAGGCCAAGTTGGCATGTTCATCCAGAATCAAATCCTGAATGGCAATTGTTTCTTCCATTCACTGACCTGGCATCCATTTATTTATTTATTTATTTATTGTACAATGTATCCTAAAATAAAAAGACCTCTGTATGTTCCATGAACTGGAAATGTCACCTGTAAAAATGTGTACCCAGCTTGTTGGGGGTAATTAGCTTACACTTTGTAAACCACTTAGCACACCGGTAAGCGGTATAAAAATGTACTTGCTATTGCTATTGCTAAAAAACAAAACAAAACAAAACAAACAAACAACCTTTAGCCACCAAAAGGAATATTTCCTCCATCTTCCCTTCCCCTCAAATGTGAATCCTGTCTAAAACCCAGAATTTGAAGGGGATATCTAAGATGTTGAATTAAAGGAGAGGTTGAATAGTCCTTTTAAAGATCAGGCCTCAAGCAGAGTCACCACTCCACTGACATAAGAGCCATCAATTCCACTATCCACTGGTAAAAGCAAAAGAGGACATTGTTGAGAAGAAGACTTCAAAACTTTCTATTACCAATATTGTAATCCTAACTGCCAAGATATACAAAAGGATAAAATGGAAGGTCCCATTAGAAGCAATGCCATCATTAGAGTTGTGTCACGCAGTGCAGTAACTCATGGTGTCACCCTCCTCCCATACCATACCATACCATACAGAATCCTTAACAATGCTTTTTGTACTGGTGTTACTTGTAAATTGTAATTCCTGTATAATACTGAATATAATGGTAATGGCTGTGACATAAACAACTAGCAAAATTAACATTACACCTTTAAATTATAATATTATATGCACAACCTAAATGTATTTACATGTACATATTTTCATGTGGTTAACATTTGGTAAGATGTGATTTAAAAAAAAAAGAAAATGTAAAATGTACAGTCATCCCTCCTAGTTTGCAGACTTCCCATCTGCGGTCTTGAATTTCTGAGGATGGGAAGCCAGGAGGGACAAAATAGCATGTGTGCCCATGGTGCGTGTCCATTATATCCAATGGGGCTTGGATATTTGCAGGTTTTCCAATTCGCAGGGTGTGTGTGTCCAGAACAGATCCCCCACGAATTGGGAGGGATGACTGTGCATATATATAAAAAACATTATAGCTTGGGACCTCAACTTTCTCCTTCTACTGGGCCTTGCCCCACTCACACCATCTCTTCAGTAATTTAAAGGAATGCAGGTAAACACCATATCCTTTTTCTACCCAAAGGCAGATATTTGGGAAGCAGTGGTGTTACCTCTTGTTAGGGTGTCACCTGGTGCAGTCTGCAACACCTCTCCCAGTGATGTCCCTTATTAGAAGGAGATCTACATCTATTAAAAATGGTCATTGTTACTACTTGTGCATTTTTCCATCTCCCTGGGAGGTGGTGAGGACAGCACAAGATTTTGGAACACAAGAGCTGAATCATAGCAAATGGTGGAGGCCAGAAGGTCACTTAAACATTTTACAGAAGGAAGGTGCACATTAGTTGAAAACATATATTTTAAAAGTGTGGAACCATGTGTTGCCTCCTAGAAAGGATATTAGCATCTTCTTTAATAATGATTCATTTTGAAAGGACTCAGCATGTGGTGGGTCTGGAACTGGAGTTAATATGGTAATGCCACCATATGGTAATGTCACCCACTAGTGGGTATAGAATGATGCTGATTAAAGGAATGAAGAATGAAAGTCTGTGTGCATGTAGGAGAGAAATGGAAATCTACATCTGTGCAATACATAGATATTTTCTGGAGAGTTAGCTGTACTCATATCTACATCTGTCAGTCATTTTCCTTTTGAAACCTATGTTGTTGCCCTCACTTTAGGAGGCCCGATCACCCTCTTCTATTAGTGTCATCTAAAACCCTCCAGTGGCTATGTGTCACAGATTTTGAGAGCCAACACTCTCACAAGTCATTTAAGGCTCTCTCTACTCTTGAGGCCATAACTAGATTCAAATTGGAGAAACTGGGATGAGAAAGGTCTAAGCTCAGAGGGTTACAGCTCTTGAAGGAAAAGTGAAAATTGCTGCGTTAACAGAGAAAATATTTCCTTTCCCATAGCCCTATGCCCAGCTTTAAACTATAGATACAGCTGCCCAATGATGCCAATTAGTTTTTAAACCACTATGATCTTTGTTTGCTACTTTTTGGGCTTCAAGACTCAGCACTCACAACA
The DNA here is from genome assembly GCA_026167975.1 of Phrynosoma blainvillii. NCBI lineage: Eukaryota > Metazoa > Chordata > Lepidosauria > Squamata > Phrynosomatidae > Phrynosoma > Phrynosoma blainvillii. The sequence continues at coordinate 14,785,106 of JANUYF010000003.1, forward strand.
TGTGCAATTAAGCAGAATCTTTAGACTTTGCTCCTTTAAAACAGAAAGGATTTCAAAAGGCAAAGTGTAATCACTTTAAGTCCAGCTGTTGAATCTTGGCTGGCTGTATGGCTTTGAAAAGCAGAAGGTGGAAAAGTGTGGCTACTGTCACTAAAGAAAATTTATCCTTGTTCTAGATTCCTTTGGTTGAGGGCATGGCTGTTTGAAAATACTGCAACAAAGGAGAGTCTTCCTTGCTTTATTTGAGTCTTTACATCAATTTCTATGTGTTTCTACTGCACCGGCCTTTTATGTGGTTGATGATAAATCAGAACTGTCTACAACTGCTGTCAGACAGCAATTTGTATTTTGCAGTACTAGAACATTATCTGTCTGAAGTGGGCTTCCTTTCAAGTCACACCCACACCCCACCCACACTCTAAACCACAGACAACATACACTTGTACTCCTGATAAAGGTTAATGTGCATTACCCCTTTTCCTCTTCTAACTAAGGATCCACCTGTAAGGTTATTAGGATTTGCAGGAGAGGCTCCTTGGAGGATATTGCATTTGCTGAGGCCCGTTTGATATACATGTGTGAGAGGCACTGGGGTGGGTAAAATGAGAACATTGTCCTTCCAAATAAGAATTTTGCCCCCCCCCATGAAATTTTCCTTTGCTCCTCAAATTTTTAGCACTGCAGAGAGTGATACATTCAGTTTTGTTTTTTTTACTCCTAGGCTGCAAATGGAAGAGTTCTAAGGCTGTTGCCTCACTGCAGAATTAATGCAGTTTGACACTGCTTTAACAGTCATGGTTCCGTCCTACACATTCCTGGGATCTGTTGTTTGTTATGGCAGCATTGCTGTCTAACACAAAAGGCTAAATATCTCACAAAATTATAAAACCCAGAATTCCATAGCATTGATCCATGGGAGTTAGCTAAAGCAGAGTCAAACTACATTAATTCTGCAGTGTGGCAACAGCCTTAGAACTCTTTCATTTGTTGTGATTGTGTTCCCTTGGTAACTCCGGACTTATTCGTACGGTGAAAATACTCTGGGATGAATTTGGGTTGAATCTCTGTTGTTCACCCCCCCTCCCCATGCACTCAAATCAGTTTTTTTTTTGGGGGGGTACTAAAAAGCCCACTTAACCTGGGATATTGATACTGCCCCCCCCCCTTTTAAAATGATTTGCATCAGCAGCAGTGTGAATAACGATGCAAAGAGACTTGGATTAAAAGCAGCATGCCTTGAATGCAGTTCAAATGCATTTGCATTGCTGACTCCCTGGAGGGACAAGCCTCCTCCTAGCTGGCTTATAGTGATAGCAATAACAAGTACATTTCTATACTGCTTATCAGTGAACTAGCACTCCCGAAGCAGTTTACAATGTGTAAGCCCATTGTCCCCAACAAGCTGGGTACTCATTTTACTGATCTATGAAAGGATGGAAGGCTGAGTGGTCTTTGGAGCCCTTGTCTAGGATCAAACTCAAAATGTTGTGGCTGCAGTATCAGCATTTGAGCACTGTGCCACCAGAGCTCCTTACTCTATAAGTAAAGTCTGCTTTATGAGGAGACAATCCTCCTTTTCCTTTTTCCCTCCACACCTGTTGCTATGGGCTGGCTTTCTTCAGCTTTCTGTGAGGAAAGAGGCATCCTCCCCCCCCCCCCAGACCACAGAGGCCAAGCCCAGGACCAGCAGTGCTCTCCCCATTCCTCAGCCTCCAGCTCCCACTAAAATCCTGAAGAGATGCGGATTGATGCCATTTCAAAGTGTGAATATCAAAAGTATGAATAACAAAACTGGAATGCATGAGTGAGGATATTCACATCATTCCAGTACAAAAAATGACATGTGAATGACCCCTTTGCTTGCCCCTTTGTTTTGGGTACCTAAACTAGATTTCTAAATGCTCAACTGAAGTTTTCAGTTACTCTCCAGTTTTTACTCTGACAAACCTAATTCCACAGTTGGTCACTTTGTATTTTGAAAAAAGACCTGTGTGGGCCTTTAAAAAAGCTGAGGGTCTTGAAGATGTCCTCACATGCAACAAAAAGTCCTACAGCATTCTGTCTGTAGGTGTCAGGGTGCACCAATAGACTTTTTTGGGGTGAACGTGTTTTGTGAAGCCCCAAATCTTTTTTGAGGGTGAAGGGGAAAGTGAAGATCTAGGGAGGGCATGGAGACTTTAGTTTGCCTCTCCCCAATTTAAGCAATGGCTTTAAATGTTGGTTTTATGTATTTTAAATGATTCTCTTCCCATCTTTGATTCACTTCTTATGATCTACTGAAAAGACATTAGCGTGTTTTTTTCTCGCAGAAAAGCAGTACAGTGGTCCTTTCAGACCTGTGCATTTGACTGATCATGGCTTGTCACACTTCATATTATTAAATGGTGGCAACATGAATGTGGGTATGCTGAAGCATGTGTGTTCATGACACTACCATTTAATAATATGAGATTTGATCATCCACATTTATTTTGCATCTGTTCAGGGTCTCGGAACTGAACCACTGTATAAAAATGCAATACAGTGAGATACAATAATAATTGTACGCTATATGTAATTGTGATTTTTAAACACACCACCAAGAGCAACAAACATATAAAGCAGGCAGTTTCTGCTACACTTCACATCTGGAGAAACTTTTAAAAGTCAAGTTAGGCATCATGTGGCAGCCATTTTTGTTAAGTCACAGATCTTCTCTGTCCTTTCATTCTCTTTCTGATTCTTATTAGTTTAGGATCATGTCTACTGAGCCATTGGCTATTACTTTAAAACTGGAACCACCTTGAATTCAGAGAGGCTGCATATTAAGATAACATTTTAGCAAGCTTGGGGGATTTGGAGAGCTGTAGTCCAAAAATCAGCTGGAATTCAAGATCAGACTTATGGATGTGTAACCTAGAGTTACACAACTGTATCAGGTCCATATTTATGGTATTTATGTAGTCATGATTGTGGAACTATTGCCATGATTGTAACTGAGACCTACTTTACTTGGCATTAGCCAAATGGAGAGAAGGAGGTCCATTCTATTGGCAATTGGGGTATGAGAAGATGATACTTCTATTCACTACTGCCAGCCAGTAAAGTTACAACAATCAGAACCAGGATCTCTGGCAGACTTCATTGTCAGCCTCACTGGCTGCTGGGAAGGGAATGGAAACATCATCTACCCACATTCTAATAGCCAGCAGGATGGACTCCATCACTCCATGTGGCTGATACCTGTGGTAAAGTTGTTGAGTGGTTGAGCCAAAAAACACTACTTAGCTACACAACTCAGGTAATTATGTAACTAAATAGCCTATGTAGAATTCAAGGCAATGTTTCCAGACTCTAAAAAGTAAATAAATAACAAACTTGACATGAAGGGGGACAACCTGGAGGCTCCTGCTGTTGTAGCTGTGTACCTCCAAGTCATTTTTTTTACTTATGGAGACCTTAAGGCAAACCTATCATAGGGTTTTCTTGGCAAATTTCTTCAGAGGGTTTTTTTTTTGTGGGTTTTTCAAGCTGTGTGGCCATGTTCTAAAAGAGTTTCTTTCTGATGTTTTGCCAGCATCTGTGGCTGGCATCTTCAGCTGAAGATGCCAGCCACAGATGCTGGCGAAACGTCAGAAAGAAACTCTTCTAGAACATGGCCACACAGCCCAAAAAACCCACAAAAAACTATGGATGCCGGCCATGAAAGCCTTTGACTTCTTCAGAGGGTTTTTGCTATTTCCATCCTCTGAGCGTGAGAGTGTGTGACTTGCCGAAGGTCACCTAGTAGGTTTTTATGCTTGAGTGGGGATTTGAACCTTGGTCTCCAAAGTCATAGTCCAACACTCAGACCATGAGTTTATACCTTGTGTAAACTGTGAGAAGTAGTAAGGAGCCAGTGGCCTACTGTGACAAGTGGCCAGCACAATTCCACATTTCTTTAAATAGACCCACTTTAAATAGACCTGGGTGGAAAACAGTAACACATGATCTGTCCTCCAGCTCAAGGCCCCTGGTGGACTTCTTTCCACCAAAAATATATATAAATGAGGCAGAGGAAAGGGGAAAGGCCTTCCATGGTACAAATGACCCCCAAGGGGAGGGGGAAAAAAGAAAGAAAGATGGCCCTGGATATGGATATATGATGTCACAGATCCCTTGGTGTAGGTATCCCTTTATCTGCCAATTAGATTAATCCCTCCTGAGTGCAATTTGTTGCCATGGGGTGTGTGTGCATTGAGTTTCATGCAACAAGGGCTGATGAATTTCTTTTCTTTCCTGGCCTCAGCCCATACAGTCTCACTATCTAGAGATCAAAGCTCTCTGGAAAGTTGGTAAATAGAATATGCTAGCTTTGATGCATGCATAACTCCCCTTGAACACATACACCTCCAGAGGAAAATGTATCCTTTTGGTGAGGCCGTAATGTGCTCACTGCTCCATCCACTTAACAGTTGCTGGCAGAGAGGAACAGATTTCAGGGAAGACTTAACGAAAATATTTCCCCTTTGTTCTTTCTTGGAGCTATTACAGTGCTTTTTTTGTGGGTGATGAAGGATCGGTTCGCCCCCCCCCCCACTACCAGCACCCCCCCAACTTCTAAAGCAAGCTCAATAGCCTTCCAAAAGCAGGTAACATATAACCAGTTTCATTGTGATGCTAAAGAGTTCTATTTAGCTGTATTTAAACTGGATATCATGACTCCACACGATGACCTTTCACTCCTGGGAAGTAGTTTTAAATTCAATCCGCAGTAAAGGAAAAATCCTTCCAATTCATTGGCTGTGAAAGGTCACAAGTGAACTGTGTTTTGATGGTATCTGCTGCTTTAGTGGCTTTGGTTCTCAATATACATGAGCATCAAGAAGACGGGGCCTGAATCGCCTCTTTGTCTCACCAGACAGAGCTGCAAGAAGCCTGAGAAAGCAGAACAGCAGGAAAAAAGATACCTGGCCAGAGAGAAAGAGAGAAAGAGAAGGGCCAAGGTGAAGAGGGGTCCAAGCTGAACTGTACAGCACATGCATGCCACAGATGCTGGAGGTCTTGAGTTTAATAATTGAGAGGTCCTTGCAAAAGTAGGGTAGGGTTGCAAAAGTTCACCAGGCATTTGGAGAGCAGCAACTGAAGGAGTCAGTATAGGGAAGGAGTAGGGAACTGTGTTGAAGAATGGGGCTAACTTGGGGTCCTGTACCACCTCCATCCTCTCAGCCTCAAGGAAAGGCAATGGCAAACCTCCTCTGAACAAATCTTGCCAAGAAAAGCCCATGACAGGTTCGCCTTAGGATCCCTATAACTTGGAAATGACTTAAAGACACATAACACACACCACCGCCACCCATTTTGATTTTGCTTTATTTTTGTCACACCCAGTTTACATTTGGCTTTATCCTTGGCCAGTTTTCAGCCTGTTACCCTATTGTGTGTTTGTTATCATTGTGTGCCTTCAAGTTGTTTCGGATGTATGGAGATCCTAAGGAGCCCTGGCGGTGTAATGGTTAAATGCTAGTACTGCAGCCAAAATGTTGTGAGTTTGATCTCGCAGGGCTCCAGGTTGACTCAGCCTTCCATCCTTTTGTAGGTCGGTAAAATGAGTACCCAGCTTGCTGGGGGCAATTGGCTAACACATTGTAAACTGCTTATAAAGTAGTATAGAAATGTAAGTGCTATTGCTATTGCTATATTGCTAAGGTAGGATGTAGGAAGTTCCCTTACCACTCCCAATTACCAAAGAAACAAGCAGTTCTTCATCTATAACTTCACCTATAATTGGCTGCATTCTTGCCACAGTATTTTTGACCTGCTAAAGCAGGGGTAGGCAACCTTTCCCCTTTAAGGGCCGAGGGACTTCAGCTCCCAGAAGCCTCAGCCATGTTGGTCAATAGTCCCATGTTGGCCAATAGCTCCTGGGATTCTGGGAGCTGAAGTCCCTTGGCCCTTAAAGGGGAAAGGTTGCCTACCCCTGTGTTAAAGTTTCCAAGCAATTTCCAAAGGCAACCCGATGTATTTGTGTCTTTTCTTGGAAGACACAGCTATGTCTGCCATCCTCAAAGACACCTGTGCAGGGAATACGAAAAACCGCCCTTCCCGGTGGCTGCTCCTATGTTCTGGATCTCTCTTCCTAGGAAGACTAGACTAGCTCTGTCCTTGTGGTCCTTCTGTCACCAAATTAAAATCTTTTTTTTTAAATAAATGCAACATGTTTTGAGGACTTTGGGTGTCTTGGTTTGCATGCTGCACCGTAACTTCAGGAGTAAAAGATAACGGTAAAAGTTTTCACTTTGACAAGATTGTCAAATCATGTAGGGGGCGGTGCTCATCTCCATTACTAAACCAAGGGAGCTAGCTCCAGGAGACCTAGGTTCAAATCCCTGCTTAGCCATGCTTCATTTTGGGCATGTCACACACTCCCAGTCTTAGAAGAGGGAAATGGCAAATAAATCTTGCCAAGAAAACCCTATGCTAGGTTTTCTTTAGATTGACCATAAGTCAGAAAGAAACACTTGAAGGCACCCAACAAACTTTGGGAAACTGGCTGATTTATAAGGGTAGGGCTATACTGTTTTTATTTCTTGACTTTTTAGTGAATTTTTCATTATATAGCTAGATTAAATAACAGGGAAAAGGAGTAGTCATGTTCTACATAGTCTGGCCTGTATTCCTAAACTAGACTGTTACCCTTGGTTGCAACAGTAGAAGCTTTTTCAGTGCTTGTTTTGGATTCAGTTGTGATTCCTGTCAGCTTCTGTAGGTGGAAAGGGAAGGGGACACCATCTTGCCCTTTGCCTCAGGAAGCAAAATGTCTTGGGTTGGCCCTGGCCCTCAATCTAAGCACCAAATTCAATGCCAGAAATTCCCATGTCCAGTTTGTGGAAGGTCAGGCCACAAGGTCATTGTATGAAACTCTTCAGGACCCGGACAGCCAGTCACACTTTATGAATATCCTGAGATTCCATATAAATTCTTCATGTCTTTCATTCATACATAAAGATCGCCCTTGTAAGTCAGAGCCCTGGATTGTGGCTGCCTGCGGCTAGTTTAAACTTGCACATTCAAAGTAAAAAAACATAATAAATAAATTATACTGTAAGTTTAGCATTCATAAATTAAGGCTCCCCTTTGCCTTCCTTCACTGCCCTTTGTGACTTCTGCCCTCCACTCCCAGATCCCCCAAAGAAAGTCCCATTGTGTGTGAAAATGCCTGATAGTTCACATATATTCACTAGGAAGGGCACGCCCAGCCACTTTCAGACTAACACTGTTCCATGTCAGAAGAATGTAGACAAATTTCTTTAGCTCAAACATGAAGAGTCTTCTTATGCATCAGTTCCTGTGATGGAAATGAGGGAATAAACAATTTCTTATGAGATTACGCTTCCCCCAGATTTGGAGTTCATAATTTTGTGAAGAATAGGGAAAAGTGAGGGGAAGACTAATTGCTGGGTTGGAACCAACCTCTTAGTCCATCCAAACCTAAATTAATCATTTTGTCCCATTAATTCAGTGGGACTGAAGTTGACTAAATTTGGTTCCAGTAGGGTTGCCAGAATGAAAACTGTAGAGCCCCCCCCCCCCCATCTTTAACGGTTGTGTAGAAGATGAAACTTCAGCAGATGTTGCTTGTCACATTATCATGTGACAAACAATACCTGCTAAAATTCCCTCTTCTACACAACCAGTAAAGATAGGGGAGCCCTTGCTAGTTTCACTCTGGCAAACCTGATTATAGGGCATTATTTACTGCATTTATATCTTGTCTTTTCTCAAAGATGTTCAGGATGGTGTACAGGTCTTCCACATATTTTATCATTACAATACTTCTGAGAAGCAGGTTATGATAGGAGATAAGCTGGTGTTCTGCAGAGGTCTGAGTGCTGGACTAGGACTCCAGGAGACCAAGGTTCAAGTCCCATCTCTGCCACAGTAACTCATTTGGTGACCTTGGGCAGATCACACCCTGTCAGCCTACTAGGAAGGCCATAGTAACTAGTCTCTGAATAAATCTTGCCAAGAAAACCTTATGGAAGTATTACCACAGGTCAGAGTGGACTGGAAGGCCCATAAGAACAAGGGATGGTGTAAGTTAGGGGTGGGGAAACTGTAGCCTCATTTGGTCCCTGGACCATGAAATCCACTGCCAGTGCCTGAAAGCTGTGCAACCCCCAATTGTTTTTAAAAATCGGTGTATTTGGGGGCATTTTTTATAATAATAATAATAATAATAATAATAATAATAATAAATTTTTATTTATAACCCGCCCCTCTGTGCGGTAATCGGGGCGGGGTACAGCAATATTAAAATAGAACAAAGTTAAAAACATTCCATCATCCCATAGTCCCACCCTCCCATCCCCTTAAAACAGAATTAAACAAATGACCAATTAAAATACAATATTAAAAACATAATGACAATAATATAAGGAGTCAGATTTGTCCCCAGACCACACAGAAAGCCCCTCAAATGTGTGAAAATACATGAAAATACTCCCATTACATCCCCATCAAATCCCAGAATCCCCTACTACACCCATATACCTTTGTTTTCCTCTGTAGTTCCTCTCAAAATGGTGACTGGATGTGATAGGATGCAGTCGATTTCACAGCAGAATGAGGATCTGAACCTCCAGCTGTCTGTTTCTAATATAACATTCTAGTCTAGGCTCTTCCCACCTTGGCTCTGCCCAAATGTATTGGACTACAATGCCCTACATCAGATGACTTTTCCAAGCTCTGCTTTTCTAGTTCTTTGGATACTGGTTGATATCTTTTGTTGAGATAAGGGATGCATGGCTTAAATGCATTTCTTCCAAAATTTCACAAATGAAAATTGGGACACATGTGGCTAAGCACCATCAGATTGTGGTTGAGATGACAAAGGATATTCATGAAGAAAAGTTCACAAGCTAGGAGAGACTGCAGTAGTTTGCTTTTGTCTCACCTTCTCGGGAAGGGCAAGATTCTGTCCCCTCCTCTCCCCCACTGAGTTGTGTATATGTGCCTTCAAGTCACCTGTCATGGCATGAATTTCATAGGGTTTCTCTAGGTAAGGAATACCAAGAGGTGGTTTTGCCTGTTCCTTCTTCTGAAATATAACCTACAGCATTTGTTAGTGCTCTCCCATCCAAGTATTAACCAGGGCTGATCATGTTTAGCTTCTAAGATCAGATGGTATCTGGTGCCTTAAGGGTATTTAGTTAACTGAGTGCAAACTACTTTTGCAATCTGAGCTCAGTTTGCAAGAACTGAAGTAAGCTGAGGCTAAAGTGAAAAAGGGGGAGAAGAAAAGAAAAGAAAAATTGGGATATTTTAAAAACAGTTGAAAAAGTGGAACTTCAGCGGGTTAATTAGAATTGTCCATGCCAATTCAGGCATGCATTTCATGGTGCTTAAGGCTCATGTGGAACCTTTTTAAAATTCATGTGTGAAATAGAAAAACTTGTCCAACTTTCTTATTCTAGCTACAGAGTTTTACAGTTTTGAGATCCACATAAGGAAGATGAAACCCAAAAGATTGTCAGCTCCTGCAATTCCAAGACACTTTTTAAACAAGCACCCTTCTACCCAATAAAGAAAACAGGAAAACTGAGTTATGGCAGGGATATGAAAATCAGGATTTCCCCCTGACCACTGGTGTGAACACCCGATGTTTTTATGTGGCTAAGAGGCATTTTTCTTTTTGTAACTTTCAACGAACACGTGGATGGCCTTCTCCTTGGAATTTGTGGCTATGTGTTTTTAATACTGTCAATAAATGTCTTTTCTGGAGACTCATGAGGGCAATCATGGATGCTGTTAACAAAGTGTGAAAGGGAGAGGGCCAGCAAAGGTTAATCATATGGCTGTCCGCTAATGACCTCTCCAGCCCCTGGTTTTAAACCCTCTGCTACTTGTAAAGATCCATCACGTGAGCAATTTCCTGTCTGAGGTTGCCTTTATGGAGAAGAATAAAGCCTTGCTTTCTTGTGGAGAAAGAGAGCACCCAGCAGGGCTGGAGGTTATTATTTTTAAGCTGATCTAAACACCTGGGGTTCCCGGTAGAGCCTATTAAACTTCCTCCATTATGTCTAAATATTTCACTAATTCCCACCCTTGTACTACTAAGGCATGGCTACTTAAAGCAGAGAGATTTGGGACACATGGGGTGGGGAGAAATTAGTCTGCTTCCTGCACCAAATTCTCATTCTGTGTGCATGGTAGTGTGGTGATGGTAGAGTTATTTGGGAAGGGTTTATTTTGCAGAACTTTGATTCCACCACTGTCTTGTACACTAACTTATGTCTACGGGTTAACCATCAGTCTTACAGGCTTGGTTGCTTGCCTTCTATCAAAATGCACCTGGCAGCAGCTCATCTGAGGTAAAAAGAGCCACCTGATGTATGGGTGTTCAGATCCCATCTCAGCTGTACTGAGTTTGTGGCCTGGGACACGTCAGTGGTCTCAATCTAGCCCAGTTCTCTGTTTCGAATGGCAGCCAGCCAAATGGCTCTTGGAAAAGTACCAGGAAGTATAAGGGCACCAATGTTCCCTCCCTCCCCACCCCACCCCCAGCATATGCACTCATTGAACATGAAATTTTAAATATTTGAAGGGATGTCATATTGAGGATGGAGCAAGCTTGTTTTCTGCTGCTCCAGACACACGGAGCAAGGGATGTAAACTACAGGCAAAGAGACTCCACCTCAACAGTGTTGTTGTTGTTGTTTATTTGTCTAGGACCATAAATTTACATGGATCTTTACAGAAACAATCAAGTCAAAACATTAAAATCTGCCAAAGGTGTACAATCTAAAGATAAAGGCATCAAAAAAATGCAGTGTTCAAACGCAAATCAAGGAACACGAGAGGCACTGCAGACTGGGCCAGCCTGAAAAATCAGCAGTAGCAGAACATGGTATAAACCAACCTGGGCACAAAATGCTATTTGAAAACATTGAAATTCTGGGTCATGCCAACAACTATTGGGTTAGAATGTACAAGGAAGCCATTGAAATCCACAAACACCTGGACAATTTCAACAGGAAAGAAGAAACCCTGAAAGTATTTGGCTACCAGTCCTCAGAAAAACCAAAATCAGGACTCAGCAAATGCAAATGAACTTCACCCAGGATCAGGGGGGTTCCCAGAAGACAATGGGCTATTAATTAAATAGACATTAATCCTCCTCGCATATCCTCCCACCATGAGGCCTTGCCTCAACAGAACAATATACAGATTTACATGCTAATCTACATGCTAATTCCCAGTAGACAATGGACCATTAATTAAATAGACAATAATCCTCCTCACATATCCTTCCACCCTGAGGCCTTGCCTCAACAGAAGAATACACACATTTACATGCTAATCCTCTCAACCAAGGGTCACACAGTATATATATACCCCACACACTCCCATGACACCATTCTCTGAAGATGTCAGCCACAGATGCAGGCTCACAGTCTGAAAAACCCACAAAAATCTAAGGATGCCAGCTCTGAAAGCCTTCAACTTCACATGGAAATCCATATAAACTTATTTTGAGATGGTGCTTCAAACCAAAATGTTTTTGCTTAGAACAGGGGTCAGCAACCTATGGCCTGCGGGCCGCACCCGGCCCGCCGAGGCCTGCCAACCAGCCCCTGCCCTGCCCTGCCCTGCCCTGCAGCCGCTGCCACCGCCACCGCCGCTGCCACCACCCCCGCTGCCGTGGGGGTCCTCTGGGGCACCATTTTGTGTTCAAAAATGGTGCCTGGAGTCTCGTGCGACTTTTCCCCTCCTGCCCCAGGAAAATGGCCTGGTGTGGTCGAGGGAGCCCCCCTGGTAGTGCGTGAGGGGCATAGGGGGACAGGGGGACCGGCCTCACCCCCCAAAAGGTTGCCGACCCCTGGCTTAGAATTTATATATTTAAAATAAAATCACCATATCTTTATATTTATATCATAAGAGGCATGATTGAATTTTCTTTGTGTGGCAAGATTGTGGTTTAGCAGCACAGATGGGGGAGTTAAAGCTACATAAAGTTAGTTTTAGGCTACAACTTCCAGAACCCCCCAACCAGTATGGCCATACTGGCTAAAATATTCTGGAAGCTATAGTCCCAAAAGAAAAAAAAATTAAAACTAGGATGGGTTTGAATTATGCCTGCTCTTAGAAGGCAGAACTTTTTAAAAGAAAGTAACCATATTAAACATTTCTGTTGGAGTGTACATCCACAATGTAGGATTATAGCAGTTTGATACTACTTTAACTGTCATGGTTCCACTCAAGGGAATCCTAAGATTTGTATTTTTATGTATTCAGAATACTTTCTGCCAGAATTCCTCTGAATTACAGCACTCTGGAGCTCTGTATCAGAGAAGTCCCTCCCCAAACTTCAATTTCCTGCATTTCCCATAATGGAGCCACAACACTTGAAGTAGTATCAAATTGCTATAGTTGTGTAGTTTAGATACAGCTAAGGTCATGATTTACAGTTCAGAAAATAAATGTCTTAATTTCTCACTAGTCACAGACATAAAAAGGTCCTTAGCTGACCTATGCATTAATTATAGAGTTGGTACTTGATTAAGGTTACCATACGTCCCAGAAAACTGGGACAATCCCAGATTGGAGGGTCTGAAAAATGTCCTGGCGTGGCTGAGCATTTTAGATCCTCCAAACCTGGATTCCTGCTTTGCTCCAGGCCACATTTTGGGGGGAAGCAGACGGGCGGCCATGGGCCGCCCCGGGAAACTGCGGATCGGGCCAAGGTATCCCCACACCTTGGCCCCACGGCGCAGCTTCGCAGCCCAGGAAGGAGCGCTAAAATAGCGCTGCTTCCACAAGTCGCCGAAGGTGCGCCGCAAAAGGCTGGTGCCGCACCTTCGGTGACTCTTCTGCCGCAGCGTGTGGCCGGCGCTCCGACGATGCCTTCGGGAAGGAGTTGGGGCGCCCACCGTGCGGCTGCCCCTCTCCTTCCTTGCCCCCAAAACGGCGCTTTGCGCTGTCTGCTTCCCCCCTTGTCAATCTCCAGTTGGACTGGAAATTGACAAACTGTGCCCTGGTAAATTGGTAGGAGGAAGAAGTGCCACCCGTGGAGGGGGCCCAGAGAGAGCCTGCAGTGGGAGGCCTGGCCCACCAGCTGAGGCTACTGTGAAGGGAGGGCTGGTGGCTCCCCTTTCCATCCCTCAGAAACACAGAGGCCTGAGCGGCTCTTGCCAGAGGCCAGCTCCTCTGTCGCTATGAAGGAATGTGGGTACCGGCAGATCCCTTCAGGCACCATGGCCACACCTCCTGCCTCAATGTCACCGCCGCCTTCTTTGCAGGAGGAGGCCTCGGGGCCCAGCGCGACGTTGTCTCCAGCAGCCACACCAGCAATGACATTTTTGTTGGTTCCTCCTGGGCACCGTCACACTGTGTTGGGCATTGGCTGGGCCCAGATAAGACTTCCCATTTGCGATGGGGCCCAGAAGGAACTGACAACAATGCTGTCACCATCCTGGCTCCTCTGGCAAAGAAGGAGAAGTGTTGGAGATACTGCAACTCAAGCATGCTGAATCTTTCTAGGAACAAAGATGCATGTCTGTGATAGTTTATTGTTTTATGACCCCTATTTCTTTCTTCTCTAAGAGCACACTTTTCTTTGTCCCTGAAGAGATCGCTATGATCTTCCCTCTTTGTCCTTTGGCTGGAGTAGCATGACTTCCTAGCATGCTGATAGGAAACTTTCTTAAGAAGCATGTAGACTACTTCTTTCTGCCTCATTTTCTTTGCAATATGAAGTTTTATCTGTGTATGAATATGGACATGATTTTGTAAGTAAATTTACCTTTTTTATATTACTCTGATTAAGGCCTTTGTCTTAGTTCTTTATTGGAAGACCCATGGGGGCTGGGAGAATAAGAGTGGGCTAGTTTGCTGTCCTCATGCACTTTCTGCTGTGTTTACTTGTGAGATTAAATCAATCTCTCCTATTTTCTTGAGTTTTTTAATGAATCTGAAGAAAAAATCCATTAGGCAGCCGCAGCATTGAGGCAGGACTTGAAGAGGAGGAAGGAGAAGTGGGCAGAGAAGCCGGGCTTTGTGTGCTGCTGCTGCTGCTGCTGAGCTGAAGTGGAGCTTCTCTTTCTCCTCAGTCCCAACCCCACTTTTCTTGGGTCATTGAGGGGGAAAAAGAGAGCCGAGCTGAGCTGAGGGCCTGTTGGGGGGCAGGCAGCAGACCCCTTGGGTGAGTGAGCAAGTGAGGTCCCCACAGCACCCCCACCTTTGGTGGTGCCATTTTCTGGGGGGGGAGCGCTAGGTGGGGAAGGGTCTCAGTAGCCCTCTCAGAGGCCTGGAGGTGGTGGGGTTCTCCTTAGACCTCCCTCCTTCTCCTCCTCAGAGGAGCCGTTAACATCTGGAGACTTTGTGCCCTCCTGCAGAGAGGGATGTGCCTGCTTTGGCCCTCTGGGGTGGTGCCAGGTGCGATGGGGCAAGTGGTTGTAGGAGGCTTCCATTTTGTGGGAGGTGTTGTTATTCGTGTTGTGTACCTCCAAGTTGTTTCCGACTTTTGGAGACCCTAAAGTGAATCTAAGATGGGTTTTCTTGGCAAGATTTGTTCAGAGGAGGTTTGCCATGGCCTTCTGCTGAGGAGGCTGAGTGAGTGTGACTTGCCTAAGGTCACTCAACAGGTATGGTATCGAACCCTGGTCTCCAGAGTCCTAGTCCCACATAAATCCAACACTGTCCAGGAAGAATATTAAAATCTCTTCCATTTTGAGCATGACTGAGAAATATGAATTTATATTAATTTTTTTAAATGTTATTAATGTTTTTGGCTTTTAGTTGGTCATGTCTTCAATTTTTCTTGAATGTCCTACATTTGGTCTACATTTCCCCCTACATTTTGTCCCAGTTTGTGGAAGAGAATTATGGCAACCCTATACTTGATGGAACCTAGCATCACAAAACCACTTCAGTTTGTGCATGTGTTGTGTGTTTGGAAACTCCTCACATTCAAAACAGTTCCTGCATGTAGCAAGCTAGCACATGAGAAAAAATATTTTGTATAGTTCTTTTGATATGCTAGTTTATGGCATCCAGAATTTTTTTGTTTAATGCATAGTAAAATACAAACCCCTCCAATTGCAGCTTGAAGTAATTGTCCTACCATATGCTGACCAGATATATCAGTACACTGGTGCACAGTTTGGAAAAGCCAAGAAATTCTCTTTTGGGTATGAATTCTCTCTTGAATGTCAAGGGACTGGGATTATGGATCAGAATTCAACTCAAACTTTTATTTTTACTTTTAATAAAGGAACAATTTATGAGAGGCTGGCTTTCACTGCCCACTTGTAATTATGGTGGCACCCTTTACCCTGATAAATTGAGGACTATCCTTTCCACCATATGCATGTGATGAGATGAGCATGACATCAAGGGCTCTAATGAGACTATAGTGCAATTGCTGGCATTGAGTCACATTGTTTTAATTATTTTAATTGTTAAGCTCAGAGAAGGAAATCAAGTTATTAATGCCTAATGATAATTATAGCCTCTTATTATCCTACACAGGAATTTCTGTTTTGTTTTTTAAGCGAGCATGTTACACATAATAACACAATTGTGCATTATTTTCTTACAGGACCAGTCACCTTTATTCATTTTTTTAAAAAAATTGTTGATGTATTGTGTCTCCTTCAAACGCCTGCTTTATTTGTTTTTCCCCTCTTTTCTCTTTTATTTTTTGAAATGGAAAGGCATCCCTTCCAATATTTCACAGGTAAAAACCAGAATACATGTGGTCAAGCAGCATCAGAGTGTGGTCAATATCACAAAGTTATTAATGAGCAGGAACACACAAGTTAGGACAAGGAGCAGCAGTTTACTTTTGCCTGAGCCTATTGGGAAGGGCAGGATCCGCTCTTCTCTCCTCTCCTTTCCCCCCACTGTGTAAATTGAGTACAAACTACCATTTGCAGCAACTGAAGTACAAAGGTACAAAAATAGATGTTGCAAATGTGGAATCCATGAAGGTGCATTCTACCATATGTGGTGGATGTATGAGATGTCAGAGAAATTCTGGGGCCAGATACAAAGGTCACTGCAAGAAATGTTTAAAATAAAGTTACCAATGAGTCCAAAATTCTTTCTGTTGTGCATACAAGAAGATATTAAAACTTTAAACTCTAGAGTACTCCACTATATGATTTTAGCAGCCAGAATACTTTACAAAATACAGAATACTTTATGCACAAATTTCGAAAAAAGGAAGAAATGCCTACAAGAAATACCTACAAAATTGGACAGTTAAAATATTTAATTTGGCTGAAATGGATAAATTAACAATAATGATTAAAGAGAAAGTAGTAGAATTCTTCTTAAAAGATTGGGAACCATTCTTAAATTATATTAAGAAGGATGGAAGGATAATGCTTCTGGGTTTTGAGTATTAACGATTGTGAGAAAAGATGGACAGTTAGAATATAAACTGGTGTTATGTATAAATTAGGAAGAAAAGGCTATCATATATTTATATTTTCAGCTTGATGAGCAGGACATCGTAAGTATTATGTAAGGGTAAGGAAGGTGGGGGTGATCATTTTATAATTTGGCTAGTTGATATGAGTTCATGTGTGTTGGTGTGCATTGGCATTGTAACTCATATAGTTGGTGTGTAATAATGATAAAAACAATAAAAATAATTTTAAAAATAATGCCACAACTGTTCATATTAATGTTAAATATTTGTCTCAGAATCATAGAGTTGGAAGAAACATCAGGGGCCATCCAGTTTAACCTCGTTCTGCAATGCAGGAATAGACAATCAAAGCACTCCTGAGAGATGGCCATCCAGCCTGTTTATAAACGTCCAAAGAAGGAGACTCCACTACTCTTTGGACGTTATCACACCAGGGGTCTCAAAGCAGCAAGAAAAGCGGCATGGAATCAATCCAGAACCATACCGGAATGATTCTGGTCGCGCAGCTGTAATTCCTCTTTGAAAGAGGAATTACAAAGAGCTGGAATGATGCAGCGATGGCGCAGGGATGATGCAGGGATGGGCGGGGTTTGCTGCGACGTCGTCTGATCACAGGGGCAAAGGATCCAGAATGATGCAGCGATGGTGCAAGCATGGGGCTGCTTTAGACCCCGTGTGATAACGCACGAGGCAGCATGTTCCACTGTCATACAGCTCTTACTGTCAGGAAGTTCTTCCTAATGTTGAGGTGGAATCTCTTTTCCTGTAGTTTGAATCTATTGCTCTGGGTCCTATTCTCTGGAGTTGCAGAAAACAAACAGGCTTCCATCTTCAGTAGGACATCCCTTCAAATATTTAAACAGGACTCTCATATCACCTGTTATCCTTCTCTTCTCCAAGCTAAGCATACTCAGCTCCCTAAGTCGCTTCTCTTAGGGTATGGTTTCCAGACCTTTCAACATTTTTCATACCTTTCATGTTGGAAGATCTATGCATTCGTTCTCTCTCTCTCTCTCTCTCTCTCTCTCCTTAAGATAGACAGGATCTTCCCTATATGTAAATTCTGCTGTTTCCTCTTCTAAACATACCATTCAGTTCTTGCTGGATCACAGGGGCAATAAATACCTTTGTAAATTGGTAAAACAAATCATGTGATTCAGCTCACTTCCTTTAGGAAATTTCTCTCAAAGAAGTTTCTCCTCTCTCTCTCTGGTCTCTCATCTCCCTGTTCTATCAACTTTCTTCAGAAAGATGGCATGATAAAGATTTCTTCTTTTACCTGAACTATTCATTAGCTAGTTAGGATGTAGCCTCCCATGCATATGTAGATTGAAGCCATTAGTAAAGTTTTGTTTTTAAACTACAAGCTATTTGTGTTGTCTATGAGTCAGCCTCAGTTCCTAGAGGAGCAGTTAGGCAAGCACATGTTTCTGCTGCTCTGCTGATTTAAAGCTGATACTTTTGATATTTTAATATTTTTGATTCCTTAACAAAGGCTGAAGCCTTAGGAAACTTGAATCCCCAACATTTCACCATTTGGTCTTCACTGTATATATTTTGTAATGAAATGAATCAATATATATTTTCTTGCGTATTTGTTTATACACAAGATAAAAATAATTTGAGATTTAAAAAATAGCATGTGGGAAACAGAAGAGACAGATTTTCCCATCTTTATCGATATTTGGAAAAAAAATTACTTTGGTATTACCAATCCCAGTAATAAAGGAGTGGCAATCTAAAAAAGTAACTTTCCCATGATTTTCCTATGACAATTGCTTGCCTAGCAGGTAATCCTCCATGTGGAAAACATTTCAAAGGAAAATTATGGGAGCTAAAAATGTCTCATTCTGTGCAATCATGCTGGCCACATGATCACAGAGTAGTCCTCTGACAATGCTGGCTCTTCGGCTTAGTAATGGAGATCAGCACCGCCCCCTAGGGACAGACACAACTTGGCACCTTTTCAATGGGGAATACCTTTACCTAGTGCAACAGCTTAGATGGTGAGTTCAGAGATCAAGTGAACAAGCATAGGAGATGAGCCAACAATCCCACTCTGAGACCATGAGGAGGAGGAGTTTACAACATCACCATTGTTATCATTGTCATCATCATCTGAAATATCAGTAATTCCATATAAAAACTAAACCAAAAATTCTAACATAGTTTGCTAATATACACAGATTTGTTGACATATGGGGGGTTGCAGACTGCCAGAAATAGTGTGAATTCAGTCCACTTTTAGGGTTAGGGTTAGTGCTAGGGAATCATGGGAACTGTTATTTTTCTGAGACATTCAGCCTTCTCTGTCAGACAACTCTGATGCCACAATAAAATACAGTTCCCATGGTTCCCTAACTCTAACCCTAACCCTAAAAGTGGACTGAATTCACACTATTTCTGGCAGTCTGCAACCCCCCATATGTCTTCAACTCTGACTTATGTCAAACCTATAATAGGGTTTTGTTGGCAAGATTTGTTTAGAGGAGGTTTCCCATTGCCTTCTGAGAGAATATGACTTGCCTAAGTTCACCCAATGGGTTTCCATGGCTGAAGAGGTTCTAGTCCAACACTCAAACCACTACATCATACTGGTTCACTCAGGTATCTCATATCCCTCACCAAAGGCCTTTCTAATAATCAAAGTCTTTTTGAAACTCTTAGGGAATTTGCCTAATAAATCTTCTAGGCAGGAAGTTCCATAGACTGGTGCCATTCTGCAAAGGTCTGCATTGTAGATTGCTAGAACTTTGCAATGCTGTTTTGAAGAGCATTAGATTAGTCTAATGGCCAGCTCATAATAACAAACAAGATGGTGGAACTCTTCAACCAACCAAATCTGGAAGAAGACTTTTGAACCCACAAATGTTACCTGATCATCAAGATAAGAACATAACAACTATAACAAAAACAACCCAAACCATGCAGGGCCAGACTAATGACTTATGTAGTCCACCACTCTGTCCTACTGTGGCTTACAGATGTCCATGGGAAGCTCACAAACAGGATGTAAGCTCGATAACATGTTCCCATGCATGCTGTCCAGTGACTGGTGTTCACAGGCGTACTGATGTTGATTCTGGAGGCAATATGGCCAGGATTCTAGGCTGTGAACTTTCAAGCTTTTAGAGAATTCCAGCATTCTTCACTCCTGTGGTTCTCCATCCATCATTCCGTGCTCCAAATTACTCTTCCCCTTCATGCCTAGGAAGATACTGCTACAGAGAAGCAGTAACCTGAGACTATCAGGCCAAAATATGGCTGGATTGGCACTTCTCTTTTACAGTTTAAATTTGACCATCTGGGTAATGATCAATGCAGTGGACTTCTGCATATAAAACATGAGACAAAGCAGAGCAAATGCCAGAAGGGAGCACTGATATCTCCCGGTATGCATGGGAAAGATTCCTACCTGAAGCTCTGGGCAGCAAGTGTCAGTCAAGATTAGAAATGTAGAATTTCCAGAAATTTTGAAGCCAATGTGTTTGGGGAAAATCCTCCCTCCCATTTTTTTCCAGGAGAAAACAGATGGGGGGGGGAATGGGGGGGGACTACAATATTTACTTCTGCCCCTTACAAACTGAAAGTGATTTTGTTACTTTAGGAACATAAAATTCATTATGTTTGACTCTGGCACAAAATTATCACTCTTTGATATATAAAAAGTACAGTTTATATAAAATATAATTACAAATTGAACTGACTTTTGTAATTTTTTTTTTGCTGCAAATGGAGCAACAAGTCCTGAATTGTAGGAAACACCTGAAAACCCTTTGGTTTTGCCACTTTGAGGAGAAGACAAATACAAGACCTTTGGGATCCCAAACATCTTATGGCCAGCAAGGTGTTTGGCCTTTACTTCCATCAAACCTTCACAGAAATGCAAAGTTCTGTGAACTTCCATTATTACATTTCTTTCACTAAAATGTCTTTTAACATCCATGCCTGATGAAGACATGTGAGCTTTGAAAGCCCACGTAATGTATTTTGCCCTTTTTTCGTTGGCCTAAGCTATCACTGCAATGTATTTTTGGGATTTGGCTGTATTTTTCTGCATAGCTAACATGTCTATATATATCTTGTGTGAGCTAAGGTCTCAAGGGATATCCAGAACATGGGGGCTCAGAAACTCTGGTGGTGATCTTCAGACTTAACAAGTCGTCTGACTGTTCTGTTCGGTATGCAATCAGTATTCGGTAGTTAAAAAAACACCACACATAGTATGAGAAATTGACCACTGCATCTATTTAGGAAGTACAGCTGCAAAACGTTGGACCTCCTTCAGAGCCCATTAGTCATGCCACTTCATATTTTTGGTGTGTGTGTGTGTGTGTATATATATATATATATATAAAGCTTCCAAGGTATCTACCATCATTAGGATAGCCTGGGACATTCAAGTGGTGCTTAGCTGGCTTTCGAGACGAGCAGTTTGTGATCATTTCCAACAATAAGAGACAGAAAGAGAGAGAGCAGGAGGAGGAGTTGGAGAGAGAACAAATTGTCCAGGTTCCCCCTTTCCAATGATGTGTGTCTGGTTTTAGACAGAAGTTGCCGGAAAGGCACCTAATTAAAAAAAAAAGCCCGTACATTTGGACTAATTAAAAATCCTCATTGGTCTCTTTCCCAACCCTGATTTTTTTTTAATTGAGTGCCTATTTTGTTGGCTGCTGGAAAACCAAGAGACATTCTCCTGCATCTTGAAACGGCTTTTTTTTTAAATAAAAAGAAGTGTGTTTTGATTGGTGTGGGAGTCTTCTTACTATTCCCAGAATGTCAGCTTGAGCTTGTGTTGATCGGCAGGACTCAGAAGTGGGAAGGGGTGGGAACGGGGAGAGTGTCCTTTCTTCTCCTCTCCCTCGTTCCTGGCCCCCCTTTCCCCAAATTTACATTGAAACCTGGCCAAGACCACATTGTGGAGTCTATCTGAATTAAAATGGAAGTGGCGGCCTTCTCTCTTCTCTGATCCCCCCCCCCCCAAAAAAACCACCTCGTGTTGAGTAAATGAGTTTAGTCCTTCTTGAGAGAAGTGTCCACCTGTTATTGACTTTCTCTCTCTCTGTATGTACATATATAACATAAAGATGTTAGATTTTGGTGTGTTTTTTTAAAAAAATCTCCCCCTTTTCTGGAACTGAGTTGAGATTTGGCATGAAAAGAAGAAGGAGATTGAGAGAGATTGAGAATGGCTTGTTTGCATCCTGAGATAAAAAAAAAACAGCCTGCTAGCCAGCAGGTGCAGGAACTCCAAACAGCTGTTTTACTGCTCTTGAGTTGGAGCCTACCATGTCTCCCCTCAAAGAACACCCCCAAGAGCCCTTCATTTAATCCTCTCCTGCAATTCATCCTGTAATTGCAGGGAGATCGAGACAGCCATCCCCCTAATTTTTATTAGTTGTAGTCTAGCCCCATCTCACCCCCACTTCTGCACAAATAATGAGAGCTTCAGAAAATAAGGGAGAAGTCCTTTTAATTAGTTTCTGAGAGTTGGTTTGGGCATGTAAAAAAAAAAATCTACCGAGGATGTTGGCTGTGTCGGCTTTGTCGACCACAAATGGGAGTTTGCACTTGTCCTTTTTTCACTGGGCTTGTGCAAGAGATGCTCTTTGTGGATTGGGGGGACCTTGGCAACTGTTGCCAAAGCTAGTCTGTCTGATCCCATTTCCATCGCCATATTGCTTCAAGCTGAGATCATTATTAAAATGATGGTTTTTCTTTCAACATGCTCTCACACAGGTGGGTATAAGGCATTAGCTATTCACAGTGACATGTGTGAGTCAGCAAGGTCTGAGCATTAGACTACAACTCTGGAGACTAGGGTCTGAATCCCCACTTAGCCCTGAACAACCTCTGGAGACTTTGGGCATGTCAGACTCTCTCAGCCCCATAGAAAGGCAAAGGCAAACCCCCTCTGAACAAATCTTGCCAGGAAAACCCCATGAAAGGTCATAACTGGAAATGACTTCAAGAAGGCACACAACAACAACAACAACAACAACAACAAGGGACATAGTATTAATATTGCAGTTACATTTTGCTGCCATCCTGCATAGCATCATGTGCTGCTGCCACACTGCAAAATGAATGCAGTTTAATATGACTTTAACTGCCATAGCTCCATTCTAGGGAATATTGGGATTTGTAGTTTGCTATGGCACCAGTTGTTCTGACAAAGAAGGCTAAATATCTCACAAACTACAAATCCCAGAATTCCATAGCATTGATCCAAAGCAGTCAAAGCGGAGTCAAACTACATTAATTCTGCAGTGTAGATGCAGCCATGAGCTACTACTACGAGAAACTACCCAACTACCCAGCTACCCAGCAGAATTGAACCAAGCTGTGCCGTTTCCTCATTCTCCAGTTGATATAAATTGAGGTAGGCATGCACTAGGGGAGAAGTCCATTTTCATCACCTCTTGACTCTAGATGGTAGCCTGGTAGCCTTCTCTGAAATAGTGTTTATGAGTCAAAGGGCCCCACTGGAGGATGGTTTTGGCCAAACAAAGAGGTTTGGGCAGTGGTGTAGCTACTAGGGGTTGTGGGGAGTGCAGACTACATCAAGAGACACTCTAGAGGGGTGACACAACTGCTCCTCAAATATCTGCCTTTTGTCAGTAACAGGTTGTGGCATTTGCCTCTGTCCCTTAAAAATGCTGTAGCTCAGCAAAAGAGATGGCATGAGTGGGGCAATACTCAGTGGGAAGAGAAAGGAAAGGACTTGGGGTTTTAACTTTTTTTTTTTAAAAAAAATTAAAGTTAATTTTTTTTAAAAAAAACTTTTAAAATTTCTTACAAACATCACATCTTACCAAATTTTCACTTTAACCACATGAAACCATGTGCATGCAAATATATTTAGGCTGTACACATGATATTGTAATTTAAAGGTAAAATTTTAATTTTGCTAGTTGTTTATGTCACAACTATTGCCATTACATTCAGTGATAATGTGGGAATTACAACTGATGAGTAACATTAGTACAAAAAACATCACTAAAGATTCTGTATGGTGTAGTATGGAAGGAGGTCAATGGAGGGGGTTACTGCATGAGTTACTGCACTAGGTGATGCCAACCCTAGTGATGCCACTGATCTGATGTGTTCCCATTTACTTGGTAACTTTTCTTGGCCCTTTTCTTTTGATGCTTAAGCTAGTTTCTCAATGCTCAACTGAAGTTTTAAGTTACTCCAGTGCTCTTTCTCTTCCCAGCTAGAGAAAGTAGATGTCCTTAAAAAGGGGTGTGTCTGTAATTGTGAGAGAACCACAAGCTTTATGATTCACACCCTAATATCAATAATAACTTTTCTGATACATTTGATGAAGGAGAAAAGAAACAGTTCAGTTCCATTTGTATAGTAAGTTTCAGTGTGTTAAAGGGAACTTACTCCTAGGTAATTGTGGCTTCAGCCTACAGTCCTATATAAACTTTCAGCTAGAGCTAATTCCCTCTGAAGATAATGGGACTTACCTCTGAGTGGACATTTATAGTGTTGAATGATTTAAATCTCTTCTAAGAGAATCTTTCTTGGATTCAACTCTACCCATCAAGTGGACACCATTTCTCAAAGCAATTGTAAACTCAGAGCAGTTATAATTGTGAGCACATTTTCTGACAGAATTTCCTAAGTAAAGGAAGTGAAACATAGAATTATTCTTTCAGGAAAACTTAAATAAAGAGGTAAAACCACAAATAGTGTGGGATGCATCTAAAGCAGTGATGCGTGGTTTTTTTATTCAAAAAATGTAGAGCAGAAAGAAAGAAACAGGAGCAAAAATGGAACAACTACTACAAAAAATAAAAAGTAAGGAAAATTAACTCAAAAAGACCCAACAAAAAAGTACTGACAGAAGAGATATAAATCCTGAAAAAACAGATTTAAATAATGATGATAGATGAGATGGAGAAAAAAAATAAGATATGCGAGACTAAAGCAGTTCGAATTCACCAACAAACCAGGAAGATGGTTAGCTTGGAAATTAAAAAAAAAACCAGAGAAAAGAAAACAATTGGAAGGATAAAAGAAGGAAAAAAGTATATACAGAACATAATAAAATAAAGAAAATATTTCACAGAGATATCAAAGAACTTTTCACATGGGAAAAAATTTAAAAAGAAGAAGTTGAAGAATTCCTGGACAAACAAAATGTACGGACTATTAATAGTGAACAAAGGAAGGAATTAAATAAGAAAATCTCATTAATGGAAATGATACAAGCGATTGAAAGAGCAAAATCTGGAAAGTCACCTGGTCCTGATGGATTCCCAGCTCTATATTATAAAAAAAAATTGTGAATCGATTAGCTGCCCCACTACAAACTGCAATGAACGCTATTTTAGAAGGGGAGATACTGGAATCCTGGAAATCATCGTATATAACTTTAATTCCAAAAGAAGATAAGGCGATACATGAAGTAAATTTTTTTAGACCAATTGCATTATTAAATACAGACTATAAAATCTTCACATCAGTATTGGTAGATAGATTCAAGAAGATATTAAATAATTGGATAAATACAGCTCAAGTTGAATTCTTGCTGAATAGACATATGAAAGATAACATCAGAAATATAATCAATATCATAGAATATCATGATAAACGACCAGACAAACAAATTGCTCTAATATTTTTAGATGCAGAGAAGGCATTTGATAATGTGAATTGGGATTTTTTAATTGATGAAAATGGAAACTGCTCCAAATTTCTTAAATTGGATAAAGGCGATCTATAAAGAACAGGAAGTTAAAATATTGATTAATGGAGACAAAACGGAAATATGCCAAATTCAAAAAGGGACAAGGCAAGGCTGCCTGCTGTCTCCTTTATTGTTTATCAAAATGCATAATTGTATTTAAAGTGCTTCATTTTAAATTCAAACAACAAGAGGGGACTTTTAAAATTTTGTACATTTTTGTTAAACAAGACTTGATGTATCCATTGCATTTTCTAGTGACAACCACTGCTCAGGAAATAAAGCATTACCAGTTGGCTTCTGGTAATGATTAACATGCTCTTAAAGCAAGGAAAGTCATGCTTCCTATCCCCAGGTGTATGTAGGATGGCTTTGATAAAGAACCAATAAATAAATGAAGGGCATCTCTCAAGGTAGGAGACAATCTTTCCTCCTCACATCAATGACAAAGAGTGTGCTCTTACTACTGTTTAGGCACCAAAGTATGGTTTGCAAGATTCTTTGGAGGAAACTCCAAGACTAAACAGATTAAACTTGATACAAGTTTGTAGCATGTTATTTATCAGAAGACTAAGGCTGTGTCCGCACAAAGAAATGTTCCTGCCCTGCTCCCACATGGACCTATTTCGCTGATGCACAGGGCCAAAATGGATGACACATGGTTCCAATCTGAACTTCAGGGAGAATGTTTGGAGTAAAAAGAGTACCCATTTATCTCAAATCAGGCTAGAAATGCCAGAGATCCTCTGAGAATATGGAATGCATGCTGGTGTGGGGATGAAGGGAAAAGTGTTGGAAGATGGGCAAAAGAGGTTAAAAAGAGGTGCCTGGACCAGGCAAGCTGCTGACCTCTACTTGCCTGGAAATTCCAACTTCTGCCACAGCATTTTCATTTTGTGTCCTTGGTTCCTGCAGTACATACTGTGTTTTAGCAGGACTGGGGCCAAGAGAGGAGGGGGAAGTATGCAGACAAGGTTGTTGGTATTGGCCCGTTGTGGGTGTCAGTTGTGTGGACAGCTCATTCTCTGCAGATTCAGAAGCCCTGATGATAAGCCGGTTTTCCCTATCAGTGTGGACATGGCCTCTAAATCCCTTAGTTTTAATACTCATGTTTAAAAAACAGAACTTCAAAGAGCCCTTTTACACTACCCAATTATAGCACTATGTTTCCCCCTTAACTGCCATGGCAACATTCTATGGATTCCTGGGACTTGAAATGTTGTTGTTGTTGCATGCCTCCATGTTATTTCTGACCTATGGTCACCCTAAGGCAAATCTATCATAAGGTTCACTTGGCAATATTGGTTCAGAGGGGATTTGCCTTTGCCTCCCTCTGAGGCTGAGAGAGGGTGACTTGCCTAAGGCCATTCAGTAGATTTCCAGTGGTGAGCAGGGGTTCAAACCTGGCTCCCAATGTACCAGTCTATTGCTCAAGCCATTATACCATGTTGGCTCTTGACCTGACATTTAGGGTGGAATATTGAGAAATCTCAGCAAGTGGGCTCAAGTACTTCTTCAAACTACAAACCCCAGGGTTTCACAGGATAGAACAATGGCAGGTAAAGTGAAATCATAGTGCTATAATTGTATGGTGTGAAAGGCCCTAAGTGACTTATACTATGCTATGTCATTGATAAGAATTACATCTTGCTTGTCTTGTGCTGAATTATCCATATAAAACTTTTGCAAGTTCAGGAGTACATTTCCTCCTGTATTTGACTAGAAGAAATATTCCATTCACTATCATTGAATTATCTGAGGCCAATTAAAAGTGTTTGTCTTGACTCATGAAAACATTGTGTTTCTAAGCAGAGCTGCAAAGATTAATTGGTCGGCTAAGTAGATTAATCAACTGAAGATTTATGTTGATTAAATCATGAGGACTAATTTTGATCAGAAAGCTGCAGTAAATAGCACATTTTCCACTCCCCAGGTTAGTCTGCTTCTGTTCTGTTTTTTAAAAAAGCATTTCTTATCTGAATATTTCAAAAGCAGAACAAGCTTAATATTATCATAATGAATACTGTATGTAATGTAGAAGACCTACAAAGGGGAAATGTATCACATATAAAAAGGAGGAGCTATGTTGAGCATATATATGCCAATATTCAGTTGAAACTAGAGATTGGATGCTCATCTGTATGTAAATATTCTGGACTCTTATTATTACATTGCTTCAGAAAGTTAATTCATTGTATGTGTCCTCAGGCTTTCTCCAGTGATACAAGATGCATCAATATTGATGGTTTGGCAATTTGCAAATGTATTTAGATTTATTAGTCAACCAGTGAATTTGTTAAAAGTCAGAGTATCAAACAAAAAATTCTCAAATTTGATTTACCTTTCCTGCAGTTTAAAGTCCTATCTATAGAGATTATCGCATAAGGATATAAACCAGCTTACCTAGCCGTCTTAAAATTAGAAGCGGGTGGCATTCTGATATTATCAGACACATTTAGTTGCAGAAATCGTTTCTCGGCTGCAGCCTGGGTCCATAGCTGCTTAGAGGGGCACTCCGGCAGCCATTTTTTCAAGCCGGAAAACTCCCAGCTTCGAAAAGAGGTGCGAGGAGCACCCCTCCGAGTGGCAATGGATCCAGCTGCACTCAGGTGGCGATTTCGGTGGCTAAATGCATCTGATAATATCAGGATGCTGCCCGCTTCTAATTTTAAGCCGGCTCAGGTAAGCCGGTTTATATCCTTATGCGATAATCTCCTATGTCTACTGTGTGCCTACTTGTTAAACAAATAAATAAAAAAGCAGAGGATTCTGTCTGTTAGCCTAGAGAGCTCTATCAGAGTTTGAGCATTCTTGCAAGCTGTTCAGGAATCTGACTAATCCCTCTTTAAAACTGTAAAAGTAATAACGTTTGACTTCAAAGTCCATTTCTATAATTTTTATAGTGTGCTGGGCAAGGAAGTTTTGTTGTTATGTGCCATCAAGTTGAGTTAAAGTTATAGTGATCCAATGAGTGAGAGACCTTCAAGAGGTATTAAGCAGTCCTGTACAGGTTTTGTGAACTCAGGGCTGTGGCTTCCTTTATTGAAGACACCTCTGGAAGGGGCAAAATGATTTGATTGCACCCGCTTAGTTATGAATTGCATCCAGTTTCTTTTCAAAAATATCCCGGCTTTCTGTCCCTCCTCCTTCCTTGTGTCCTTTTCTTTTCCCCTCCCATTGATCACATGCCAAATCTAGCCTTATGCAGTGCATCTACAATGACAATAAACCTGGCTTACCTCTAGGTTCCCACGATCGGTGGGGTGGGAGGGTTTATGGGTTTGGGATTGTATTTTACATTGTATTGAGTTTTAATGATGTAAGCCACCTTGATTGTCTGACAGAGGGGCGGGATATAAATAAAATTTATTATTATTATTATTATTATTATTATTACTATTACCGGTAGTGATGATGTGCTTGCCTTCAGGGCTGCCACACACACTGAAGCAGTCTGCAATCCAAACAGTTCTCCATCTTGACCACACCTCAGTCCAGTAAATCACAACATGCACAGCCACATGGCCAAGACTACACTGAGTTTTTCTCCTCTGCCCCCCACGTGTGTAAATCTATGTTTTTCTGAACTCCTCCTCCCGGCCTCACACCAATGTCACTGTAGAGCACAGTCCACACTAGTGGTGCCACTGGGCTTTGTGTGTTGATGTGGTCTTCACTGGGTGACACCCTAGAAGGGGGGGTGACATCTGGTTCCCCCTGCACTCCCCACATACACAGTCTCCACATGCGCTCCCACCCTGTGCTGTCCTCATGTGTGCTCCCACCCCCACCCCTTGGCATCCCGCCTTTTTCACATCAGGAAAAGGACAGGGTGGCATAGCAGGAGGGTGTGAATGCTGCCCCTGGAAGCCCCACCCAGTGCTTACACCCAGTGCGGGGATGCCACTGGCACTTGCAGGGAGGGAAGAGTGCCCAGAGTATCCCTTTCCCTGCTGGGCGCTGGTTTTGTGAATAAAATAGCACCCTGCAAGGAGGAAGAGTGCCCAAGGCACCCCCTTCCCTGCTGGGTGCCAGTTTACTTGTGAGTAAGCCGGTGCACAGCAGCAAGTGAAGGGCAGGTCCCTGCCCTTGGAAGACATGCCCCCTGCACCAGATGACACCCTGGTCAGGAATGCCACATAAGTTAATATCTGGTTTTTCTGCTCCACACCAGAATAAATCCCCACTTTCCCCCTCTGGATTAAAGCCCTGAGGTGATGAAAAGACTCAGACTTGCCCCCAGTGATCCTGGAAGTCATTTGGACAGCTTGCTGTGAAAACTAGATGAGTTGTTTTATTTGACCTATATATCTATGCACTCTGTATCTCCTGAATCATCATCATCATCAGTGGATGGGTGAAGATCACAAATGCTCATTTTCTAATCTGGCTGACCTCAACTGAATGTGAGTAGAATGGGCTGTTAGTTTCAGGGTCCCTGGTCATGTGGAATGTTCTGCTCACATTCATCTGAATGTGAATGTAACTCCTATACAGATGTCCCTTTCCCATCATGTACAGAGATGATGGAGGTGGAGCCAACATGTCCCATCCCATATCCATCTGTGCTTTGAGCATCCTATGCTTTTCAGAAAATATGAACGGGGTTAATAACTTCCTTGTACCTTCTTTTTTTATACCATATGTTCTTTGGCAGCATTACCCTATAATTCACTTTTTTCCCCTCAGGTAAATAACCTCAAACCTCGAGGTTGTCTGCACTGGCAAAATATAATAATAATAATAATAATAATAATAATAATAATAATATTTTTATATCCCGCCTTTTGCCAAGGCAATCAAGGCAGCTTACATAAATTAAAATGGCTTTTAAATAAAACAAACCCTAGATTAAAACAATGATAACAATAGTAAAAACGAATTAACCCCCCCCCCTTAAGAGTAATTAAATACAATATTAAAAACATGATTAAAAGTGGCTGGTGTTCTGGGGCACCAGTAGATATATAGAAGAGGGAGAGGCCTGCTGGAAGAGATCCGTCTTGATGGCTTTTTAAAAATTATCTAAGCTGGATATTTGATGGATCTCCTCTGGCAAGGCGTTCCATAATCTGGGAGCAGCAGCAGAGTAGGTCCTCTGAGAGGTTACTGCTAGTCTGGTTTTTCTTGGTTGCATTAGGTTCCTCCCAAAAGATCTGAGGGTGCGGGGCGGATTATATGGAAGGAGGCGATCCCTTAGATAGGTTGCACCTAGGCCATGTAGGGCTTTAAAGGTGATCGCCAACACCTTATACTGTGCTTAGAAACCAATAGGAAGTCAGTGAAGGGATTTCAGAATAGGTGTAATACGATCCCTTCTAGATTTACCGGTAATCAACCTGGCTGCCATATTTTGTACCAACTGTAGTTTCCAGACTAGGTATAAGGGTATCCCCATGTAGAGTGCATTGCAGAAATCGAGTCGTGAAATAAAGTGGTTTCACCTCAGTTGTTTAGATGACACATGAGGCTGAAACAGGGTGAAAACAGGGGGAAGTTGCACTCTGGAGTGAAAAAATGGAGCAAAAAAAGAGAGGCACCTTTCTTCTTATGTGGAAAGCGCACATTATTGGAGCAGCATGGAAACAGCACAAAGTGAGTGTGGGAATGTAGAAAAACCTAGGTAGCTTAAGGAAGTAGTCTTGAGCATGTACCCTGAGTCCAGTGAGACACAGCCATCAGTGCCATTGCTCACCGGACAGTGTTTTTCTTTTGTTGAGCATACAGGTGCACAAGTGGCCAGATGCACCATCGATCCATCACTCCATCAATCCATCACATGTTTGATGAAGTGAAATTATGACAAACATGGCAGATTGCCAATAATGCAATGGATGTAATAAAAAGATACACAAACTGGCCAGTCTAATAGGGGCCATGGGGGTGAAGTGGGGCACATATGGGGGGGCCTCCATGGTTGTGCTTTGTCAATATGATGTACTGTATGGGCAGTGTATCACTCATGCAGCTGTGTGGCCAGTGAGACGAGGGAAGTAATTGGCAGTCACAAGGGTGTGTATATGTGTGTGTTCTGTCCCTTGCTTATTTTGATTGTCCTTTTCTGCACCGTTTCCAGTTCTGCAGGAACATTGTCTTGCAAATGTCATTGCTCCATAGGTTTCTATAAGGACAGGATAATACTGGTAGTTTTATTTTTAATCTTTCCCTAATGATTCCCCAATATGGAATTTGCTGTTTACACAGGAGCTGAACAGTAGATTGGCATTTTCACTGAGCTACCCCACCAGAACTTCAAATTCTTTTCCTGTTCAGTCACCAGCTGAGACCCAGGCTGCTGTCACACTGCAGAAATAATTCAGTTTGACACTGCTTTAACTTTCATGGCTCCATCCTATGGAATTCTGGGATTTGTAGTCTGTTGTGGCACCAGAACTCTCTGACAGAGAAGGCTAAAGCCACTTTGAGAGCATTTCTAAAGAGTGAAGTATAAATAAAATAAAATAAAATCTCACGAAACTATAAATCTCAGAATAGCATAGCATTGTGCCATGCAGTTAAAGTGGTGTCAAACTGCATTAATTCTGTAGTGTAGATACAGCCCCAATCAACATGTATGGAGTCTGAGAGCCTTTTCACACAACACAACTATAGTGCTGTGATTCCATTTTAACTGCCATGGCAACATTGTATGGAATCCTTGGATTTGCAATACAGGGAAGGTAATTTAGATTCTCTACTGGAGTTTTCTAGTGCCTCACCAAACTACAAACCCCAGGATTCCTTAGGATGCAGCATGGCAGTTAAAGTGGAATCATAGTGCTATAACTGTGTAGAGTGTCATGTGAAAGGGCCGTTGTTTTTGTTGTTGTTGTGTGCCTTCAAGTCATTTCTGACCTTCGCAACACTAAGGCCCTAATCATGGAGTTTTCTTGGCAAGATTTGTTCAGAGGAGGTTTGCTATTGCCTTCCCCTGAGGGCTGAGAGTGTGGGACTTGCCCTAGGTCACCCAGTAGGTTTTTGCCTGAATGGAGAATCGAACTCTGGTCTCCAGAGAAATAGGACTTTATCACACGGGGGCCAGTTTCGTCTTTAAAAAGATAATAAAGCGCAAATAAACCATCCTGAAAATAAAGCAAAAATAGAGCTTGATCACGCAAATGAATTTCACATGTAATTAGAATAAATGCGAAATAACGCGAAAAGCGATAAAAAGGCGTTTTTATATTTCATACAGAAGTGAAAGAAATCCATAAATGTACTAGAAATGGTATACTTGCACATGCACAGAAAGAGAAAGCAGAGAGGCTCATGCCTGCCTGGCATGTTTGTCGCCCCAGCAAAACAGGAAGTAAAAGCAGCCCCACAGAACCATGGGAAAACCGGAAAAAAGAATTAAAGGAGGGTTATTGTGTGAAGAAACTGAATTTGACTTTCATACTAGAGTAAATGCGCAATTACAGTAATATCGAAAATGCATTTTCATTAAAATCCCGAAAGTAAAAAGATCTGGGATTACATCACTTTCTGACCACTTTAATAGCAGTTTTTGTGTGACGTCATGTGAAATCGTTGCATGTAATTATGCGTTTTTTTGGGATTTGTATAGGATAAACTATAGATTTCCCCTGTGTGATAAAGTCCATAGTCCAACACTCAAACTACTGTGCCATGCTGGCTTTTATGAAAGGGCCTAGGGTTCCTTTAATGTAATAAAATGAAAAAAAAAAAGGTTAAAAAAAATAATAGGTTATTTATTTAGTTTTGCTCCAACGTGCATTGCTTTACACTGTGTCTACTGAAAAACATTTTCCATTTTAATATTCTTTCTCCTGGTCTGGTGAGATCCTGTTGGAGGTTGTTGATGTTCATTTTTAAAACAACAAATAAACAAACAACAAAACATCAACAACAAACCAAAACAAGACAAAATGATTTGGGGTCCTCAGTAAACACATCTCACCCCTGATTGTTTTCAAATCCACGCCTCAATGCAGTAGTACCATTGCTCAACAAAGTAAATGTGATTGCTTTTTTAAAAGTATTTGGTCTCTTTCTTCCCCCATCAGTTCTCTTTTCTAGAGCAGAGTGAGCCAGCAAGGAAGAAGAAAGGAAAGAAAGAGAGAGGAAAAGGGGGACAGATCTGCAGATCCTGGGAGAGTTTTCACTCTCATAGGAATAGCCAGTTGGCTCCCAAACTTTTACTTTCTGAGCCAGAAAGGACACATTTGCCAGAGAAGTTCTCGCAGCATCTCCCTTTTCATCCTTCCCTTCATTTAATTTGCAGAGCCTGACACCTTCATGATTTCATTGCCCTCCTGCCCCCTCTTGGTGGCCACCCCCTTGCTTTCCCTCTTTTCTTTTCTTCCTTTTCCTACATTCCCCCCTTTCCAAGTCTGTCCCCTTGTGAAGCCCCCAAGATGACATGGCTCATTGATGCGTCCCTCTCATTAGCATTTCAGCAGCTTGGCTCTGAAACCATCCATCATGAGAAAACTGAAGAATGTGCCCTATTTGCATGTTTCTGGGCCAGAATGTAACTTCCCTCTCTTTCCCTCTCTCCCTCACCACACTCAGCTGATCATTGTACGAGCTTTCCCATGAAGTCTGAGAAATCATATTTGGGATTCTGCGACCCTGTTGTGATGACAACTCTAAAGACATTTGCTTTTTTGTTAGCAAGAGTTTCTTTTTTTTCTAAGAATAAAAATTCCCCCAGTTCCACTCATCACCTTGTAGTTGCTTGACTCAGCAGATTAATCCATAAAACAATGATGGCAGAAAATAAAAAGAGAGATATAGATGGTGGTGCAAAGGAGGATGAAGCTCGTAAAGCAGCTGCCATTCCCTCTAGCAGCAAAGTTGGGCAATACACTGCTGCTTTGGAAGTCAAACGGGCACCAACAACCAAAATATGAGATGTTGAAGTTGCTTTTAGAAAATTTCTTTGTGATCTGTAACTCCCAGAGCCCTCCAGCCAAGTATGGATTCTGGAAATTGTAGTCCAAAAAGTAACTGCCCAAAGCCCTATTTCAGAATTAAACCATCAAAAGAGGACTGTCCTTTCCAAAATTGATAATCAAGGTTTTCCCATGCATGCTGCAGCTTCATTCCATTTTCATACTTATTCCCATCCCTTATTCTCCATCTGGTAGTTTATGAAGATGTGCATGTTTCTTTTTAAAAGATGCCCACGGTGGGTGGAATCACACCAGCGACCTTGTTTGTTCCTGTTTTCTTTCTGTACCATCTGTTCAGGCTGAGCTGCCAGAAGGTAGTAGTGCTACAGATAAGCAGCAAGAAAACGCTGCATCAGGATGGAGTTGGGGGAGACTGTACAGGTTGAGATTGCGGTTTGGTGAATTTTTGCGCAATAGGTCCCTACTGCTGCAGTTCCAATATGCTAGTGGTCATGTGGCATTTCTAAGAATTCTCCTCCTCTCCCCTTCCTCCCCTTTCTCTTTTCTATTTCTTTTCTTTTCTATTTTTCTTTCATTGCATTATTTTTACTGTGATTAAGCAATTATGGCAATGCAATGAAAGAAAAATAGAAAAGAAAAGAAATAGAAAAGAGAAAGGGGAGGAAGGGGAGAGGAGGAGAATCATGACCACTAATGCCACATGACCACTAGCATATTGGAACTGCAGCAGTAGCGACCTATTGCGCAAAAATCCATAGTGGAAAAGCAGTGTGATTGGGAGCCAATGATGGGTTTACCTGTCAATGAAAAGGTAAGCCCCACTAATGAATGGAATGCAAACCAGCAGCAGGACAGACAAGATATTGTGTGATAAGTACCAGCCAAAGACACTTTTATCCTTTCAAAATTTTGCTTTGCTACTCTGATGTGATGGGCCTGTATCTCCCTTTGGGCCTGCCCCTCCAGGGGTCTTAACAGTTTCTCTCTCTTGCACCACTGTTACAGACTGGTCTGCTGAGGATACACGAGAGAGCCAGCTCGGAGTGTGTGTCAAGCTTTTGGAATTTCCTCCCATGCGAGGCTAAGCTGCTCTCCTTCTACCAGCAGATAGAGACCCTTTTATTTAAACAAGCATTTTAGTGATTAATTGGTTGTGCAAAAGAGGAACACACTAGAGACTGTACGTGGTATATCCTTATGTTCCTAAATAATTTATACGTTTACATTATTGGTGTTTTTAATAATTTACTTTACTTAAAAAACATTTTAACTTTAAGGGTTTATGAAAAATTGTTCTCATGTTTTAACTTTGTTGCAAGCTGCCTTGGATCTCATGTTGGGAGAAAGGTGGGATATTAAGTAAATAAATAAATAAATTAGGAGGACAACACAAAAAACAGCAGAATTTACTTAAGGAAGTCATGGCCTTGATTTCACAAGAGTTAAGATGGGTGATAAACCATTAGAGAGGACCTAAATAACCTGAAGGCACCAGATCCCATCTGATCTGAAGCACATACACACAGATAAATAATGAGATTTTTTGGAGATTACTGGTGATAAGGACTTCACAGCACCCACAGCCTTCTATGCTTCATATGATCTTAATAGATTAGAAAACTGGGCCAAAGCTAACAAAATGAATTTCAACACAGAGAAATGTAAGGTACTGCACTTAGGGCAAAAAAATGAAATGCATAGATATAAGATGGGGGACACCTGGCTGAATGAGACTACGTGTGAAAGGGATCTAGGAGTCCTAGTAGACCACAAGTTGAACATGAGTCAACAGTGTGATGCTGAAGCTAAAAAGGCCAATGCAATTTTAGGCTGCACTAGTAGAAGTATAGTATCTAGATCAAGGGAAGTAATAGTGCCACTGTATTCTGCTTTGGTCATGCCTCACCTGGAATACTGTGTCCAGTTGTGGGCACCACAATTCAAAAAGGATGTTGAAAAACTGGAGCGTGTCCAGAGGAGGGCGGCTAAAATGGTGAAGGGTCTGGAAACCATACCCTGTGAGGAATGACTTAGCAAACTGGGTATGTTTAACCTAGAGAAGAGATGGTTAAGAGGTGATATGATAGTCCTGTTTAAATATTTGAAGGGATGCCATATTGAGGAGGGTGCTAGCTTGTTTTCTGCTGCTCCAGAGACTAGGACCCAGAACAATGGGTGCAAGCTCCAGGAAAAGAGATTCCACCTCAACATTAGGAGGAACTTCTTGACAGTGAGAGCTGTTCAACAGTGGAACACACTCCCTCGGAGTTTTCGATGGAGTCTCCTTCTTTGGAGATCTTTAAACAGAGGCTGGATGGCCATCTGTCAGGGATGCTTTGATTTTGAGTTCCTGCATGGTAGGGGGTTGGACTGGATGGCCCTTGTGGTCTCTTCCAACTCTAAGACTCTATGATTCTATATCATGAATATTGCAGAAACACATCTCCTTAGCACATAAGGCTTCTTCCCCGATTTTCCTATTTATCTTGTTCCTTTTGAATAGATCATATTCCTCATTTGCTGATTCTAGTCATGAGTCTCATTCTGCCAAGTTTCAGTAATGCCCGTTAAATTCATATTTTTCATCCTATATCAAAAGTTCAAGTTCCTCTTATTTATTTCACACCCTCTGTTCATTGTCACTCTTCATTTGTCACTCTTCTAGAAGAGTCTGCTCTGCTCTATCAAAAACTCATTTTGTCTGCTGAGCCAAGGGGTAGGTAGAAGAACATGAAATTGTTCTTTCTCTTCCTGGCATGGCAACTACGTTGCACTTTTTGCAGGTATATAACCTTTTATAACCTTAGGAAAATATGACTGTAGCATCTCCTTCATCATCCATGTATCTGCATAGGTGAGCATCCCTCAGGATGGTATCACACGTGGCGGTTAAACTGGAATTAATGCAGGAAAATAGTGCCTTTTGCATTACATTTCATGCGACATCATCTCTATCCAGTTGCTGCTGTGTCTCCCAAATGTGGTTAGGGCATCTCTTTCCATTCACGGGGAATGCCCATGAGTGGCCCTAATCACGCTTGCATTCTAAGAAAGGAAAAGTGTGATAATGTTTCAGCTACAATGTTGGAATTGGACAGGCATATGGTGCCAGTCCCCTCCTCACTCCATCACTCCCCCTGCTATTCTGAAGCAGCCTCTTTTCTTCTTTTTTCATTTTCATTTCTTCCCCCCCGCCATCGTATTGCCATAATTATTGAGCTAAGTAAAAAAATAGAAATAAAGAGCAAAAGAAACTCCCAAAAGACATGTTGAGTAAGGCAATGATAAGGCAATAGAGAGGGAGGTGGAGTTAAAGAGCATGCTGGGAAATTTCATCTATGCCAAGAAATAGCTCCAGTTGTTTTAATGGAGGACACGTGACAAGAAAAGCTCCCAAACTGGAATGTATCCACTTTCTCTCTTTAACATGATTTCAGTGATATTGTAGTGATATTGAGGCTCATGTGATAACATCCTCGGGTTCCCATCCAAGCTGGTCTGCTGTTCATGTAGACTTACTGCAAACTCCACTGTTACGTGTGTATGTAGAATGCCTCTGTTTGCTTTTTTGTGCATGAATTCTTCCTTGTGGCTACACAGGAACTGAGGGCAGCAATAGAATTAAGGGCTACTAGCACTGTCACTGACCACGCCAGTGACTCACTTCTTCACAGCACTTCTTCTCAGCAGTAGTCCTTCTCCTTGACCAGGGTGGAAATTATGCAGTCCAGGGAAATTTTTGTGTCACCTCAAAATTTCCCATATTCCCACTTTGAAAAGCTTGGAGGGCTAAAAAGACAACCCAAAAGGTTCTGTGAGCTGTTATCTGAAAGAGAAATAAACTAAAATATTTTCCCCCAAGCTCTACAGCAGGGGTAGGCAACCTTTCCCCTTTAAGGGCCGAGGGACTTCAGCTCCCAGAATCCCAGGAGCTATTGGCCAACATGGGACTATTGGCCAACATGGCTGAGGCTTCTGGGAGCTGAAGTCCCTTGGCCCTTAAAGGGGAAAGGTTGCCTACCCCTGCTCTACAGGGTGGTATTTATACCTAAGCTTAGGTATTTGCTCTGTCTTCCAGAATAGTAGTAGGGGATATAGTGCTGTAACAGTTCAATAACATGTAGCCTATGAGAATTTTCAGTTTTCATGTTGTACCCACGCCAGGTTAAGAATACTCACTGAGGCTGTTGTGCCAGAAACCCTCTAAATCTTGGATCAGGGATGTGGAAAGAGGTCTATGAACATTAATCCAGATCCAAGGTTTTTGCTCAAGTGAACTGGCTACCAATAAAAATGCATACATAGTGAACCCTCCACATTAGCTTGAGTTAGAGGTGCAGGACCCTTATGAAAGTGGAAAAACCATAAGTGAAAAAGCACTTTTTTGAGAGAGAGAGAGAACACCTCTTAAGCAATCTCTAGGTCTTCCAATGCAATTCTATGGTCAACTTCCACTGGAGGTTGACCATAGAATCACGCTAAAGAACCTACAAATGCCTAGAGAAGTGTTTTCTCTAGGAATCACTAGGTCCTCCATTATGACTCTATAGTCAACTTCCAGCAGAGTTGCACTGGAGGACCTAGGGATTCCTAGAGGGAACATATTACTCAAATTCATGAAAAATCAAATCCACAAAAGTCAAAGCCTCAAATGTGTAGGGCTGACTTTATATAATTTCTAAAAAGGTATACAACTGTTTGAAGG
This sequence comes from Phrynosoma blainvillii, assembly GCA_026167975.1. Taxonomy (NCBI): domain Eukaryota; kingdom Metazoa; phylum Chordata; class Lepidosauria; order Squamata; family Phrynosomatidae; genus Phrynosoma; species Phrynosoma blainvillii. The sequence continues at coordinate 14,823,784 of JANUYF010000003.1, forward strand.
ATTTGCAACAATTTGCAGTTTAAAAATAACTTCTATATGTTTTATTGTTGTTTTGAACACATTTTAATCTGAATTTATTTTAATTTTGTAAGCTGCCTTAAGTCCCAATATTGGAGAAAAAATGGCATATAAATAAGTAATCGCCACTCCCATCACCCCACATCCAAGCTATATGTCATTTAGTCCAACTGCACTGAGACTGTGAAATGTAGGATCTGACTCATATATCACAACACTGACAAAGAGCCTACTACCAATTCCACTGTTCCAGTGCTAGGCAACAACTATATAAAAATCCATGGCTTTGTTGTCATTATTTTGTCAAAGTGGCTTGGACATAAGGTGACTTGTGAGTGAGAAACTTCCATGAGACTCTGTTATTAGCAACCCTGTTCAGGTGCTACAAACATGGCACTATGGCTGCTTTGATGGAACCAATCCACCTGTAATGCAGTTTTCCTTTTTTCCTTTTGCCTCCCACTTTACCAAGCATTATCAACTTTTCCAGTGAGTCATGTCATCTCATGATATGTCCAAATTACAATAGCCTCAGTTTAGTTATTTTGGCTTCCAGTGAAAGTTCAGGCTTGATTTAGACCTATTTGTCTTTTTGTCAGTACAAAACATCCACAGAACTGTCCTTTAGCAGTACATTTCAAATGAGTTTATTTTTCCTGGCAGATTTCTTCACTGTCCAGCTTTCACTTCCAGATATAGAAACTGGAAACACTGTGATATGGATGATCTTGATTAGCTATAAATGTTGTTGCCATCATCACTGATTTGACAGTGTACTAGATGGTACTGATTGGAATTTTGGATTTTCAGTTAAGATGATGGTGGTGTTGGTGGCAACAGTGGTGATAATATCTATGATTAGGAGCCAGTTGACCTCTTCTAGGCTTTTATATTGTACAGATATTGTGCACATACTCTTCTTTTAGTGGAGATGGAATGAAAAGGAGGAAATTCTACTGGTAGCCTCTTGTATAACATCCAAAGTAGATTGTCTGATGAATTGAATGTCTTCATGTCAGAATAGCTAGATGAGCCTTATTTGTGAAATCCTGAAGGAAAAGTAGTACATACACATCAAAGCTATTGTTCCTTGCGATTTCCTTTTCTGCTCCACAATTCAGTAAAATAAAAGAACATGTTCCAGTGTGGCCTCCCCCAACTCCCAAGTGATAGTCTTCTTCAGAGCTCCATCAAGGCTCAAACATGAAACTCAAACATTGGAAGGGTATACTCTTGCAGGCAAGATGGTGAACTGTGGGCTGTTAGGTGGATCTGTAATTGGTTGATGGACTGAACCCAGAGAATACTCACCAACGGTTATTCTTCATCCAGAAGAGAAGTGACTACTGGATTCTGTCCTGGGCTCGGTGTTATTTAACAACTTTATAAATGACTAAAATGATGGAATAGAAAACATGCTTATCAAATTTGCAGATGATACCAAATTGTGTGTGTGTGTGTGTGTGTGTGTGTGTGTGTGTGTGTGTGTTGGGGAGGGGATAGCTAATATCACAGAGGATGGGAACAGAATTCAAAATGACCTTGACATATTGGACAGCTGGGCCAAAACTAAAAAAATGAATTTCGGCAGAAATAAATATAAGGGACTACATTTCTCAGGGATCTAGACAGGGAAAATGAATTAAGAGATGGGTGACATGTTCTACTGTAGAACAGCTCTTACTGTCAGAAAGTTCTTTCTAATGCTTAGGTGGAATCTCTTTTCTTGTAGTTTGAATCCATTGATCTATGTCCTAGTATCTGGAGCAGTGAAAACAAGCTTGCTCCATCCTTAATATGACATCCCTTCAAAGATTTAAACATGGCTATCATTTGACCTTTCAACCTTCTCTTCTCCAGGTCAAACATACTCAGCTCCATATGCCTCTCCTCATGATTCCCATACCTTTCACCATTTTGGTTGCCCTCCTCTGGATATGTTCTAGCTTGTCAACATCTTTCAACAACTGGGTACAGTATTCCAGATGAGGTCTGACCAAATCAGAATAACGTGGTACTGTTACTTCTCTTGATCTAGACACTATACTTCTATTGATTCAACCTAGAATTACATAATTTTTTTAAGATGCTGCATCACACTGTTGACTCCTGTTCAACTTGTGGTCTACTAGATCTCTTCCACATGTACTGTTGTCAAGCTAGGTGTCCTGCATCCTATATTTGCGCATTTCATTGTTTTCTACTTAAATGTAGTACTGTACATTTCTCCTTGTTGAAAGTCATTTTGTTAGTTTTGGCTCAGCTCTCTAATCTGCTAAGGTTATTTTGAATTCTGATTCTCTCCTCTGGGGGTATCAGCTACCTTTCCAAATTTGGTGTCATCTGGAAAAGAGAATATCTGAAAGGATGTCATGGAGAAGATGGAGGAAGCTTTTTGTGTTGTTCCAGAGATTGGATCACAAAGTAATGGATTCAAATTACAAAAAAAGAGATTCCATGTAAACATTAGGAGGATTTTTTTTAATTGTAATTGCTGTTGTTCAATGGAATAGAATGCCTCAGAGAGTGGTGAACTCTCCATTTTTGGAGGTCATTAAAGAGAGGTTCACAGGTGCTTTAATTTGTATTCCTGCATGGCAGGGGGTTGGAACAAATGGGCATTGTGGTACCCGCCAACCCTAAGATTCTGCATCTTTTTTCATAGGGGTTAGAATTCTCAGCAAGAGAGGTCTAGTGTCTCACTGAACTGCAAAACCTAGTATTCCATATGAGGTTGCCATGGCAGTTAAAGTGGAATAAAGTGCTACAATTGTATAGTGTAAAAGAGCCCATAGTTGCTTTTACCAAAGTTTATAAAGAAGATGCACCAGAAGGGTACCATGAAATCATAGGGGGGTTGCAGACTATCAGAAATAGTGTGAATTCAGTCCACTTTTAGGGTTAGGGTTAAGGTTAGGGAATCATGGGGACTGTATTTTATTGTGGCACTAGAGTTCTCTGACAAAGAAGGTTCAATGTCTCAGAAAAATAACAATTCCCATGATTCCCTAGCACTAACCCTAACCCTAAAAGTGGACTGAATTCACACTATTTTTGACAGTCTGCAACCCCCCTTAGTCTGGGTGGCCTGCATCAAATAGGCAATTTATTTTTAACATCTGTTATAAAATAATCTCTACGGTCAACATTTTCTTGATTTAGCAAAATACTGATTATGGCACGAACCAAAATAAATCAGATGTAAAAGTTACCAGAGCTTGGGAAGGTTATTTTTGTAGGATTCTTGAAATTTACTTGGTATTGTTTTAATGATAAGATGGTTGCACCCTAAAAGCATTGGCACTTCTGCCATTTGAACGGGGTTTGACATTTGAGGATAAACTGGTGGGGTTTTAAGCAGAAAGTAATCACTCTGTTTTACAAGGGCTAATTTTATACAACTTTCCTTTCCCCTAACTTTTATATTGGGCTGTGGATCTCAAAATGTTTTCTACTGTCTTTGGATATTCGAACTGGGTTTGTATCAAATGAAAGGACTGAGGGGAATAAACATCTTTCTGCAGCACTGTTCCACTTCTTAAAAAGTAGCTTTGCTATAACAAAGAGCTAAAACTTGAGGTTGCTCTTCCACTCCTCTCCCTCTGTATCTTCACCTTCTTGGGGCAGAAGAAAAATATGGGTTGCGGGGCAAAGAAGGCCTAAAACGCCGACCTTAATTAACAGAAGATCCACTAGAGCCAAAGAAAAAGATTTGGCGCTCAGACTTAGGCCTTCCCTGATCCTCAATCCCTGGGTGTAATGAGGGAGTTCGACTTCATTATAGGCAGCTGAGGCGAAGGGTCACTGGTGATGGATTTGTAAGGGCTGCATTGAGAGACTCACTCCATGCTGAGAGGAGCTGGCCATGCGCTTGGACACCTGGTCATTAACATTGCTAATTAGTAGCCATTAATCAGGGCCCTCGGGTTTTCTCCCTCCTCTGTTGTGTGGCTCTGGCTCAGAAGAGCCCAGCGGAACAACAGAGCTGTTTCATTACCTCCCCAAGAGGTGGAATGAAAGCCGTTCCCATCAACTCAAGTTGAGATGGATTAAGGGAAAGGTTAGACAACAGTTTAAGATGAGCTGGGGGGAGGAACAAGGCAAGGGGGCAGGCAGGGGGGAGGACTGGGGGGGACCTGAGCTGTCCTCCGAGGGGAAAACCAGTCACCTATAATTAAGGACATCTTCTGTGACCTAATTCTAATCACCGTGTGAGCTTTCCACCAACAACTGAACCTCTGTATCTTAGAAAGGGCTCCAATTTATCTGTTTGCACATGAAATTAGCCAGCAGCCAAAGTGCCTCATTGTTTAAATTTTCCATGTTGAGTGCAACAGGTTTTGGCAAAATGACACACTCTCTGTATTATTATTTCAAAGTATCTCACTGAAGAAGAATGAATTGCACTTTTAGCTCGCCATAAAGCGTTTTGCTTTTTCACCACTAAATTCTTTGCAAAATTGAGAATGTCTTTACGGTTCCGTTTTCTTACACGCATCTTTTTAACCACAATGTTTTACTAATGGTTTAAGAATTAACAGGAAAGGAAAGAGAAACTGCAAAGACATGTAAAAGAGAGGTTACTGGTTACCAAAGCATATAAATGTTTAGATCAACTTTTGAGCTTATATTTCTAGCATTGATAAAACTTTATATAATCATTAGATTAAGTCCAGAAATTCAGTACTGCGAACAAGTGTATTTATTCAGTCACAGATTTAATTTATTGATATAAAGTCTACACTATGGGATAAAGTAATGGAATCTTGCTTCTGTTTTTTCTCTTTTTGTGTTTTCCCTAAATTTGACTAAACCCAAATATTGGCTCCTTGCCATTATTACACAAGGGGCTAGCCAACATTTAGAGTCATTTTACACTGTACAAAAATTGAATTATGATTCCACTTTATTTACCATGGCACTGCCATATGGAATTGTGGGGTTTGTAGTTGCATGAGGCACTAAAGCTGTTTGGCTGAACATTCTTAATATCCTTCCCTAAACTGCAATTCCTGGACTCTGTAGGATGGAACCATGGCAGTCGAAGTGGAATCACAGTGCTTTCATTGTGTAGTGTGAAAGATCTCCCAGTCTGAGAGTCAGTAACATGTATACAAAAACATTTGCCCAAGCATAGAATGTATGAGTACTCCAGAATATTCCATATCTTGCTGCTCTTCATTGTACTCATTACCTGTTTGTGGTAGGATGGGAAACCTTGGGACCTGAGTTCTAACCCAGATATCTGTACTTCCCTTGAGGATCACACCCCTGTCTCCAGCATCTGGTGGTCATTTAGTTTTTGAACAAGTTCTTTCCCATTCAAAAAGGTGGAAATGCCTTCCCTAAGGCATAATTATAATGCACAGTTATAAGAGTTTAACAGCCATCATTCTATCCTAAAGAATTCTGGAATTTGTAGTTTGGTGAGACACACTGTATGCTTTGCTAGCAAACTGATAGAGTGGAATTATAGGATTGTAACTGCATATTGTGAAAGGGCCTTTGGCTGGTCCAGAAGCTTCAGGTAAGTGGGGGAATATGTTGTTTCTCACAACAATATTTCAGGGTGAGACACATTGCCTTGCTAAAACCATGGTGGGCTGCTGATGAAACTGCAGAGGCTGTGACTCACCAAACTACAAATTCCAGAATTATAGTTGTGATAGATATTTAGCCTTCTCTGTCAGCATGCTCTGGTGCCACAATAATCTACAAATCCCAGGATTCCATAGGATGGAGCCATGACAGTTAAAGGGCCATTATTTCTGCAGTGTGGCAGTAGCCTCACTTGTTATTGTGGTGCATCTATGTGTCTGCTGACAACTCTGTCTAAATGGAATATTTTTCCTCTCTCTCCTACTCTGTGATTGTTTGTGTTATGTGTACTGTACCCCCTTACTCCATCTTATGTCTTAGGTTGCATCTACACTGCGGAATTAATACAGTTTGACGCTGCTTTAATGGCCGTAGCTCAATGGTATAGAATTTTGGAATTTGTAGTTTTGTGAGCTATCTAACCTTCTCTGTTAGAAAGCTCTAGGGCCACAACAAACTACAAATGGCAGCGTTCCATCGAATGATGCCATGACAGTTAAAGCAGTGTCAAACTGCATGAATTCTGCAATGTAGATGCACCCAAGAGAAAAGTACTCAAGGAAAGGTAATTTTGAGAGAGTATCAGGTTAATATGAGCTTCCAAAAAGCTAGGTCCAAACCATAGGCTTGTAAGACAAAACTTTACCTTGCTGTGAACACACACAGGGAGGTACAACAATAAGCATGAAAGGAATGGAGCTCTTAACCCTTACTTTATGCAGAGGGCAGATGTTAGAGGACCTTCTAGTCCCCATTAAGTTGCTTGGCAACATCAACCCAAGCTTATGCGCAGGGTGGTTGCTTAGCCAGGCACCTTGGATGACCTTGGCTAGTAGATGGGCCAACTGCTGCAAAATCCTTTAAGAAGAAGCTAACCCTTTCCATTCATCCCTCTTCTGGGGTGATCTATGGCTATTCTGAGATTTAAATGCCTCAGACATCCTGCTTCACAACTGTGCAGCTTGATATAAGTTCTAAGGTGGCACCACCAGCATATCTGGTTGCCCTCAAAGCCTAAGGAATTTCAGCTGGTTTCAAGCTATGAGGCTTTTTGTTGGAGATGACTTGGAGTCGTTGCCATTCCTGTAGTACAAACTGTGTAGTTTCAAAGAAATAAAAGAAGAGCCCCAAATAAATACATCTATCTAAGTGTGATCTCTCATTTATGGTGTGGAAGCTAGGGCCACACTGTACAGATGTGCAGGGCTTAGTTCATGGTGATGTGAACATGCTCAAATAACATTCAAGGAACATTTTCAGCTGCCAGTTTCTAAAACTTGTTGACCTTCTCAACCCGTACTAGTGGGCTGACATCCATTCAGAGAATCCATTGGTATCTGTGATAGCACTGAAAGCAGAGAGCTTCTGTGATATGAATAAGAAGGAAAACAAAGAGGTCGACCACAGGAAGAATTTGTATAATTAATGTCCAAAATCTGGTGAATATTACCATGTCTACATGGAATTTTTGTCTACCATTAGGCAGAGTGTGGCAACCTGTGGAGATGACAGATATTAAAAGCCACTTTATATCTATGGGTGCATCTACACTGTAGAAATAATGTCGTTTGAAACAACTTTGAGTGCTGCAGCTCCAGCCAATGGAGCCCTGGGATTTGTAGTTTTACAAGGTTTTTAGCCTTCTCTGTCAAAGCGTGCTGGTGCCTCACAAAACTACAAATCCCAGGATTCTGTAGGAAGGAGCCATGGCAGTTAAAGTGGTGTCAAACTGCATTATTTCTACAGTGTAGATGCACCCTACATTGTAAGCTGACTTGGGTCATGCATGGAAGAGAGGTGGAATATTAAATAAATTAATTAAAATACATAAATAAGAAACTAAAGGGTGGTAGAAGCTCCGGGATCTTCTTTCTGAGCTTTCGAGATGTTCCACACAGAAATCATCTAAACTGATCTGCTGCCCATAGATATGGTGGAGGATAATCCATCACCACTATTGAGTTAAGATTTAGCTAGCAGTCCAGTCACCTTCTGTGTGCTGAATGATGGAGATGTCCTTCACCCAAGGCAGCAAAATACCTTGGGCTGGCACTTATGCTGACAAAACTCAATCAAATTGTATTGATCAGCAAAAGTGTGTGCATATGCATACATGCATGTGTGTATGTTTACACTCACCATTGTCAGACAACTGCCTGTGGATGCTGATAGCATACTCTCCAACTTCCCTGATTTGGCATTGACAGTCCCAATTAATCCTCTGTTGTCCCATTTTTTTTTACGTTGCTTTAAAAAGTTTCTTGCTTCCTCCCACTTTCCTTCTTTGTCCTCAGCTTACTTCCATTATTGTACAGTAAGTGCAAAAGCAGTTTACATCCACATAACTCAGAAGTGGGGTGAGGAGAGAAGGGGCAGGATTGTGCTCTTCCCAGCAGGCTTAGGCAAAGACAAACTGTTGCATCCCCTTCTACCTTGTGAGATTCTCTACATTAATAACTTTTGTCATCTTGACCACACTCACCATTGCTTTGCCCCAGATATCCTAGTTTTCATCTGTAAAATGTTGGAGGGTATGTGATAGGCAGATTTAAATGGATACCAAGAGATTTACATGACTGCCAGAATCAAAACTGGTGACAGTTCATGTACCTTTAATGATTGTGAAGAAGGAATTTTAACAGTGTCCTGCTGAAATTTCCTCTTTTCCACAACCATTAAAGGTAGAAGAAATCATTCCAGTTTTCATCCTGGCTACTCTACTCTACAGATTTAAAACTGACTTTTTGTACAGTCATAACATCTATTCTGAGATTTTCGTCAGATTTTTAATCTTTCACTGTATCATATCCACAGAAAAATATTAGGGCTGTCACTCAAATGAATTTGTCAGTGACGCACCCAGACTTTTACTGGATGTATCACTTCATATTTTGCAGAGTTTTAATGCAAATGGTTTCTTGATTTGTTCTTTTAAACCTAAGAGAAATATTAAGCTACTTTGGAGGTCCAGCTCACCTTTGCCCACTGGCTCCTGTGAACAAGGAGGAAACTTGCTTCAGTAATACTCCTCATGCTTTGGAAAACTGCCCCTCACACTACATAGTGCCTGGATAATACACGTTTTTAAATCATGTTGATCTGGGATTATTAATGTGGTAGTAACTACACCCACAGGATACGACACCCAGTGCATGTATGTAAGAGCTGTTATTAGATTCATAACCTTTCACTAACATTAATGGCCATTTTGTCGGAACATATGGAAATATAAAAACAAGCCCTTGTAGGATTTAAAAAGCACTCAGTACATAGTTGTCCATAAAACCATCATATAAATATCAGCTCTATAAAAAATGTGTCAAAGACATCAACACACATTACGTTAGAGAATAACAATATCTCATAACACCTGTTTTCCCTTCTTTCTCAGCAAAATTGCCTTAACAGCCCTAATAATGTTTTCAGTTGTGTTTTGCCATGCAGAGATTGCAAATGCCTATTTGCAACTGCTGTGTTGCTCCATCTCTTCTAATGCGCAGAGCTTGATCATATGCTACGTAAAGATAATAGTGTGTTGTGAAGTCTTGTCTCTTGGCAAATATATTCTTCATGCAAATAAATAAGTAAATAAATGGTGTCATGGTATCACATTCCTCATACCCTCCAGCATATCACTGATGAAAATGGGGACGTGTGTGGCCAAGCAACATCAGATTGTAGTAAAGATGGCAGAAGTGATCAGTGAAGAAAAATACCAAGCTAGGAGAAGTTGCAGCAGTTTGCTTTTGCCTGAGCCTCCAGGGAAGGGCAAGATTCCATCTGCTTCTTCTCCTTTCCTCTCACTCCTGCTGAGCTGAATATAAGCTGTTTTTGCACTATTTGGTTTGCAGCAATTGACATAAGCTGAAGACAAATGGGGAAATGGGGAGCCTTGGAGGGCATCCTTGGTGGCTGCTCCCAGACTTTCGAACTCCCTCCCTCAGGAAGCCAGGATGTCCTTGCTCTACTTCCTTCAGCAAGTTAAAACATTTTAGAAACTGATGGGATGGGCTCTTAATTGTGTGCTGTGCTGTTTTTGTGTGTGTGTGTGTATATTTTATATATTTTTAAATAATTTTAATATTTTAACCTCATAAATTGTTTAAATGTCTTGTAAACAATTTTTACATATATACTTTTATTGACATTTATATATAATTTTAGTATGTATTTTTAAACATATTGTAAGCTGCCTTGAGTGAAAAGCCCCATTGTTCAGTGAAAAGAAGCGTAGAAATGACTAAAATAGTAATAAAATAACAATAAAAGGTTTCTTAAGAAATTAGTAGTGTGTTTGTCGATTTTTATGGATTATATACTTCACACAGGTGCTTCTGACAAGTTATTCACATGGTTACAAGCAGGTCACTAGCAGGGCTTCTAACACAAGCCTTGTTTTCATGTGCCTCCAAGTTATTTTTGATTTATGGCAACCCTAAGGAAAACCGATCATAGCCTGCAGCAGCTTTTTTTCCTAGGTCTGGGTAAGTGAAGGAAAAAGGGAAATGTTCAACATGCATGAAATTCTGTTTTGCTTAAGGGGATAGCACTCATTTATTCCTGGAGATAGTTAACCACAGCTATCAAATCAGTCCAGTTGGAGAGTGTGGATAACTTCAGGCTTTGTCATATATGATATATGAAGAGCTGTGAGTTAAAAATTGGCTCCCTATGGAGCAACCGCACCCCATACCTCCCACCTGGAAAATGTCGTGCCTCTATCTGCTTGTGCATGCTGAAGATTTCCTTCTTTTGAAATGTTGCCCAGAAACACACTATGTTTACTTTAATAACTGGGACATTACCTTACATACTAGTGTTTCTCCTCAGAGAGGAGGCTTTCTTCCCCGCATAACTTTTGACTTTACATTTTTATTTTACTTTTTTCACTTGATGATTTTATCCACCTTTGACAGCAAAGGGATTGGGTAAGTTTCCTTGCCTCCTCCTCGTTGACCTATTTTTTTTTCTTTTTTGGGGAGGAAACACACCTGGAATAAAATTTTGCCTGCCAAGAACTGAAGCACACACCTGGCAGCACTAAATCATTTTTTTAAAAAAAAGTCAGTCACTTTAATAGGAAACAACATCTCCTGAAGCCTGAGTTTTATGAGTACAAGGGTGCTCCCATTGTGAAAAAATTGTTCTCTGGTTGCAGTGCGTAATTCATAAGAGGATGTTCCTGAGTTTTGGAAGCCATAGTTTCCCAAGTAGTAATTCTGCGCCCTAATTCTTCAGCCCTGTGAGAGCTAGCTGTGATGATTCACTCCTGAGAAAAAACTTTCTAGACATGGTGAGCCCAAAAGTGCCTCTTCTTCATTCAGCCAACTTGCAGTTTCAGAAAGCATGGCAGGACCAGCCAGGATTTGAACCACAAATTTCCTGATGTATGAACTAGTGCTTTTTTTGGAGTGCCATTTGAGAGAGGAGAGAGTGAGCACTTTATCATATGACCCTGTTCTCACCATGATCGTGTTAATGAAAGTAAGTGTGTAAATAGTTTTTTGTGGGTTTTTCGGGCTGTGTGGCCATGTTCTAGAAGAGTTTCTTTCTGACGTTTCGCCAGCATCTGTGGCTAGCATCACAGATGCTGGCGAAACGTCAGAAAGAAACTCTTCTAGAACATGGCCACACAGCCCGAAAAACCCACAAAAAACTATGGATGCTGGCCATGAAAGCCTACGACTTCACATAAGTGTGTAAATAATGGTTTGGGAGCACTCCTTATCACATGTATCTTCTATAGTGTGGCCCATCTGTTTCTGGTCCTGCACACTCTCTTCTACCTTCGTACTGAATACCTGCATCTTTTACCTATGACCTATCCAGCATTCCTTTCATTTGTTTGTGAGTTTTGGTTTTTTTAAAAAAATGCAATTCTGATGTTATACTAATGTGGTTCAACAAAAAAAGGGGGAAAAAGAGATAGTAAGTAAAAAACAAAAGCAGGCTGTTCTGGAATAATGATGGAGATGATGAATGAGGGAAAGGAGACGACACTGACACCATGTGACTGTCCAATTGTGGAATGGCTATAGAAGTAACTTATTTCACCTGACAACTAGTGCTATACCAGTGTGATTGGGAGCTTATCGATGGGTTTTCCCCATCACTGGCAAAGTGCAGGCTAACCACACTTTGAGAAGAAGGCAGCAATGACATGGAGATGGTGTCATGCAATAGAAATCTCCAAAGGTGCTATTTTCCAACTTTTACAGCAGTTTAAAAATGACATGTGATAAAGTCCTGAGATGCTCACAACATTTCACACTGCTGCATATGCACCAACATTTCAAGATGAAAAGCAAGACACATGTGGACAAGCAATATCAGAGTGTGGTCAAGGTGGCAAAAGTTATAATGAGGAAGAACACATAAGCTAGAAGAGGTTATGGCAGTTTCCTTTTGCTTGAACCTACTGGGAAGGACATGACTTTTCTCCCCCCCCCCCCCGATGAGTTAACTGAGTGAAATTTTGCCCTTTGAACTCAGTTTGCAGGAATTGAAATAAGCTGAGGACAAAGGGGGAAGTGCAAGGAGAAGAACTGGGACATTTTAAAGGAGTTGGAAAAGTGGAGCAACAGAAGATTAATCAGACTCCATAAAGATAGATGGAGCCCCTTTGTTATCCTTCAGGTTTGACCTTATTACAAACTCTTTTAGGCCTGATCTCATATTTTCCTTGAGTAAAAACCTTGACCTTGGTGCTATTAGAGAACTCTGGGAGGAATCCTGTTGTTTAGTCCCAACTAAAGAAGGTCCATGGAATCAATTGTTGGATGAGTCAAAGCATAGGTAAATCCCATTTATTGAACCAATCTATTCTAGTCATGGCTAACAACAAGGTTTAGACCACAGTCTGCCAATGTTTGTTGTTGCTGAGTGCCTTCAAGTCATTTTCAACCTATGGTGACCCTAAGGTGACAGGTGTGTGTTTTTTGTTTTTGGTAAAATTTGCTCAGAGGGGATTGCCATTGTCTTCTTCCAAGGCTGAGAGAATGTGACTTCCCCAAGGTCACCCAGTAGGTTTCCATATTTGAGCTGGGATTTGCATCCTGGCTTCCTTGTGTCCTAGTGTCCAACTCTCAAACCACTATACCAGGCTGGCTTTAAAAATCTCTCTTATTTTAAAGTTCTAAGTCTGCTAGCCTCCCTATCTGTTTAACTATATTTCTGCCTGTTTGCCTCAGATCTCTCTTTTGGATGCGGTTCTTGGCTCAGATCCCAATAGGGTTACCAGGACTCGTGTTACTCACACCTAAGACTAGGGTTGCTGGAGTGAAAACTGGATACAGTTTCTGTACTTTAATGGTTAGATAGGAGAGGGAATTTCAGCAGATGTTGTTTGTTACCTGGTTGTGTGACAAGCAACATCTGCCAAGATTCCTCGTTCTGGACAACCATTAAAGTTACAGGAGCCCACTCCAGTTTTCTGTTCGGTAACTCTAAGACTGCAGCAACAATAGGACCATGGCACTAATCTCCCATGCAAGCAAAATCATGCTCAAAATACTGCAAAATAGACTCAAACCACACATGGAGAGAGAAATCCCAAAGTTCCAAGCACGGTTCAGGAAAGGAAGAGGCACCAGGGATCACACTGCAAATATGCGATGGCTAATGGAGCATAGCAGGGAGTTCCAAAAGAAAATGAGCATGTGCTTTATAGACTGCAGCAAAGCCTTTGACTGCATAGATCATAAAAGGCTATGGAATGCCCTTAAAGACAAGGGAGTTCCAACACACCTGATAGTCCTACTGAGGAATCTGTACTCAGGACAAGAGGCTACTGTCAGAACAGAACATGGAGAAACAGAATGGTTCCCAATTGGCAAAGGGGTCATACAAGGCTGCATCCTATCACCCTACCTATTCAACTTGTATGCAGAACATATTGTAAGGAAATCAGGCTTGGACATGGAAGAGGGAGGAGTGAAAATAGGAGGAAGAAATGTCAACAAACAGATATGCTGGAGACACCATAATATTAGCCAAAAACCTCACAGACCTGGAACAACTACTAAGGAAGATCAAAGAAGAAAATGCAAAGGCAGGCTTACTGGTGAACATAAAGAAAACAAAAATAATGACCACAGAGAACTTACACACATTCAAACTAGACAATGAGGAAATAAAAATAGTAAAAGAGTTCTCAAATTTGGGATCAAACATTGATAGAAATGGGGACTGCAGCCAGGAAATTGGGAGAAGATTAAGAATGGCAAGGGTGGCTATGAAAGAACTAGAAAAGATCCTAAAATGCAAAGACATACAACTCAGCACAAAGGTCAGAATCATACAAACCATCATATTCCCTATTACCATGTATGGATGTGAGAGCTGGACAGTCAAGAAAGAAGATAGGAGGAAAATCAATGCATTTGAGATCTGATGCTAGAGAAGAGTGCTGAGGATTCAATGGACAGCCAAAAAGACATACAAATGGGCCCTAGAATCGTTGGAAAAGACAATAATGTTAGGAAAGGTGGAGGGAAGTAGAAAGAGAGGAAGGCCATGTTAGGATCGGGTCCCAAGGGAAAATGTACATTGTGAGATAGTGCAGCAGCCATGATGACACAGCATTTGGCCACAGCTGAGTCATGCAGCCTCATGCTGATGTAACAGGACATGATATCATGGGGTAGTTACCTGGTGCTGGAAAGCACAGAAACTGCTGTAAAAGTGATGTAAAACTGCAGCGTCACTCAGGTGAGTGACAGGTGTCCAGCAGGAAGAGGCAGGGCCAGAAAGCCATGTGGAGCACAGGCTATATAAGGCACAAGCCTCTGGACACACATGTGGGTTGTGGATTGTTGATGGTGGATTGTGTATTGCCTCATTCGTGAGACGTCTGTCTGTAGAGTCTCTGTGCTCTATCTGGAAGGGGAGAGGAGTTTCTCCAGCTGACAAGCAGCCTGCTTCATCGGAGAAGTCTGGATCCTGGTGCTTCACGTTACGTGGTCTCCACACGCTGTGTTACCATGCCTAACAGGCCACATGCATGGATAGACTTTATTAAAGAGACCATGAGCAAGAGTTTGCAGGAGCTGGGCAGAGCAGTAGAGGACGGGGGGTGGGGGGTGGAGATGTCTCATCCATAGGGTCACCATGGGTCGAGACCGATGTGAAGGCAGTTAACAACAACAAACCCTAAGACAGTAGACATATAGACATGAAGATGTTCACATCACAAAACTAATGTAAAAAAAAGAGTAAATTCTACATAAACAATGTGTGATTCTGCCTTTTGAATAACTTCTTAAATCAGCCATAGCTGTACACATCCCCTGGTAAGTTAATATATAACTCACATGAAAAGTAGTGCTGCCGAAGAGTTGTGTGCATACCACGGACCACCAAATAAATAGGTCCCAGATTATATCAAGCCTGAACTCTTGTGAGAAGCTAAAATGGCTAATGTGATAATGTTTTGGACATTTCATGAGATGACATGACTTGTTGGAAAAGACAAAGCTTAGTAAGGTGGAAGGCAGTATGAAAATCGGACAACTGTGCTACAAATGGATTGATTTGACAAAGGAAATCATGGCCCTGCGTTTGCAAGATCTGAGCATTTTTCTTGATAAACAGGGTTCTTGGAGGTCTCTCCTTCATAGGACTGCCAAAAGATGAATCCGACTTGTTGGCAAATAACAGCAACAACAAACTTATTAACAATTATGTATTCTGATTTTATTTGTGAGGGTCTGTGGGGACAGGGAGAAGAAAGACACTGGAGTCATCTTCGAGAAATGCTATTTAGACAAGAGGTGGATGGATCTCTTTCTGTCAATGGAACTGGTTGGCACCTCCCCTCACCAGTGGCTCCTGTTGCACCCCAAAATGCAGATGCTTGGAAGTACTTTTGGAGCCACTTTTTGGGTTATATGGAGGGATGTAGGGAGGAGGAGGAGAACGTTCCATTACATTGGTGGTCAAGTGCTAATGTGACATCGTTTTCAGTAGTGATTGGTGGGTCCCATGTCAGGGAAGGTGGAATTCTGCCCTGAGTTTTAATGTAAATGTTAAGGGTGCTACATCCAGATACATCTATTTGTGGGATAGCTTGGATAACCCCTTTGAAGTTCATGCTAGCTGAGTTCATGTTTTCTTAATTCCAAGGCCCAGGTACTATTGTTTCATACTTGTGTAGAGCAAGGATTAAATTCTCTACCAATTTCATTCTCAAAGGGAGCAATAAATAACATTAGCCATTTTGTTCCTGCTGTGAGAAAGTCTTTGAAAACTACAAAAATTTCAAGAACTACAGTGGGCCCTTGGTTTCTGCTGGGGTATGTTCCAGGACTCCTCGTGGATACCAAAATCTGTGGATGCTCAAGTTTCATTATATACAGTGGGGTAGTAAAATAGTGTCCCTTATATAAATGGCTACATGCCAGATGGATGGACTCTATTAAGGAGGTCATGGGTATGGGTTTGTAGGATTTAAGCAGAGCAGTGGAGGACAGGGGGTCTTGGAGATGTCTCATCCATTGGGTCGCCATGGGTCGAGATCAACTTGAGAGCAGTTAACAACAAGAAGTATAAATGGCAAAATCAGGGTTTGCTTTTTGGATGTTATTTTATTTTATTAATATTTTCAAGCTGTGGATGGTTGAATCCATGGCTATGGAGGGCCAACTGTAGTTGCAGTTTGGGGATTTGTTGCGTCCCAAATTGGCATGTAGTCTTTTTACACAGGGAACAGCCTTTTCTGCACATTTTATTCTGTGCAGAAATATTTTTTCTGGGTAGAAAATGAGGCATCCTTGGAAGGAAATGCTGTTTTCTGTACAAAACAAATGTGTGATTTTTGTGCAGAAGAAGTCTCAAACAGCAAATATTCTTATCAATCCAGAATTATCTTTGTTAGGGTTTTCCAACACATTTTCTCATCATTTTTTCTCATGATTTCCCCAATATTCTTCCCACTCTTAGCGCAGATTAGGTGGGGCTACCATCACAACCCATGTGTGAAGGAAACTGACACTGGTGTACTGCCTGCACAGGGCTTGAGTCCTGTTTAGGGGCTCCTCTTACCTCTCTCTCTTGTAGAAATGTGAGCTTAGCCTTATAACCAAGTCTGCTAGCTGTGTTTACACTGCTTCTAGTAATTGGAGTAGAAGATGCTAGCAGGGGGTTGAAAGATTGCCCTTCTTCAACAGGAGATGCCAAGGTCAATGGGTGAACATACCACTCCAACATGTTCCTGAGCTGACCCCACTGCCTACCTTAAATTCACTCTGTCCGATTGCATTTGCTCCTAACCAACTATAGGACAGGAAAGTACCTCCATCAGTGCTTTTGCCTTCCTCCTATTTGATGGCTCCACTTACCTCCATGCCGTATGGAAATGTGAGCATACCCTTGCTGCTGCAGATTGTTTGCAGTGTTTACACCACTTCTAACACTAATCCCCATTAATGTTTGATATAGCTCCCAAGGAGTTGAGATGGATGTCAAGCTCCAGATCTATTGCATATTAGTCAGGCATCATAGCTACTTCAAAGAGACTAATCGGCATTGCCACCATGTTTACCCACTGGATTAGATGCTTTGTGCATATGCAAACTGCTGCTATGTGCCTATTGTTTCTGCCAGCTTTTATCTTTAAGGGCCTTCTTTGCATAAGAAATATAATACTTTAGCCCACCCACTTCTTTAGACAGATGTCTTTCCCTCCCTCTAGTTTTCTCCAACAGATGATTCAGACAATCCCTTTTCTCACATTTTCAGTGGTTTCTTAAATATAGTTAGTACTGCCCACCCTGTGACCTATTAAGCCAAGACAGGCCACAAATTGTGCATTGTATAGCATGCCAAGTGCTGGACAATCTTCCCTTGGTTTGGCATTCCCAGGCAAGCAGGAAATGCAGGATGTTTATTGAGTGCAAAAGCAAATAACTATGGCTCCATTCCATACAATGGATCACCATTTAAGCAGACCTGCTATAGAAAAATAAAATAAAATAAAATAAAGCAATAACCCAGTTGCCCATTTGCTATATTTCTATAGCAGTACTTAGAAAAAATTACTTTGAGGCAACAACAACCAGAATCCCCCAGCCAGTGTTAGCAGGGCATTCTGGGAATTTTAGTCCAAAATGACATTTTCCCAAGCTCTGTAATGTGCTCCTGTATTTGTCTGCATTATCTGAAATATTGCAACCTACCTGGATTTTAAGATTTGCCCCTTGGCAAATGAGAAGAATTCCAGAGGGGAAAGGTCCTTTTTGAAGGTGACACCTTGCTGCTGGAAAAGCCTCCATGAAGAGCTTACCTGGCACCACCTTCATGGTCTTTTTTGTACTTGAAGCCCCTTTTCTTTTTAAATAAGCCTTTAAGCCTTTAAGAATCTTACAGCTCAGGCAGGCTCAGGAAGGGAGTTACAGTCCTTCATATAGGTTGGACCTAAACCAAAGCAGTTTTCATTGATGATTATGATAATAATAATAATAATAATAATAATAATAATAATTTATATCTTGCCCCTGTGCAGAGCAGTTTTTGACTTATGGCGACCTTAAGGCAAACTAATAATGGGGGTTTCCTGGCTAGTTCCTTCATAGGAGGGTTGCCAATGCCATCCCTGAGGTTGAGAGTGTGTTACTTGCCCAAGGTAACCCATTGGCTTTAAATGGCTGAGCCGGGATTCAAACCTAGTCCCAAGAGTCATAGTCCAACACTGCAACCACTACATGCTATATGCCATGTTAAATGTCGACTTTTTCCAAAACTGATCATAGAATGTATGCTGTGGAGTGCCTCTGTAAACACAGGGGGAATGGGGAGTCTGTGGTCCTCCAGCCCCCATCTGCCCCAGCCAGCATGGCCAGTGGCAAGATATGAAGGGTGTTAGAGTCTAACAGCATTCAGAGGACCACCATGAAGTACAAAAATAAATGAATACAATCCAAAGCAACCTTCTTGATATTGTAATAAAAACAAACAACCCCTCCCTCCCCTCCACCCAATAAAATTCAAACAAGTCTTGGAGACCCATGCAACACAGCCATTGATCTTGTGGATGTTACTGCAACTGATGGACAAATAGGCTAATCTGGTAGAATGTATCTTCCATGTTTTTGTGACAAACTAGTATGCCTGGATTTTCCAGTCTGTGAAGTAGGACAGGTTACAACACACCTTTTATAAGTAGCCACTACTTATAGAATACTGATAAGTCTAACTGAAAATAATAATAAGAATAATAAGAATAATGTCACCCCTCTGTTTTCGTGGGGGATCCATTCTGCAAATATTCAAGCCCTATTGGTTTGAATGGCCATGTGTGCACACACCATTTTATCCCTTCCTGATTGCTGGTCTGCAAAGGACCAAGACCGCAGACTTGAAGTTGTTGTTGTTGTTGTTGTTGTTGTTGTTATTTTTGTTGTTGTTGTTGTTGTACCCGCCTCTCCCCATGGATTGAGGCGGGGGGCAACAACAATTAACAAATTACATCAGTTAAAACTCTTTTTAAAAACACACATCAATTTAAAAGGACACATAAAATATACACATATTAAAACAATCCACATCTAAAATTCAACAATTTAAAAATCATCAGGATAAATCTGCCGGAAGAGACTGGTCTTTAATGCTGTTTAAATTCAGACAATGTACTCATCAACTCAGAACCTGGACATATGGGGATCCAGGCTTCTGTGGAGAAAGGTAATTTCCTTTTACAGAGCTTTAAAATTGAACTTTAAAATTGTTTCAAACTGCTCAGATTACTGTCTGCCGCGAAGCAGTGCAGTTCATACTTTGTATAGCTCTAGCTGGTGGTACAAGTGAGAAAAAAAGAAAGAAAGAAGGAGATCGATCGAACAAGGCGGAAAGGGTATGTTTAAAAGTTATATTTCTTCAACACCTTTCACTAGACACTTCTGATTTGAAAATGTATCCTGGGTATTATGCATAAAGAATTAGATGGTAAATGTGGACTATTATTTCGATATATGGTAACAGTGGCAAGAACACTGTTTGCTCAGACATGGATATAAACTGAAGTAGGCGATGGAAGAATGGATTGTTAAGATGGGATGTCAAACTGGGGATATTGAGTAAGCTTGCTTTCTGCTGCTCTAGAGAATAGGACATGGAGCAATGGATGCAAACTACAGTTCAAATTAATGTGGGTCTTAAAGGATACGCTAACCGAAGACTTTTAGAAAGATTAAGCCGTTTATGGACTTTTTGAGCAATAAGAAATCTAACGATATAACAGTTTGTGGTTGTGGTTACTTGTAACTCTAGTAGGTTTATGTAGTTGGATCTGTAATAGTAGAATAATATATTTGTTTTGGAGAGGAGGGGGAAAGGAAAGGGAAAGGATAAAGAAGAAGGTTAAAGAGAAGGGATTCCTATGGAAGTTAAAGACTGGCTAGAAGTGCAGGGGTGAAAATATATGCAAAAAAGTAATATACTTTAAGCATATATGGAAAATGTAAGATGAAATGTGATATGAAGGTAATGAAGAATGATATAAGAGAATATCCATTAAGAGAGAAATAATATATTCATGAATAGGTAATTGATTGTTAGATTTGCCTGATTTATTTATTTAATAATTTTTAAAAAAATATATTTCTTCTTTCAGGTTTTTCTTTCTGTCATTACAGTTTGGATGGGGGGGAGTTGTCAGATCCCTTTAATGGTGGTGAGAAGCAGCATGGCATAGTGGTTTGAGTGTTGGACTACAGCTCTGGAGACCAGGGTTCAATTCATGGCTCAGCCACCTTGGGTAAGTCACACTGTCTCAGCCTCAGAGGAAGGCAATGGCAAACCTCTTGTGAACAAATCTTGCAAAGAGAAACCCATGATAGGGGTTGGCATAAGTTGGAAAATGACTTGAAGGAATACAATAACAACAAAGGGGGGTTGCAGACTGCCAGAAATAGTGCAAATTGAGTCCACTTTTAGGGTTAGGGTTAGTGCTAGGGAATCATGGGAATTGTTTTTTTCTGAGACATTGAGCCTTCTCTGTCAGAGAGCTCTGGTGCCACAATAAAATACAGTTCCCATGATTCCCTAACGCTAACCCTAACCCTAAAAGTGGACTTAATTTGCACTATTTCTGGCAGTCTGCAACCCCCCAAAGTCTAGAAGCAATGGTTGCCAAGACATCTTTGGAGGGGCAGGGTGGTCACATCCAACTCCCAAGCAGCACTTCACGCACCTTTATTTAATTTGACAGTCTTTGCCTCTTACATATATATACATATATAAGCCTAAAACATTATACGATTATCATTTCTTATGTGTTTTGATTTTTGGTGCTGGTATTGCATTTCACTATGGAATTTATACTACTTTTACTATGTTTTTAATTTTTATATAACTTAATCTGTACGTCATCTGGAGAACTAGATTGATAGGTACTTAAAAACTATTAATGAAATATTTATTATAGGTTTACATTTATGTGACAGCTAAATGTTTTCAAATGCAGTGTGAGAGTTTCCAGCTGCATGTTTCAGAAGTAGCTTCTGGAAAAGGGGAGCAGGACGAGAACCTGGTAGTCTTTCATCACTATCTGGCCATAAATTAATAGCCACAGTGGTGTTCTTGTAGGATATAGGAAGGGAACAGGTCTTTTGTGGGCACACAATAGACTGGCCAATACTGCCTGAGGCAAAGGACAAAGTGGAGCCCTCCCTACTATGCACTTAGAAGCAAACTACTTTGGCAGTTAAGAATTTTTAAAATGAACAACAGTGATCTCTACTATCTTGAAGGCAGTAGGCTTAGAATCATAGAACCAGAATCATAGAGTTGGAAGAGACCACAAGTGTCATCCAGTCCAACCCTCTGCCATGCAGGAACTCACAATCAAAGCACTATGGACAGATGGCCATCCAGCCTCTGTTTAAAAACCTCCAAAGAAGGAGACTTTACCACCCTCTGGGGCAGCATGTTCCATTGTTTAACAGCTCTTACCATCTGAAAGTTCCTCCTAATTTGTAGGTGGGATTGCTTTTCCTGTAGCTTGAATCCATTGCACTGTATCTGTCTGAATCCATTACCTCTGGAGCAGCAGTAAACAAGCTTTCTTCTTCCTCAATATGACATCCCTTCAAATATTTAAACATGGCTATCATGCCACCTCTTAACCTTCCCTTTTGAGGCTCCCTCAGCTGCTCTTCATAGGGCATTTTTTCTAGATCTTTCTACATTTTGGTCACTGTCCTCTGGACAGGCTCCAGCTTGTCAATATCCCTCTTGAACTGTGGTGCCTGGAAGTGGACACAATATTCCAGCTGAGATCTGAGCAAAGCAGAATAGAGTAGTACTATTATTTCTTATGACATAAAAAGGAATGGGCAGAAGATTCAGGACTTATTACTGCTTTCACTCAACATTTGCTGCTTTGGCATTTGTCTCACATCTCCCTATGGTAGGGCCATCCCTGTTGCATAGCGCAGGCTACATATTGGTTGATTCAGATATGGATGGCATGTCACCATGAGCTCCTAGTTAATGTTTTATTGCTACTGTAACATCCCCCCTCCCACATAATTACCACCCTGTGGCTTATTCTACATGTCATAAGGCTACATTTGCTGCAAAAATGAGGTTAATTTTTCATTAACTGCTGTAGTGATTGTCAGTAGTCAATACTGCACTTTAATGGATTGATTGGATTTGATGAACCCAGGCAATGATTGACTCTGAGGATTTAATGGACTGTTGTGCATAATATTTGAATGGATTGCTTGATTTAATGATGACTGAAGATTACTTTTAATTAATTTTACAGGATTTTTAATGGGTGTGAGGCAGGGAGAGGTGAAAAGAGATGATGGTGTAGGAAAGGAATTACAAATGAGAAAAGATTGAGACTCAATAGGAGTATGGGTGCTTTCTCTTAACCCCACCTGCACCAAACTGATACAACACTCTGCCAGAGACTGGAAAAAGGTACTGTTTGAAACTACAACTCCCATAATTCATGCCAGCTGGGATTCTGGTAGCTGTAGTCCAGCAACAACAACAACTTTTCTGAACACCTCATTCTGCCATAGACATGAGCATATATTCTCAGCTGTTCCTAATTAGTGTAGAAAGTACTTATTCTATTTAATAGACAATCAGTATGTTAGCCTTGTTTATGTCAGGTGGCTGGTTCTGAAATTGCCTATGTTTTAAAACTTCCCACAGTGCCTCTGGTGTAGGGTCAGTCTGGAGCATTGTGCATACCCTCCAACATATCACAGATGAAAAAGAAAACACGTGATGAAAGCCAAGATGAAAACCAAGACACATCAGGACATGCTTAAGATGGCAAAAGTTATTAATGAGGAAGAACAGACAAGCAAGGAGAGGCTACAGCAGTTTGCTTTTGTCTGAGTCTACTGAGAACCGATGCAGATAGTCCCTAAGGTGCCTTTTGCACCCCTTTGGCACAGCGTGTGTGCATGCTGTGCCAATGGGGCACCCTGATGCCATGCACCGTGCGCCCAGGCATGCGGCATGACAGTGTCGTCGGGGTGGAGTTGGAGTGGCCGGCGTGCAGTCACCCAACCTCAACTCCACCCCCAGGCTGGCCCTTTAGGCTGGTCTGCATCCGCCCTGAGAAGGGCAAAATTCTGCCACCTGTGCTCCTCTTCCTCCCTGCTGGCTTAATTGAGTATGTTCAAACTACTTTTACACTTTGAACTTAGAATTCAAAGTCATAGCTGTGTTTGTCTGGAAAATCAGTATGCAAAGGGATCTTGTCGCAATAGTGTGAATTCAGTCCACTTTTAGGGTTAGGGTTAGTGCTAGGGAATCATGGGAACTGTTATTTTTCTGAGACATTGAGCCTTCTCTGTCAGACAACTCTGATGCCACAATAAAATACAGTTCCCATGGTTCCCTAACTCTAACCCTAACCCTAAAAGTGGACTGAATTCACACTATTTCTGGCAGTCTGCAACCCCCCTTGGTTGGCACCAGCTGAATTAAGCCCAGAACAAAGAGGGAAAGTGGGGGTAGGAGAGAGAAACTGGGACATTTGAAAAGCAGATGAAAAAGTGGGCTGACAGAGGATCAACTGGGACTTTTCCTGCCACATTGGGACAGTTAGAGGGTATTTATTATGTACAATTTACTCGGGGCATATTTTGTGGAGGGTCTAGGTTTATCGGTTGATGATTAACATGGAGAAAGGAGCCATGGAGTAAAATCTAGGCTCTTACGCAGACCTTTTTTTCTTTGATGGAAGAGAGCTTTTGCTGCCTGGGGCCCTTTTACATAAAACAATTATAGCACTATAAATTCCACATTAACTGCTTTGGCTCCATCCTATGGAATCTTGGGATTTGCATTTCAGAGAGGAGCATTTATAATTTTCAGCCAGAGAGCTCTATGGCCCCACAAACTACAAGCCCTAAGATTTGTAGGATGCAGCCATGGGATCACAGTGCTATGATTATGTAGGACTTTATCACAGAGCTTTTAAACTGCCATCACACTTTGATAATAGCGCCTTTGGCTATACCTATCGTATGACACCATCTCCCTCTTGTTGCATCCTTGTCTTCCAATCATGGTTAATCTGCCCCTTGCCATTGACCCATCAATAAGCTCCCAATCATGCTGGTATAGTGCCTGTCCACAGGTGCGGTAAATTATCTTGTGGCAGTTCCGGGATTGCACAGTCATGTAGTGTCAGCGTCTCCTCTTTTTCACCACCCCTTCATTATTCCAGAACAGCCTTTAAAAAGAAAAACTTCTTTCACTTATATTTATATTTATATTTATTTGTATTGCTATTTTTTTAAAACTGCATTGGCACAACTCCAGAATTGCAATCTCACACACACACGAAAGGCACACTGGGTAGGGCATAGGGCAGGGAGACATGATTTTGGAAGAGAATGCACAGGACCAGCAACATCCCGGTTGTGCAAATGGAGGGACATGCAATAGGGAATGGTCCCAGAAAGGTTCATTAATATGATTGTGGTGAGAATGGGGGACATGTGATAAAGTGAAAGGGCCCTTGGAGAGGCAGATTCTAAGTGCAAGAACTTTCTGCCTTGGAGAAAAGACAAAACCAGAGCTTGGAAAAAAACAGCCTAAACTACAAACTACAACAGCTCAAACTACAAACTACAGAGGGGAGGGTACAGGGGTTTGAAAGTATCTTGTATTTTTATCATTTGTGAGCCGCCCCGATTGAGCTCAGAGGGGCGGGGTATAAATAAATTATTATTATTATTATTATTATTATTATTATTATTATTACAACAGCTCAAAGCTATATGCCACTCATCACAGTATTGCCTGTGGAATCCCTGTCATAGGAAGGAGTCCACTTTGGCAAGTACCCTCTTGAAGCTGGAGCCAATATACATTTCAATATTCTTGTTTTTCTTCCCATATTACTGCTTTGGGGACTACATCTTCTGACAGTGTTGTTCTAGTTTGAGTTTCTAGCACTGTCCTGCTTGTCTTGAGGGCTCAGTTCCATCCCTGGAATAAGCAGAATTGTTTTTTAGTGAGAAGAAATATTTCTAATAGTTTTTTTGTGGGTTTTTTTCGGGCTGTGTGGCCATGTTCTGAAAGAGTTTCTTTCTGACGTTTCGCCAGCATCTGTGGCTAGCATCTTCAGATAAACGTCAGAAAGAAACTCTTTCAGAACATGGCCACACAGCCAAAAAAAAAAACTATGGATGCCGGCCATGAAAGCCTACGACTTCACAATATTTCTAATGTCAACAATGCATCCATGCAAATGCACGCATGTGGTACATAGCTGTGTGCACCATAAGGAGCATAGCCTGCGGTTTTACACCCAGTAGCTACTGTTTTGAATTGCTGACAAGAGAATGTGGACCAATTAGCCCCCGAGCATATCTTTAATCCAGAGAAACATGCTCCTTGTGGCTTTTAAGACACAGCAGGAGCGGCTGTAGCAAACTGAATGAATACATCAGATGGAGGAGGCAGAAGAGACTTCAGTGTATCAATGGGGGGGGGCAAATTGAGGGCATTGCCCGCATTAAGAATTCTGCCCCACCATTGAAATTTTCCTTCAGTCCCCGAATTTCTATCATTCAAGTAATTTAAAACTTAAGTTGAGCAATTAGAAATAGTTTGGACATCCAAAACAGAGATCCAGAGAAAGTTATTTCTAAAGGGAGGCAAACACATCAAATATATGGGGCTAAATGTGAATGTCTCATTCTCTGCAGTGCTTATTTGAGTTGATCAATAACCTCATTTCATCTTCTCCCCTTGTAGCAACATCCTTCCCTCCGGGGACAGGTGCTGTGGTGGATCCTTCTCATCTTGATCTTTGGCATGTGATTTCCCTTCTTCATGACGTGGTCTGTACTTATATGTTTATATATTAAGATATTTATTTCCCATCTTGTATCATCTCTGGGTAGTATACTGTACAAATAAAATCAATTTAAACAATTACAACCAGTAAGGTTTTAAAAGGAAAAGGCAATTAAAACAGACTAAAAACATTGTTGTTGTTGTTGTTGTTGTTGTTGTTGTTGTTGTTGTTGTGTGCTTTCAAGTAGTTTTTGACTTATGGTGACCACTAACATGGGGTTTTCTTGGAAAGATTTGTTCAGAAGAGTTTTGCCATTGTCTTCCCCGAGGCTGAGAGCATGTGACTTGTCCAACCCAGTTAGTGGATTTCATGACCCACGTGGGAATTGAACCATAGATTCCAGAATCGTAGTCCAATGCTCAAACCACTACACCATGCTGTGTGTACAGATATTGATAAAATTCATCCCCAAAGGCCTTAATTTTTTTTTTTAAAAAGTGTTTTAACTTGGTGCCAGAATGAAGCTAGTATTGGTGCCAATCTAGTGTCCGAAAGGAGGGTATTCCAGAACTGGGGTGCCATGGCAGAGAAGGCTCTCTCCTACCCACTTTTGGATGAGAAGGGAGGGCATTCCATCTATGTCTCTGTTTCCATCTTGGAACAGTTAGAGGATGCATCATAACTGAATCAAGCAGAGTTTGGAAATGTGACTTTTCTGGACAAATCCTAGAATTACTGAGCAGCCTTCTTGATGTGAATGCTAGTCCACCTGTTTCTCTTCAGAGAACTTGGAACACAGCTGTTGACTAAACTCCCTCAATATTTTTTTAAATAAATATCTTTATTCACCAAATGTACTTACAAGAAACATAAACATTTATCTACATCATAACACATGACAAACATTATCTTCATATTTACACATAAGAACATAAACATTCTTCCTTTTTTGATAAAAAAACATAACATTTAAATCTTGACTTCCTCTCATATAGGTCTTACTCTTCTTTATGCTTTAATTTCATTTTAAGGAGTTTATTATATAATTCTATCTTAGAACAAAAAAAAGAGAGAAAATATCATTTTCTATTTTGCTTTACTTTCTTAAATTCTGCTTTACCTCTTAAATTCCTTCGCAGTTCCAACAATCATATTTTGTTAAGTTATTTTGTTCTTAATTTTAATGATTTCAAAAATATAACTTTGTATATAAGTTTATATCCACAAAGTTTGAGGAGCTAATCCTTTATTTTAGTTATTATTTAATTTTCTATTATAATCCATTTCCTGACTTTCTTTAGATATTGATTTAACATTTGCCAATGTTTTGTAGCATATTCTTTTGTTTTTTCTCTCATCCAACTTGTCATTCTTTCCATGTCTGTTGTTTCATATAATTTGACAAGCCATTGAGCTATTGTTGGTATCTCTCATTTTTTCCAGTCTGTCATATACTTTGCTGGCACATGTTAGCATTAAAAAAAAAAATCATTCTACCATATTTTCTCTCAATGTTGTTATCTTTGATCGTTCCTAAAAGATATGATTCTGGTGTAAATTCAGTATTTACTTTTAATATTTCATTCATTGGTTTATGTACAGCTGTCCAGTATGTTTTCACTTTTGGGCATGTCCGCCAAAGTTGGAAGAATGAGCCTACTTCATGTTCCCATTTCCAGCAAGATGCCTTTACACCTTTATATATTTTAATTAATTTTTAATCTACATGCTAATTAGGCTGGCCTCCACTGTCCAGCATTGTATAATGGTTTGAACATTGAACTATGACATTGGAGACCAGGGTTCAGATCCCAACTTGGTCTTGTAAACCCACTGAGTGATCTTGGGCAAGTCACACTCTCTCTGATTCAGAGGATGGCAATGGCAACCCCCCTCTGAAGAAAATTGCCAAGAAAACTCTATGATAGGTTCACTTTAGGGTCACCATAAGTCACAAATGACTAAAGGCACAAAACAACAACAACAAATCACAGATGCATGGTACACTGAATCACTGCATTGTGCCAATTTTCTAGCACACTCATCACAATATTCTTGACCTTTTCAGGACCAAGGAGATATGGCTCCTGTCTCTTCATCATCCCTTGCTTTTGTTTGGACCTTAGATAGAAAATTGCAAAGCTCTTTCAATTGCAAAGCTTCTGGCTAAACCTTTTTGTCCAGGCAAAACCACCCCACGTATGTACTGGAGCATTTTAATAGCCAATTCCCTTTTTTCCTCCATTCCCTAACATTAGTACAGTCTTCCATTATTTTCAGACCTCGACTGTAAACTCCTAGGTGTGGGGAACTGACTCTTCTTTTTCTCCTTTTACTTCAAAATTATCCATAATGTGCCATGATGTATTTTGATAATGTATTTTGATCAAGCATAATGTATTTTGATCAACAAATGTGTAGAATTGGCAATTATGACAGGGAAATGTGCCATGATGGTATGGAGCAGTCAAAGGACAATGGACTCTTAGATCGATAGTAGCCTCATCCTCTTTTCTTTCTAGTCATGCTACTCATTGCATGCTGTAGGCTGGATGGAAACATGCAGCAGAATGAAATACTAAAATTCTTAGAATAGACTTTCTCATTTCAGACTGGGAAATCACTAATGGGGGCTGGAGGTTTCCTTATTAGTAGGATAGTAAATCTGCTCCCAGTTTTGCAATGACTTTTAAAGGTTTTGGGATAGAGTTCAGAACCTTGGATAGCTCCTTTAAAATTCAGATGAAAACCCAGAGCAGATTCATCATGGGACCCACATTTTCTAAATTACCTTCTACTTTAAAACATTTAGACTTGTAGAATATTAGCATAGATGTCTTGTTCCAGAGGCTCTACCTGCCATCTCTCATTCGATCTTTTAGCTCTAGCCACAAAAACAGGCATTTTGTTTGCTGCAAATGGCAATGGATCAACAGTAAGAAAAGGTTATTAAGAAAAATAGGCAGAACAGTGAAATAAATTGGCTGCCATTTTTGAGACTTTTTCCTTGTTAAATTACTGCAACAAGAGAGAAGGCTTTTGGCCCCACTCATTTATATTAAAAGGACGCCGCCTCTCTGTGCTTTTAATTACCAAATAATGTGATCTGTGCTGAGAAATATATTCTGCCTCCAGTCCTCTCTCCCATCCCT
Source organism: Phrynosoma blainvillii (assembly GCA_026167975.1). Taxonomy (NCBI): domain Eukaryota; kingdom Metazoa; phylum Chordata; class Lepidosauria; order Squamata; family Phrynosomatidae; genus Phrynosoma; species Phrynosoma blainvillii. The sequence continues at coordinate 14,852,830 of JANUYF010000003.1, forward strand.
CCTGCCTGCCGCTTCATTTGTGTGACCGAGTTCAGCTTGAGTATAGCTGGCCTCATTATGTCCTTAAAGGAGTTCAAATTTCCTGATAGCCAGAAGGAGAACCAGGTAAAGCAGGCAGAATTAGTATCCAAGCCTAATAAATGACTGGGAAAAATTGTATCTGTCACATAGTTCTGGTTCCCACACACTCTGGTTACATCATTACTTAGTCTGTAAACTCCGAGACCAATTAGACGAGTGAGCTGCCGTCAGGTGACCAAAACATGAAAACGCACACGAAACTCTACCTGAAAGATGGGATTTCAGAAGGGGCCCTCAGATAGTTGACTCCTCATCTGCAGCTCTGCAATTTTCGTATTCCATTTCACCTTTGCTTTCAGATGGAGCGCTTAGGTACCACAGATTGATGGTTCAAGCAAGTCCTGTTGATATATTCTCTCCCTCCCTCCCCCCAGCCTACCTCTGTGCAGGTGCATTGGGCAAACTTATTTCTTGCATCAAAAAGTTAGGTAATTGAATCCCTCCCCTCCACCCTTGCCCTCTGAAATCACCCAATGCCCTATGCCTGGAAATGGCTCCCCCCACCCCAGTTTCTCTTTAATCAAATTGTATTGAATCATAGCACGGTTTTGCCACCCAAATTCCCTTCTGAATCTGTATGTTACATTCATCTGAAAGGATAATAGGTGATGTTACCACACTGCTAAGGTTTCAAAGCAAGATCATTTTTATTTGGTTTTTCTCTCTCTGGTTGAAGGACAAGCAGTGGGCAACTACATGTGTGTATGTGCTTTCAAGCCACCTGTTGACTTATGGTGACCCCATGAATTTCACGGAGTTTTCTTAGGCAAGGAATAGTCAGAGGTAGTTTTTCCAGTTCCTTCTTCTGAAATACAGCCTACAGCAGCTGGTATTCGCTGGTGATCCCTATCCAAGTACTAACTAGGTACTAATTGCTTAGCTTTCAAGTTCAGATGGGATCTGCTGCTTTTAGGGGGCAACTGTGGTCAGTATTTAATGCATAGCATTTTATTCCATCAGTAGGAGTAATCTCTGAGCCTCAGGTTTTGGCTTAGAAACCTCAGGGCTTTCATGATCCTGAACAGGTAACCTAAGCATTATCCAACAGAACTATTGAAATAGAACATTTAATCTCTTTGCCCTTCCACACTGCCATACCACCTGTGCACTGTTGGATATTTCTCCCTTTTAAAACAGAGCATGTTAACTGTCTGAAAACACTGTGTTTGAGATGACTTCAAATCAGACGAGATTTTCCCCCTATGAAGTGAGATGCTCACACATGCAAGTCATCATTAAAGGTTACACATATCAAGGTGATGAACAAGTGTGTGTGATTCTGAGTCCTTTGTATCCATTCTTTGAGTAAAATGATAGAATGTCCTCCCTCCCTTGTGATCCCATGAAAGTTAGTTTCCATTACTTCTAGTTCTAGTTCAGTCTTGTCACTCTCTCTTTACTGATTTTCAAGATCCCAGCCAGGTTCTGTGTTCTGGGCACAAAAGCCTCATGAGAAGCCTCCCAGCATTTGTAGTAGTTGCTGGTCCCATAAGCCCCAGGATGTTTTGATGCCCTCTTTCAACTTCTTGGAATGCACCTTGAGCAAGGAGATCATTTCTCACTCTGCTAACTCACCTAGGCAGAAATATAGTGGCCCCTATCAGATAACAATATGGAGATACTGGGAGATGTGTCCTTCTCGGTGAGGAAGGATAGGTTCTTCTCAGTTATTATCAATGTGTGGAGGTCAGGCTTGGTTCTCTTCATGGTTTCCTCCAACCAGTCATGTGTAGAACATCTGAAAGAGGCTAATATCTCACTGGTTTTGCCTTGTTTTTGCTGGGGGGAGGGCAAAATTCCTCCTCTTCTTCCTCACCTCCTTGTTGCTTCTAGTAAAAACGACCCATTGCACTGCAGAAGAATGAGTAACTGCTGCCAAAATGCAGGAGGTGAGGAAATGGCATCTAGTTCTTTCATCACTTAGACTTTCCAGAGGCATCTGCCTCTCATTGCTTTGGGGACTGGCAGACACTACAATCTCTGGGATGCTTCTTTTCATTTATTTGCCTCATTAAACAGCAAACGGTAAAAGTGTGTGTGTGTGTGTGTGTGTGAGTCCCTTGTCCCTCTCCTGGGGCCCTCTCCAGCCCAATCTTTGCCTTAGGAATGGGATCTCTTTATGAATAAGTGAGTGGGCACCCCGTATATGCCCCAAAGACGGATTTGCAAACCCTGAAACTTCAAATTGTGAATCCCCCCATTCATGGCATCTTTGTTCATTAAGTTTGGCTGATGACCATCAGAGGGAAGAGCCGAATCAGAAACTCTTTGTTTTCTGATTATTTAGTGGAATGAGCGATTTCGTCCCTGTGCAAGGATGAGCAAACCACAGTCTGGCCGGACGCTTGCCAACGAGAAGGACAGGATGCTCACATGTCTTCCATGACAAATGCCTCATTATTAATTCGTGGTCCAGATCCTCTCTGTACATACTGTTACTAATATTAGGTTTCAGCAGCATAACAACAATGAGGAGGAGGAGGAGGAATTTAGGAAAGGGAGTAAGGGAAACTGAATGGCTTCTCTCTTTTAGATAATTAAAATGGGATGCAGGAGTAAAGAAGCTTACTGCTTGGGTTTTAATTAGGATTTAAAGATAGATAGATAGATAGATAGATAGATAGATAGATAGATAAATAAACAGAGGTAGACAGATCACTAGACAATTCCAGTCTGGATGGAGAGATTTGCAAGAACTTAGAAAGTTACTTTTAAAGTGAATGAATATAATGTCATGCTGAAGCCAGCTGTAAGTCAGCAATAGTAGGATGCTGCTCTGGATCCCAAAGCATCATCCTATCACTGCTCAGTTATAGAAGGCTTAAAAATTTCACTACACTCATTTTTCTGACAAGTAATTTCCCAGCCCCTGTTATTGTGTTGCTTTTGGGTAGCCACTATGGAATAAGGACTGAAATGATATAGCTATGTATGTTCTTATTGGAAAAAGGAAAACTTCCACATGCCTTAAACCTAAAAGTATTTACAAAGGATATAAGATGACTGGTGGCTTCTATTATCAGTTGGGTGGTGAGTCAACTTTGGGATTTACTCTGAATTTTAAAGCAGCTATCCAAGTTGCCTAACCCATATTCCCCCATCTAGGGAGGGCATCTACACTGTAGAAATAATGCAGTTTAACACCACTTTAAGTACTGTAGCTCCATCCTTTGCAATCATGGGCTCTGTAGTCTTACAAGGTTTTTAGCCTTCTCTGTCAAAGAGTGCTTGTGCTTTACCATACTACAGATCCCAGGATTCTGTAGGATGGAGCTATGGCAGTTAAAGTGGTGTCAAACTGCATTATTTCCACAGTGTAGATCCACCCTAAGTTGAGCACTGTGGAAAGTTCCTTTTAATGCAGATGGAAACCCAGAGTAGATTCATTGTCCCACTTATAGAAAAGCTACTTTTTATTTCATCCACAAATCCATCCTCACAAAAAATCCTCCCTTCCCATCGGCCTCACTGGAAGTGATATGATGTTGCTTCTGACCACCATTTTGTGCAGTTTGGGCTTATTTCAGTCATTTTTAAAGGATTTCTAACATGTTGGAAGCTTCTGGGAGGCAGTTAAAGCACTGGTTTTGTGCAGCATGGACACATTTTTGGCTTTATTGGGGTGGAAATCAGTCCAGATTTTTTTTTTTTTGAAAATGGAGGTGGGGTGGGTATTTTGCCACTGCAGCAGAGGCAAAGGTGGAGCTCAGGAGCCATACATGGCCCATAGTCTGCCCTTTCTCCTGGATACAGAGGAAAATAAAGTGTCAGAATCATAATACTGACAGGAAAGATTTGCATAGGAGATCTCTTCCACTCTGGAGTTCAAAGTTTCAGCTTTCAGACAGGGAAATAGAATATATGGTTTTCCTCTGCCAGTAAGATCTCCACTTGGCATGGTCTGGTTCTGCTTCTGGTTACAACAGTTCTGCTACTTACAAATGAACACATCTGAACATATGAAGAGTTCCTTCCTGTCAAGCTTTTTTTTTGGGGGGGGGGGGGAAGCAAGGCTTGTTCTTTATTATTTTTGATTTTTTTCATAATGTTTTAGGATTGTTGGCCATGATTCCGCATTGTGGGTTACATTGCATAACTTTATACATACTGGTAAAAAGCAAACATGTTTTCTGCTGCTCCAGAGATTAGACCATGAAGCAATGGATTCAAACTACAGGAAAATACATTCCATCTAAACATTAGGAAGAACTTCCAGATAGTAAGAGCAGTTCGACAGTGGAATATACTGCCTTGGAGTGTGATGGAGTCTCCTTCTTTGGAGATTTTAAACAGAGGCTGGATGGCCATCTGTCAGGGGTGCTTTGATTCTGTGTTCCTGCATGTCAAGGGGTTGGACTGGATGACCCTTGTGGTCTCTTCCAACTCTATGATTTTAGGTGCATTGCAGAGGTGCTGTAGAAACATCCTGATGAATTCTGAAGATGCATATTGGGGCACCAGCAAGAGTGTCCTGAATTGATGCACATCAGGCTTTATCAATGTGCATTGTCAGTCACTAGCCATTGTTCCAATATGCAGTGCCTAACTATTGTAGGGATACACATTGGGAGTATCTGATGCACTCTGGCATTTATTATGCATCAGGACCAATGCACATCACTCTGGATGCATGTTGGACCTGATCTGCAATGGTTACTTCAATGCTTGCCCTACATTGTAATATCATGGCAGTCCCTTGCTGCATATGGATATTGTGAAACTGCTTAATAAGTCCACATAAGCAGGCATTTAGTCCCCTACAGCCTATGTTTGTATTTTAATTTGGAAGTCAGCTTTTATCATTTTAGTAGGTTTTTCTTAACCATTAAAGGTAACATAAGTTTTAAACAAAGCAAACAGAAGAGATTTGAATCCTTTTGGTGAGTTTTCTCTTTTGCAAATGGAATTCTCTTTACCAATTCAGATGCTGTGAAATTTACATGGATGTACATGGATGCTGTGAGATTTAGTTGTTCCCAGCACCTAACCTGAATCTGTCTGCTCAAAAGGTGTCATGTTGCTTTCACAAGGCAATGTCACACAGTGCATGAAGCATGCAACAAATCCAGCCATTCATGTAGTACTTTCGTACTGAGATGACAGTGCTGACACATTTACACGCACATAGTAAAGATGGTGCAAGTTAGTTCCATCCCTTCTCCAAGCCCTCTAGATCAGCAGTTCCCACCCTGTACTCCATGGTGCCCTTAGGGCTCAGCAGGCATTTCCCAGGTGCTCCAAGGCAACTCCAGAAAAATGAAAGAAATAAAAAATGAATTAAAATAAAGAATAAGAAAGAAAAAGTAACACTACTCTTAAGCACCATTAACTTGTAAGACATAGGGTAGGACTCTTAGGGGCTCCATCATAGAAACTGAGTCAAAGAGGTTGGTGGGAATCCCTGCTCTAGGTCATGTCCTCCAGTTCTCTCAGATGTATGGCAATCCCATCCTTGGTGTTTCATTGTGATAGCTGCTGTCCAGCTCAAACACACATTGTACCAAGCATTTGTAGATTGCACTGAAATAACTTGTGCCTGGCTTTTGAACATGTGCCAAAAATAGAAAGGTTACTTTGATGGATTACAATTCCCAGACATCCTGATGCAGGAGTGGGTATCTCCTTCTGCAATGGGGACAGACAGAAACTTGCTAGTGCAATTCTGCCTCTCTCACCTATTGGTTGCAGAAATATGTCTGGGTGTTGTCTGGCTGTCCTTGAAACCCAGGAAGGTGAAGTCTTCTTCTTTCCCTGGTGCACAAGAGTGGCTAAATGGTGCCTGAGCACATCAGCAGTGGAAGAACTCAATGGTAGGGTTGGGGGGGATCTATTGGAAGAAATTTATGAATTTTGGTAAATTCATATTAAAAATACAAACAAACTGAAATGAAAATTTTACCCATCTTACCAGGCAAAAAGTAGAGCTGGGGCCTTTCTTCCTATTGCACAAAGTATTCAATTTGTAGAGGACTTAATACTACTACTACTACTACTAATAATGGCACTTTCAAAAGTAGAATGCCTCACATGATGTTTGAGGGTGTAGACACACAGCAGAATTAAAGTAGTTCGACACCACTTTAACTGTCATGACTGTATCCCAGAGAATCCAGGGATTTGTAGTCACCTTGGTCTGAGAGCTCTTGTGCCTCACAAACTGCAGCCTGGTCTATCTATCAGACAGCTCTTGTGCCATATCAGACTACAAATAATTCTCAACATATGATTCAGAAAAAGATCTGAATAGTTTCTGATGATGTGAATTAATCCCAGGAGATTCTAGGAGAAGTGGTGAAGTCTAGGGGCTGGTTGTCCAGAGTCAAAGAAAGAAAGAAAAAGAAATAGAGTTTGCACATTCCCCATAACCACTTTGCCATCCCTGGAGGGCCTGATTTTTTTAAAAAATGGGCAACTGTTATGACTGATCTTCAGTGTAGGTACACACATGCCCTATGAACACATGCGTGTTCATGTTGTGTTGGACTAAGATAGTAGTCCTACTGTGTCTCCCAGATGATACATAGAGATGGATTTGTGCCCTGAATCTGGATAGGAAGGAAGAGACATAAGTTCTTTGGTCAAAGTCTAGCAGAGAAACAAGAGCTGGTCAGATGGATAAGCTTTATTTAGAAGATTCATCACTTTATAGAACTTGCAGCATTCTGTGAACAGAGAGAAAGTGTGCCTGGACAAAAAGTTGTTTTGCATAGGTTGCAACACTTTATTCCTAGAAAACAGTCTTTGTAGCCATTCTAGCACAAACATCATTATTCCTCTAAACAAACAGATACTGTCAGGGTAGGGCAGTCAGTTTCAAATTTGTTCTTATTACCTATCTATGATATTGCCCCTGGACATGGGTCTTGCAATTATAGCAGCTAGCAAAATACACATGACACTGACTCAAAAATAGATTTCAGAGATTTTAATCCACAGAATGACTCCGTTTGGAATGGCTTAGGAATTCAGAAATAAAAATCTAAATGCTTTTGCACCCAACACACACATGCAGACATTTGTGTGCATATATATCTCTACTTACCTGTCCTTTCTGTCATGGAAGGAAGAGGGAGGAAGATGGTGTCAGCTACATCCTTCTTTCTTGGCATGCAAGGCCTACCAGAGATGCTGCCATCACCATATTCCTCATTTTCCCTCTTCCTCCTTCCATGGCAAGAATGATGGAAGGGGAAAGACAGAGTGTGTGAATAAAGTAAAACTAAGGTGCTTCACCAAATTAAAAATTCTGCCCACCCATTGAAACTTCCCTTCCATTTGCAAATTTGTAGCACTGCAGTAACTTAAAATTTCAGTTGTACATTTAAACCAAAAAAGGTCTAGGCATCCAAAGAAAAGAGGCTGACAAAGTGATCAAGGGATAAAGACATAGCAAGCAGAAGAGTTCAATATTTTGAGTGATTTTCAGTATTTCATTCCCTGCAATATTAGAAACTTAGGAACTGAAGGAACATTTCATGGTGGGGGGTGGGTGGGTCAGAATTTCTATTGGGCCCAGTTTCCACATTTTGTCCTCTGCAGTAGCGACACACCAGAAGGCTTCTGGTGGCCTTCTTTGGTTTTAGCCCAGGAGACTTGCTATTTCCAATCTGGCCTGACTCCACTTCTGAATGGGAATGTTGTGTTGGGAACAAGGTTCCTTTAAGATGTTGTAAAATAGTTTGTATGGCTGTAAATGAAAACTAACCCCAGGTTTCAACCCTTAGTCATCACCACTGTATATAGGTGCTCTAAAACCCAAGACAGGTGTGGGTTGATGAAGAGAGTGGTTGGTAGAGTGAGTTGGTGTGTTGTTTGTAGAGAGTGAATTGCTGTATATCAGACAGTGAATGTTGGAGAGAGTTACAGAAGAGTTTGTATATAATTTGTATATATTGCAACAAGTGATATAATGGCCTTTGCAGACTCCCAGAAATAGTGTAAATTGAGTCCACTTTAACTGCCCTGACTCAGTGCTAAGGAATCATGGAAACTGTAGTTTATTGTGGCACCAGAGCTCTCGACAGAGAAGTCTCAATATCTCAGAAAAAAATACAATTCCCATGATTCCCTATCACTGAGCCAGGGCAATTAAAGTGGATTCAATTTGCACTATTTCTGGCAGTCTGCAAAGGCCCATAAGTCTCCAAGGACTTTTGGAAGAATCCAACTGTGTCTGTGCATCTTTCCAGGTTGGTCAGTGCAATATTGCTGAGTTTGTGCTTCTGCACTCTGCTGCAAATAGCGACTGTTGAGGTCAAGCACCTCAGACAGTGCTGATAGTTGGCTTCTCTAGTGGGTCTAATTTTTGTTTTTGTTGCTGTACATCTGCAGGACATAGAAGAGAGCTAACATGTTGCCCCATCTTTAGTCTTCAATCGTAAAACAAGACATCATCAGATGCATCTTGATGGAGAAAGATACTGAGCATGATATCTCCCGCAGTCTTTTCGAGACTTCTATGCAAATATCTCTAGCCTCCTTTAGAATATGCAGCTGTCAGAGAGAGCTCCATCAAAAATTCCCTGCATCATCACTTCTCTAAGGTAAAACAGGGCATAAAATGGGAAAGTACATGAACTGGGTAATGTTCATAGGCAAGCTTTTCTCCTCCAGCACATCTGTAATGGCAATATGCACAGCCCTTTCCAGAGTTGAAGGATTAATTTTATTGGGCGTTTTGGTCGACAGATCTGGGAGCACAATAGAGTGCTTCTAAGAGCACTGATTTTTCCTAGGGTAATGCATGCTACGTCCTTCCCGAAGCTGCTTTGCTTGGAGATAAACCTTGATTCTTGTAATCCCTCCTGCCTGAGATCCAGCTGATGTGAAAAACAGCACTGTGATCCATCAGATGGGTTCTATTCTTGCTGGGGTTCGTCGGGATATTCCAAAGAAAAATAATGGTTTCAACATGTTCTCACATATCTGCACTTTTATATTAAACAGATGCCATGCTTGCTTATAATGACAGTACTAAGTATTCTTTCTTGAAGTTTTAAAACAAAGCACTAAACATCACAGACAATGAAGTGAAAAATCACTCAGAGGCTGTTTCAAAAGCATGTAAGCATGACAACATTTAGAATCTAACTACTTCTAAACAAACTATTCAAACAATTAATATGTAAATCGAGTTGATATAATCTAAAATATGTGAGTGAAGAAAGGCACAGTGATCTACTAAAGGACAAATAATATAAGTAATGCATATATATATATATATATATATATATAGAAAGAGAGAGAGAGAGAGAAAGGCACTGTTGTTTGGTAAGTGGAGTTGGGAGGAGGCAAGAAAGGCTGAGGGCTTGTCTACATGGTTCAAATAAAACCATCTCCTCTTCATAGCAAGGTGATCAGATGATGTACAGGATTGGGGGGAAGAGGAAAATCAGTGAAAATGAATGTGATACTTGAGCAAGGGGGGAGGAGGAGGGAGGGGAGCCCAATCTAACCGCTCACTGCTAATCTCATGGCTTCAAATTTTCATAAATAAAAGATAAATAATTTCTTTTCTTTCTTTTTCTCCTTCATTTGTGTGTGCTTGTACATTCCCTCACTCACTCACTGGGATGGCAAAAGGGGAAAGGGAATGATAAGGCATTGAATCAGTAGATCTGAAAGACTGACAGGCAAACCATAAAGACTATTGGATGATAGGAGGGTGCATACTGGGAAAGGGAAAAGTAGCAATTTCACCAAGGGGAAATGTATGGCCAGTTGTGTCAGAGCCATAATGGGGTTGCTGTGGGATCACCATGGCCCTGAAAAATGCAAGGTGCGGGTGATTTTTTTTTTTGTCTGGGTAGACATGCCCTGAGTGAGCATCTGCAAAGAGGAAAAAGAAGCCAGAGAAAAATAAAAAGTGTGTGGGGTGGGGGCAAGAGGGCACCAGATTTGTTTTGGGAATAAGGCATGTCTGTATTTTAATATATAGTTGCCATAGATTGGACACAGCTTGAAGGCACACAACAACAACAACAACAACAAACTATATTTATAAACTAAAGTATTTGATTCTAAGAATAATGAAAGCTAGTATGCAATACACCAGGGTGATAATCATGTATCTTTGGATTTTGCCCCCCTAGAGTGCACAATTCTGGCTGCTCTCAATTGGGTTTGAGCGACTGTCTGTCCCAACCATGACATAGCTGAAGTTGAGGAAAGGAACTGACTTTTCTTCATAGAGAATGGGACTGCAAGATTGGAATGGTGACTCTCTTTCAGTGGTGATTGAATGGCTGCCAGCTTCCCAAAATGAGCCCTGGATGTTGTGCAAGGTTATGATGGCTTGTGATGGTTGGTCTAGAGAAGGGGAAAAGATCAGTTTTATGGGCTTTCTGCTTTCAGAGTGTGATTGACAGCTCTTACAGCAATTTGCCAGCTAATCAGATAGTGGTCTTCTCCCACAACCCTGGCCTCCACATTCAGCTGACCCTAATTATGAAACTACCTGACCTTTGACTTCTGAAGAAAATGAGACTCAAATTCTCTTCTCTTTCTTTTTTTAAGGGCCCACAGAGTACAGACCCCATTTGAAATGTGTGGGCAATGCAGCTATACTATTTGCAGTTTTTTTCTAAATATAAAAAAGAGCTAATTTTGAATTAAATACTGCTATCATGGTACTAGAGAAGTGATGGGGAGGAGGCTTACTCCGTGTGTCATCCTTGTTCTTCCTGATATTTACTACTTGCACACTACAAAGCACACCTCCTTCCATGGTTGCCTCCTGCCACACCTCTTCTCTGTCACTTCCAACTCCCTTGAGTTTTGTTGGGTCCCAGAAGCTCTGTGGCCTCCAGGGCTAGTACTGAGCACAGCCATGAACTGAACATGTGGACATTTCTCCTCAGAGCCCAGAAATCCTTCTGTGTGGCTTGTTGTCTCTGCCTCCTATATTTGGCACTGTTTGGGTCTCCTGCACTTAGAGGACCAGGGTTGCCAGATTTTAGGGCCTGGCCTTGAGTTTTAGGCTTGGATCCTCTCCATTTTTTCTTATCTTCACTATGCTTTGTCTTCTGCAGATTGACTAATTCAAAGTGGGCTAACAGTGATAACCATACAGAGTAACAGTACAGCTGGGATAGACAAAGGACGTTATCACACGGGGCCCAATCCAAACAAAATCCACATGAAATCCTGAACGATACCGGATTATTGGCCCGTCTTTTCACACGACGTCGCACAGAACCCCGACAGAACCCTGACAGAAAGTGGAAAGATCCGAGATCTTTTGAATTTCGGTTTCTTCAGGAAATGCAATTGCGCGATGAGGGTGATTCCGCATTTACTGCAAATGTGATCGCCAAATACGTATCGGGGAGCATTTCCCCGTCATTCCCCATGGTTCCCGCGAGCATTCCTCTATCTGCGCATGTGCAAGAGGCTCATTTCTACTACATTTACGGGATATTTTTGCTTGTGTGTGGACGTTCTTTGCACTTGCTGTAAATTCGCAATTAAGGTAATGACGTTTGCGGAAACAAGTTTATTTTCGGTTTATTTTCGTAATGCCTCATTTCCACTTTTATTTTCGCTTTTTGGCCCACGTGTGATAACGTCCAAAGTTTGGCCCTCAACATATCTAGTCTCTTGGGTTTAATCTGCACTGCAGAAATAATGCAGTTTGACAACATCCTGGGATTTTATTTTAGTTTGTTGTAGAAATATCTCACAAAATTACATTGGAAAAAAACAATAATGCTAGAAAAGATAGAAGGAAGTAGAAAGGAAGACCACATGCCAGATAGACAGACTCAATCAGAGATGTCATAGGCCTGAATCTACAAGACCTAAGCAGAGCAGTGAAGAACAGGGGGCTTGGAGATGCTTACACACAGGCTCTCCATGAGCCAAGGTTGACTCTGTGAACCAAGGTTGAGGGGAAGGGCAGCCATGAAAGAGCTAGAGAAGATCCTAAAGAGTAGAGATAAACAACTGAGCACCAAAGTAAGAATCATCCAAATCCATAGTATTCCCAATCACTATGTATGGATGTGAGAGATGGGACTCTGAAAAAAAAGCAGATAAAAAGAAAATCAACTCATTTGAGATGTGGTGTTGGAGAAGAGTGCTGAGAATACCATGGATAGCCAGAAAGAGAAACAAATGGGTCCTTGAGTGAATCAGGCCAGAAATATCCCTGAAGTGCAAAATGATTAAATTGAGGCTGTGGTATTTTGGCCACATCATGAGAAGGCATAACTCATTAGAAAAGACAATAATGGACGTTATCACACTGGCGGCAAGAAAGCGGCAAGAAAAGTGGATGGAATCATTCCGGAACCATTCTGGAACCATTCCGGAATGGTCCTGGCAAGCGGAAAACGTCACCATACTAGACTGGAATCATTGTGGAATGGGCGATGCCGCAATGGTTCCGCTCCGGGGGCCCGTATCTCCTGTTCACACACAAGTTCAAAGATCCCTACCTCAATCCGGCAAGGATGCTCTTGCACATGCGCAGAAACAGGAATGCTTGCTGCGTCGGTCGGATGAGATTTTCGTCACTTCCGGCTTCTCGATATGTCGTCATTGCTTTGCTAGCATCATTTCCGTCCAGTCGCCATTCCTGTCAGGTCGCCATTTCTTCTTCTTCCATGTATGCCAGAGCTCCCTTATCACCGCTGTGACCATGGAGGAGTCTGATGCAGTAATGCTTTGTGAGTTGCAGGCGGAACTGGAGAAGTTGGACCGGGAACAGGAGCGGAGGCGCAGGGCTGTGCTGGCTGGTGTTCGTCGCTTTATGAGGCGGCGTGGCATCACTGGCTTCACAGCCCATTCCTTGTTATGGAGGCTTTTTGGTCGCTGCCACCGCGTTGGCCGGGGTTTCCATGCCGCCAGTGTCCCCCGTCCACGCCGTTGGTGGGTCAGGCCACAGGTGGTCAGGAACTGGTGGGCAGAGGAGGTGATCCCAATGTGGGATGAGGACATGTGGATCCGGAACTTCCGGATGTCCAGGACCACCCTGTACGAGATAGCTGAGGCTCTGCGCCCTCACATCCAGGCCAGGGACACCTTGCTGAGGAGGGCCATCACCGTGGAAGAGAGGGTGGCAATCACCATATGGTGGCTTTCTGCCCCCCTCAATTACAGGAGAGTGGCACGGCACTTCCAGATTGGGGTGTCCACAGCAGCAAAAATCTGTACTGAGGTCATCAAGGCTATAGTGGATGTACTTCTCCCAAGAACAGTCTGCCTTGGGAACTATCGCCAGGTAGGTTCCTCTCTTGTGTTCCTGGCCTCTGCTTCCTTTAAATTAACCTATGCTGTCAAATAATACTGTAGAATATTTCTTTTGAACAAGTCATTAAATTGCTAATAGCCCCATTGCCTCTGTGACATTACCTCTTGTATATGCAATTTGCGGCTATGCATGCCTATATATATAAGCAGATTACTGAAAGGGGTGGTGTGAGGGGTGCATTTATTTGGAAAGGGAGCTATAAGGAGAGCAGAAATGTAGGCTTCTTCTGTAGTATATATGAATGTAGCTATAGATGGCCACACAGATCTGCTCTGAGAACTGGCCAGACAGCTAAGCAGTGTGGCGCATAGGTATTTGAGAATTATGGGGCCTAAACCATGGCTGGGCAATTAGCAGGGCAGTTTGCCGGGAGAAATTCAAAGGTGGGGAGCATTAACATGTGGCTCTTACCATGCTTTTCATGGCATTTTCTCTGTTTTCCTTTTTCTTTCCTTCCAGGTCATGGATGGATTTGAAGAGCTGGGCTTCCCCCACTGTGTCGGCGCGCTGGATGGATCACACATCCCTATACACCCTCCAAGGGCCAATGCTGAGGACTATTACAACAGGAAGTATGGGTACTCTATAGTGCTGCAGGGCTTGACCTCAGCAACAGGTGTCTTCCTCGACATCGAGGCTGGCTTCTCGGGCCATAATCACGACGCCTTCATCTTCCGGCATTCATCCTTGTGCCAGGCGATGGATGAGGGTGCTTTTGTCCCCGGAAATCCTACTACCACTATCAGGGGAGTGCAGGTGCCTCCCTTGATAATAGCGGATGGGGCATACCCCTTGCGGCGATGGCTAATGAAGCCATACATTGGAGCTCTGCAGCCAAATCAATTGGCATTTAACATTGCACTGAGCAGGGCTCGCTGTGTTGTGGAGCGAGCTTTCGGCCTCTTAAAGGGAAGATGGGGATGCCTGGGAGCTAGGCTGACTGTTGGGGAGGAGCACTTCGTGACTGTTGTCTCGGCATGTGTGGTCCTTCACAATATCTGTGAAACAAGGGGCCATGCATTGCATGGTGTGGAGCGCTCCGGTGAACTGCATCTCCTGCCGATGACGCAGGAGTACCAGTCGGCGAGAGAAAACTGTAGAAGGCCAGCTGAGGGGAAGCGGGTCCGTGGAGCTATAGCGGCCATGATTGCAGAGCGAGAGTGAGTGCTATGTTTACCTTTGCTGTTTTCAACTGCATATGTGCTGTTAAAAAATAAAGTAGTTGTTTACTGTTATATTGGGTGCCTTTCTTAATATCCTCTGCCACAGTATTGTGACATTTGCTTGCTTGGCTTTTTAGTTTTACAGGTGCATGCACGTATGTATTTATACATATAGAGATAGTTAGAGAAAGTGTGTGCACACGCACACACACACTCACACACGTATATATATATATATATATATATATATATATATATATATGTATCTGGACATATCTATAGGTATTTCTATATATTAAATATCTTCATCTATCTATCTATGGGCCTAAGCAGGCTGCCAGAAATAGTGCACATTAAATTGAGGCACTGCTCTGGCTCGGTGCTAGGGAACCATGGGAATTGTATTTTTTTTCTTGGACATTGAGCCTTCTCTGTCTGAGAGCTCTGGTGCCACAATAAATTACAGTTCCCATGATTCCCTAGCACTGAGCCAGGGTAGTGCCTCAATTTAATGTGCACTATTTCTGGCAATCTGCAAAGGCCCTATATCAATCTATATATACATATGCATATATATATATCCATATAGATTTAGATAGATAGATTGATAGATATAGATTTAGATGTAACGTTTAAAGAGAGATATTTATGGTGATGGCGGTAAAGCGATGAATCTACAGATAAAAACACACAAAATGTCTTGAAAAATAGATTTATTTATAATTAACAATATAAAAACAACTAGTATATTGGGTTTTGTATATGTACTTGTGCATAAGTGTGTGTGCGCACACAGAAACATGTACTTATACACATGTACATACACAAACTCCCATATATAAACTCTTATTAGTTTGGCTTACTGCAATAAGAACTACAAAAGCAAACACACAACTGTATAAACAAAACATGTGAACTATCCAACCTTATTTTTGAAAAATTAGATTAATCCTCAGGAAGGAGAGTAGAATATCTTCTTTTTGATCTGCCTTTTCCCAGCGACCTTTTGGCTGGCTACCTGCGGTGACTGGGTAGGCTCAGTGGAAGGTACAAGGACAGATGGCGCTGGCCCCTCATCGCCTGAGTCATCAAAGAGAATTTGTGTCCCCCCGAGGACCTCCTGAGTGTCTCTTGCTTGCCAGCTGGATGCAAGCATCTGGATGGCCCCGGCCACAGAACGGACTGCCTCTGTATGTTCCCAGCGCACGTTGATAAGTGCATCCATGTACTTGTAGATGCGTTGCCGGTGACGCGCGCTAGCCATTAGGTCACGGTGGTAGGAGCGCGCAAGGCTCTCCAGTGCAGCGGAATCTCTCGTGATGTTCCCGAGGAGAGCCGCGTGCTGGCGCCTTGCTAACGCTCTGTTGAGGCACCCCTCCCGCCTGGAGTCCTCGATCAGGGTCCTTGCAATAAGTTCCCCCCTCATGGCTCTCCTATCTGGTATTTCCTGTGTGGACCTCCTGCGGCGGCGCACGATGTGACGTGCTGGTGCTGCTGAAAACCAAAAGAAAATTCATTTAAAACCATCAAAAATTGGCATGCACGCTATTACTAGTTCTACAATACATCTTACATTGTTAAGCTCTAGAGATTCCTTGTAATACAAGCACTGGAACACTCCCTTTGAAATTCTATTTGTGTGAATGTGCGTGTGTATGCATGTGTTTAAAGATATGCATATATATATATATATATATATATATATATATACACTTTTGTGTGTATGTATGTATGTATGTATGTACATGTGCATGTGCATCCACGCGCACATACCTACCCATGAATATGCACTTGACTATGAATATATATCTATATTCAAGCGCACACGCACACACAAACAAACACACATTTGTTTTTTCTTGGTTGTGACAAGTTAAATGTACAATGGACTTATCTGTCCTCGATGGTTCCAGGGATCCAGGAGGGACCGTGGCCTGAGTCTCCTCCACAGGCATCTGTGTCGACTCCATCATGGGCCTTTCTTGACTTATGGTTGTATCTGTAGCCAAAAAAAAATGTTGCAAAGACACAGGGTTAGCAATGTTTGGACTACTTTCTGAGCTGTTGCGCTGCAGCATTTCCCTTCCCGTGCTTTCCACCAGCAGAGAAGAACCTACCGTCACTAGCCGCAGGGGATGCTGGAACATCTTGCGGCTTCATGATCTCGTGCTGTTCCACTGGGCGCTCAGGTGGGTTTTCCAGTACAACCAGGTTAATTATCACATTATCCTCATCCTCTAGGACTTGTGGAGGAACTACGAGAACAAAAAAGAAGAAAGAAATAGCTCACATCAGCTATCTCTAGATTGGAAACCACAGATATTGTTCTATTAAACCACTCTGTCTGTCTATCTATCTATCTATCTATTCACACACACTTCTGTAGTGTGTCTTTCGTACATGTACTGCGACTAACAAGACACCACAACAGAATACAAACATGAAATGTGAAAGCTTACCTATCTATCCAGTATATCTGTTATATCAATGTATCTATATTTTATATATAACATATCAATATCTATCAACTATTCTATAGAATGCTGTATATTCGTCTATATCTATCTATAATGTAATAAATATCTACATTATATGTCTTCCTGTATCATATATATATATACATCTCTATCTCTCTCTCTATCTATCCATCTTTAGATCTATCTAGCTGTAGACATCTGCCTATATAGCTATATGTGTTGCAGTATAGATATATATATATTTATATACTGCAACAAATATAGCTATATAGGCAGATATCTACAGCTAGATAGATCTAAAGATGGATAGATAGAGATATAGATGTATATATATATATATATATATATATGCAGAAACAGATAGAGATTGAGATGTGGAGATAGATAGGTATAGGTTCATCTACTATTCCAAATCATGTCATAGATTATCTATAATTTGAAACATATCTTTATTATATAACTATCTGTCTCTCTCTCTCTCTCTCTCTCTCTATCTATATGTAACTGAAATAAAAAAAAATTACCCTTTTTAGATGTTTCCCCATGGCCAGCTCCAAGAAAACAAGCAGGCATGCATAGGGCCTTCTCAGGGGGACCCTTCAAACCCATAACACCCCCCAAACTCTAAAACCATTTTAAAAAATAACCCAGAATTCCATTCAAAAGACTCCAAATTTCCTTTTTTTTGGGGGGGGGGGGAAATACTGTTCAATTGCACACTATAAATATGGATTAAAAGCAACCCAGGGAAATATAAAAATACCTCCCTCCTAAACAATCAGCCCCCCAAAAAACCATGCCAAGGAAATGGTTTTAAATATACCTACCTTGCACATTTCCTGCGGCCGAGGTTCCTTCTCCTGGTGATTCTGGGGCTGCCCGCAAGGAGGTTCCCTCTAGTCCTCCTTGTCCTGCAGGTGTCCTCACAAGTTTCATACTTTTACAAACCCTTTTTGGGAAAATTGCCCTGTCACTTTTTAAGAATTTTGCCAAGTCCTCATAAAAAGGAAAAGAAACTGGGGCATTTCCACTAATGTTGTTGTGGTTCAAAACTCTCCTGTAGTCAGCACGAAGTGTTTTGCATTTGTTCCTTACTTCTTCCAATGACCTGTTGATCCCCTTTTCTTTTAACCTTTCTGAAATCTCCAAATAAATGTCTGCATTGCGATGGTTGAGGGCTAACGCCCTCTGTATTTTCTCCTCGCCCCACAGAGGGATGAGCTCTGCAAGCTCCCTATGAGACCAGGCGACCCCCCCTTCCCTGCTTTTTCAGGGAACCGGCAGCCTGATCAGCGGAAGCCATGTCCATCGTTTTTTTTGAACAATGTAAATATAAAAAGCTAGAAATAGCTTTCAAAAAATAGCTATACCCGCGATTTTCAGGATAAGGCCGAAATTGCGACTAGCAGCAAAGACGAGTGTAGCGCCAAGGTATGCTTTCAGGCGATCAGCTCTTACCAAACTGAGCGCCACGTGCAGCGGGCAATGGAGAGTAACCAGGCGGCGGGTTTTTGCGCACGCGCAATTCCTGCTTCCGCTCTGGCGACGCCTGTTGGTCCTGGGAGCACATGGCCCATAGGGAAAGCCGCGGAGATGGCGAACAGGTGGCGAATGTGGCTGAATGCAGAAGTTGAGGCCCTTCTGGACATCATGGGTGCTAGCCGCAACCTCCCCCTGCTGATAGGGTCGAGCACACACCCAAATGACACCATCTACAGGCGGCTAGCAAGAAGACTGGGCCATAGAGGATTCCTGAGAACTGTGGCCCAGGTGAGGTCAAAAGTTAAAGTTCTCAGGAATGCCTTTTATAGGGCAAGAAATATGTTCCACGGGGAACCCCCTCCAGAAGCAAGGCCCCCCCTTCTATAGGCAGCTTCGCCAGTTATGGGAAAAAGCAGGCAAGCCCGATGGCAGGCTTGCCAGAAGAACACAAAGTAAGTAATTCCCTAAACTACAGTTTAAAATGTATATATGTAGGGGTGTATAAGTTTACATCTACACCTCTGTAGATGTGTATATGTGTACATTGGCATCTATGCTGGGGTGTATATGTTTACATTTCCATTTATGTGTCTGTTTAGCTGTCCTTACCTGTTCTTTGCATTTATGCCAAAAATATCAGCTCAGTAATGTTAATGCAAAGTCGGCCATAATTAAGGTACCCCGTTCTATAATTTCATCTTTCCAGGAGAAATCGAGGCACAAGCAGATGAGCCCCAGGAGCAAGCGCCATATAGGCCGGAGGACAGACCGCCCCCCCACGAAGAGGAGGACGAGGCAGGGGGAGGAGGGAGAGGCAGCCCTCCCCCGTTGGAAGGCCAGGAAGACCCTGCCGAGGGGCAGGCTGTGGAGCAGCAGGCTGTTCCACAGCCAGCCGACGAGGATCACCCACCCGAGCCACCAGACGTGGCAGAAGAACGTCCAGGTAGTTATGTGACATAACCAGGGGGAATCAAGTAAATAATACAACACGCGCACACATCACAGTTGCAGACAAGCTACGATGTTTTCCTTCTTTTTGTTTTCCCCTACACTACAGTCCGAGAACTCCTCGCCAGTCTGGCACACACCGTGGGGGAGATGATAGAGAGGATCGGTGCGTTGGAGCGGAAGGTTGACCAGCACAACATTTGGGTTACCCATTTTCGGATGCGCCGCTCGCCACCCCAGGAGTGATGTTTGGTTGTTTCATCCATCCCACCCCCCTCTGCCATGTGCGTGAACAGAACAGTCAGAGGTTTTATAATTTTTTTCTCCCTCCCTCCCTCCACCCCAGGACTGATTTTTGGTTGTTTCATCCATCCCCCCCCTCTGCCGTGTGCGCGAACAGAACAGTCAGAGGTTTGTTAATTTTTTTTTATTTCTCCCTCCCTCCCTCCACCTTTTTTTATCTCATAAAAAAATCATGAAAGTGTGTAAAGAAAAAAGACAATAATTATGTGTTTAAAATAAATAATATATTTTTTGTCAAAAAGACTGCATGGCATCTTTCTTTCATTAGCTGAGGTGGGAAGTTGGAAACACATACACACACACTCAAAGCACCCTTTCCAGTCCTTTGTACCAGCATCTAGATATCTAGGACGCCAAAAGGTGTATCTGAAAGAGAAATAAGGAACATTACTAGAACCATAAGGGAATGGACCACGAGAATAGATTAACAATATTAGTGTGTCTCTGTTACATTATTAATCAGAAATATGTCACTGAACACTGCAAGATATTACCAATCCAGAACATAACCTGGCGGGCCAAAAAGAAAGGGAGGAGAGAAAAAGTTCTATCGATCAGGGAATAGGTTTAAAGGTGAAATGAGTAGCATTTTTCAAATCAGTGAAGGGTTCTACCTGATATGGCTTGCTTATTAGCTCAGGCCCAAACAGCAGTTGAATGCATGCAAAAGGAACAACAGCACAAACAATTTTTAAAACTGCCCCTCACAACAGGGCGCACAAGCATGGAAATAGGTGCTTGGCCATTTGTGGAGCCATCTCTGCTTAATTGCACATCGAAGCACAGTCGGAAAGGGCCTCGTGGGGGGTGCATAGAAATGGCATTCCTACATGGCAGGAGGCAGAAGTATCTTGACGTACTGGTTTTCCCCCACCGTACCAAAGAAAAGCCCCTTTGGGGGGTGCTTAGATAAGTCATCCATGCACGTCAGGTGTTCTAGGTAGGTTAATGTTCAGGATTTCCCCCACTGAACCAACCCCCCCCCCAAATTTTAATATTAACGATTTCTTTCAAGGTAGATGTATAGATACAGGTAAATGTTAATGCAGATGACGTGAAATTGTAAGGAGACATCCTGAAAACCAGCAAAAGGGCATGTGTAGGGAGTTATTGCGTACTGTGACCCCATCTCTGTAGGTATTACAGCTGCCAACAGAAATCTGTTCACTTGCCTATCCCTCCTTCTCTTCCTCTATCTTCCTCTCTCTCCCTTCTTCCTCCTGATATAGATAGATAGATATCGATATACCAATAAATATATAGTTATATATATATATATATATATATATATGTGTGTGTGTGTGTGTGTGTGTATATATATATATATATATAGAGAGAGAGAGAGAGAGAGAGAGATCTACATATATCTATATATATCTATATATCTATATATATCTATATCTATATATAGATATATAGATGTCTGTCTATCTATCTATCTATCTATCTATCTATCTATCTATCTATCTATCTCTAGCCCTCCATCTCTATCTCTCCCTTCCTTCTCACCCTCCCCCCTTCCCTCTTCTCTATTCTCTCTCCATTTCTCTATCTATCTATCTATCTATCTATCTATCTATCTCTATCCCTCCATCTTCTCTCTCTTTTCTCTCTCTCTCATCACCCACTCTATTCTTCCAAACAAATAACTGCCTCCACTGGTCTGCACCCCCCCCAACTATATATACAGACCAGGGCGCCCAAGGAATAGATTTTATACATTTATTCAAGGTAATACTCACACACATCCACCAGAGAACCAGCAGGATGAATAGACAACCCGGTACCACGGCCTCGCTGGCAGCCAGGTATCCAAACCTGAGAAAAAATAAGCATCAGAAAAAAACTATTTGTTTCCCCCCGCCCCCGCCCCCCAAATTCAGAGCTACAAAACCATCCCTAATAATGATCTCTTCCCCCAACCCCTGGTCGCGCGGCGGCACAAATCCAAATAGAATCCTCTAGATTGCCTTAAAATAATAGAAGAGAGGAGCATTTGTTTACCCGTTCAGTTTGTTGCCCGATCCAAACAGGAAGCACACGTCATAAGATGCTTCCTCACAGATCCATGGGAAATAGCGCGAGGAACCATGGACCATAACCAGGAAATGCGCCATGAAACGCATCTCGTGTTCATACCTACGGCGAAAGCTACATCATTCCGGCATGATTCCGGCCGCTCGAGTGTAATTCCTCAAGATCCCGGAATTCAAAAGAACTGAAATGATGCTGAACTGATGCCGGAATGATGCAGGGATGGGCAGGGTTTGCAGCGACGTCGTGTGAACACACGGGAAAAAGATCCAGAATGGTGCTGAAGTGATGCTGAATTCTTTCTGCTTTAGGGCCAGTGTGGTAACGTCCAATGTTGGGAAAGTTTGAGGATAGAAGGAGAGGTAGACTACATACCAGATGGGAAGACTCAGTCAGGGAGGACACAGGCATGAATCCTCAGGAAATGAGCAGAGCAGTGGAAGACAGGGAGACTTGGAGATGTCTCATCCATAGGGTTGCCATGAGACAAAGACGACTTGATGGCAGCTAACAACAACAACAACAGGATCTCTTTAATACTGATCCAGTCTAAAATGGCCATGTCTTTAATTCTACCACTATATCGAGATAAAAATGCCATATCCATCTCTTTCATTTATTGCTCTCATTTTACAGGTTAATTCTTCAAAGAATGTGCAAGAGTCTATCACTTTTTCATGCAAGACTGAACACAGAAATACCCTAGATTTTTCCCAAAGCCTGTACATTTCCATGCTGGCTGCCATCAGGAGTATACACTTCTCTAACTGGTATGATCCTAATAACATTTGTTACAGTTCTGTGCATAACTGGAGCAGAGACTTTATTTACACTACAGAGTTATAGAAAGTTGATACCACTTTAACTGTCCTGAGGCTCCTCCCTCTGGAATCCTGGGATTTATACTTTGGTTAGGTACTAAGAAGAGAGATTTAGTGCTGTAGTATGGGGAGAAGTGGATTCATTGCTTCTTAAAATGCTCTAGCTGACACTTTGTTAAAATAAAAAGGCAGGCTTATAGATTTCCCAATAGCGAGATGAATTTATCATTCTGGTTGCCTAGACAAACCAGGTCATCAGCCTAAAAATAGTTGTCCTGACAATTTTAACATATTTTTGTGTGTGGCAATAATTTGTAGGTCAAATATTGGTTTAAAATATTCTTCTACATCCACCTTGAAGTTTGCCAACGGGACAGCACTTGTTGCTCTGAGTAATGTGTGTTCCTTGAGCTTATTTTAATCTTACTAAGTTGGTAATGGATGTGGTCATGTTTTGTCTTGCATCTAAAGTAAATTGTTAGTCAGATCTTCTGAGCTGTTAGGTTAGGCTAATATGGATATGGTTTGGTTTTTCTTTACCCTGTAATCCTACATAATATTCCTGTGATTTACTTATAGAATGGAATATAATAATGCCCTCTTGAACACATGAGCTAAAATAGTTCCTTTTACCCATTGCATATGGTTTAAGCATTAGTAATGACACAATATCCTTCATTGTGGGCAACAGTTCACTCCATGCACCTAAGGCTACATCTGCACTGCAGAAATAATGCAGTTTGATACAGCTCTAACTGCCATGACTCAATGCTATGGAATTCTGGGATTTGTAGTTTTATGATATATTTAGCCTTCTCTGTCAAAGAGCTCTGGTGCCACAACAAACTGCAAATCCCAGGATTACATACCATTGAGCCATGGCAGTTAAATGTCAATCTGGATTATTTTTGCAGTGCAGATAGAGCCTCAGGAAGTAGACTAACCACCTTTGCAGATGGCGCTTTGCGCCGTCTTGGAGGTAAGGAAGGGGAAGGGCAGCCTCACGCTGGGCGCCCCAACCCTTTCCCAAACACGTCATCGGAGCGCACGTCGCTCCACACGACGGGCGCTCCGATGATGTCCTTCCGCCACAGAGTCCGGCGATGGAAGAGATGCCCAACGCTTCTTGCAGCGCACCTTCCGTGCCTTGCGGAAGGAGTGCTATTTTAGCGCTCCTTCCAAGGCCCTAAAAGAAGTGGATCGGGGCTGAGGAGTGTGGCTACCTCGGCCCCAATCTGCAGCTTCTCGGGGCGGCCCGTGGCCACCCGTCTGCTAAAAACCTAAGGAGCTATGCAGGTGGGCAAAAAGAGGTGCTTTGAGGGTGACTTGTAGGTGTGGCATTTAGACGATGTACAAGATGTGAACCTTCACATGTGCGTATGTGTGCAGCAACACTGGTGCACCAGAAAACGGCCGTATAAATGTACCATCGCATGTGCGGTGGAAATTGAGTTGGTGATCCAGAGCATGCTCCCTACAATGCAGGCTTTAATTTAAAGTGCCCTGTGCTTCCAGGTGTGGATGGATCGGCGCAGGTGTGCTTGAATATTAGAACCCTAACCCTAATTGTAACCCTGCGCATGTGCCCTAACAACTGTTTTCTATTATGACAATAAATGCATTCTGTTACATGTATGCTTGCTGTCAGCATGCACAGCAGTTTGCATGAAAGAGGCTTTTATGACCTCTTCTGTGCAGGTGTGCAGGTGTACATAATACCTGCACACCACTTCTTGGCATGACGGGGGGGGGGGCTCCTGGAGTAACATTTGTCCGTGTGTCCTTTAGTGTCCTTGCATGACCACCAGCTACATGTGTGAAGTCTGTCCACACAAACCTCTGTTGCATGTACCTCTCCCCTCCCCCCTGATCTGTGTGGGACATGTTTTGTGGAGGTCAATGGAGTAGGTGTCTTTTCAGTTGACAAACTCGTCCCTTCATCCCAAGGGTGGCACAAACAGACAGTGGCACCTGTCCACAGCACCCACTCCTTGAGGGAAGCCGAGGTCAGTGAATCCTTGCATGATAATGTGGGTGTATAACAGGTCCTGTGCAGGTGTGCATGGATGTGTTCCTGCGCATGTGCGCATGCGTCTGAGAGAACAACAACAACAACAAAAATTAAAGCAGCCGCTGCCCTCCATATGGCTGCTCCGTTTCCCTATGTGGCTTGCTTGGGGCCAGTGGGGCGGTTGGCGAGGCTTCAATACAGCCTTGGAAAAGCCTTGGAAAAGCCACATTGACTCCCCCCAATGCGGTTGTTCCATCCCCATTTAGGGCATCCTTGGGGTAGGCTGTGCAAAAAGGCAGCTTCAGGTCACCTTTTCCTGCCCATCTGCATAGCCCTTAAAAGTCTAAGAAAGCTTATGCTGTGCTATAACTTCTTTTGTAGAAGAGTTAATGTGCTTCGATGATATTACTTCAAAAATACATAAACATGAACTCATTGGTAGTCCTAGTCCCTTCCTTCTAATACTTAGAGTGTCCACTTTGTTGAGACTGCAGACTGAAATTCCAGAAATCTCTGATAATAGGTATATATATGATAATATGGATACTAGATGCTATTTGATTTTTAAGAACTTATGTTTTAACAGATGATTTATGTGTTGGCCTGATACCATAACTATAATAAATTTACTTTTATTTATTTTATAATTAGCCCCCGAAGAAGGCCAATTTGTACAAGGCCAAAATGTGTTCGGCTTTTTAAGATGATAAAGTTTGTGGACTGTCAACAGCACATGGGACCTTGTTTCCTTTAACTTTTCTACTGTGAATATTTGCTTTCCAGTGTTTTGTTCTGTTACAGCTTGTTTTGCACAGTTAGTGTCACAGCTGCTACCCTTTACATGCTGATATTCCAGACTAATACAGATTATGGGGCTTTGCAGACCGGCCTAAAGGGACATGCCAGCTGCCCTGACTCCACCCCAATACTATCCTGATGCCATGCGCCCGTTTGCATGGCGCATAGTGTCAGGAAGCCCTCTTGGCGCAGTGTGCGCACACGCTGCACCAAAAGGGCGCAAAAAAACCACCACAGTGGCTGAAAGGGCGGCCTTTTGCCACCCCCAAAAGGAGTGGCATTTTGCTGCTCTTTTGGGGGCAGCAAAAAGGAGTATCGGGGCTGCAGTATGCGGCTGCTGCGGCCCCGATCCGCCGCTCTGTGCCACTCCCCGATCCGCCGCTCTGTGCTGCCCTTTAGGCCAGTCTGCTTCAGCCCCAAGTCTCTGAATTCATTGTGGGCTGGTTTTGGTAGCATTGGGATCAACATGTAGCTCCAATATAGCTTTGTACTATAAAGTATCAGCAACCTCAATATACTAGGTATATCTACTTATTTATGAAGTATTTTACTGATTTTATTTAGTTTTTACTTCTTATTGTGTATCTTCAAGTCATTTCCGACTTATGGCAACTCTAAGGTGAATCTATCTTGGAGTTTTCTTGGCAAGATTTGTTCAGAGGAGGTTTGCCATTGTCTTCTCCTGAGACTGAGAGCATGTGATTTGGCCAAGGTCACCAGTGGGCTTCATGGCTGAGCTGGGAATCAAACCTTGGTCTCCAGAGTCATAGTCCAGTGGTCAAACCATTGCACCACACTGGTTCTCAGTACTGAAGCCTACTTGTATGTCTGGAGAAGGTGCCTGAAAAAATATATCAAGAAATTCTTGTTGTCATTCTTGTTCCCATGATATTAACCAAATCTTGTCTATGTACATTTATGAATACTAAGTATACTTACATAGTATACATAATTACTTATGTATATTAAGTATACTTACATAAACAAGATTTGGCTCCAGACATACAAATAGGCTGCAGTATTTGAAATTTCTGTAGTTATTGGTTGCAAGTCCTTGAGCATCAAGTTCACGAGTTCTCCCCAGCCATTGAAGATTGTCACACAGTGGCCCGTGATTAAATTGTCATGGAGGCATCCCCTCGCCTCTCCCGTCATTAAAGCATTCGCAGAGCCTGCCATTTGTTAATAATGGGAACTTCTGGTATTAACAAATTGTGGCTCCATGAATGTTTTAATGATGGGAGAGGACAGGGGACACCTCCATGACAATTTAATCACAGGAACAAGTGCGACCGACTATAACACCTTCGCGCTTGCCAGACGATTTAGGGACATTTTATGGATGGTAAGCCTCAATGTGATAATCTCTATTGATTTAATTAGAAGCCATGATGGCAAGGAGAGGATATAATAGTAAATGGAAGTAGTGATGGAAGGTGGAGGTAGTTGACTTCCAGCCATCTCCTTCTTGAATGCCTAGTTTCTAGCTTGGACAAGAATGAGAACATTTCTGGATATTTGTTATGTGCTTTGTTGTTATTGTTTTGTGCCTTCCAGACAGTTCTGATTTTTGATTTTTTAAGGTTTGCTTGGTTTATTCAGAAGACATTTATCATTGCCTTTCTCTCTAAGGCTGAGAGAGTGTGACTTGCCCAAGCTCACCTGGTAGGCATCCATAGCTGAGCAAGGACTTAACCCCTGGCTTCCTGGAATCCTAGTCGAACACTCAAACCACTACATCACACTGCTCCTTCTTTTCTTACTTGCAGCCAATTAAAATTCAGTAGGAAGTACAATCTAAGCACATTTTTGGGACTATACCCAAAACTATCAGTTTAATTGATCTTTATTTCTTCTTGTTGTTGTATGCCTTCAAGTCATTTTTGACTTATGGTAACCTTGAGGTGAAAATATCACAGAGTTTTCTTGGCAAGACTGCTTCAGAGTGGGTTTGTCATTGTCTTCCTCTGAGGCTGTAAAAGTGTGACTTGCCTAAGGGCTCCCAGTAGGTTTCCCTGGTTGAGTGGAGATTTGAGCTCTGGTCTGCCAGAGTGCTAAGGTGCATCTACACTGAAGAAATAATGCAGTGGGACACCACTTTAACTGCCATGGTTCCATCTTACAGAATCTTAGGATTTGCAGCTTGGTGAGGCACCAGTACTCTTTGGCAGAGAAGGCTAAGAGCCTTGTAAAATTACAAATCCCAGGACTCCATAAGATGGAGCTACAGCACTTAAAGTGATGTCAAACTGCATTATTTCTACAGTGGAGATACACCCCTAGTCTAACACTACATCACCCTGGCTCATACAACCAATTAACTGGATATTTTTAGGCATAATCTTAAAATGTGATAGATTTGACTCTCACATTGAATTTTGACCATGGTTTTGCCTTGCTGAGACATTATTGTTCTGTTTTACCTTTTGTAGGATTCCTCTCATATTTCCCTTCTCACTTAACCATCCTTTGTTCCTCCATACTTCCTTGCTTCCTGTCTATGCACTGAAAATAAATGGATGATGTCAGGTTGAATTGTGTAACATTAAACTGATGTCAAAACTTGGGATTTAGACTTCACTGCAGGAGCAAGGTGCGATATAACTTTCAAAGGCAACACTGCTTTTCTGACATCTCTAGTGTTTTCAAGGGCTGCAAGACTAAAACAGTGTTTGACTGCTGATTAAAAACTGGGATGGGGAAGGGAAGAGCAAGAACTATGCTGATAAAATACTACAAGTGGGTGCAAAGTGGCATGCTTATCTTTGACTAGTTTTTTTTTAAAGCACTGCAGTGATTTCATTTAGCTTTGATGGTTTTTTTTAATAGTTAAAAAATAGACAGGAAAATATTTTAATAGATATTGAAAAGACTGAAGAAAAAATGTGTTGTTGGTCTTGTTGATATTTATCATCAAGTTAACTATGATGTATGGCAACCCTATGAGTAAGAGACCTCCACAAGGGTCATCCAGTCCAACTCGATGCCAAGCAGGAAGACACAATCAAAGGTCTCCCAAATGATGATCATCCTGCCTGAAAACCTCCAAAGGAGGAGATTCCACCACTCTCCAAGGCAACATGTTCCATTGTCAAAACAACTCTTACTGTCAGGACATTCTTCCTAAGCTTTAGGTGAAGTCTTTCTTTTCTTTTCTTGAATCAATTGTTCTATGTCCTAGTCCCTGGAGCACAGAAAACACGCTTGCTCCATCCTCAATATGACACCCCTTCAAATACTTAAACAGGGCTGTCACATCATCTCTTAACCTTCTCTTCCCCTGGCTAAACATACTCAACTCCCTAAGCTACTCCTTGTAGAGCATGACTTCCAGACCTTTCACCATTTTGGTCACCTTCCTTTGGACATGCTGTACGAGGTTGCATGAAACATGCACATGGAGGCATAGGTAGAGAATAGTGGAACTTTGTGACTTCAGCCACTTGTAGACCATTTCTGTCCCTCTATCCTCTCCCCTATTTGCATGTTTGAATCCTCTGGACTCAGACATACAGTCTGCTCATTGCAAATATTTCCACCATTTGGTGGGCCGCTTGCTATACAGTATGATAATATTTCCTTTTCAACACCAAACTCCTTGGTGAGCTTTGATAAGTGCAACGCAGGTGCCCTCTGGGTGTCTTGCTTTGGCTGCCTTTCCCATCTGTTTTTAGTAGTCTCCTATTTCTGAATAATTTATTTTTGCTATCTGCATAAATTAAGCACCTGGCCTAGGGGGTAGCTTATTCACCTAAATTATTTAGAGCCAAAAAACCCTCTCCCTCACCACCTCTTTGGTTTATATTCAGATAAATGAAGGTTTAATGGGAGGAAACCTCTTGATAGAAGAATGCCAGGTGCTATTTGTGGTGGTCAGTTGTTAGGACTGAATCCCAAACCATACACATATATAGAATAAACCTGCTGAAATAAACAGAACTTAACCCTTGTCCTGAAAGCCAGTGTGATGTAATAGTTTAAGCATTGTACTACGACTCTGGGGACCAGGATTCCCCACTCAGCCATGGAAACATACTGGGTGACCTTGGGCGAGTCACATACTCTCAGCCCCAGAAAACCACATGATAGGTTCACCTTAGGGTAGCTATAAGTCGACAAAAACAAAACCTTAATGCCAGCTGGGGTATTTTAGTGCCCCAGAGTCATGTTTTGGTGCAGACTTCACACAGAACTAGACCTACAAGGCAGAATTTTACAATTTTGTCATTGTAGGAGTTTTTTTAAAAATGTACCTGAATTTCATTTAAAATGAAAAAAATGTACTGCCAAGTACAATTTTTTTAATAGGAACATGGGGTAAAACCCCCTGACTCAACCAGGTTCAGTACTTTTGCACCCTAGAAAAATAGTTTATTGGGACAAAAACCCCATTTTGAGGTTCAAATATTGAGGTGGAGAAGCTGGTGAGAGTGTTCCAATATGAAACAGTTCCTCGCTCTCCTGAAAGGCAGGTGGTTTCTAAGTGCACATTTGTTTCATCCTGTCTAGAAAGGACTAGTTAGAGGTACTGGTGTCACTAGAGGAAAGGATGGGAAGATTTGGGGAAGACATTCACAAAAATAGGTATAAGAGCTGGATATTTGACTTGGACATATCGAGGAACAAAGAATGATGCACCATAAGGCTGAGAAATAAATGACTTGCCTAAGGCTGCAGAAAGAATCTGGCAAGAGAAGCACCACTTGAACCAAGAGCTTTCAAATTCATGACCAGCCATATTTCAATCTGATTTAGTAATTCATGACTTGAGCTGTAGCTACAGTACCTCCTTTTATTGCTCTTGTGTGCCTTTAATTATTATTATTTATTTATATCCTGCCTTCCTCCTGAAACAGGGACTCAAGGCAGCTATATAAGTTTAAATTGGTTCTGACCTATGTTGACCCTAAGGCAAACTTCTCATGGGGCTTTCTTGGCAAGATTTGTTCAGCAGAGTTTCTACTGCCTTCCTCTGAGGCTGAGAGTGTGTGACTTGATCAAGGTCACAGAGTGGGTTTCCATGGCTGAGTGAGGATTTGAACCTTGATCTCCAGAGTCATAGCTGAAACTGGGTTTCATTACCTCCCTTTCCTTCTTTTTATTTCTTCCATGGTGTCATATGTTTGTTTTATAAGCTTCAGCACTGAAGACTCAGGATCATGGCATTGAAACAGGCCTCTCTGTATCTGCAGGTGAGTGAGAAGGAGAACCTGATAGAGCAGTCACAATCTAATCATGCCATTTTGGCTTTCTGCCTTTTATTTTTACAATGAGGGAGAAGGAAAGGGGGGAAGACAACAAAGTTCAACTGCCGTATCCCTGTTGTATTTTCCTTTCCTGTATTCGACATGTCTCGCCAGAAATGCAAGACTGACAGGATGATAAAATGCTGATGCCAGGTTCTCTTGCCCATTCAAAGACCCTCCCTCAGGTATCAGGTACCTGGACTTTACTTTGAGGTCAACCAGACACCTCCCCTGAGGCTTACCTGGGCTGAAGGATATATCAACTCAGAAATTCTCTCAGGTATAGCAGCTGTTATCTGAGCTAAGATCAAAGTGCTCCATATATATATATATATATATATATATATATATATATACGCACACACACACACACACACACACCTTCCAAGTTGATCTTCCTTCTCCATAATTCAAATGAATTGTTGAATGAGTCGCCTCAGGGGGAAACAGTTGCTTTGCTGAGGAACAAGTTGGCAGAAGTTGGCCGTGTTGTGAAATTCTAGTTTTTGCATGAAACTAAAAAGAAACCAACAACTAATACAAACTAAACACAGAAGTTATTTAGTTTACAAAGCTTCCTTTCTGTCCACAGCAGCGGTTGTACTTGATTTGGTAATTTTAGCCAGAGTTTCTAGTATGTTTCTAGGATTATATAAACAGGGGATGAACCACTGATTTTTTTTAAAAGAAAAGATTTTTATTTTGAAATGCATATCCTCCTTTTGGCTGAATGGTTAACAAAGCAACTTCCAAAAGAGACACTGCTGCACATACATAATCTTCACCAGAAGCTGATTGTGTTATCTATTGTTATGGATAACCATGACCATTCTATATTGGTTTAGGGCTGCCTAGCTAGCAACATCTCAATCCCTGAGGCATCAGAGCCAAACCCTGAAACTTAGGGAATAATCTCTTGCAATGTCACAAGGGGCAGCCCCTGGCTACATCATTAAGAATGACACATTAATCAACAAGCATTGTACACATATGTCATTCAAATAATGAGAAAACAGATATATACACACACTTCTCAAGACAGTGCTCTTACTCTGAGAGTCCTCCTCTTATACTGAAGACCAGAGAAAAGGGCCAGGCCCTCTGATCTTAGAACTGGAATGCAGAACCCGGCAGCAGAAAGGAAACAATTTCTGTTGTTGATAACACATAAGTGAAGCTATGATGGTTCAGCTAAATCTAAGGCAGGGATGTATTCAAGTCTTTTACTCCAATAAGCTTGTCGTACTGTGTTCTCGGAACATGATGAGTACATGATGAGAACGGAATGGAATGTATTTTATCGCATGGTATGATCCTCATCAAGTTCCCATTCTGTGTTCTGACAGTCCCTAGCCTGTTCCAGGAGGAGAACTGTAAAAATATGTCCACAGCCAACAAGAATGCTTTCTGACCATTCCAGATGATGTGTGTGTGATAATCCTACCGGTCTCAATCTGTCCTCGTGTTCTGATTGGCTAAGAAAAACCTCCTCTCCTCCCATCCTAGAACGTCCACAAACTCAACTAAACTCTTCTGGTGTTGACGCAAGGAAGGTGCCACAGGTAATTTAATTTTTTTTTACTTTTGTAGATTGAATTACATTGTGTTTACAAGAAAAAACAATGAATGCTCACTACCTAAGCCTCTCAACAGTATTCTTTCCAATGCAGACATAGGGATTTTCACAACAGTGAGCATGCACCAATGAGGGATGGCTGAGGAACTGCTTTAGCGCTGGTACTGGTACAACAGTAAATGCAGTGCGATGATATGTGTTCTCATAACGTTTCTATCGCGTTATCAATAGTCTAATGCGGTAACACCTGTTCCCATATCGTTATGTTCCAGGGACTCGATGGGAATGTTACAGGTACTACTGCGATAAGCTTACAAGTCTCAGGTCTCTCCCTTCAGGTCTCAAGACCTTGCAAGATACTTTCAAGTCAAATCTTGAGTCCAGTCTCAAGTCTGGGAGCCAAGTTTAAGAGAAAAAGGGTGATGGTGGTGGTGGTGTGTAGGACTATCAATAACTAAAAAACCAAGAAGACATGCACAAAGTTAAGTAAAAAAAAATTCTCAGAGTGGAGCAGTAAATGTGTTAGGCAATGGGCTTGCAGCAGAAGGATCCTTCTAGAGATTTTAGGGTCTCCTCCAGTGTGCAGTGTGGACAGGCTACTGAGTAGACTTCAAGCTTTGCCTCAAGTCCATTGCCTAGTGTGGTGTCATACTGCATTAATTCTGCAGTGTACATGTAGCCTCTGTGTGTATATGTGTGTGAGAAATTTTGTAACATTTCTTGGATAAACATTTGAGGACCACATGAGGCTGGATAGTTTTAGACTGTAGTTGGTGCAGTTTGACATGTGTTCTGTTTGATATTTTCTCCACTGTTGCAGAAGGAGTGTTAAGTTGTGCCAGTTGGGATTAATAGGGCAACATGAAAGGTTTCAGGTTGTATCACTTTTCATGGTTGTTGCATTCACTGACATGACAAGTGAGCTGTATTGCATTGCAAGTCAATGCTTGCCCAAGATGGTGGAGACTGAGGTCATGTATATCTAAAGATATAGGTAGTATTTGTTCTCATTCATTCTCATTGCATCTCTCCCTTTCTCCAAAAAGTTCAGAATGACATCTTTAGTATCTCCAGAATCAGTTGTGACTCAGCACAGGCCACCCAAAGAACATCTTCACTCACTGAAAATTTCACTATGGGTTTCATGCTCCCAATGAACTCTGGCAGGACACCAACACTTATCAATGAATAGAGCACATATTTTGCTGCCAGAGGACCAAGATTCAATTCCTGTTATATGCAAATAAGGAAAAACTCCAGTATGAAATGATAAAAACCCAGTGCCTGCCAGAATATACAATTCTGTGATAGATTGTTGTAACCTGCCTTGAGTCCCATTGTGGGAGAAAAGGTAGGATATAAGTAAAAAATAAATTTTCAGATGGGATGAATCCTATAAATCTGGGACTATTGCACACACAAAAAGGCCCTGTTCCTGATATCCATAACTCTAGAGTCTTTCAATATTGGACAGAGAGAAAAGGCTCAGATGTTGATTTGAATGCAAAAGCAGGCTGTGTAGACCATCCTTCAAATAGCCATGTCTCAGATGATGAGTGTTTGGAAGGCTACAATCAGCAATTTAATTTGGATTTGGATGGCAGCCAGCGTGTAACAGGTATGCTATGGATGTCATATGTTCTGTTTTTTAACCCTTGCAAACATAATGGTGGCTTCATTCTGTTCCAGTTACACTTTCTAAACCGTACTCAAAGATAAATTCATGCAGAGCACTTTGAAGTTAAGGATGGAACTCAAGCATGTGCCACTGGTCAAGGTCCACTTTCTTTAGCCAGGACCATAACTGGTAAAGCTGCTGGATCTGATAAAAGGCAATTCTGGATCTATTGTGAGGGAATGGTCCAAGACAGTGGCAGCAGATGTCTTCTATGGCAGTACAGCTGTAAAGCTGTTTTGGGGTTCAGCAGAGATTTTAGGGGATCTATCCAGGGTGCTGAACTATTTTGATAACAAGATTCAGCACCTTGGACTGTGTATTTTAAGATCCAATTAAATACAAGAATGGATTCACCACTCAACCAGTATGGAAACTGCCATCTATCCCTGGTCTGGGAATACCTTGAAACTGTGTGCTTGACTATTTCTTTTCTTATTTTCAAAGATTTTTTTTCCTATATAGCCTATATATGATAACCGCAGCAAAGGCTGTCTATGCACAAAAATGGAAAGCTTGTGATGCCCCAACAATTGATGACTGGCTCATTAAGCTCTATGATATGAATGACCTAGATAAATTAATTGTATTGATCAAAGGAAAATCAATGTCTAGATATAAAGAAGGTTAGAAAGATTTGATACCATATTGGAAAGAAAGATGGGGTCAACCATTGGTACTAAGTTTGGAAGGTTAGAGGGGCTGCCATCTCCAGGTTTCAACAGTTTATGATTTTTTTTTTAGTATAATAGGTTTATTTACTTTTTGCATGTATCAAACTGTCTATTTTAGTTAAGCACCACACTCACCTAATATTATTATTATCATTATTCTCTGTTAATCCATTGAATGTAGAGGATAGATAAGAATTCTAATTAGTTTATTGTATCAATTGTTAAGAATATTGATTTAATTTTATATGCACTTGTCAAACCACTATAATCAAGCAAGAAAATATTAGATAAAAGAGGTAAAGAGAGCAAAATAAGCATGTAGGTAAAGAAAGAAATTAAAATGTGTATGGAGTTTATCACACGGGGGAAATCCCGTGCAGAAACGGGATTTAAAAGGTGGGGGGAAACCCGCAAAAGCGGTTAGTTTTTCACACACACCGCTGTTAAAATGGGGTTAACCCGAATGGAAAGTAGTCAAAAACCACTACTTTTTACTTTTGGGATTTTCCGAAAGTAAAAAGAAGCAGTTTCTGACTACTTTCCATTCGGGTTAACCCCATTTTAACAGCGACGTTGTCTGAAAAACTAACTGCTTTTGCGGTTTTTTCTAATTTAAAGCTCCCATGTGATAAAATCCATGTTAGAACCAATTCTGAGGAGGAAAGGAAGTCACAATATAGAGAAAATTTGTAACAGATGTACTATATATTTGACATTCTTTTCTCTTATTCTAATTTTATTTGTACAATGTTGAAGAGAAGATTGTTACAATATGTTGATAATTATTTCTTTTAATTTTTTTTTTAAATATGTGTTTGAGTTTTGCAGGAGTATGATGACCCTCAGAGGTTGGAAAAGTTGCTTTTCCTGATTACAGCCCCTAAAAACACTACTTTGTTTTACTCCTGAGGAGGAATATATCTTGGAACTGCCTAGTGTACAACATGATCTTTGAACTCCATCTTGTGTTCTACAGCATGGTTGGGACAGTTACTCCTACTATGTCCCAGCCTAGTTGTTCCTACTGGACAAAGAACCTGGTTTCTAGAGTAAGGGATACTGTCTCCACCAGGGAAATGTGTAATCTGTGACATGAAAAAGTGTTACAATGAAAAAGTGTGACAACGAAGCCTGCTTCATTGATATCAATAAAGTGACCAAAAAGAATATTTGTGAATTTTCTTTCCATCCCTAGTAACTACCTATTTTACCTCCCAAATCTCTTGTTAAAGAAAGAATAGCCTTGTGGAAAATGATGCCTTTCCCCAGCTATTTGTCATGAAGCTTTTATTTCAAGTAGCAGCTTTGGGGTAGGAAACAGAACAAGAAGGAAAGAGTTAAACCCTTCCCTGCTGTCCTATCCAGATTGCCACCATCCTGTCCCATGGCTATTTTTGCACAAGAAATGGGCACAACCTGTTTTGAGCAGGATAGTTAAAAACCATTTTAAACACCATGTGACGTTGCGGGCTGAATATAACTCTTGTTTGAAGATCTAGCACAGGGGTAGGCAACCTTTCCCCTTTAAGGGCCAAGGGACTTCAGCTCCCAGAATCCCAGGAGCTATTGGCCAACATGGGACTATTGGCCAACATGGCTGAGGCTGAAGTCCCTCGGCCCTTAAAGGGGAAAGGTTGCCTACCCCTGATCTAGCGGATCTTATTGTTGTCTGCCTTCAAGTCATTTCTGACTAATGGTGACCCTGAGGTGGCCCTATTACAGCGTTTTCCGGAGGTCTGAGAGTGTGTGAGTTGCTCAAGGTCACCCAGTAGGTTTTCATGGTTGAGTAGGGATTCGAACCCTGGTCTATAGAGTCATAGTCCAATGCTCAAATCCTATACCATTTTTGCATAGAAAAAGGCTTGGTCATTTATAGATGGCCATGTTCAAGTTGCCTAAATAGTAAGGGAAAAGGGAAAAAGCCACATTGCTGTATCAAAATAAAATAAAGCTCTTATTTCTGCTTCCTTCTTCAGCCTCTGAAGGGAAAATGCACCCAGTTTGGGGTTCATAAATGTGAACTGAAGATGATGGTTTATTTAATGATACAATGCTGATCCAGATGTCAGCCTTCAAACTAAGCAGCCCAGCACTGAAGCAAACATACACTTTACCAATTCTGGTTTGGAAAATCTATCTAGCAACAACATACAACACACATAATAAATCATAGGAGGATGCTGTAGATATATTATCCAATCATGAACCAGCAATCATCAAGCCATAATGGAAGATTACCAACCAAGCACCAAATGAAAACAATTCATATTGGATCTTTCCCTTACATTTCAGATTGTTATTGTTAGTAGTAGAAAGCACCAGTTAGTTGATGATGGGGTCAGAATGCTTTGGTAATACTTAATCTGATTTTTCTTGAGATTCCTATGAGCTTAATAACTCTGCAAGCTCTAGACACAAATCTTTAGTATGGCTGTGTTGGTTGAGTCTCCCTCATCTGGAATTCTGAAATTTGAAATATTCCAAAAAGAAAAACTTTTCTCATGTGTGGCTGGGATAGTGAGGTTCAGTGTACACAAACTTTGTTTCATGCACAAAATTATTTGAAAAAATTGTTTAAAATTACCTTCTGGCTATGTGTATAAGGTGTATATGAAACAGACTGATTTTGTGTTTAGTTTTGAGCCCCATCTCCAAGATATCTCATTATGTATGTATATGAAAATAAAGGTATTCCAAAATCTAAAATAAATAAATAAATAAATAAATAATAATAAAAAAATCTGAAATCCAAAACACCTCTGGTCCTGAGCATTTTGGATAAGGGAAACTCAATCTGTACCTTATTTTGGTGCTATGGTCAACCTCTGATTTTTCTCTTCCCCTCAGAAATACAATAGGTTTTGCATCTCAACTGTACATACAACATCTGCTGCCATTTTTTTTTTGCAAGGCTGTTTTCCAGCTTACGTTTTTGCACCTAGTATGTTGTCAGCCAGGGATGGGCAAAATGGGACTGCAGGTCACAGCATCCCTTACCAACTAGGGTTTCTGGGAGATGCAGTCCAAAAACTTGCCATACTTTCTCACATCCATTAAATACAAGACAAAATTCATTAATGTCACAAATATGTATGTACAAATACATGTGCCATTCAACATCTGATTAGTAGTGGCTTCCTGTGAAGGATATATTTGATGGTGAAGTCAGATTTATTTCTGTGTGAGGTCTGAGTTGTCCCTTATTGTTTTTTTTCAAAAGCAAAAACAGATCCACCCTTCCTGTACTTCTGGTATGATGATTTTGTGGACTCATTCTCCTAAAGTTGCGATGGGTGCCTTTCTGAGAGAACAGAGTCCCCAGAGCACCTTTCCATCTCAGTGTAAATCAGCACTTGGCAAGAGATCTCAAAAATGGTTTGAAAAAGAGAATCACTTGAAACAATGGCTCAGGGACATCAAAGAACTCTTTAGGAGAGCAAACAATGATCCCTTGAAATGCAAGTCCTCAAGTACTACCCTGGGGAGTATATCTCCCCCCCCCCCCCCCGTTCCCTGCTGCTCCATATATTTGCTCTCCTTCTCAGAACTCAGTGAGTCAGTGTTTGCTTTTACTGATCTCACAGGAGTCATCCCATCCTGGGTGCATCACTGCGGTGGAATTACCTACAAAACATCCATTCACTTATTCTACCTATCACCTCTATAAGCATGTCTCCTGACATTGATTTCCCATTCTGTCTCATAAGAACATGAAGATGTCAGATATCTATGCCAGCTAGACTGCACACAGAATTGCTTCTGCTATATTAACCAGTGTAATGTAGTGGTTTGAGTGTTGGACTATGACTGAGGAACCAGGGTTTGAATCCCTGCTTGGCCATGAAAACCCACTGGGTGCCCTTGAGCAAATCACAATCTCTCAGCCTCAGAGGATGGCAATGGCAAACCCTCTCTTGAGAAACTTGCCAAGGAAACCCTTGCCATAAGGTGGAAATGATTTAAAGGCACAGAACACACACACATGACATTACTTTTACTTTTGCACAAGAGGTGTCCATTATGTACCAGAAACAATTAAGTAGTTTGATACCAAATCATTAAATTGTGTGTATGTGGGCCCATAGTTTGATTTCTCCAGCTTGGAGATTGTAAAATCCAAATTCTTTAGACCCACTCTCAAAGTGCCCAGATTTGTTTCAAACGCCATTCTATAATTAGAAGTTGGCCTCCCAAAGTTGGAAACTAGAGTCTGGCTTGCCTTACTCAACTTCTGGCTGAAGCTGCTCTTCTGACTCTGTCCCATAGGCTTAGTTCCTCTTCTCCTTCAGGGTGGTTTTAATTCTATATGGATTCTA
The DNA here is from genome assembly GCA_026167975.1 of Phrynosoma blainvillii. Lineage (NCBI taxonomy): Eukaryota > Metazoa > Chordata > Lepidosauria > Squamata > Phrynosomatidae > Phrynosoma > Phrynosoma blainvillii. The sequence goes on from JANUYF010000003.1 coordinate 14,891,687, forward strand.
AAGTTTCTCCAGAAGTTACAGTGTTATGGATTTTCCTCTAGGTATCTTATCTCATTGAGTTTTGAGACAGCCAGACCAAGACTTAAACAACGTACTTTAGATATTGACTATCAACATGAACTTGTCCAAATGAGCAAACCCATACTAACCAACAGAACATCTTGTGTGTACAAGACAGCAAACTATATTTCAGTACTCTCATGCCATAGACACTGAAGGGCCTTTACATTAGTGCAATCCATGTGCTGGAACCCCACCCTTTCTGATCGCACATCTGCTTGAAGTACCAGGTAAGTGGAATCAAGTGTGTTGTTCTTTATTACCTTTTTTACTGTGATATCAGGAAAATCATGAACGTCTCTGTCTTCATTAATTTGAGGCCACTCAGATTCTTTTTATGTTTCCTCCCCTCTTTTTGATGTAAGTGAGTCAGTTACTTTTAGGGCTGCTAAATTTTATGCTAAATTATTTTACAATTTTAAAATATTGTTATACTTCTAATCAGAGACCAAAACAAAGACTTGATTGACGGATTGATTGTATGTCTTGTAGTATATCTTGATTTCATTAAAGCTTTTGACAAGGTCCTCCATGATATTATTGTAGCTGGTGAACTGAGGGCTAGACAGGATTACAGTTTAGTGGATTTGTAATTGTTTGGCTGACTGAACCCAGATAGGACCCACCAACAGTTCTTCTTCATCCTGGAGAGAAGTGACAAGCAGAATGCCTCAGGACTCTGTCCTGGGCCCAGTGTTGTTTAACATGACATAGGTGATGGAATGGAAGGCATGTTTATCAAATTTGCAGATGGCACCATATGGATGTGGGTATCCAATACTCCAGAGGACAGGATCAGAATTCAATATGACCTCTACAGATTGGAGAGATGGGCCAAAACTAACAAAATGAATTTCAACAGGAATAAATGTAAGGTACTATCTCTAGCCAGAAAAATAAAATGCCCAAATATAGGATGGGTGACACCTGGCTTGAAAGTAGTACAGATAGAAAGGATCTTAGGGCTTCAGTAGGCCACAAGCTAAACATGAGTCAACAATGTGAGCAGCAGCCAAAAAAACCTAATGCAATTCTGGGCTGCATCAATAGCAGCATAATATTAAGATCAATGAAAGTACGGTAGTAGTACAACTCTACTCTGCTTTGGTCAAACCTCACCTGCAATATTGTGTCCGGTTCTGGGCACAAGAGTTCAGGAACGATATTGACAAGCTGGAATGTATCAAGAGAAGGGCAAAAGTATGGAAACCAAGCCATTTCAAGAACTACTTTGGGAGTTGAGCTTGAGGAAAAGAAGAGAAGACTGAGAGATGACATGATAGCTATCTTTAAACCTCTAAAAGGATATCATGTACAAGATGGAGTGAGCTTGTTTTCTGCTGCTCAGGAGATCAGAAACATGGATTCAAATTACAAGAGATTCCACTTATATCATAGGAAGACCTTCCTTTTAAAAAAACCTGTAAGAGCTGCTTGACAGTGAAATAGATTGTCTTAGAATGAACTGCCCAAACGGCCTCTGAATAGTCATTGTTTTAAGAAAACTCTATAAAAGTAAAGGTTTTAAAACAGGGGTAGGCAACCTAAGGCCTGGGGGCCGGATGCGGCCCCCCGAGGCCTTTGGACTGGCCCCAGGCCGGTCCTGCCACCGCTGCCGCTACCCACCATAATGATATTGATTATTGTTGTTATTACTTGTTCTTGGGGTTTTCTTGGCAAAATCTCCACAGGGGTTTTGCCATGGCTTTTCTTATGCTGAGAGAGTGTGCATGCATATTTTTAATTTTTTTGTAATTTTTAATATTTATTTATTTATTTATTTATTTTTGGTGCTTCGGCCCCACAATTGTCTGAGGAACAGCAACCCGGCCCCCGGCTCAAAAAGGTTGCCTACCCCTGTTTTAAAATGAGCTTTCAGGAATATGCTATACAGATTTAATCAAAGTTTTAAAAACCCTACCTTTTAACCTTTCTCTTGTATGTTTTATTGTTTTTTTTTAAAAGATGAATAATTTCATTTTTATAAAAAAAAATACTGTAAGTCATCTTGAGTTCCATTTTTTGGGGAATGACAGCATATAAATAATGTGATGGTATTGCTAGCATGGTTTGAGTGTTGGACTATGACTCTAAAGACCAGGATTCCATTCCCAGCCAGTCATCAAAATCACTAGGTGACCTTACACAAGTCACATGCTCTCAGCCTCAGAGGATAGCAATGGGAAACCCTCTCTGAACAAATCTTGATAAGAAAGCCCCATGAAAGGTTTGCCTTAGGGTCACCCTCATGAAAGCAAACAACGTTGGTTTTTTGTATAATTTTACTTGTTGTCTTTCGTGAGCTGCCTTGAGTCCCATTTTGATATTAGAACAGCTCCTTTAGCTAAGATTTTACTCTTGATTTCTAGACAGGAAAACAAGTGTGTGTGTATGTGTGTTTTCAGACAATCTCTGAGCTGCTGTGGTTGGTATTTAGTGCATGATACTTCAAGACATCACTAGGAATCATCCCTCAGTTTCACATTTTTGCCTGGAAACCTCAGGGTCTGGGAAGATCCTGAACTTGCAAGCCTATCTGACCAGCACTCCATTGTATTGACTTCTGTGAGGATTGCCAGTGAATCAAAGCACAGGCCAGTCTGACCTCTTAAGGGCAGCTGAAATCTCCAGGAATCTGCAGGTGGGACAGCCAAACCATATAAATATAAACATCACCAGATTGATGTCATTGCATCAAGCCATTATTACAGGTACAGCTACAGCTACAGAGGTCAGTTGCAAACTTGGTAATCCTATGCACTTTGGAAGTGTCATTTATTGATATACATTATTCACAGATATTACTAGCAGAGTAAATTGTGAGCCACTGTGGCATAGTGGTTGGAGTATGACACTGGAGACCAGGGTTCAATTCCTAGCTCGGCCGTGAAAATCCACTGGGTAACCTTGGCCAAGTCACATGCTCTCAGCCTCAGGGGAAGGTAATGGCAAACTTCCTTTGAACAAATCTTCCCAACTAAACCCCATGATAGGCTTGCCATAGTATCACCATAAGTTAGAAATGATTTGAAGGCACACAACAAGCAGAAACTAACAAAGATCTAGAGTAATTACTGAAGAAAGTCAAGGAGGAAATTGCTAAGGTAGGCTTAATGATGAATATAAAGAAAACAAAAATAATGGCCATGGAAGATCTACAAGAATTCATCGCAATTCCTTATGTGCTATTATATTTATTGATGTTTTTAAATTATTGTTTATATTGATTTTAACTTGTAACTGATTTAATAACTTTTTAAGGGGGGGGGAGGGATGTGGGCAGTTGATGTATTGGTTTTTAACGCTGTAAGCTGCCCCGATTGACCTCAAAGGGGCGGGGTATAAATAAATTTTATTTTTATTATAGATGATGAAAAAAATGAAATAGTGAAAGAGTTCCCATTCCTTGGATCAACTACTGATCAGAACGGTGACTGCAATCAAGAAATTAGAAGAGTAAGATTGGAAAGGGCAGTAATGAAAGAATTGGACAAGATCCTAAAGTAAATATATAAATCTGAACACCAAAGTGAGGATTGTCCAAATCATTGTGTTCCCATCACCATTGTCCTGGATGTGAGATGGACAGTGAATAAAGCTGATAGAAAGAAAATAAACTAATTCAAGATGAGGTCTGGAGAAGAGTGTCTATTGCCCAATCTGTTCAACTTGCATGGAGAAAAGATCATATGAAGAACAGGTTTCAGCTCAAAAGAAGGAGGAGTAAAGATAGGAGGAAGAAACATCAACAATCTATGATATGCAGATTACATCATACTACTAGCAGAAAGCATCACAGACTTGGAAGAATCACTAAAGAAAGTAAAAGAAGAAAGCACAAAGGCAAGCCTAATGTTAAACAAAAAAATAAAATAAGGAACATGGAGGATGTACATAAATTCAACCTAGATAATGAGGAAATCAAAATAGTTTAAGATTTCCCATTCTTTGGATCAAACATTGATCAGAATGGAGACTGCAGGTAAGAAACCAGAGTAAGATTGGGAATGGGAAGGGCAGCAATGAAAGAACTAGAAAAGATCCTGAAAAATAAAGATATACAAGTGAGCATGAAAGTTAGAATCATCAAAGCCATGGTATTCCCTATCACCATGTACGGATGTGAGAGCTGAACAGTGAAGAAAGCAGATAGGAAGAAAATCAATTCATTTGAGATATGGTGCTGGAGAAGAGTGCTGAGGATACTGTTAGATGGCCAAAAAGACAAACAAATGGATCCTTGACCAGATCAAGCCTGAACTATCCCTGAAAACCAAGATGACTAAAGGTGAGGTTGTTGTACTTTGGTCACATTATGAGAAGTCATGACTCATTGGAAAAAGACAATAATGCTGGGGAAGGTAGAGGGCAGTGGAAAGAGAAAGGAAGAGTAGAAAGAGAGGAAGACCACATGTCAGATGGTTAGACTCAGAGAAGCTATGGCCATGAACCTGCAGGACCTGAGCAGAGCAGTGGAGGACAGGGGTCTTGCAGATGTTTCATCCATAGGGTCGCCATGAGTCAAGGTCAACTCAAGGGCTGGTAACAACAAACAACAACCTGATTGCAACTGAGGAAATGCAATTAAAAACCTAAAACTTTGCTCATATAAAGAAACAAATAAAATGAGGCAATTTGGGGGAGAAACGATTAAAAGCAATTGTGCAGTTGCCTTGGAAACGGGATGTGGGTGCAGCCAATCAGCAAAGTTGATATACTGTTTTGACATCCCCACGCATATTCCTAACATAAATAGCAACAGAGACCTAATAACAATAGGTTTTAAAGTGAGAAAATGATGTCATTTCAAATGTGTCAGTCATAGGAAACCTATGAAAGTGTTTCTTCTATCAAGCTGACATTAAGTACATGCTGTAATGGCTTCCTAAGTGATAGCAGACTTCTGACAGGCCATAAAGGAGATGAGTGATCTATAATTACTTCATAGCTTGCTCGGTGTCCTTTTGCATTTTTGAAGAATAAAATAAAATAAAATAAAATTTGAAGGGGGAAAAAATTAAATAAAATTCGAAAGTGTTATGAACAAATCAGTCCCAAAATATGCTGTCTATAGAGAAAGGAGAAATATTAATAGTATAGTTCTAAGCAGCACAGTCTTTAAAACTAGTTTCTAAACTTGTTACCTAAAAGGGATGCACTCTCAGGCTGCAATATGCACTGTAGAAATAATTCGGTTTGACACCACTTTAACTGCTATGGCTCAATGTTATGTGAGTCTGGGAATGGTAGTTTGTTGTACAACAAACTACCATTTTACATTTTACATTTGAGCTGTGGCAGTTAAAATGCTGTCAAACCAGATTATTTCTGCAGTGTGGTTGCAGTCAGAGGAAATGAACAGAGGAAACCATATAGGACCCAAAGCGGTTTACACCATATATTAAAACAATAGAGTTAAAACCAGCTGCACCAGGTATCAAGCAAGTTTTGAGCTTGAGTGAATGAAAAGGCAACAAAGGGTGAATCTACGTTGTAGAAATAATGTAGTTTGACACCTATAAGACTATGAAGGGAGTGTCTTCTGTTTGTATTGAGATACCTCCAGAGTCCAGACCAACTGAACTACAGCAGACAATATCCGACACAAAATGTAGGCCTGTGACTCAACCACCTCACCTTTTTATTTCTCTTTTCTTTCTCCTGCATGATTTTAAACATTTTTTGCCTGACGAAGCAGTCAGTGGAGCTTTGAAAGCTTGCAAAATGTGTTTTGTGCATTTTGGTTGACTTATAAAGGTATTTGCTGTTTGGTGGATTTTGTTTTATTTTGCTGTGTGGCCAACGTGGCTACTCCTGAATATATTTTTCTTGTCAAGAGAGGTTCTATCATCTCATTCCCTTTTTGCTGACAGACAATGAATGGCCTTCTCATTGGAGTTGGGGTAATGCAATAGATGTGGTGGTTCTTAATGTGTAGAGGTTTTAATATGTTTTTAATAGTTTTAAATGGATTGTAGTTAAAGCTTTTTAACTTTATTCTGACTGTTTTAACTCTATTGTTTTAATATATGGTGTAAGCCACCTTGGGTCCTCTATGGGACAAAAGATATCTATAACTATATCTAATATACAATAAAAAGAAACAAATAAATTTATAAATAAATATCCCATGGTTCATGGACTGGCTCACACTGCGCCTCAGGTTGCTGTCTCTTGCTCTGTGAGTATTGAGACAAGGTAGATGGGAAAAGAGTGTGCTTTGTCCCCTTGGCTAGCAACTTATAGCATTTCTTTTTTAAAAAATTATTTTAAATATGTTAAAAAATACTTGCAATTATAAGGATAACAAACTACAATGGTGACTAATTACTTTTAAAAGTAATTTGCCAAGTTATGGTGTAAGGATTAAAGCCTATAGGGCTTGGCTCATTGCAATATTTGGTGCTAGTCACTTTGGATGTACCCTTAAAAACAAACATAAGGAACAGATGTGGAAATAAACCCATGTGTTCTGCACATGTTCAGGACACTAATAGTGTATCACCAAATTATGTTTTCTGGAGAGATTTCCCCAAAAGAATGTGTGTGTGTTTTAAGAAAATCAAACCTATATATGTCAACATTTTGAAATGATATATAGATTCATAAAATTCCCAGGTACACAGATGGGTACTTAACTTTGCCTCTGTGGTGGGATTACAACACCCTTTCTGATACACTTAAAAAAAACAATGTTATCCCCCAAAGTTTTGCAATTCATATGGCTCACATCAGAATGGGTGCTGAGGCAGAAAGAATCTATGGCTGGAAAGTTTAAAAAAAGAAAGAAAAGGAAATAGCACCACATTAACAACAAAAATGAAAACAAAAGATCTGGAGAAAATAAAATGCCAGCTTTCACAGAATGGTACATTATGTTCTTTCATCATAACATAGACAACAGTCACCACCACCAGCATTTTATACCTGCTGCTTTAACTGGGGCTGCATTCACACTGCAGAAATAATCAAGGTTGACACCACTTTAATTGCCATGACTCAGTGCTATAGAATCCTGGGAACTGTAGTTTGGTTAGATATTAAGCTTTCTATGTCAGAGAGCTCTGTTGCCACAACAAACTTACAGACTCTAGGATTCCATAGCATTGAGCTGTGGCAGTTACAATAGTGTCCACCTGGATTATTTCTGCAGTGCAGATGCAGTCTCAGTAATTTTTCCTGGCCTGATCCCATCACTTGTTCTCCAATTGCTGGGAGAATGGATCTCCATCTCACCATGTAGCTGATGCCTGGTAAAATAGGTTTGGGGGGCAGCCACAATCATAATGTGTTGCAATTGTGATTAAGCATTGATTGTGAATATGGAACAGTTACAGATCAGTAAATCTAGGTAACCATTTTGTATGCACAAACAATACTTAGGACTATATCACACCAGGCTTGAAAAGTGGAAATAAAGCAGAATAGTAACATTTTGATCTTACCTTATCACATGACGCTGTGTCTGCCCAGTAGCTGGTCTGTAGTCCATCAGCTCCTGAAGTGCTCAGTTTCATTGACAGAGAAAACCTGTCAATTATCTAATGAGGCTGCCATGAACTATTCTGAAACACTAGATCTATACCAGGGGTGTGAAAAGTGCAGCACATGGGCTGCATGAGACTCCCCTGACCCCACTTTTGCAGTTCTCAAAGTCCCCCCAATTGTGCTGCCTTTTCACTATTGAGTGTGATGATGAGTTTCTCTCAAAACAGTTCTGATATGCAGGCAGTCACGTGGTGTGAGTGGGCATGATTCTGCTCCTCTCTCTCCTTCTCCTCGTTTTTCCCCAAGCAAGCACTATAAATAAATAAATAAATAAATAAAGGCATGCTGGAAAGTGGTTAGGGCAGGGGGATGGGGCTGTGGAGGCCAGTATGAGGAAGGCAGAGGCCATGATTATCAGCCCTGGTGGTGCAGTGGTTAAATGCCTGTACTGCAGCCACTCACTCATAGACCACAAGGTTGCGAGTTCAATACCAGCAGGGCTGAGGCTCGACTCAGGCCTGCATCCTTCCGAGGTCGCTAAAATGAGTACCCAGCTTGTTGGGGGGCAATCAGCTCACAGTTGTAAACCGCTTAGACATCCCATAGCGTGATATGAAGCGGTATATTAATGAAGCTGCTTTGCATAACAGAAGCAGCACCATTGTACTTTTGAAAAGCTGTGCAATAATGGGTGTCCCCAACCTGATATGTTTGCCAGATTAAGGGGATTGTGGCACCTTATGACCCTGGTGTGATATTCCCCACTCCTGATGGTGACACTATTGCCATGATCCTGGCTCTCCTCCCCACCTATTTGACTCAGCATCGCTGCATGGGGAGTGGTAGTGTATTCTGCCAACCATTGGACCCATGTAAATGATTTTACCCATGTAAATGATGCTTCCATCAGGTTTCAAGGGGAGGGCTGGGCCAGGAAAGGCTGATATAGTATACTGGCCCTTATTTATATTGTGCTTTCCCCCCAAAAAACAGGGATTTGGGAAGGTTTACAAATTAAAATTACATTATAGCTAAAAACTTACAAAAGATCAACATTTAAACAGAATTAAACTATTATTAATATAAAATTAAGTTTAAAATACAATTAAACTAATAATGATTAGTTTAAAAACATTTGCCTACATTCTACATCTGGTATTTTGTTGTGTGTGTATAAGTACATATTGTCTCCTGGCCTGAACTGCTTCCAGACCACCTAAAGAGCCAGCAACTGCATTGTCTGTTCAGCTGTGGACTGGGGTACAAGGAGGGTGACATTCCCACCCCTTTCCCACCAGTATGTGAGGCTGCAAGAAGAACTTGCAATCGAAGTCTTGCCTCTGATTGTTGCAGCCTTGCTTACAAGTGGGAGGGGATGGAAATATCCTTCTCCTTAGACCTCGATCATAAGTTGAATGCACCTTCTTCACCCAATGCAGCTGCTGGCTCTTTAAGTGGGGTGGAGTGGCATTTATACAGTCTTTCAGTAAGAATATGTAGTCGTACTGAATACAGAGCAGTTATGGATCATTAACTCTAAGTTATGAATCCATAACTGAAATGCTGAATGCTAGCCAATAATAATAATACAGCACTTTCTACCAGGGTTCAATTCTCAGCTCAACCATGAAACCCACTGGGTGACCTTGGGCAAGTCATATGCTCTCAGCCTTAGGGGAAGGCAATGGCAAACCTCCTCTGAACACATCTTGCCAAGAAAACCCCATGATAGGATTTTTGAAATGAAATGAAATGAATTGAAGTCATACAACAGCAACAACTTTCTTTAAATCCCTTTCTTTACAAATCTTAAGTTCTAAAAGCTTGTTGGAATTAAAAAAAAATCTTTGCCTGCTGATGGAAAGACATTAAAGAAGGGAATTCTGGCCTTTGTTGGTAGAGCATTCCAGAGCATAGGGACAACCATCAAGAAGGGCCTGTTTCACATCCCAACCAGGAATGCCTGTGAAGATTTTGGGACTGAAAGACAGGTCCCAAAAGAAATTATTTCAGGCTACTATTCTCTAAAGAGATTACTACATGCAGCTTTTAAACCATGGTTACACCCCTCCCACAAAGTTGCTTTGGTGACACTTATTGCATGCTGCTGCCTCTGACCTTTAGCTGCTCTGTCCCTGGCCTGAAGCCCCTGCATCCCTTTTCATTGGTAGGGGAAACCCATCAATGACCTCCCAATTGTGCAAGTCCTCAGATGTGAAACATTGCTGCTGGGGCAGTTGCGTGATTGCCAGTCATGTGGTGTCAGTGTCCCCTACTCTCCCCCTGTCCTCCTCGCTATCCCCAAGCAGCCTGATTCCCTGTTTTTTTCTCCATTTTTAAAAAATAGCTGACAGTAGCAGAGCTACAGAATTGCATGAAAAAAGTGGAAAAATAAATAAAAATAAAATATCCAAAGGGCATGCTGGGCATAAAACAGGGAGGTGGGCTAAGGCAGAGTCAGGAAGAGTGTGTGATGGCAGCCGCTGCCCCAGTTGCACAATTCTGAAGACATGCAATATTGGCTGCTCTCAATGTGGCATGTTCCTCCCCCCTTTATTATTATTATTATTTTACTAACATGATAGTTACGAGACAGGGCTCATGTAGTAAAGCCCTAAGTGAACAAGTGAGAAAGACGCCATCTATTCTGTCCTTAGAATTCCACTGCAGTGTGATGGTTAGTGCTGTGATTCTTAACAGGAACCGCCTAGGTGGTGATCTTGAAATTTAACAAACATTTAGGGAGAAATGAGTGAGCATTTCAGATTTGAGCAAAAGAACTGTGTCAGTATCTCACACCACCTTTATGATAAAATTTCCTCTTGTGGCACATAGCAAAATTTAGCCCAAACTTGAAAGGAACTATCCAAACTGATGAGCCTATTTTGGGGATCCAGTTCAGCTTTTTGGAGATCTCCTTTATGGTCAGGAAGAATACTCAGTACAAATTTATTACACTCCTAAAAGGGAAGTCACCACTCACACAAGGATATCCCTACCCATTACATCAAACAGCATTATCTAAAGCAGGGGTCGGTAACCTACGGCCCGTGGGCCAGTTCTGGCCCACCCCCACCCCACCCCGCTTACCAGCCCCTGCCGACCCCTGCTGCCACTGCTGCCGCCTGCCACCGGCGCTGCGAGTTTTGGCCGCCATGCGGCCGCGCGCATCACACCCGCCATTTTGCTTTTCAAAATGGCGGTCGTGATACATTTGCGCATGCACAGGAGTATTGCGCATGCGCAAACACGTCGTGGCTGCCATTTTGGAAAACAAAATGGTGGGCGCGACATGTGCGGTGGCGACGGCAGGGGTTGTGCGCAGTGGCGGGGGTTGTGTGCGCGTGAGCGTACGCACCACCATCCCCCCCCGGCCCGCCAGAAGGGAGGACTTCAGCGGACCGGCTCCCAGCTGAAAAAGGTTGCCTACCCCTTGTCTAAAGTCATGTTCTGTGGAGGTTCACTTGAACACATCTGGAACACTATGGTTGAGATCTTACATTCTGGTTGCAGGATGTAAATCTTCACACAAAAAATTTAGTAGCGGTTGCATTACACCATCGATTTGCTCAATGCTGGCACTGTGCAACCAACTGATTGTGTATCTACCAGTTTGCTGGCTTGTTGTTGCATTGTGTAATGGGGAATGCACAGTGGCAGTTTCTGCAATCCTAGTGAATCAAGTAGTACATTGAAATCATTGATGAATGCACCATCCAAGAATGCACAACAGCGTTGGCACTGATTGTACTTGCAGAATTTTGCATATGCAACTGTGAAACAAATAAGGATGATGCTCATTGGCCCCAAAAGTACAACCACATTCATAAGGGAACTTATTATGCTTAACCACAAATGGAAATTCAACCATAGTGTGATTGAGGACCCTGACAGACATGCAACATATATTAATGACAAGTTATCTTTTCATGCCAGATTGAGCAAATAGGTGTATCATTTTGAAATGAAGCCACTGCTGCCATTAAACAAGGGCTCTTCATTTCACATTTTTTTAAAAAAAGCTTCACATGTTAAATTTACAAACACATTAACTGTCATAGCAATCCATTTCTGAATGCTGACCAAATCTGTCATATGCTGCTGTCATAGCCTTCCTTCTGCACTGTCTTTGATTAATCTATATTACTTCTCCAGGAAAGCGTTAAGATGTTTCTCTAAAATGGCAATTATTTTATAAACCTATAAGATGCCATTTATTTTTACTTCTCTCTGAGTCAAGCTGTAACAGTCTGCAAGGGTTCAATTATCTTGTAAGAAGAAAATCTCAGCAAGGGAGGGGAAAAAACCCAGATTTCTCCAAGTGATTACCTAATCTAATAGAAAGAGACAATTGAAAATTTGGGAGAGAACAATTAGCCGTCAATTTTTAAGATTTGAAATATTCCTGAACTTTCCCCTCCCCTTCAGCTTTCTCAAAACTAATTTGTACTATTCCAAGTGAAACTCTATCTTCCCACAAAGTTAAACAGCATGTAATAAGGCCTAGCCCCAAATGAAATGTAGGTCATTTTTTTAACACAACGGTCCTGCTTTAAAATGGAATGGAGTTATATTTTGTATGCAAATAGCCACACAAAGAGATAATTTCCTTCCGATAGGCTTTGAAAGCCAGCGAGGCCTGTTAGCTTCCCCCCCCCCCCTTTAAAAGTTCAAACATGAAAATAATAGAGCAACCTTAAACTAACAAGTGCAGCAGAACGGAAGTGAGAAGATAAATGAGTCTGGGAAATTCGGTAGGTCAGGGAAACCAGGGCAGGGTAGAGAAGAAAAGGTGGTGGTGGTGGAAATCTCCCACAGATGTGGAGTTGACAAAGTGGAATCAAAAGATTTTTATACAGCTAGGGATTCTGATAAAAGCAACTTGAACATCTCTTTGTGTCCAGGAGGCCCCTTAGCCTGTTCTTTGCTCAGTGACAAAAAGTCAGGCAGCAGTTGTGACTAACAAACCACATAGTGCTTCTTTAATAGGTGTTTGTTCTACCTTGAGCTGGATCACACCCCAGGATGGAAAAACCTGAGCATCTTTGATTAGTGGCAGAGGAGAAAGCAGGGCCAATGGTTCAGTGGTGTAGTGGAGCCAGGGCATGCAGGGTTAGTGCTGGAGTGTTTTAGTTAGTTTGCATGATGATATCGTCTGCTTTCCCCAGCAATGGGTGGGACTCTCTTGTCAGTGAGTCAGGAAATCTGTTCCAGGTCTTGGGTAGCTTTAAAAGAGCTGTCCATGGTGTTGAAACTATTTGGTGGTCAGGTTCAGTACCTTGGACAGCTCCAGCAAAGCCTGGATTACATCCTGGCCCCTCTACACTCTACTAATGTTGAAGCCACCTGCCACCATTGGCTTTCCTCTTCAGGCTTTTCTGTTCCTGCTAAACAGTCAAGCAATCTTCCTACATTCTTCACACTGGATGGTAAGATGGATTTTGTCAAACACACTATAATACTGTAATGTGTTTTGGGGTGGATTAAGATATGCTGAGGGAGCCAGCATGGTATATTGGTTAGACCATTGGACTAGGATTCCAGAAGACCAGGGTTCAAATTCCTGTTCAGCCATGGAAAACCACTGTGTGACCTTGGGCAAGTCACACTCTTTCAGCCTTAGTGGAAGACAATGGCAGACCACCCTCTGAGCATATCTTGCCAAGAAAATCTCACGATAGGCTTACCTTTAAGCTGTCATAACTCAGAAATGACTTGGAGGCACACAACAAACAGCAAGATATGCTTGAAATTCTAAGATGGAGTGGGGAAAGTGTGTCCCACAGGCCACATGTAGCTCCTGGAGCTCTTTTTGGTGGACCTTGAAGCTTGCTAACCCCGTAATTTTTTTTTTAAAAAAGTTTCAGAGTGATTTGGGGGCAATTCCCCTGGCCAGAAATTTAATAGAAAGAGTTGGGATGTGTTTGTGCTAGCTAAAGTAGTTGTGGGCCCTTTCACTCAACACAGTTATGGCACTATGATTCCTCTTTAATTGTCGTGGCTACATTGTTTGGAATCCTGGGGTTTAAAGTTTGTTAAGGCACTAGAGCTCTGTGGCTGAGAATTCTGAAATTTGTTGTTGTTATGTACTTTCAAGTTGCTTCTGATTATGCAATCTAAGCTCACTCTAACATGGGGCTTTCTTGACAAGATTTGTTGAGGGGGTTTGCTGTTACCTTACTCTGAGACCGAGATAGTATGACTTGCCCAAGATCACACAGTGGGGTCCATGGCTAAGCAGGGATTTGAACCCTGGTCTCCCAAATTCTGTATCCAACACCCAAACAGCTTCACCACAGTGGCTCTTGAGAATTCTAAATACTTTCCCCGAAACTGTAAATCTACAGGATGGCAGCAGAGCAGTTAAAATGGAAGCATAGCTCTATATTTTTGTCCTATGAAAGGGTTATATATTTGCAGAGGGAAACTTTGGCCTTGTCCAGATATTTGGGATTTCAACTCCCAGAAGCTTCCATCAGCAGAGCCAATGGTAAGTGAATTAGTAGTTTATCTTGCACATCCTAAATACCCTAAAGGCCCCAGATCCTGTCTGTTCTTGGAAACTCAGAAGGATCAGCCCTGATTAGTACTTGGATGGGAGATTGCCAATGAATACCAGGTGCTGTAAACTATATTTCATATGAAGGAACTGGCAAAACTGCCTCTGAGGATTCATTGCCTAAAAAACCCCATGAAAGTCATGGGATCACCATGCGTTGACAGGTGACTTGAAGGCACATACATACACACAGTTTAGGATGTGTTAAGAGTGCCCTCCCCACTTTCCTAAACTCATTTGAACACCAAAGGCGCTAAAAAGAGGCTATCTTTAAAACAAGCTTCCCATGAGCATCAGAACTGTGTGAATTGGCCCTGAGGTAGATGATATTGCAGCTGGACATGAAGCTGCAGAACATGACACCAAGCACAATTCTCTCTGTATGCTGAGAGAGGCTTTTTTAAAAAAAAGTTTATATGGGAAAATGAATCCTGTATTGAAAGATCCTTTTGTTTGTGTCCTCAGATTCTAGGCTTGTCAGAAAACAGCCACAGATCCTTTCGAATTGGCCAGATTTGGCCCTCTTTAAAATCAGGCTTGAATGCCAAGCCTGTTCCCCTGAACTAAAATAAAAAAAAAATGCTGTGGAAAGCATTTGCTACAATCGGTCAGACCGGTTTGCTCAGGGAAATATTAAATTAGCTAGCTGCTGGCAAGAGCTGCCTTTTGAAGGCATGAAATTGAAGGGGGGAAAAAAGTCTCTCAGCTACCTGGGAGATCCTTTGTCAATGGCAAGAAGGGGCAAAGGGGGAATGCTCCGGGTTGCATAACTGGGTGGGGATCTTTCTGTCCTTAAGTACGATTCTGTCAGAACTCAAACTTGCCAAGAACAGACTTCTCCAAATTAGTGGTCTTCAATTACAGCACTTATCCCCTTCAGCTAGATTCAAGATCTTGAGTGAGAAATTGGAAGCAAGGGCCCCAACCCCAGAACAGGTGTTTAACGGGAAGTCTGAAAGGCAGCAGGTGTCCGCATGTGGAACCTTTCATATATTGATGGAGGGATTTAGTCAAAAGGCAAAGGTAGTTGTTCTTTCCTTCTGGCAGCTGTGAAAGGGAAAGGCGATCATGCTGAAACAAATGAGGAGAGCAGCTTCTGCCAGCAATAGGTCTGTGGGTATGGTGGCCAAGTATAGGCTAAAAAGAAGCACCAATTGGTATTCTAGCGGACAAAGACAGAATGGAATTATCTATGTTGCCATTCTATAGTTGACCCACTGACAAGGGCTTCCCTGTTCACTTCAGTGGAGAATCTGGCTTCATGCAGGCAAAAAGATCCTTTCATTCGAGTGAACAGGGAAATCTCAGGATTCAATAGTTCCTCATGTGCATGGAAACACATGCAGAGTTTCTGTTTGATGTGCATTTATTAACTCCAAGATCATTGACTGTCCATGCCTAATTAAACAGGCCATTGCCAGAGTCATCTATCCATATTTTGTCATCATTTTCATGTGCTGAAAGTAACATCATGTTGAGCTCAAGTATTACCAATTGCTTATTTTCTCTCCACAAGCTGTTATCTAGTGAGGCAACCATGAAGTATTCTGAAAGGCCTCGATCTACACCAGAGTGGTGAAAAATGCAATGTATGGGGTGCACAAGGCCATCTTGATCCCACGTTTGCAGTTCCCAAAGCCCCATGAAACTCCAAAAATTTTAAAAGACATTTTGAGCATGATTTTTCTGGCACTTTTCACACGAACTGTGCACCATATACCATGCAAACAAATGAAAACATGATAAAATATCTTCCTACCCTTACCTTGCCAGAACTCTCACCCTACCTCATCAGTATCTCAGTCTTTGGCCTGATTAGCAGAGATTGCCTGATTACCTCCTGATTACCAGTTTGCCTGATACAGTAATACCCCCATATCTGTGGGGGATACATTCCTAGAATTATTGTGGAAACATGAAACTACAGATAATAGCAAACCCTATTGAAATGAATGACTTTTGGTGGAAACATACTATAGAATTTTACTGCAGGACCTGGGAATGCCTAGAGAGAACACCTCTGTTGGTCTTCTAGTGTGACTCTGGGGTGAACGTCCATTGGAAGCACACCATAGATTGCACTGGAGGACCCAGATGTTGGTTAGAAAGCTAATATGTGAAACTTCAGGTACTGGTCCCACGGATACGGGGTCATATTGTATATAGCAAAAAAGCCCAAGGTATTTTGTCTTGCCATCACATGGTGGTGACTTGCTGATGGATTGACAGGCAATTGCACCAAGCATCAATTCAATTGCCCACTCCTACACTACTTGTTATAATTTTGTCCTCTTATTTGCTTCATACTACAAGGACTGTGGTTTTCCCTCTATCCATAATCTAGTCTGAACATGCCAGTAAATCACTTGACATTATATCACTTCAGTTACACTCTGAGCAAGGAAACATACATTTGAATGCTCACCCATGTCAACACACATACATTCACATCTACCACAAACACCTCCCTCTGCATAGAAGATAAATATGTAAAAATACTAGATCAGAGTCAGGGTGTATGTCCAATGTGGTCATTGGGCCTCACTTTGCTCCCTAAGCCCTTTGCACTCCAGAAAACCTTTGGTTGAAAAAACACAATATTTCAGAACAGCTGAATGTTGGGGGAAACACTCTGAAAAACATCTGAGCCCCTATAGGTGACTGGGAGTGACACATTGGGTGAAATTATACATTGCCAAATATAGTATAAGAGTTCTGCATGTGAGGATTCCTCTATGGCTCTGTTGTCAGGACCCCAGGACCCACCATTGCACTTTGATAGCTCTCCCATGGCGGTAACATTGATGGTGGAGAGTGGGAGGGGAATAGTCAGATACAGACTGTGGGCTGATGCAGATAGCTCCTAAGGGGCAGCTCTGTGCCACGCTTGGGAGCGCTGGATTGGGGCTGTGGCAACCATGTGTCGTTGCCTCAATCCACCTTTTTCCCTGCTCCCAAAAGAACTGGCAAATGCTGCTCTTTTTTGGAGCAGCAAAAAGCTGCCCTTAGAGCCGCCACCATGGCTCTTTTGTGTGGGTGTACATTGCACCAACAGGGAGCCCTGACGCCACATGCCATGCGGTCAGGTGCACAGTTTGACAGCAGCATCGGGGCAGAGTCATGGCAGCCGGCGTGTGGTCACCTCACCTCAACTCCACCCCAGGCTGGCCCTTTAGACTGGTCTGCATCAGCCCTGTGGCCATCTTCCATCAAGATCCACCGGGATCTTCTGGAGGTCTCAGCAGATGATGTCATCATTCTGGGTCTGGCAATTTGAAGCTGCCTTGAGTCCTATTTGGGAGAAAGGTGGGGTATAAATCAAATAAATTAATTTTTAAAAAAAGCTTAGCCAGATGCCTCTCCAATCCCCTCCATTCTCCATCAGCAATGGAACTGTGGGGGTGTTGGTGTTATCACAGTGCAACCATAAGTTGGTCATTGCAGAAGGTGGAAGGGAATACTGAAAGCTGCAGGAAAAAAAAAAGACATATGCCGGCAAAAGGTAGACTTTATGCCTGCATATGTCACTAACACAATGCCAGCCAATATAACTTCCTGTTTCCCAAAATGACAACCATAAGAGAGGACTGCAACTGAAAACTGGGTAGTACAACCCACCAAGCATGTGTACATCACAGTAAGTTATCATCCTCCCAGTCTATGGGGTAACATTTAGACATGGAACACATGTGTGTATGTATGCGTCTTCAAGTCACCTGTTGACTTATGGTGACCTCATAGGGTTTTCTTAGACAAGGTATATTCAGAAGTGTTCTCTACCATGAGATTTATAATTGGGAGTACTAGTACTTTGACTTTCTTCATTATCAACTCAGATTTTGTTTTTTTGCTTCTTATTGTCTCTGATTTGGGTGTTTGTGTGCATATATATGCATGCAGATCCCTTGAACTTCAGCTTTTTCAGTTGTGGTATGAGATCAAAGCAAGAAAGAATGACGAGAATGATTAATATACTCAAAAGAAAATGTTTGCTTCCAGTACATGTGACTTGGCATGTGACTACCAGCTTTTTAATCTGCAAGGTCAGAGTTAGATGCTAGGGGTGAGGGTGGGGGAATGAATACATATCTGGGCCCATTTCCAGGGCTGCACCTGGTATCAATAAGACCTGAATTGTCTTTTGTGAATAGGTAAGGACTTCCCAATGGTACTTTATTTTCTTCCTTCTCTTCTTTTTCAGCTGTACTGTTTAACAGTTTCCTAATCTTTTCCTGCTCTTTCTTTGTAAGCCATTTCTCTTTGAAATAAGAATGATGCTTCCACTTTGCAAAGCTAAGACCCATTCTATAATCTTTTGCGTTCTGATCCTAAGAACATATTTGTCAGCCAGCGATATAGTACATGTGTTGCTGAAACAGGTGCGCTCATCCTCCAGTGCATGTGGAAAGTAAAAAAGAAGTGACAATGTTCATTAATTTAGAAATAACATTGGGGAATATACAATACAAGACTTTGTTGAATATACAGTGATTCAAGACTTCCAATACTCAGACACCTGGGACTGGAGAGATGAAGTTGGCTATTTGGAGCTGGTATCTTGTTAGTGACTTATGCATATGTAAGTTCTTTTATGGAAGTGGCTAGACATTTTTGTTTGGTGCAGAAGTCCATATTTAATTGAAGGTTGTGGAAGCAGTTTCATATGTCATGCCATTCTGCATGGGGTCTTATTGTCCATTCCATATATAGATGTGCATTGCTTATTGTAACCATGCCTTTCAGATTTGTTTGCACACTCACTTGTGAAACGGTGCAATTCACTAATGCTTAATCATCACATAACTCTGTGAGTGTAAAGCTACATACTATCATCTTGATATAGTGTGGTGTAATATAATGTGGTACCATGGCCTAAATACCATAAAGGTACTAGATCCCATCTGATCTTGGAATTTAAGCAGGGTCAGCAGTGAAAGTGGTATCAAAGTGCTGTAATTGTGTAGTGTGAAAGAGACAATAGAATCCTAATGAAGAGTGTAGGGATTTGTGTGTGTGTATGTGTGTGTGTAGGGGAATAAAAAGAGCAAAGGACTGGGACAATACACATTTCCAGAAGAAGGAATGACAGAGGAAGGAATATGTGAGCAGAAATGAGGTGGGATGCAAGTAGTCACATTTTGGGAAATGAAGAAAGACAAGAGACTTAACCAGGTAGGTTCAAGGTCAATTTGTTGGTGAAAACACCATCACTGGATATGGATGGTGGCTGGGTTTTGACCTAGACATCCTTCAAAAACAGCAGTGCACTTTTTTACCACCTCTGGTCCCTTCTTTCCAATTTCACCCAATCCCTTGTCTCCTCTTTCATTTGAGGCTATTTGCAGCTATGGCCCACAATCGTCAGGCAATAGTGCCATTATGTGCTCCTTTAACAAAAGAGTTCTGAGATCATTTTCTAGCAACTTGAAGATGGACAGGATCTCCTCCTATTACCTAGACACATTTTCTTGCTCCTTCCTGGTGATTTCTTTTCTTGTGCTTGAGGAGAAAAGTGCCTCACAGAGGGGCGACCTCTTTCACGGTTGAGAAAGACCTTGTGGTGCACACAGGAGGGGTGAGGGTCAGGGGTGAAGAAAAGACAGCAGAAAGAATGAAGAGAGACCCAACAAACATTGCAAGTAAAAAAAACCTCCTTCTGCACAAAATTCAAGCTAGCTTCTTTTGGGCACACTGTAAAGCTGACATAAGGCTTCTTGTTGGGAAATCATTCAATCAGAAAAGAAATAGTGGAACTCATATTAGGTCACTATTGCATGCTGATAGAAAACATGGAACATCTTAAACAGTAGTGACCATTTGAGGGTTCATGCTGCTAATGGTATGGGCTGAGCTTTCCACATTGTTTACTTTATTTATGTTAGCTATTATTGTTATCATTACAGGATGAGTCTCTTATCCAGAATTCTGAAATCCGAAATGTTCCAAAAACCAAAACTTTTTCATGGGTGGCCAAGATAGTGACACCTTCTGATGGTTCAGTGCACACAAACTTTGTTTCGTACACAAAATCATTAAAAGTTTAATATAAAATTACCTTCTAGCTATGTGTGTATGGTATATATGAAACATAATCTTGTGTTTAGACTTGGGTCTCATCTGCAATTACATACGTATATGCAAATATAGGTATTCCAAAATCCAAAAAAATCTGAAATCCCAAATGATTCTGGTCCCAAACATTTCAGATAAGGGATTGTTGCTAGCTGCCCTTGAGTCAACCTCAGCTCATAGTGACATCTTCAAGACCTCCTGACCTACACTGCTCTGCTTAGGTCTTATAGATCCAGGCCCATGACTTCCCTAAGTGAGTCTAACCATGTGGCATGCAGTCTTCCTCTCTTTCTACAGCCTTCTACCTTCTCTTGCATTATTATCTTTTCTAATGATTCCTGCCTTCTCATGATGTGGCCAAGATGGCCTCAATTTAATCATCTTGGCTTCTAAGGAGAGCCCAGGCCTGATCCTCAACCATTATCCATTATTATTATTATTATTATTATTATTATTATTATTATTAAGCCATAACTAAGCAACATCTTTTGCCCTAACTCCTCAAGGCCACCCTAACAGCCAGCAGGTGACAGGTGTTTTATCCAGCTGCTGATGGGGGCCCAAGGAGGATTCCAGCCTTCTCTCACCACTGAGTGAGGCTGCAACAATCAGTAGCAGGGCTCCTGTCACAATTCCTCATGGCAGCCTCATTCACTGATGAGAAAGGGTTGGAAATGTAATCCTCCTCATGTCTCAGTGAGCAGCTGAACAGACCTTCTTCACTCAATCTCATGGCAGGCTGTTAATTAAGGTGGGCTGAGGGAGCTTTTAAGTAATCTTACACTAAGGGACATGGTGGCTTAGTAGTTAAGGCACCAATTATGACAACCGTAAAATTGGAAGGTTGGCAGTTCAAGGCCCAAGCACCACTTGATGGAATGAACTCCCATCTCTAGTCCCAGCTTTTGCCAACCCAGGAGTTCAAAAGCAGGCAAATGCAAATAGATAAATAGGTACCACTTTGGTGGGAAGGTAATAGCTTTCCAGGCAATCATGCTGGCCACACAACCATGAAGTCATCTTTGGACAATGCTGGCTCTTCGGCTCCGTAACGGGGATGAGCACCGGCCCCTACAGTTGGTTATGATTAGGCATTCATTTCAAGGGGAAATCTTTATCTTTTTACCTTTACATTAAGACTACATAGTTGTACTGAATAAGGAACAGTTGCAGATCCATAATTCTAGGTTACTTACCCATTGAATGCCAGTCTTCGTTATTATTGTTATTATTATTTATTTATAATTCCAGGAGCAGAAACCCCGACCTACCACAGTTGGTCACACATCCTTTAACCCAGATTGCTGCCATACTGCAGACTTAATTCATACTGACACTGCTTTAACTGCAATGGCTCCATCCTATGGAATCCTGGGATTTATAGTTTGGTGGGGGGCACCCGAACTCTCTAACAGAGAAGTCTAAATTGCTCCCAAAACTACAAATCCTAGAATCCCATAGCATGGAGTCGTGGAAGTTTAAGCAGTGTTAAATTCTGCAGTGTAGATGCAGGCCTAGTCTCAAATGTCTAATCCAAAAGCCTTTTGGGGAAAAAATTGTTCTCACCTTATACAAAAAGTTGATCCACATTGGTGGGAAGAGGCTGAAATCAGCAGCTGGACAGACATCCTTCACTTGATATGACTGCTGGCTACTAGGGTGGGCATGGGAGGTCAGGATAGCAGATGTCACTGAGGGGCTAAGCAGACGGGCGGCCATGGGCCACGCTGGAAAGGTGCGCCACGGGACCGAGGCATCCCCATGCCTCGATTCTGTGGCACACCTTCGCCGCGCCTGAAAGGAGCGCTAAATTAGCGCTCCTTTCACAAGTCAGCGAAAGTGCGCCACAAAAGGCTGCGGCACACTTTCGCTGACTTTTCCGCCGCAGCGCATGTAAAGGCTGCGGCGGGAGGTCCTCCTTGGAGCGCCGGCTGTGTGGTGGGCCGGCTGCTCCGAGGATGACCTCAGGAGAGGGATGGGGCACCAATCGTGCGGCTGCCCCTCCCCTTCCCTGCCCCCAAGACGGCCTTTTAAGCCGTCTCCTTAGGCCCTTAGTAATGCATAAGTAACTAAATAATCAATGTAGAATAAAGAGGTTTTTAAATAAAAAACAGGTGTGTATTTAAAAGTAAATAGCTGCTTTAGGTCCCAATCCTGGAAGAAAAGTGGGATAATAATAATAATAATAATAATAATAATAATAATATAATGCCCCAAAGAGCCTTTAATGAAAAGCCATGTCTTGACCTGATGCTGACACAGACACAGACACACACAGAGACATGCACATGTTGGAACCAGTCAGGCCTCCAATGGGAGGGCATTCCGGAAGTGAGATGCCACAGCTGAAAAAAGCCCCCTCCTGTAGACCCACTGAATGATTTACTAGATCTACAGTTAGTTAAGTTCCATTGATTCAGTGGGTCTAATGAAGCTGAGACTAGCCCTTGGCGTTAGCCCAGTGCCTTTTCATCTATGTAAAGTGGGCCTTTGGTATCCATTGGGGTTTGGTTCCAGGACTCCCCAAGGATACCAAAATTTGTGGATGCTCAAGCCCCATTATATACAATAAAATGGTGTCCCTTATATAAAATGGCAAAATCAAGGTTTGTTTTTGGGATCACTATTATTATTATTAGGAATATTTTAAATCTGTGGGTGGTTGAATCCATGCATGCAGAATCTGTGGATACGGAGGATCGACAGTATGTTTTGTCATGCTCATGGTATTGCAGGAAAATCTCTCAGCCTCCTTGTCTCTCTTGGTTTCTCTCCCCTTCCCCCATCTCATCCTTGAGGAGACAGACACTGTTGAGAACCCCAGCTTTAAATGGTTAGAAACATTACTGCAGTATCTCAGCTGGATGGGAAATCTTAAGGAGCAGCATCAAAATAAAATATGGTTCAGATTATCCCTATAGGCTTTCAAAAACAGTATAAAAGAAAGAGAGGTGCAGGCTGTGCTCCTTTATTCAGAAAAGGTGTAGTCCTGTCATATCCACTTAGAACTTCAGTCATGTTATTTTTACACCTGCATTAGCAAAACCCACCACAGCTCCCCTCCTCTCACATATGGAGAGTTGCTAAGCTTTCAGCGGGAACTCAGGACCCCCTTACTATGCTGTACCTGGTGTGCTTTTTACTTTGTCAAAGATGTTGTGGACTTAAAAAACAATGATATTAAAGCAGCAACAACAAACACATAGCCCACCTGGTGAAAACATGAAACATTAAAATTGACAGTTGAAGAAACACACGTCCCCACATGCTAAATCCCTCTCTGTCAGGCACACCCCATGTACATTCTTCAATGGGTTCAGTTCTTAGGAGCTCCTGTGTTGACTAACGGAGGTGGTATGATGCAGAGAACAGGGGAACATATCTTTCTATCTAATTCACTGGGTTTATACACAGCAGGCCAAAGCAGATAAGACATTGTGGTATGTGAAGTACTTTGGGAATCTGGGAAAGCTCCAGATTTTGTCAGAGCCCTGGTTAGGAAGGTCAGAGTTACTAATGGAAGGATTTGTTAGTGTCACTAGCAAAGACAATAACAATATTAACTTGTATCCCAGCTTTCCCCTAAAACTAGGGGTGCATTTATGCTGCAGAAAGAGTGCAATCTGACCCCACTTTAACTGCCATGGCTCCATTCTACAGAATCCTGGGATTTTTGGATTTGTGAGGCAGCAGCACACTTTGGCAGAGAAGGCTAAAGATTGTAAAGCTACAAATCCCAGGATTCTGTAGGATGAAGTTACAGCACTTAAAGTGGTGTCAAATGGCATTATTTCGACAGGGTAGACACACAGTAACTTGCAAAAATTAAAACAAGTATAGATAAAGCATGTATAAGCAAAAACATACAAAAGCTTATTGTTAATATGCGACTAAACTGTCCATAGAATTAAAACTATTTGAAACATTAAAAGGACAGCAGATAAAAATCAATAGAACAGCACATTATTTAAAAAACTTCTAGCCAGTTCCTAAAAGCCTGTCAGAATAGAGAAGTTTGTAGTCTACTAAGACTTCAAGATCCTTATCACATGCACTGCTTTCAAGCCAAGTGTCACTCATACTATATGTGTACATTTCATTTTTTCTGCCTAGATGTAGTACCTTACATTTTTCTCTGTTGAAATTCATTTTGCCAGTTTGGGCTCAGACCTCTGTCAAGGTCATTTTGAATTCTACTCATGTCCTCTGGAGTATTAGCTACAACCCCTTGCTCCCCTCCCCAATTGGTGTCATCTGCAAATTTGATAAGCATGCATTCTATTCCATCACCTAAGTCATTTATAAAAATATTAAATAATGGTTTTTTTTTTTTTTGTGGGCTTTCTTGTGGGCTGGCCGTGAAAGCCTTCGACTTCACAAGGTCAAATAACTTCTTCAGCATGAAGAGTAACAATTGATGAATACTCTCTAGGGACCTTATCACACGCGGGCCACAAAGCGATAATAAACCGAAATAAGAATAAATCCAGTACTATACCGAAAAGAACCAAAAGAGCCGCATCAATACGTAAATGGCTATCACACACAATTCCAGTCGTTGCGCAATTATTGCGCTTCCAAGAAAGTGCATTCTGGGCACGTATTTTCCGTTCACACACAAGTGGTACATTCCGGTAAAGGAGAGGACATGTTTACCCGTTTGTTGTTCTGTTTGTTGCCCGATCTAAACAGGAAGTACACGCCATAAGATGCTTCCTTGCAGACCTATGAGAAATCTTGCTAGGAACCATGGGTCATGATGGGGAAATGCTTCACAATACGTATTGCCTGTTCATATGCATTTCGGACTGGCGGTAAATGCGCAATGATTCCGGTAGCGCAATTGTACTTCCTGAAGAAACTGAAATTCAAAAGATCTCAATTCGTTGCAGATTTGTTTGGGGTTCTGTCTAGAATCTTAACGGTTCTGTGCAACGTTGTGTGAACACACGGAAAAATAATACGTATTAGGACAGGATTTCTTTTGGATTCATTCTGCTTTGGACCCCGTGTGATAAGGTCCTAGATTTGGTCTGCCAACCAATTACAGAACCAACAAACTATAACTTTGGTCCAAAACACACTGCAGAAATAATCCAGTTTGAGACCGCTTTAACTGCCACAGCTCAATGTTAGAGAATTCTGGGAACTATTGTGAGACATTTTTGTGAGAATTGTGAGACATTTAGACTTCTCTGTTAGAGAGCTATGGTGCCACAATAAACTACAATTTCCAGGATTCCCTAGCACTGAACTAACCCCCTCTGCAGACCAGGGCGTCGGGGACGCCCTGGTCCGGAGTGCCGGCGGAGCTCAGCCTTCACACCACGGTGCTCCTCCGGCGACTCTAAAAGGAGCACCAAATTGGCGCTCCTTTTAGATGTCAGGGAAAGTGCGCCCTAAAAGCGGCGGGCGCACTTTCCCTGACTCAAACGCTGCGGTGCGTCTGGTCGCCGCGGCGTGAGGTCATCCCCGGAGCACCGGCCGTGCGGAGGGCCGGCGACTCCGAGGGCGACCTCAGGAAGAGGAAGGGGCGCTGCTCGTGCGGCTGCCCCTCCTCTTCCGGGCCCGGAAGATGGCTCAATTAGCCGTCTGCCGAGGTCCTAGGACAGTTAAAGTGGTCTCAAACTGGATTATTTGCGCAGTGTGTTTTGGACCATTGTCTGGTCCACAGTTCACCAGCATGCCTGCAGGAATATCATGGGAAACTGAATCAAGATATACTACACCCACAGAACTCCCTGATCTACCAAGCTTGTAACTCCTTCAAAAGAAGAGATATCCTTACTAGTAGCCATTAAGGGCTCCATACTCCATCAATTTATCCCAGCCCCTTTTAAAGTAATCTAGGTTGGGAGCCATAACCACATTCTGTGGTGGTGTATCCCAGAGTTTAATTAAGCATTGTATATAAAATAGTTTCTTTTCATTTGTCCTGAATCTTATACCATTTAGCTTCCAGGTTCTCATCTGGTTCTCCTGGGGTGGTTGTTCAGTCCCTTGATCAACTTTTCTGATTTTTTTCTCTCCAATTCTCCAATTTCTGTTTTTAGATCCATTAAGCTGAACTATAGAGAGACTTCCAGATCTCATCACACATGGATTTCTGTAAGGTCAGTATGATATTGGTTGTTTTATTTTCAATTATTTTTCTAATTTGGCCCAATAAGGAATTTGCTTTTTTAAAAGAAACCACTTGTTGGATCAACCTTTTCATTGAATGTTCTATCACAACTCTAAGATCCTTTATTCTTCAGTCATTGTCCACTCAGATCTCATCAATGTATATGTGGATTTGGGATTCCCTCCCCCCTTCCTCAGCTGATGTCCTCCCATCCTTAAGCCTCTTCCATTTTCTCAAGATAGAATCTCAGCTTGTTTGTCTTATCCAGTCCCAAAGTGCCATGTGTACCCATGGAATTAGATCAAGGATGAACAACTGTAAGGATCTGATGGACAGTTTTCTCCCCTGCTGCATAAGAGCTGCATAAACTGCCAAGAAATGAACAAAATAAAAGTGGTCATAAATCCATTTCTGGGTTTGTAAAACAGGTTTATTTTCATGTCAAACATTACAGGGAAGCTCTGCAATCTATTTTAAAATGCATCAGTCCTCCTGAAGGCTTCTGGATGAAAGGAACCTTCCTTTTCTTCTTCCCCTTTTTCTTCTTCTTCTTCCTCCTCCCCCTCTTCCCATCCTCCTCCTCCTCCTTAGGCCAATAAAAGGACAATTTAGGGAGTCTGAAGCGGTTAAGGGCCACTAAAACAGATCATAGTGTGCCCACTCTTGAATCAGATGATGAAGAAAAGAGGTAGATGATATCACACTTCACCTCTAGGGAATGAAAAGGATATTCAAAAATACATATTTTTTTAAGTTGACAAAAAGGTTTGTTGAGTGTCAGGAAACCCCAAGGAGAATCTTCACGGCTCACACTTTGGAATTTTTTCTCACTTTGGGACTAATTCTGCACAAAAATTTCAAATAGTTGTTCTGCATAGAAAACAGCATTTTGTCTGCAGGATACAGCATTTTCGGTGCAGAAAAATGTGTTCCCTGAGTTGTTTTCTATGCAAAACCAACTTTTTTGTGATTCTGCACCTCTGCTCAAAATAGCCCCCAAATGGGAAAGATAAGTTTTGTTTTGTTTTTGTTTTAAAGAATTTTAAACTGTAAAATTTTATTAATGTAATGTTTTTAATTGTTTGGATTGTTTAATTGTTTTTTAAACTTTGTATTTTTAATGTCTTCTACTGTTTTAACTAATGTCCCTAAATGAAACTGGCTTTCTCCCAGAGCATGTTTTGCTCTGTGGGTGGGAAAACCTAAAAAGGGGCTGTTCTCACCAGCTGAGTTCAGAAAGGGAGGGACAGCTGGAGGATCTGCTGTTGCCAGGAATAAGGATGAAGCCCTTTTCATCTTGAATTAGGTAGTAAAAATTTCAGTTATTTATTTTTGGAGAGGAAAGGAAAGGTGAATTTCCAACACTCTAGTTTCTATTATATTTGATATTGTGTGCCTTCAAGTCATTTCTGACTTTTAGCAATACTAAGGCTATCATGGGGTTTTCTGGGGCTGAGAATGTGTGACTTGCCCATGGTGAATCAGGGGATTTCCATGACCAAACAGGGAATTGTGCCCTGGTCTCCAGAGTTGTAGCTCAAACCACTACACCATGCTAGCTGTCATTGTATATTATAAATTTCCATTATATATTTTCACCTATTTTGTATGTTTTTTTTGTGTAGGTCTTTAAAGTTTGGATCCAAGGATGCAATATTGCTGAGCAGCATATAGAAGAGTGCTGTAGTTTATCCTTGGACACACTGAACTTTGGGATTGCATAGATGTGTTCAGTTTAGTTTGCTGTAATTTTTATTTGGACTTAACCTGTGACTATCTTTGCAATAGTCCTTGGCCCCACCGAACCCAGAAAGAGGACCACATGCAACATGCATGCAGCTCACATCCTTTACTACTGAACTCTGACCTAGAATCATAGATTTGGAGGAGACTACAAGGGCCGTCCCCTGCCATAAAGGAATACACAATACCTGTCTCCATCTTTTCCTAGCTTGCCACATTCCAGTGTCTTTTGATGGCTGCAACAATGGCTGGGATTCACAGAGGATAGGGCACCTTCCCTTTTGTACAGGCTTCCACTCCTGCAAACATAAATGGAGTATGTCTCACTGGATCAGGGCGATTGGCACCTCCTAACAAAACAGCCAGCCAGTCTGATCATTAACCACCACGCACTGCCTTCAACAATAGTATGTATGTCAGCAAGGCTAGAATTTGGCCTACTATACACTGATGCCGAACCCAACATGGAGGAGATTCAGGCAAAACTCCCGTCGAAACTCGGCAGGGATCTTTTGCCTCAGTCAGCTTGAGGATGAAAGCCACACTGGAGGAGAAAGGGATGTTCACCTCTAATTAGCGCATTGTAGCAAGACTTCAACCAGTGGTAGGTTAGGTCATCTCAGATGAGCGGAAATAAATCTCAGGCTGGAATCGTTTTTTAATGAATGCCTCACAATTGGCTCTCCAACCAGCTTAGATAATAATAATTGATACCGAGTTCTTGTCAAGCCAGGCATGTATAAATGAGACCCTTCTTACACAAGAGACCTGCCTATTCCCAAGGGTAAGTCACAAGTGTGAATAAGCCCTGTGCCAATCAAGGCAGGGAAACCAGTGTTAGGGATGTACACCATACTGAGAGAAGGCATTCAAGATTGTCTTTTCTTGCCATGGGTGATAGGGAGATTGCTCACAACTGTAGCTTGCATCAGGGCTGTCACCCACCCTGAA
Organism: Phrynosoma blainvillii; assembly: GCA_026167975.1. Lineage (NCBI taxonomy): Eukaryota > Metazoa > Chordata > Lepidosauria > Squamata > Phrynosomatidae > Phrynosoma > Phrynosoma blainvillii. Next base: position 14,920,684 of record JANUYF010000003.1, read on the forward strand.
GGAAGAGATTGCTGGCAACTGTCCATCTTTGTAAGACAATGGGGCTATCGTGGCATTCTTCTGGGAGACCAGGATTATGTTCTGCACTATTCCCTTTGTGATTGTCAAAGCCAGTCTTAGCTCAGTAAGAACTGACATTTCTGTAACCTTGAGTGAGTAAATTGTAACTGGCACTCGGCTTCTTAAATCTGTGCATATTCTGCAGCCCTAGGAGCTGTTAGCTGTCACAGTTTTGTACTGCCAGCCCAGAGTTTATGAGGTTCGATGTTACTATTAGTTACAAGGGCTTTCTACTCACTGGCATCAGTCACTTAGATCAGGCTGTCAAAAGTTCTTGTGTTTGAGCAGTTGGCCAACCTTTGAGGTTGTTAACACTGCAGGTTTCAGTAGAGGCTATGCAGTCTTCCTGCATCCTTTGCTTCTGCTCAGGTCAATTCAGTTGCCTTCGAGGAGGGCAAGAATCACATCTTACCCTGCCAGAAAAAAATCAAAGACTTGGTGAAAGCAGTATAGAGTTTTGAGATTCTGGGTTGAAGGTTCTCTCACAGTTCCATTACTGTCACAGGTATGTTTGATCAGGACATAGGAGGGGACCTTCTTGGTGGTTGTGGTACTCCCTCCCACAAGAAACTATGCAGGCCCCCACTCTGTTTTCCTTCTATAATAATAATAATAATAATAATAATAAAATTTTATTTCTATCCCACCCCTCTGCGGCGCAATCAAGGCGGCTTACAGTTTAAAATTCCATAATTACATATATGTATCAATACCCTAACCCACCCACCCCTTAAAATAGTATTAAACCAAAGAGAATTAAAACATGCAGGTTAACATACAATAACATATTTCAACAGTCACAGCAGCAGGCAAAGACCTCTTCATTTAGACAGGTTAAGCACTGGTGCTTAACTAGCTGTTGTGAAAGGCTTTTTAATGCAGTGTGTGTGTGTGTGTGTGCTGTCCATCTTTCTCATGCATTATGTTTTAAGTGCATTGAAACTATTTTTAATTCAGTGTTGTTTTAATCTGATAGTTTATTTAATTGGTTTATATTAGTTCAATTCAGTTCAGTTCAGTTCAGCTTCAATTGCTTTAAAGTTAAACCATAGATCATTCGCACAAATATCAAAGCACAGTTATGATATAAAAATAGACAAGGTGCAATATAAAAATTCAAATGCTGTTTCTAATTAAACTAAACTTATCCATAAGAATATTTTGCATATTTTGTACAAAATATACAAAATAAAGGCATAATTCAATAAAACTTCAGACTTTGGGGAGTGCCTCATTATAACATGCACAGGCCTTAGTTAATACCATTAAGAAAATTGCCACTCTTCTAGTAATACTAGAATCTTTATTAAAAAGCAAAAATTCTATTTTTTGCTGGATGGACCAATTATTTCTATTAGATAACAACCCTTTAAGGTATTTTTCTCTAATTCGCTTTGACAGCAGGCAGCTAAACAAATAGTGAGGAGTGCCTCAATTTCATCCAGACTGCAGTGGGAGTAGCGTAGATGGTAAGGGAGATTCTTGTGTAAAAAATGCACATACAGGGCTGAGATCCTGCATTGTGTAGCTATGACATTTTAGTTATAATATTGTAGACATGTAGCTATGCTCATTCTCCTGACCCAACACCTGAAAGCCACTTGAAAAGCCAGTCAGCCATCCCTAGTGATTGACTTCTGTGGTGCTGGTGGGAGAGGAACTGCAGGTTGTCGTGACCAGCTCCCTTCTGCCAGTGAGCTTGCTGGTGGATTAGGACTGGTCATGTTGTCCTACTGTGCCCCACTCACCAGCCCCACAGAACTCCATTGCTTGGGATGGCTGACCGGTTTTTAAGGTAGGTTTCAGGGGCATTGCTAGTCATGGCAATGCTGTCACAATGACAGTGGTGAATACAAAACAATTACAAGATCATTTGTCTAGTTTATAACATTGCAACTACCCAAGAGGATACCAGGTACACTTTATTACAACTGATTGTAGCGGTTGTCTGTCTTAATTTATGTTCCAAGTCACTTTGGGTCTTGCACTGGGAGAAAGGGAGGATTAAAATGCACAAAATAAAAGCCTGACATCTATAGATTAATCCCACCTCAAGTAGATCCATTGAATCTCCTGTTATACAAGTCAATACTTGTATAAATGTAATTGCTCCAGAGGATCTGCCTTAGGTGGGAATAACAAGAGCATCTAAATGAAATAAACAAAAACTTTATTTTACATGTCTATTATGCAAATTTAGCTTGTTTATTAGTCATGCGATAACTCATTTGAACACTGGCCAGCCAAAGATACCCCAGGGCTAGAACAGCTCCCAATGTTTCCAATGCTTTGGGCTTTCTAGTTTACTCAAAGAGAGTAAGAGACAACATAATCAACACTGGGAGGGGGGGGGGAAGAGATTCCCCATTGATATCAATGGGATGTATCACCACTAAACCTCCCCCTCCATTATACCTGTCATTATTTAAGATAAAAATGGAGCTATTACACACTATGCAGAAACACAATGACGAGAATTCTGTTGGTGACATGTGCAGTTGTAAGTTGTGCTACACCTGTGCAGCAACTTTTGTGGACAATGTGGAATGGACATATCCAGCTTATGATGGTGGGAACACAGTTCTATATGTGGAACTGTCTCAGATGGGCAATAATCTACCTAGCATAGTGTCTCCAAATGTATTGCACTCTGCCTCTTTGCATTGTGCATTGCACAATGAGGTGACAGTTATGCACATTCACTGTTTCTCATATATTGTGCTATAATGGTATTTGTCATAGCTCACTCTCTGAAATCACTTGAATCTGACAAAGAGGAGTTTTTGATTTTGACAAGTTACTCACTCCAGATGTCTCCTTTCTCAAATCTAAGAAACTGGTGCTTGGGAAGACACCTCCACCCTTTGAAATCTGGTGAAGAGACAAGGAAAAACTGCATAGGAACCATTGGTTAAATAGAAGACACATCTATTTCTATAATTAACTACTTTATATCCAGAGGCTGCCACCTATAAATCTCCTTGTAGCTGCTAGTAATCCTTATTGTTGACAACTGTTCATCCTTTTTGACTGGTCATGATCTTGGTGTTCTTGTGTGCCCTGGCATTCTTGATTCCTGGACTGGATTGATTTCTCTGTAGTTCCTTCATTAAATGAATTTCTCCCTTTGGACACTTGCTATCCATAAGCACACGACAGTATTCAGTATAGGGACTGCATAGTACCAATGTAGCAGACCTCCATCAGTGGATATTTATACTATACTGAAACAATGTAGGATCCTGGCCAATGTGTGGTTTCTTTGAGACTTTTGTAGACTATTACAAAGACCCGAAGCCTTTGCTCAGTATATTCCTGGATGGAGAAGGGATAATACGAGGGGGTATCGTAAAGTTTTAATTATCACCTTTAAATTTTTTTGACAGAAAGTTTGTTTTGATTTGTAGTTGTTAACTTATCTCTACATAGTCACCATCCAGATTTACACATTTTCCCCAGTGTTTCTTGACCCTCTGAATACTGTTATTGTAGAAGTCTGCAGATTGCACCTTAAACCACTCTTTCACTTCATGGATAACATTATCTGTGTTGTCAAATTGGTGACCCCACAACCAATTTTTCATTTTGGGGAAAAGAAAAAATCACTTGGTGGTGATGAAACTGACAAAATTTCACAACATATCATAATAACTTTCAAGTGCTTTACGAAACCCCTTCGTACTTCTCCGTCTTACCCTTTAGTCACTTCTGGCACAACCTGTAACAAAAATAAAGGACACAATGAGCTGATTTTCTTAATATCATGCACTTAGGGACCAATGATGACATTGAAAAAAATTCATTAATATACCACAATAACTTCTGGGTGATAATTTTTACTTTACGATACCCCCTCGTAGTTTACTCTTCTTCTAAGAGAAGACTAGGGGACTGATTGGCTTCCAGCTAGCAAAATAGGTGGAGACAACAACCCTGTCTTAGCCATTAAATCTCTGAATGGTGGCCCTCTGAATGAGTCAGCATCCACCTACCTAGCAACTCCATTTGTAAAACAGGAACAGTGATATGTGTTGTGTGTGCATAATCATTTCTATTAAGATCAAGAAAGAGCCTTGAATTCACTTTTTATTAATTTGATTCATTCTTGAATAACTCCTCCATTAATCGGTGGATGTCCTGTGTGGGTTCTTTCTTCTTGTGTTACTAAGATCTCATTATTTACTATTATCTCCTACTCAGTTACAGCTGATCCAATCCCTTTTTAAAAATTTCATTAGGCTTTGAATGTGAATTTATGCTCTCTCCCCCAGTTTTCTTATTGAATGCACATAATTTGCTCTACACTTTACTGTGTGAAATTGATTTTAGTATTGTTTGGCTGTGTTTTATGTATCCTATGAATTTTTTTGGGAAGGGGTTGGTCCCAGGAGCCTCTGTGAATACCAAAATCCATGCATTTTACTACAATGGGGTAGTAAAACAGTGTTCCTTATATAAAATGGCAAAATCAAGGTTTGCTTTTTGGAATTAAAAACATTTTTTTTCCAATTCATGGACGGTTGAATCTGTGGATGCAGAACCTGTGAATATGGAGGATTCAACTGTAAATTGAACTCCAATGGCTTACTCCTCTCTCCCCATCATAAAATACATACAACACAGCAAAAAAATAAAAATAAAAATAAAAATAAATAAATACTAAAATCAATTTCACACAGTAAAGTGCCAAGCAAAGCAAGAGCATTCAACTAGGAGAGAGAACAAGAAGCAACTGCCATTGTCTCTGAGAGATCTCTACCAGTGTCAATCTCTACTGTTGTCTCTGAACAGTAGCTATTTGATACATTTAGGCCAGTGGCATACCAACCCAGTGTCACCTGGTGCGGGAGGGGGGCTTCTGGAGGGTGGGGTTTCTTGGCAGGATTCCCAGGGTGGGATCATGTGGCATGTGCTGGGACAAATGGCTGCATTGCCAGCCTGGGAAGCCTACTGGAGCCCTGCACCAGCCAGAAATATGGCAGTGGGGGCCAGGGAAATGGCCACATGCCACCTACCTGGGCCAGAGACTTCCCCCAGAGGCTTGGGACGGCCCCAGGGGACACCTGCATGGGCCCAAGGAGTGCCAGTGGGTGGTGGGGACCAATTGGTGTCACCCTCCTTCTGGGGTGTCACCCGGTGCGGCCCGCACCCCCCCCCCCAGAGTGCTACTGATTTAGGCTAACATCTTGTTATATACTTTGTTGTTATGTGCCTTCAAGTCACTTTTGACTTAGTCCTAGGAGACTATCGCTCTACACTCTTAAAACAGGGCTAGGTTGTTTTAACTGCTCTGGCTGCCTCCTGTTGCATTCTGGAACTTGTAGTTTAGGAGGGGGGATTTAGAATATTCAGCCAGAGACCTTACCTCACTGAACTACAAACCCCAAAATGCAACAGTCAGAGACCATAAAGTAACCTAGCCCCGTTTTAAGAGTGTGGTGCAATAAGCTCTCTAGTCCAACATTCAGTCCACTACACCACTACGGGCCTAAGCAGACTGCCAGAAATTGTGCACATTAAATTGAGGCACTGCCCTGGCTCAGTGCTAGGGAATTGTGAGAACTGTAATTTATTGTGGCACCAGAGCTCTCTGACAGAGAAGGTTCAATGTCCCAGAAAAAAATACAGTTCCCATGATTCCCTAGCACTGAGCCAGGGCAGTGCCTCAATTTAATGTGCACTATTTCTGGCAGTCTGCTTAGGCCTACATCATCTTACATTGTAAATGTTGTTGTTGTTGTTGTTATGTGCCTTCAAGTTGTCTCTGATTTATGACAACCTTAAGGAGAGCTATGATGAGGTCTTCATGGCAGGATTTGTTTTTGTCTTCCTCTAAGGCTGAGAAAGCATGACTTGCCCAAGGTCACCCAGTGAGTTTCTATAACTAAGCAAGGATTTGACCCCTGATCTCCAGAGTTGTAGTCCAATGCTCAAACTACTATACCACTAGCTCTCAGCATTACAGACATATATGCACATAAGTGGAGCTTATGCATGTGCAAATCTCTTTTTGGATAGAGCACAGTGGGCTATTATCTTACTCTTGTGCTCTATCCAAAAATCTCTCATAGTTGGCAGTGTCAAGTCTTGGGAGGGGCTACTGTCGCTCCTTCTTACCATAGGGAAGAAGTGGGGGTGGAGGCAATTCAGACCATGAAATTCTGATTGCTCTAAGCTTCTGAGGGAAGGAAGATCTGGGTGCACTATTTGAGAGTGCAACCTCAGTTCTTCTATCCAACTGAGTTGAGGCCAGCTGCTTTTCTATAGTCTGAAGTGCCTCCACCACCTTCCTTCCCCACCAGTTAGTGACAGTAACAGGGACTCTTCCCTGGGCTTGATATAGTAATAGCAATAGAATTTACATTTCTAAACCACTTATCAGTGAACTCAGCACTCTCTAAGCAGTTTACAATCTGTAAGCCAATTGCCCCCAACAAGCCAGGTACTCATTTTACCAACCTATGAAAGTATGGAAGGTTGATTCTGTCAGGGATGATGGGAGTTGTAGCTCTTCACCTCTGGCTCTAACTCACCACCTTGTTATGCAGCAGAGCTGACCAGCTTTGATCAGTGGTTGATGCTTCTTTCCCAAGCAGCAGAGTTTCAGAGAATAGGCTGAAGACCCTGACAAACTCTCCAAGCCTTCTCTCTCTTCTTCCTGAGATGTCTCCAAACTTCTCCAGGATTCTTCTGGTTCTTGTATCTTCCTTCAAGACACCAGACAACTCAGTAGTCTTATATAAAAGATCTACTTTATTCTACTATATATAAATACTATATGCCCTACAAATCACAATCTCTACTCCACCAAAATACTCCACACTACACCACAATATGCATTGGCAAACATTGCACTTATAGCCATTGTTAGTCACCACCCACTAGTCAGTTTCCACCCAATGGGTGTGTACATTCATTTTGATTGGTTTACATGGATCATCCCATACTTAAGACCAACCCAAGCATTTCATCATTTTACCTTGACTACTTAATGAATCTCAGGTGTTTGCAATCTATAACAGGTGTTTTCAATATACACTCTATAACTTTGTCCTTGGCTCTCAAGGCTTCCAAATTACATTATCCTTTTCACCTGTGTAGCTTCATGATTGTTCCTGCTTAGTCACTGTGACTATCACATACATATTTTATTTCTATTACTGTATGTCCCATGTTGCATTTTCCTTAACAGATTCAACCTTGGAACCCTGGGATCAAACTCACAACATTGTGGCTGCAGTACTGGCATTTAGCCACTATGCCACTAGGGCTCCTGATAGCTGCTGGACTGTGAAAGAATGCAGAATTACATGAGTGGAAAGAGTGCAGAAGTCCACAGAGCTTGCTCCCAGGTGACTGTGACTGCAGCTGTGGCATTGGCCATTATGTAGCATCAACAGTGGCTGACAACCTGCATTATAGTTATGGATTCGTAACCTAGGAGTTTATCACATTCACTTTTGTTAATGATTCGGGCATGGGCTTGGGATGCACATGACTGAGGGAAAACAGATTTTATCACACTTGAATCAGTTGGCAAGCCATCCCTATGCCATTACTTGACCACAACCCATCCCCGAGCCATGCTGAACTGGCTAATTTTGAAAAGACGGAAGCTTTCCGGCTGAACAATATCAGCTGGCACAGCGTAACTCAGTGATGGGTTGTGGTTGAGCGACAGCATGGGGATGGCTTGCCAACTGTTTCAAGTGTGATAAAATCAATTTTCCCTTGGTCATGCATGTTGATGCATGTCCCCAGTCCGTTTCTAGATCGTTAACAAAAGTGAGTGCGATAAACTCCCTAGAATTACAGATGTGTTCTGTAGTCATCTATGCTACATATTCATGATTGTGGCACTATTGCCACAATCATAAATGTGCCCTCAAACCAACCTTAATCTCCAGGTAGCCACACCAAGAGATGAAGGTCTCTTCTCCTGGTGACTGGAGCACACAGAGTTGTGATATGTGTCCTGCTTCTGATTGTTGCACCACAGATTGCTGCCAGGAAGAGGCTGGAAACTCCATCTTGCTGTACCCCATTCACCAGCAGAATAGATTTCTGTCACTGAGTGTGGCTTCTGACATTTAAGGTAAGTTTGGGGAAATGGGGCAGAGAGCATGGTATACAGTTTCACATTTGTAATTACATCTGTCATGTAGGATCTCAACCAATATTTAACATAACATCTAAGGCATCAATAATTCCCTTTCTTCAACACCATTTGGAATATTTGGAAGTGAAGAGGGGAGGAGATAGCCTAAATAATTAGACACAGGTTTCCAATGAAAGTATTTTCCACTTGGCATATTCTATTTGCCACACTGGAGTGGATCAGCTGAATTAAATGAAACACATTCAAGCTTATGCAGATACAAATGTAAAGAAGCATACTTTCAAAACCCTGATTGTTGTTGCTGTTGTTTTTGGTTTTTGCTTTGTTTTCTTTAATGAAGGATAGCTGCCAGGTTTATACAAGCTGAGTACGTAATGGACTGATAGCACAGAATGAACGTAGTCTCTGGGCACTTGTCTGTTTCTTTTGGCAAAGGTAGGAGTTGCTAATGGTTTCCTTCTCAGTTAGGAAGCATGAGTGTCAAAACATATCAACAAGAGAATTAGGGGCCTATATATATTCTGAAAGTGCATCTTCTCCATTCATTATAATTTTTTGTTCAAAGGCAGAGTGATGCAACTTTGGCCCTGTAGATATCATAGGCTTCAACTCCCAACAGCCTTACTCAGCATGGCCAGTGGTAAGGGGATATGGGAACTGGATTCCAAAGCGGAAGACAAAAAGTCTCTCTGTGCTGTACTAAGAGCTTGGAGCTGGTATCAGTATCTAAACAAATCAAGGTGATCTGTGTAAGACAGAATTGAGGTGAGGCTTGTGATACCTACAAAGATGCCTTATATGACTTCAGATATTTCCTTTCTCTGAACAATATTGTCTCATCTTACTAGCAGCACCTCTCTCACTTCTCAGGTGGCAGCATCTGCTTGATTGTTTTAATCAGAGTACTGAACCTGGGACCTTCTGTATGCAAAGCATTGGGTACAACACTGAAGTATGAACTCTAACTGGAGATCCTGTATTGACTGTTGGACCCAGTTGCCCATTGGGCTCCTTCCATCTCTATCATTCTATTCTTCTTCTTCCACCTGGACAAATAGGTTTTATTTTATATAATATAGTATTTCTATCCTGTACTCTATCAAAAATCTCAGGAGGCCATACAATGCAATCAGCTTGAACAATCTGAACAATATAAACAGTCAAAGGTCTAATCAATGGGTCATCTTCCCTGGTTTCCATCCTTATGTGATGGGCCAATCAAACTCCTTCAGCCACATCTAAATCTCTTCGTTCCAGTTCTACAATTTTTGTCGTGTGCCTTCAAGTCATTTCTGACTTATGGTGACCATAAGGCAAACTTATCCTGGGGTTTTCTTGTGAAGAGTTGTTCAGAAGAGGTTGTCCATTGCCTTCCTTTGTGACCTGCCCAAGTTTGCCCTGTGGATTTGCATGGCTCAGTGGGGATTCAAGCCCTGGTCTCCCAGAGTCCTAGTCCAACACTTAAACCACTACACAATGCTGGCTTTCTTGATTCTACCACATGGATAAACAGGGACGACCCCTTATGAACTCTCCTTTTGTCATCTGAGAATGTCATGGGTGATCCTTGCCATGTACCAATGAAATGAAATTCCTCTTTTAAGACTCTGTAGAGTTTGTTTTGAAAGTAAACCATCTCCTCCCCATGCTACTCATCTCCTTTCTTTCTTATCCATAATCTTAATAAAGCTTCTTAATTTGGAACCTGTGGATCTGACTGTATACTTTTAGCCATGAAGGAGTTTTCTCGCTGTATGCCAAATCACTCATTGTTTGAACATTCAGGAATGCCTGTCAGGAAACTACGATTGGCTGCCATTCCCCAGAATGTGTCTATATTCTGTGTGTAAGAATATGTGTCAGCCTTTAATATATTTTTGGGGGAATATGTATAAGCCTTAACTGTGGGAAATGCCAACGCATCACAGTAAACATATGAAGCCACAGTTCACAATGTGAAACAACTCAAAAAGACGATTTAATCATCCAAGAGCTAAAAATTGTGAGTGTTATATTTTTAAACATCCTCATTCATTGGCTGCTAGAATGTGCAATGCTGAAAAAAAGAAGCACAAAGAAAAAGAAGCTCAAACCAGAATTTAGGTAGCAGCAATTATTGGCATATTTCAGATAGCACAGCGTGAAGAATCAAAACTGAAGAAAGATTTGAGAGTCAAATGCGAAGAAAGAAGCAGAGAGTAGACTATATATATATATATATATATATGAGAAAAAGCAGACCAAAAAAGAGGTTTAAGAAAACAAGAAAAGGGTAGGTATCTGCAGGAAACCCATATTCTTATTTGACTTGTGAATGACCCATTCTTAGGTAGGATACTATCTCTATGTGATCTGCAGAATTTCTCCTCTCATCTGTGGCAAGTGTAGAAGAGCAAATTAAAGTCTTAAGAGGGGAAAAAAATCAATAAAGGAAGGGGAAGAGAGAAAAATATGGTGGGAAAAGGGCCTTTCAATAGCTATATGATGGTCTCCAGAATGATTGAAGGCAGGCCGATATTGCTCAGCTCTGAGGAGAGGCAGGCTGGAGGAGGAAGGGAGATGCTTCCCAAATCAAAACAAAACACAAAGAGGCTCGTTCTTTCAGGTGTTTCTGCAGGAAATTTCCCAATTGGCCACCACTGGTTGAGGCAACCTTTCCAAAAGCAGGTACAGAATATTTCTCAGTCTCTAAAGCAGAGAGATGCCAATAATTGCTGCTACCTAAAACCTGGTTTGAGCCTCTTCTTCATTGTACCTTTTCTGAACAATTCTTGACAGAAAGACAAAATAATGGATACAAACACAGGTTTTAAAAAAGAAAGTCTTCAATAATGAGCAACAAATGTCCCTGAAATTCATTTGAGCTGCCACTTTCATTTCTCCCATGCATCCTGATTCATTTGCAGGGCTACTCCCAATGTGCCTATGTTCTTTTGCATGTCTGGAAATGGAGAGGTTCTCTGTGCTGCAGGGGTGGGCAACAGTAATGGGTTTGGAGGCAATTCCCCCATCCCACATGGGTTGCTTCCTCCTAGTGAAGCAAATTACTTCAACTTTCCTCTGTAGTCCCTCTCAAAATGGTGACAGGAAGTGACATTGCATTACTTCCTGTCATCATTTTGAGAGAGACTGCTGAGAGTAACATAGGTATTTGGGAGTAGACCCCCACCTCAAGTGGAGGAGAACCACAAATGCGTTAAGCAACGGACTGTCAGAACTAATTGAACTCTCCCCACAATTCAGTAAATCAAAGTTCTGTGGATGAAGTCAGAAATAGTTTTTAATTGTAAACATTTTTGATTGTATATGTTTGATGTCCCAGCCTTTGGTGGAAAAGGCATTATAAATAAACATTGTTGTACTGGTTTATGTTCATATTACTCCTTCTTTCTCGTATGTGTGTCTCTGTGTTTCATTGTACAGTGGGCCCTTGGTATGCACTGGAGCTTGGTTCCAGAACCCCTCATGGATACCAAAATCCATGGATGCTCAAGTCCCATTAAATACAGTGGCACAGTAAAATGCTGTCGCTTGTATAAAATGGCAAAATCAAGGTTTGCTCTTTGGAATTTATATATACCGGTATTTTGAATCATTTTAAGCCATAGATGCTTGAATCCATGGATACAGAGGGCCAACTGTGCATCTTTGGCAGGGATGGCAAACATTTCAAAGATGAAAACTGGGGCTCATGTGGCCAAGCAACATCAGAATGTGGTCAAGGTGGCAAAAGTTATTAATGTGTAAGAACAGACAAGCTAGGAAAAGCTGCTACAGTTTGCTCTAGCCTCAGCCTAAGGGGAAGAATAAGACTGTCCTGTTCTCTTGCCTCCCCACTCCTGAGTTAACTTTTGCATTTTGAACTCAGTTTGCTATAATTGAAGTTAAGGTGAGGGTAGTGGGAGGATGAGAGAGAAACTGGGACATTTGAAAAGCAGCAGAAAAAGTCGAATAACAAAGGCCTCATCAGGACTGTCCCTGTCAAATTGGGACAGATGGAGGGTATGTTATGAGTCACAATTAGAGCAAATCCATTGAATCAATTTGATTTACCTACATCTTGATTCATCATTCAAGAATTAACTCAATGTGTCGACTCTAGTTGGGACTAACCAACAAAATTCCAGTCATGCAATCAGTGCATTCAATGTACCACTCTGTTCACTGGGATTGAAGAACCAGGCACTGGGCATTTTTCGTTGTGCTACATGGCAACAAACAGGCACACTGACCAATGTACAATTGGTTGCACAGTTTCTGTATTTCTGTATTTTTCAAAAACAGGGTGTAGCAGAACCACAGTACTATTACTTGAGTGTACATTTACACCATACAAGCATGCTGTAGTATCTTTGCCTATATGGGCTGAATCTAACTCCATGACCACCACGTTCATGGGGAGAAAAACAGGTTGTCTGAATTCATTCGAAATTCTTGCTGAGTTCACACTGGCTCCTTTTTTTTCCAGGCACTGAGTTCCACCGAGCTTTGAACGCTCCATTAGTAACTGGAAGTGGTCAGGAAAATGCTCAAACAGCAGGCTGGTGAGGACACAGTGAGGTATTGTGGGTAATTAGAGATTAATTACAATCCCATAGTTTGTATCATGGTTCGGGGTCAGTGCAGGGTCAGTGCACATGGCAAACTTAGAGAGCTGTGACTAGATGGATGACGCCAACTCCGAGTGGCCCGGGAAAGTGAAGCGTGTAGAAATGAGGAGCCAGGGAGGCTAGGGAGTGGACTCACAGCCAGGGTGCTGGCGACAGCAATGACACAGCCTGCTTGGAGGGCGAAAAAAATAGCCAGCAAGCATGTGGAGGAAGGAGCTACCCTCACCGCTCCTCTGCAGCCAGGCTTTCTCCAATTAACCTCTTCCAAGCACTCTGCAATTTGGCAAATCTGAGGCACAGCTCTGTTGTTGTCAGGGAAAGCTGGGCATTCTAATTTTATTTCCTTAAAGGGATCAGTGAGGGGGATATCTCTTCTCTCAAATTTGGACGTTTTCACACTGGGCTTTAAACGGAGGCAAACCTACCTCCGTCTGGCCCCACTCCGGCTCCAGAACCTAAAAGTTCAGACTACGTCGCAGCAAGCCCCTCCTCATCCTGCGCCAGACTCCGGGGTCTTGCTCGTCGTGTTCAAATGACGTCGCAGCAAGCCCCGCCCCATCTTGCGCAATCCCTGCGCCATCCCTGCCGCTAGCTGGCTTTAGCCCCATATTTCTAATTCCTTTTCTAAAAAGGAATTAGAGGGGCTGCTGCAGGAGGCAATCAGGAGCCCTTCCGGCGGCTGCTGTTTTCGCCGCCGGAGCGGCTCTTGATTGCTTCCAGGCGGCTTTAGAGCCGCCTGTGTGAAAACGCCCAATATTGTAAGGTCTCCTTTCTCTTACTAAGCAGACTGCATAGTGGGAGTTTGTCTCAAGCTGCAAAATGTGGCCCACACGCTTTTAGTTCTTGGCTCCACTGAATCCGTATGAGCTGGATCCAACTTCAAACTGGATGAGTGTGGCATACTTCCTTTCTTTTATAATGAGAATATTTTCCTTTTTTAATATATATATATATATATATATATATATATATATATATGCATGATAGATGCAATAAGGAAGAAGCAGCAATCAGCATTTTGCTTTGGATTTGATCATCCTGGCCATTGCCTTTTTCCTTTAATCTGTCTAAATATGTGCATATTAATATAATCTTGGATTTGTTGTTCCCCATGAATTATTGATCTGTATTCCATCTACACAGATTTCCTTGTGGACTCTATTATCAGCCAATAAATCTCATACTGTTCCCTTATTGCCTGGTATAATGGCTGTGGTATGTTGGTGGTGATTCTCTGCCTAGAAGGATCAGAACAGTGGAGAAAAGTCTGAACTATCCCCTAACTCCTAATTTGGCAAGAAGAGTCCCAATTAATCCTCTGCTGTCTCACTTTTGCAGCTGCTTTTAAAATGTCTGTTTCCCTCTCCTTCTCCCACTTTCCCATTTGTCCCCAGATTAACTTCAATTGCTGCAACCCATGTTTACAGTGCAAAACTAGTTCACTCCATTAACTTGGGGGGTGGGAGATGAGCAAAAGGGATAGAGCTTTATCCTTCCTAGTAGGTTTAGGTAAAAGGAAACAGCCGAGTCTCTCCTAGCTTATGTGTTCTTCCTCATTAATAAACTATTCAATTTTGACCACACTGCCGATGCTTGACCACATGCATCCGAGGTTTGATCTGTGAAATGTTGGAGGCCATGAGAGGATATCCTAAAAATCCCATATTGCTGTAGGGATATTTTGTTAGATAATTTTAAATGTCTATGGTTCACACATCATAGTAAATGTCAGTCTTTTTCTGGTCTTCTCTTCATGAGCTGTAATTGTGTTTGACTAAATGTAGATCTTTACATGTCTAAATCACAAGATTTATATGAAAGGCTGAATGGGTGTTTATTCAGGTGAAGGAGCAAACACAGAGGCAGTGCTAGTTTCAACTGTGTGTAAGTTTTGCCCCTCTCCCCCACAACTCCATCACAAATTTGGAAACGCTAAAGTGTTCCTTTGAAAATCCACTAACTTTTATTGTAGTATGCACAGGAAAGACATACATATAGAACGAAAAGAAGTTTATAAATGTGGAGAAGAAGGATGGGCAAAGTGTGGCCCTGGGACCCCATGCAACCCCCAAGGCTGTTTTTGTGACCCTCAACCACTCCCTGGAGTTTTATTGACCCTACCAAAACATGAATTCCTTGTCTTGGGTGGTGTCTGCATGCATCAGAATACTCCAGAAGCAGAATGGAATATTTTGGCCCTGAAGCTGCCCTTACATCCCCATTACCTGGGCACTCCGGCCAGTCTATGCCCATTTTCTGGAAAGAGGGCATGACAGAAGGAGCAATCTGCAGCAGTTGGGGGGGGGGTGAGTGGCACATCAGGACATGCATGTGAATAGCCACCTGTTGTTGCTCTGGAACAAAAGGTTATTTTTTAAAATTCGGCTTAAGGGGGAGTACCATGAGTTTCTGTGCTGAACTGGTCACACATCATTTGGACAGTTCACAGCAGACTCAGGGATTTGGCCTTGCATCACTGGGACAGATTGTCATGGGAGGGGGGAGGAGGATGTGTTATTTGGCCCATGCAGACATGGCCTTGGAAGCATCGAAGTGAGGCGATTTCCCTTTCCAACTGGTTTCAGCTCTGTTTAACATTAAAAATATACCTTATGAGCCTGTGTAAAATTTGAGATCCTCATCAGTGACCCTGTTGCAGGTCCCAACACCTCACAAGTTTAGGTTGGTATGCACATATAGCAGGGCTTTCTCTGTAACTGCACCCCAATAATGTAACTCCCTGCTAAAGAAAGTTAGCTAGGCTCCATCTCTTTTGAGCTTCCAGTGGGCAGCTGAAACAACGTTCTTCTGCATGACCTTGTTTGTTTTCTTTGTTTTAATCATAAATTTAAGGGTTCCTGTAAGATTATTTTTTAGGAAATTTTTGAAAGTGTTTTAAAAGTTTTTCTTGCTGTACTGTTTTAAATGCTTTTAGCTCTTGTGCTTTAGCTTGGGAACCTTGATAAATGGGGAGGTAATAGGATGCAGTGGCTCAAGTGGTTAAGACGCTGACTCCGTTGGTTGCAAGATCGGCAGGTTGACAGTTCGAGGCCCAGGTGCCACATGATGGGGTGAGCTCCTGTCTCTTGTCCCAGCTTCTGCCAACCTAGCAGTTCAAAAGCATGTAAATGTAAGTAGATAAATAGGTACCATTTCTCAGTGGGAAGGCAAACAGTGTTCTGTGCAATCATGCTGGCTACATGATCACAGAGTAGTCTCTGACAACGCTGGCTCTTTGGCTTAGTAACAGAGATGAGCACTGCCCCCTACAGTCGGAAACAGTTTGACAACCTTGTCAATGGGGAATACCTTTACCTTTAATATATAAATACTTTAAATAGATGGATAAATGTACCTGTTTTTCAAATTCAGAGACACACTTCTGGCACTTCCAGTTTCATTTTGTTTGTGTTATCTGTCAATCCATACAGTTCCCAGAAGGTCCCAGGGCAGAAAATTGGCTTTTGGGTCCACTGCAGGTCTCTGTTGTGGAGAATCAATGGTTCAGCCAAAAAATTATGTCATTCAGCAAGTTTATAGAAGAGAACCCATTTTGTGAAATGCTTCTCTTTCTCCTGATTGTTTACTTCTTGATCTCTTGAGGCCATTCAGTAAAGTTCCAGTGGAAATAGTGGCCATTTGCCCAACACAGAGAATTATGGAGTAGAAAGGGACTACAAGACTCACCTAGTCAAACCCCTTGCAAGTCAGGAATCTGCAACTTAACCATCCCTGAGAGGCGGTCATCTAATTTTTAATACACCAAATGAAGGAAAATCTACCACTTTCCCAGATTCTCCTGTTAGTGAAAGGCTATGTACTTTCTCCATACCGTGCATAACTTTATACATCTCTCCACTGTCTTCCATTGCTTAATTGCCTTTTCCCTAAGCTAAACAACCCCAGTTTATTTTTAAAAAAGTTCCTCACAGAACACTTGTACCAGTCCCTTGATTGTTTTCTTGCACCTTTTCATATCTTTTCCACCTCAATACAGTATCCTTTTTTAGATGTGGGGATTGGAACAACATACAGTATTACAGACATACTTACACAGTGGATTGTATAAGAGCCAGTGTGGTGTAGTGGTTTGCTGCATTCAAATCCC
The DNA here is from genome assembly GCA_026167975.1 of Phrynosoma blainvillii. Taxonomy (NCBI): domain Eukaryota; kingdom Metazoa; phylum Chordata; class Lepidosauria; order Squamata; family Phrynosomatidae; genus Phrynosoma; species Phrynosoma blainvillii. The sequence goes on from JANUYF010000003.1 coordinate 14,937,581, forward strand.
TGCTTGGCCATGGAAACCTACTGGGCAAAACACGGGCAAGTCACACTCTCTCAATTGCAGAGAAAGACCTTGTCTGAAAAAAACTTGCCAAGAAAACCCCATGTTCTTATGGTCACCTTAAGCTGGAAATTACTTGAAGGCAACAACAATAGTATAATGTTTCATTTTCAGTTTATTTCCAGTTTTCTTCAGCTAGAGCACACTTTAATTGATGCAAACAGATCTTGTAGTACCTGTAAGACTAATTGAGCAAAAGAAGTTGTAGCATAAGCTTTTGTAGACTTGGTCTACTTCCTCAGATGCAGATCCTATGACTGCTATATTTTCTGAGAAGACTTTGGTGTGAGACTTTTATTAAAAAGTCTTTTAAAAAACATTTGTGATTCTGTTCTTTTTTCTGGAAATACAGTCAGTCCTCCATATCCATGGATTCTTTATCCACAGATTCAAGCATCCATGACTTGAAAATATAAAAAAAATTATAAATTTCAAAAAGCAAAGTTTGATTTTGCTATTTTATATAAGGGACATCATTTTACTCTCTATTGCATTTAATGAGACTTGAACATCCATGGATTTTGTTATCCACAGAGGGTCCTGGAATCAAACCCCAGTGGATACCAAGGCCCCACTGTATTAATATGGAAACTGGTTTATATTCTATTGACTATATACAAGGCACTACCGAGGCACCACTTGAGATAATGTTATGAGCTCAATACCTAGATTATCCCCTGAAACATGCCTCCTTCACCATCCATCCATTTTCAACTGGAGAAAGAAATGTGATACTATATTTTCACTGTGATATACTTCTGGAAGTTTGTCATAATATTTGATACAATGATTATGAAGAGGCAGATAAAGGAAATAGTTTTGGAGAAAGATGCACAACTTGACATTTTCTTTCAATCCTGTAAGACCAAGGTAAATGTCTCACCTACAGAATATCTGAACTGTTGTACCTTACAAAATGTGGTATCATTTTGTCCAAATATAAAATTTATATTTATTTATTTATTTATTTAAAAATTTAATTTATATCCCATCTTTCTCTTGCACTGGACCCATAGCAGCTAATGCCATAGCAGCTAATGCCATTTGCCCATATTGGTAGTTATTTGATAGAACTGTTTTTGCTTTAACTTTGCCTATATTTTATTTGTTTATTTGATTTCAACTCCATGGCATGATCTTTTTCCAGGATCTTCATTTCTGTGACGCCCTTGATGTTGAATGCCCTCCCTTTGGCAGGCCTAACTGGTGCCAACGTTGGATTCATTCTGTTGCCAAGTTAGGACTTGACTTTTTGTTAAAGTCTGCGGTACCTGATGTTATAATCTTGATTTGTATACATACCCTCCAACATTTTACAGATGAAAACTGGGACACGTGTGGCCAAGTGGTATCAGAATGTGATCAAGATGGCAAAAGGTATATTAATGTGGAAGAACACACTTCCTCAGTATGCTGCAGCAGTTTACTTTTCACTGATTCTACTGTGAAGAGCAAGATTCCACCCCTCCTGTCCTCTTCTTCCACTGAGTTAATTGAGTACAAAATAATTTTGCACTTTTTGAATTTGCAATGATTGAAGTAAGCTGAGGGGGAAAATGGGGGGAGGAGAGAGAAACTGGGACATTTTAAAATCAGCTGAAAAAGTGGGGGGGGGGGGAAGGGAATAAATCAAGAGAGTTACGAAGCATACATATATGATTTTCAACTGTTCAAAACTCTTTAATTTTCCAGTTGTTTAATATGTCCTTAGGATGTTGAAGTGCTTTTAATACTCCAAACGTTGAATTGTTTAAACTAATTTTTATTGTAAGTCACCTAGAGATCTTATCATTAGGGTTGCCAAGCCAGTACTTTCCCAGTCCATAAGATTTCAGCGCTAAAGCCCAAGGCCTAGGGATAATAATTATTTATTTCATAACCTGTGGTGATATCACAAGAAGTGAGCCCTAGTGATGTTACAAGGGTAATGTTACAAGGGACAGCCCCTGTGATGTCATTAATTGAGATAAATTAGGCATCCACCACAACTGCATGGCGTATCCCACAAAAAATTCAAATCTAACTCATGAGAAAAGCAAGCATACATATGCTTTTAAGGTTAGTGGTCTTTCCCTGTATACTGAGGAAGAAAGGCTAGGCCCCTGAGAACTGGCAACTCATTACATATATTAAAGTAATATATTCTATTATCATAGATTATAAACAAGAGAGGTCACACCTAAAAATAAAGATATTTTCTAGAATCTTCTTGAGCCAGACTGGTTTTGTCTAGTTTCAAATTACCTACTTGTCAGAGGGTGGCTGAGATCCAAAACGTGCCTCCTTTGAGCCACGTTCCATTGAAATGAATGGGATCTCCTTCCGAGTAATTATCGCCAGGATCAGGGGTATAAGAAAGCCAACTGCTGGTTGCATTATGAAGAGGAGGATGTTGTCGTTTGCTTCAGAGAAGGACAGCTGCTATGTAAGAGACATACCCGTTCCCTTGTGTGCCACCAGCCGGGTCTGCAGGTGGTGACTGCCACTGTGCTTGAGTTGAATGAGGGTCTCTGTGAGTTCCTGAACATATGATCATCCATTCCTCATGCACAACAAGGGGGCATTTTCCCCTCTCCCTGGATTTGATATCCACATGCATCTGTGCGTGTTTCTCTGGTGCCGGGAGGTGCTTGCAGTAATTATTCTTTATCGGTTCAGCAGGCAGCCAATGCATTTCTATCGTTTATAAATAGCACAATCAAAATATCCCCCCACTGCAGGATTTTTGGGACACTTGACATTTCAGAACCTTGTAAATAACTTCATTATGAACACAGACCAGTTTCTCTGCCCCGCCTCCCCATTTCTTATCCTCATCCATCTTCATATCTGGAGACTACTACTTCTCTGTCTGAATACTTGTATTTTTGTCACCTTACAAACTCATAAAGTGTTTACACCTGAGGACTCTAGATATGCTTGAAACTGACCAGGCTGAAGGCAGAATTCCTAATTCATCAATCTTTCCCAGCTATTACTGTTAAATGAGTTGTGTCACCCTACTTAGTTGCATCCATCACCAGGCTCAATGGCATGCAACGTGTTATTTATGGCTCCCTTTATTTTTAATCTCACATTTTAGGCTTGGTTCAGCATAAATACCCTAAAAGTGCCAGATTCTAAATACCCTAAAGGCACTAGATACAGACTGATCTTGAAAGTGAAGGAGGGTCAGCCTGGGTTATGAACTGGCAAAACAATCTCTGAGTACTCCTTGCAAAGAAAACCTTATGAAACTCATGGGGTTGCCATAAGTCCACAAGCAACTTGAAGGTGCCTCCCCCCACAAATCTTACACTATCATCATCATCTTCTCTGAGATCTCAGAGTCACAAACTCATTTGCCCTTCCTGCAAGCACACACATACAAACTCATATCCTTGGCATACCATGCTGCTATTGTGCTAGATTCCACTTTAACTACAATGGTAACATCTGTGGAATTGTAGTTTAGTGAGACCTAAGAGATTGAGAATTCTAAATGTCCCTCCCTAAACTGCAGATCCCAGGATTCCATAGAATGGAATTGTAACAGTTAAAGTGGAATATAGCTGTAAAGAATGCAGTGCAATATGCTGAATAACCTCAAGGGCAATTTTGTCCTTGCATACCCTCCAACATTTCACAGATGAAAGCGGGGACACATGTGGTCAAGCAACATCAAGATGTGGTCAAGGTGGCAAAAGTTATTAATGAGGAATAACCCACAAGCTAGGAGACACTGCAGCAGTTTGCTTTTGCCTTAGCTTATTGGGAGGCGTCTCTCCCTCCTCCCTGCATTGAGTTTACAGCAGTTGAAGGAAGGTGAGGAGAATGGGGGAAAGGAGGAGAAAGAAACTGTGACATTTGAAATGCAGCTGAAAAAGTGGGGCAACTGAAGATTAATTAGGACTGTTTCTACCAAATCAAGACAGTTGGGGGCATGTCCTTGAGGCCTATCTGTCCTCTCAATAGACATTACTTCTATGACAGTTTAAGTGTCATGGATGCCCCTAAACTCCTAAAGAATCCTGGGAAGCATCATTTGATAAAGTGTTGAGAGAATTCTATGAAGAAATAAATCCCTAGAGTTTTCTCACAGAACTAAGGTTGAAAGGGTTTCCTAAGGATGAGCAGCAACAGAAGGGCTTGTAAATATTATTTTTTCGCACCACATACTGTTGGGGAGGGCGGACATAAAACCATAGGGTTGGAAGAGACCTCAAGAGCCATCACATCCAATTCTATGCAGGAATACACAATCAAAGCACTTCTGATAGTTGACCATCCAAGGTCTGCTTAAAAACCTCCAAAGAAGTAAGCTTATCGCATGACACTTAAAGAATGGAACGGAAGGGAATGGAATGGGGCAAAAATGCATTTTACTGGATGGGAGAATGCCACCAGGAGTCCGCAAGGTGTTCCCCAGCCATTACTGGCATCTGATTTTTGAAGGACGGTTCAAAATCGTTCTTCAAAATTGGCTGCCAGGAACAGGTGGGGAACACCTTGGGGACTCCCGATGGCATCGGTGGTGTTCTCCCATCCAGTAAAATGCGTTTTTGCTCCATTCCTTTCCGTTCCGTTCCCGTTCTTGTAAGTGCCATGAGAGATTCCACCATTTTTTGAGGGAGTGTATTCTACTGTCAAACAGCTCTTACTGTCAGGACCTTCTTCCTACTGTTTAAGTGGAATTTCTTTTTCTGTAGCTTGCATCCATTGTTCTGGGTCCTAGTCTCTGGAGCAGCAGAAAACAAACTTGCTCTATCCTCAATATGACATCCCTTCATATATTTAAACAGGACTATCATATCACCTTTAAACCTTCTCTTCCCCAGGCTAAACGTACCCAGCTCCTTAAAAGTATCTCTTGTTGCAAAGGAAGAGTGCAAACTGGTAGCTCTGGAGTCAGTGTGTGTGGGAATGTGTGTCTATGTCCACTCTGGGGTTTTCTCCTAACTAAACCTAGGGAGAGAGCCAGCATGACATAGTGATTTGAGCATTGGACTATGGCACTGAAGATCAGGGTTCAATTCCCTGCTTAAGTATAAAAACCCACTGGGTGACCTTGGGCAAGTCACAATCTCTCAGCCTCTGAGGATGGCATGCCAAACCCTCTCTGAAGAAACTTGCCAAGAAAACCCCATGAGGGGTTCACCTTAGGTTCACCATAAGTTGGAACTGACTTGACAGCAGACAACAGCAACAATGCACCTAAGAAGCTGACTCTTACACCCCAAAATAGGTCTGGCACTTTTGATAGCTCCTTTACAGTTCTGACTAAAGGCTGGAGTGGATTCATCACTTCATTCACATGGGAACCACCTGTTTTCATTACAAAGTGTTATGAAGGGAGAATTTTTTAAAATGTCTTTAATGGTATAACTCTTTCAATTTGTCCTGCAGAGATGTCCTTCTTGATGATTCACTTTATTAACATCTCTGCTAAACCATTTATGTTACACACAAAAAGAAAGAAAGAAAGAAAGAAAGAAAGAAAGAAAGAAAGAAAGATGCATGACCTTATAAAAAGAGGGAAGGGGCAAAAGAGAGGCCAGAGATTTGCCTCCTTCTAAATATAGATGTAAATTCAGACATAGTGACATAGAAGTTCATCTCATCCTAGTGGGGAAAATGCCACCAGGTGACCTGCATACCTGTTGAGTTTATTACTCTTTTGCCATTTTTAATGGGCAAAGTTAAGAGCTCTGCTCTTTCCTCTGGGCATTTTTAATCTTGAAATCACTTGAGCTGGACATCCCTTCATAGTATATAGGACACTGAAACAAAGAATTCCTTCAAAAGACGTGACCCATGATCACCCTATTATCTGCGTTTGGCTCTCTGTATCCACTGATTCTTTATCCATGCATTCAACCATCCAGAGTTTGAAAATATTAAAAAATTACAAAAAGCAAAACTTGATCTTGCCATTTTATATAAGAGATACCAATTTATTATGTATTTCAAGGGACTTGAGGATCCACAGATTTTGGTACCCACAGGGGGTCTTGGAATCAAACACCAGCAGATACCAAGAGCTCACTGTTTTAATTAATTAATTAATTAATATCCTGCCTGTCTCCAAAAAAGGGACCTAAGGCAGCTCACAATGTAAAACACATTAATACAACATTTAAAAAAACACACAATTAAAATAACCTAATTAAAATGCTACAAAGTTAAAATGTAAAAAATACAAAAGTTAAAAAAAACATAATCTAAAACAACAACCAGGCTTGCATGAATTTTAAAAAGTTTGCTTGCACAGGAGTGTTTTTACCTGGAGGCGAAAGGCCAGCAGGTATGGGCCAGCCTTGCTTCTTGTGGAAGGGAGTTCCACGGAGTGGTAGCAGCCACCAAGAAGGCTCTCTCTCGTGTGCTCACCAGGAGAGCCTGTGATGGTGGCGGGACCGAGAGAAAGCCTTCTCCTGAGGATCTTAGGGCTCTGGCTGGTTCATATGGGGAGATACGGTCTCTCAAATAGTCTGGACCCAAGCTATGTAGGGCTTTATAGGTCATGACAGTACTTTGAATTGTGCTTGGAAACGAACCAGTAGCCAGTGAAGCTGTTTCAATACAGGAGGTATATGCTCCCTGTAACTGGCTCTAGTCAGCATTCTGGCTGTGGCGTTTTGAACCCAAGGGAGTTTCTGAACAGTTTCCAAACACAGCCCCACATAGAGTGCATTGCAGTTGTCCAAATGGGATGTAATCAAGACATATGTCACCATAACCAGATCTGGCATCTCAAGGAATGTGCGTAGCTGGCACACAAGTTTTAGCTGTGCAAATGGACTCCTGGCCACTACTGGAACCTGGGCATCCAGGCTCAGAGTTAAGTCCAGGAGGACACCCAAGCAGCAAGCCTGAGATTTCAGGGGGAGTGTAACCCCATCCAACACAGGCAAAGCCCCAGTTCCCTGATCTGCCTTATGACTGACCTGGAGCACCTCTGTCTTGTCTGGATTAAGCTTCAATTTGTTTGCCCTCATCCAGTCCATTGCTGACAGCAGACACTGATTTAGCACAGAGACAGTTTCCTTGGAGTCAGATGGAAAGGAGAGCTAGAGTTGGGTGTCATCCACATACTGATGACACCTTACCCCAAAACTCCAGATGGCCTCTCCCAGTGGTTTCATGTAGATGTTAAATAACATGAGGGATAACACAGAACCCAGTAGGACTCCACAGGCCAGTGGCCAAGGAGTTGAACATGAGTCCCTCAGCACCACCTTCCGGGTCTGCCCTTCCAAGAAAGATTGGAACCACTGCATAGCAGTGCCCCCAAGTCCCATCCCAGAAAGGCAGCTCAGAAGGATACTAAGTTCAATGGTATCAAAAGCCTCTGGGAGATTTAGCAGGACCAACAGGGACACACTCCTGCTGTCCAGTTCCCTGAGAGGTCATCTACCAAGGCGACCAAAGCTGTATTCTCTTTTATGGAATCATGCCTCACCTCATCTCAGATCTGTGCACTGATTCTGGATTAACGTTAAGCTTCTAGTCCTTACCTTCAGACTCTTTGCTCTTCTATAGATTTTATTTCCTTTCCCAGTGTCATCTGGGTTCTGCCTTGCTCTTTCTGTTCCTTGCTGGATTTTGTTTCCAATTTGCTGTTAGCCACTTTGAGTCCTGTTATTGGGAGAAAGATGAAATATAAATGAATAAAACAACAGCAACAACAACAATCTATCTGTTCTCCTTTCCAGATCTTTGCCTGCCATTTTTTAGGTTGTTGTTTCTTTGGATCCTATCTCCAGCCTTCTGGACTCTGTCCCTAGCAATAAAATTACTTTCTTTTGGACTAATCTTATTGTATCATCACTTCCATGTATTTCATTGTGTTGTCTCTTACTTGGTCCTCACTGCAAAATCTTTCTGTGCTCAAGAAGTCCTGGGCTGGCCCCTAATCCTTGGCTTTATGCTATTCTATTATCCATATTAGGGGCTGCATTAGTCTTGTGAGGTTCTTTGGCTGCTCAGAAGAACTGGTGAAGCTTTTAATGGGCTGCCCTGTGTCAGAGGATTGCATTTCACAATGTTTCTCTGAAGCAAAATAGCAAAATTCCAAGCCTTCGTTCCTGACATGCTATATTTTCTATTTTCCTTGCCATTTTTTATGGGGGTATGCTCAGATCATTAAAAAAAAACATGACATTCCAAGAAAAGCTTTATTACTTGATCTTGGTTGTTGAATAGATTGCACCTTTGTTGTTTGTGATCCAGCTTGCTTGATTCTGTGTTTTCTAGATCTCTGCTGAAAGTACTCAGTGCTTTTTTTGAAGGTTTCCAACTTCAAAAAAGACCCCGTCACACACTTTTAGGACAAAAGTCTAGAGTTTTGGGGATTTTTACAAAGGGCCCACAAACTTTGTTTGCTTCTAGTGATGTTAGCAGGTAACCAGATCTGACTTGCTGTGTAGTGATGTGGCATCAGAACATCATATTTTCCATCTGTCTTGACTTGGCAGGGACAGTCCCAATTAATTGTCAGTATTCCCACTTTTTCAGCTGCTTTTCAAATGTTCCAGTTTCTCTCTCCTCCTCCCATTTTCCCTCTTTGTCCTCAGCTTATTTCAACTGATGCAAAGTGAGTTCAAAGTGAAAAGTGCTGTGTATAATGTCAGTAAGGATGATGGAGAGGAAAGGAAGGGGCAGAATCTTATCCTTCTCGGTAAACTCAGGCAAAAGCAAACTCCTGCAACTTCTCCTAGCTTATGTGTTCTTCCACATCACTATCTATTGCCATCTTGACCACATTTTGATGTTGCTTAGCCACATGTGTCTTGGTTTTCATCTGTGGAAACTTGGAGGGTATGGAACAATCAGTAGACAACTCTTCCATTAGTTTCGGATCACACTTATGAGCTGACTAATCCAGAAAGCACTACTTTCTTCCTTAATTGGCTGGATTGTCTTCAATAGCCTTAGCACATAGTTATATCTGATGGGCTATTTGTGATTGTGATGTGATCATACTCATGTGTGGTTCCTGATGAACTAAAATTGGTATAAAATCTGCAGGATAGGCTAGGTTTGAAGAAAATACTTTCGCCATTAGAACCTCATGGGTCTTCAGAACAGAAGCTGAGCTCCTTATGTGGCTTCAGAGTGTAAATCTATACTCATTTAGGAGCTTATCGCATGGCAAAAAAAGCCGGCTTACCTTGTCCGGCTTCAATTCTCTTCTAGGATACATCTGGGTGTTATTACATGTAATTCGCCGCTGATTCCGCCAGCTGAATACAGCCCGGGTAAGACGTGGGTACAAGCCATGCTCAGCTGGCCAATTTTTGAAGTCGGAAGCTTCCAACTTCAAAAATTGGCCAGCTGAGTGCAGCTTGGACCCGCGTCTTACCTGAACTGTATTGGCGGTGATTTACAGAGCTCCTATGTGTGATAACACCCAGATGTATCCCGGAAGAGAATTGAAGCTGGACAAGGTAAGCCGGATTTTTTTGCCACGTGATAAGCTCCTTAATTAGAGGTTGGTCGGGCTACAGCACCCTTCTGCTAGTTAGCAGCATTGTGCAATGGATTGTGTCGCCACCCACAAGCATACTTTGTGCAAAGGGGAATTAATGCACTGTGCCTCTTACTGCAGTTTCAGTGAATCAAGTAGTACATTGAAGGCAATGAAAAATAATTGTCATCCAAGAATATGCAACTGCATGGCTAGAATTCTGTTGGTTAGTCCCAACTAGAATAGACCCACTGAATCAATTGCAGAATGGTGAGTCAACATGTAGGAAAAGAGTGATAAAAACTGCCCAGTTCTAGCAATTAGGTATCACTGTAATTGTTATGGTTTCCTCCTACAAATGGGATTTGTAGATTGGTTAAAGTATTTGGAATACCATCTTAGAGATCTGCTGTGATGGAATTCAGGTAAGTGTACTAGAGCCCCCAGAAGATAATATTAAGTATCTCACAAAGTGTAAATACCAGGATGCAGTAGGGTGGAGCAATGACATTTAAAAAGGTATCAAACAGCAATAACCATGGTAAATAGCTATCACCAGGCAATGTCTTTTCCTCTGAGGAAAGGAGGTATACAATTTATCCCACATTGGCAGAACTTGTAATTCACTTGAGTCCGAGAGGTCAAGATAACTCTCAGGGTGCATCTATACTGTAGAAATAACACAGTTTAACACCACTTTAACTGCCATGGTTCCATCCTAAAGAATCCTGGGATCTGTAGTTTTGTGAAGCACTAGCAATCTTTGGAAGAGATGGCTAAAAACCTTGTAAAACTACAAACCCCAGGATTCCACTTAAAATGGTGTCAAACTGCATAATTTCTCCAGTGTAGATACAACATCTGCCATTTATTTCAGACTAACCCATTCATCCCCAGCTCCCCTCTCCTTTGCAAAGGTATTAGCCTGGAAGAAGGTTTATTGAGCCTCTGGTGAACTGCTACACATAGGACGTTATCACACGGGGCCAGTTTCGTGGTTAAAGAGGTAATAAAGTGGAAATAAAGCATCCTGAAAATAAAGCAAAAATAGCGCTAAATTGCGCAAAAACATTTCTCACGTAATTAGAATAAAAACGGAATTAAGTGAAAAGGAAAAAAGACGTTTTTAACTTTCATACTCAAGTGAAAAAAACCCGTAAATGTACTAGAAATGGGTGTGTTTTGTTTTGCTTTCGGGTGATCAGACTCCTCCTTTTCCAGGGCAGGTCCTGCATTTCATTCAACCTTCTCTCCTCTCCAAGAGGAAATGTCAAACTGTCCTCCATTTGGAGCAGGAGTAAGAAGCATGATTTTCTATTTCTATGTGTGAGTGTGTTTTTAAAAAGCTTTTCTTGAGTCCTGTCCTCCTGGACAGTCTTCCTTTGGGGTTAGGACCTCTGGTCCCCCTGATGCGGATGGAGAAGAGGGCAGCATCCTTCCTCCTTCCCTCCTCCTGTGGGTAAACCTTTTGCCAAGGGAATAAGCCTGCCGCCTCTTCAGCTGTGAGGATGTCTGTGGGGTTGTCCTTTTTGCCTTGGAGAGCAGCCACTTGCTAACCTAGGTCCTCTTGCTCTGGGATGGGCTGAGAAGCAAGGCACCCCAAATTGGGGTCTGACTGACTGGAGGGGTCCCCCTTTCTCCTGCCTTTTGGTGTGCCTTCAAGTCGCTTCCGACTTAGGGTGACCCTAAAGCGGTGAACCTGTCCTGGGGTTTTCTTGGCAAGTTGCTTCAGAAGGGGTTTGCCATTGCCATCCCCTGAGGCTGAGAGAGTGTGACTCGCCCGAGGTCACCCAGTGAGTTTCATGGCTGAGCAGGGATTCTGTCCCACTTACCCCCCAAAATAGAGACAAAGAGCAGCTTACAAATTAAAACAACCCCCACCCAATCCTATCCATGGTGGGTTGTTGGCATGGGAAACCTTTTCCCTTCCTCAGCCTCCCCCTCGTCTTTTTGACTCTGCAGTCACTCTTTAGCTTGAGGGAAATGCGCCTGTTTGCTCAACTACCAGACAGGAAATTTTAGAAAGAGAAAAGCGGAGAAGCTCATGTCTGCCTGGCATGTTGTCACCCAAGCAAACCAGGAAGTAAAAGCAGCCCCACAGAACCATGGGAAAACCGGGAAAAAGCTTTAAAGGAGATTTGTTTGTGCGAATTTGTATTTCATACTACAGTAAATACGCAATTACTTTAAAAGCGCAAATGCATTTGCTCTAAACTCCCGAAAATAAAAAGATCTCAGATAACACCACTTTGTGACCACTTTAATGACAGTTTCTGTGCGACGTCGTGTGAAATTGTTAGGCGTAAGTGCGCTTTTTGGGGGGGATTTGTGTGGGATAACCTATAGATTTCCCCCGTGTGATAATGTCCATAGTGATGGTTTGTATTTGGCTTTGTGGGTCACAAGCTGATCAAGTTTGTCTCCATCCCCAAACCTTGCTGCTTACTAAATGCAATTACTGGATAGTACTTAGAAATGTTGCCCTTTTTGGACTACAAATCTCAGATTACTACAGCCATAATTCTTCATTATAACGATTAGAAAGCTATGTCAAAACAAATAGAGGTTGCATGGGTCAAGAGAGGAAAGGAGGAAGAATGACAGAGTTACATTCCTGGAGCAATTTGCACAGAAAGTAAAGAAGGAGAAGGAGAAGGGAAAAAAAAGAGGGAGAGGTGGAGAGAGAGGTGGAAGAAATTAGGAGAAAGAGAAGAAGAAAAACCTGCCATGCAGGAAATGGGTCCAGAGATTGAGGAGGGTGGGATTAAGGGGGAGGGAAACATATATAGCACCAGAACAAGTCCTTTTGAGAAATCAGTTGAAAATTACTGTAGCCATTTCTTCAGCCAAATCATACTCATCCACTTGTCTGAAGCAAATAATTCTTATTTCCCTTGACAAATATCTTCCTTTCTTTTTCTTTTTTTTAAAAACCTAATCCCCTCATCTCTATCATGATGGGTGAGTAGGCTTTGCACCTGGACTGGCAAATTGTCTTGACAGCTCTGCACGGGTGAATGACTCACTGGAGCCCTGGTATACACTGCCACTACAGCTACACAGAACCTTAAATGATTGTAGTTAATAAAAGCAAGATCCTGTGTCAGAGAGCAAAATACCGCAAAGGTGCAATTACAGCCTGTGTGTTTGTTGAGTAATGGGCATGAAGCTAATTAATATCCTACTGCCTCTTTGAGGATTAAAAGGGGAAAGTATTTGGTACAGAGTTGGGTTGAGTCATTCCTATCAAAAGAATTGCTTCAAATATTGAAATATATCTTTACATTTCCATGCGGGTATTGCAAACTGTAGGAAAATGGAGAAGTGTTCTGGAAGACTCATCAAGGACTGGGCTATAGGATCTGTAAAAATATCCCAGCTCTTTTTGATTATTTTGGAGAGGGGCTGTCATAGGAACAAGGCAAACTTGGCAAATTCAGTCAAATTTATGGCAAACACAGTTACTATGTTTTATTTTTATTTTTTTGAAATGTGAATTGTACTATATCAACCCATCTCTGCTAGTCTGTTAATAAACCACAAATTATAGTCACGGTATGTGTTATCGATTCTTGGATTATGAACTTTGGTTTATTTACACTGTGGTTTGTTGTGATGCCTGAAGTGATAACTTTAGCTGGTCCATGGCATTTTTGCCCAGGTGCTTGCCCTGAAACAGGAATTGACAAAAAGAATGAGAGAGAAATAAATAAGAAATAGAAAAGAAAAAACAAACATGGTTTATTGGGTCATCTGCCATGGCATTTATGGCTTAAGCAACAAACCATGGTTGACACAAACCATGATTTATTGTGACATGCCGATATAGCTGGTATCTTGCGACTTCTTTCAATTCTGTCAGCCAGAATTCAAAGTGCAAAAGGATAAAAGAAGAGAGGAAAGGAGAGTGGGGGCAGAGGGGAGGAATCTTGCCCCTCTCAGTAGGCTTAGTCAAAAGCAAACTGTTGAAACCTCTCCTAGCTTGTGAGTTCTTCCTCATTAATATCCTTTGCCATCTTGACCATGCTCTAATGTTGCCTGGCCCCATGTGTCTGGGTTTTCATTTGTGAAATTTTGGAGCATATGCAATGAACCTGGAGATTTGGAGGACTGGAAGGCAAGAGAAAACAAAACTATGGAAGATTGGCACAGTAGTTAAATGCCGGTACTGTGGCCACTCACACCCACAAGGTTGTGAGTTCGATCCCAGGCAGGGCTCCAGGGTCCACTCAGCCTTCCATTCTTTCATAGGCTGGTAAAATGAGTACCCAGCTTGTTGGGGGCAATTGGCTCATACATTGTAAATCACTTAGGGAATGCTAGTTCACTGATAAGAGATATAGAAATGTACTTGCATTGCTATAAGAGAATAAAACCAGGGCAAGACACTGATCTTTTCAGCAAAAGGAAATCAATTAATTCAAGAATACAGAGAGGAGTGCTGTTTTTCAACTTGCCCATTCCACAAGCCTGGACTACACTGCATCCACCTTGATGATGGAAGCTGATTCTTAAGAATGAAGGGTAAGAGATTGCAGTGGTTGAAGAGGAGGAAGAGGAAATGGTATGCCAAAGCACAGTATTGTTTGCATTTAACCATCTAGTAACATAAAATTAAATTAACATCTCCTTTGTGAGCATGGACCCCAGCCTTTGAGTCCCTATTCACCTTACCAGTTGCCAGTGTCCTCTGCCAACAACAAAAGGTTTTAAAGCTAGAAATGGGCCTATTTAGCCTTCATTAATCATTCATACTGTTCAAACACATCATCCTGTAACTGAAGAGGGGCTAATGGTGGCTAAGCTTGAGGCTGTTGTCAAAAGTAGGTTTAACTTTCTATGAACTCACTGGACACAAAGAATGCAGCCTGCTTACTATTCTGAATGTCACCAGCTAGCAGCAAACTGATGATTACTAATGGTAATTAAATACATCTGAAGCCATTTGTACCAATAACAAAGAGTTACTGTCAGAACTTGAATGAGGTCCATCTGCCTATTTGGAAAGAACGTTAACACCATGTAAGTGATAAAGCAGATGGCAACCCCCAAAAGAAATGGTTTGTTTGATTATCAAAGATTTGTTATTAGAGCCCTATTTGCTCTCTGGATACCCTCAATTCACCTTCAGAGACAAAATGTTAACAGTTAAGTTGTTTAATAACACCACTTAGTTATTTGTCCATGTCTTTTTCAGGAATACCCAAAGAAGCTATCTAGTCACACACAGAGAGAAAGTGAGTGAGAGTGCATGTGTAAATCTCTACTTCCCTAATTCACTGGAAGAGTGCTTTGGGTTAGGCACTGCCCAGTTGACCACAACAAATCTTTGGCATAGACTCTGAAAGAAGGATGCATAATGTGCATTTCTGAGTTTTAATATGGTTATTGACAAATACAATTCCAAAAACCATAAACAAAATAAGAGGCCATAACAAAATACATAAAAATTATAAGAGATACAACATCACTATGTAAAACCACAAATAACTGATAGTTGACTTCCAATACTCACCAAAAGTGGAGTTCCAATACTTGTATAATTCACATTCTCTAACTGGACAATTCTAAATTTGCTGCTCAGTTGTACATCTTTACTCTTTAGGATCTTTTCTAGCTTTTTCATGGATGCCCTTCCCATTCCTAGTCTTCTTCTGATTTCTTGACTGCAGTCTCCATTTGATTCCATGTTTTATTGAAAAAGGTATGGGAACTCTTTTACTATTTCAGTTTTCTCATTGTCTAGGTTGAATGTGTGTAGGTCCTCCATGGTCATTATTTTTGTTTTCTTTATGTTCACCATTTAGCTTGCCTTTGTACTTTGTTCTTTGACTTTCTTTAATAATTGTCCCATGTCTATGATGTTTTTTGCTAGTAGTATGGTGTCATCAGCATATCTTAGATTGTTGAAATTCCTTCCTCCTATCTTTACTCTTCCTTTTTCTGAATCTAAGCCTGCTCTTCATATGATATTTTCTGCATACAAGTTGAACAAAAAGGATGACAGAATGCAGACTTACCTGACCCTTTCCTTTTTTTTTGTTTTGTTGTCGTCTTCATTATAGTAGTTCTCTTTATCCCTGTGCACTAGTCATTGTACAGTTGCATTAATGGTTCTGGTTTTGTTCCTGTCTCCCTTTTGTTTTGTTTTGTTTTTCTTCTTTCCTTTACTTCTTGAAGTATTTTGCCTGTTATCCACTGTTTCTTCTCTTTCTTTTTGGCCACTGTTAGTGTCTTCTGCATACTTTCTTAATTGTGTCCTTGGATTCTGACCATAATTCATCTGGGGCAATGGGAACCACAGAGTTTTAACTTGGTTGCTCCATTAAAAATTACCTCAGCAACTTTTCCGCCTCCCTTTCTCCTTCCAACTTGAAAATCTGTGTCCTTTGCATCCTTTGCAAAGGGTATGTGTGTGAGTGTGGGGTTCTCACTATGGATTTGTTTGTCCTTTTTTCAGGGATCTAAAATGTTTGTGAAAAGTGCCCCCTCCTATTCCATCTCAACATTAAACAAAACAGATGTATACAACTTCCCTTTGTCCAATTATAATAAAGATGAAGAAAGCCAAATGCCTCTCTTAAAAAAACAAAAAAGAACACTAACTGCCTCTTTATTTTATTTTTTATTTTTTTAAGAATAGAAAATGCTTTACTAGCTTTTTATCCTAAGGGCAAGTAAAGGAAAACTGTTCTGTTGTGAAGTGCAGTGCACACAAAAACTGTGCCTAAGGCATTTTAACTCCTCATTAAATCCCTGGCAGACAACCAACATGTCATATATTATGTCTTAACTGCAACATCTGCATTTGCATCTGCTTTTGTGCTTTGAAATGCTGCTCTTTGCATGTGCCACTGAGAGGCAGAAAGGAGAGGGGGATGCAGTATGTCTTTTCAGGGCAATGGGACATCCAGCTAAACTACCAGTTACCTTACTCTGCCTTGGTACAATTTTGCTCTCTGTTGCTATGGCCTTTTCCCATCATCTGCTCTTAGATCTGATTCATGATCCTGTCTTCAATATCTCTGTCTTTCAGACCTCCACCTGGTTTCCTCTTCTTAGGTTCTCAGCTTCATTCTTTTTCTCTTACTGCTCCATATTCTTAAAATTGTCTCCTTGAATATTCGCAGACTGCTCCTTTCCTCATTGTTTTTAAACCTCCATTAAAAACTCAGATCTTTTCCAAAGGTTTTGGAATTTTAGTTTAATTTGGTTTCATAAGCTTGTATATGTACTTGTTAGTTTGCTTTTGTGTTGTATTGCATTGGTTTTTATGTTTTTATAACTTGTTTTACAACTGTATTGTACTGATTTTATATCTGTATTACTCCTTCCTTCCCATGTTGAAGACACAAAGCAAATGTTGAAAGCGTTTCCCTCCTTAATTTCAGCACAATGGAAAAATGAAAGAAATAATTTAAATATAGATTCAGTCAAGGGTTGTTGCTGGTGAAGTACAGTTTTAAGTGTTTGCCTTGCTCAAAGTTCCATAAGTATATTGTAAGCCAACAAGGCATTTTAACAAAGATAAGTTCATCAGAGAAATATGCTTGAGTACCAGGAGGTATTGTAAAGTTTTAATTATCACCTTTAAAATTTTTGACAGAAAGTTTGTTTTGATTTGTAGTTGTTAACTTATGTCTACGTAGTTCACTGTCCAGATTGACACATTTCCCCCAGCATTTCATGACCCTCCAATGCCGTCATTGTAGAAGTCTGCAGATTGCACTTTATGAGGATTTCACACTTTAGTCACTTCTGGCACAACCTGTCACAAAAATAAAGGACATAATGAGTTGAATTTCTCAACATCATGCACTTAGGGACCAATGATGACACTGACAATATATCGTCAGAACTTCTGGGTGATAATTATTACTTTACAATACCCCCTCGTAAGGTGCAATCTGCAGACTTCTACAATATCAGGTATTTGGAGGGTCAAGAAAATGTGTAAATCTGGATGGTAACTATGTAGCTATAAGTTAACAACTACAAATCAAAACAAACTTTCTGTCAATTTTTTTAAAGGTGATAATTAAAACTTTACAATACCCCCTCATACATAATAAAACACAGTATAGGTAATATAGAGGGATGCAGTGGCTCAAGTGGTTAAGACGCTGATTCTGTTGATTGCAAGATCGACAGTTTCACAGTTCGAGGCCCAAGTGCTGCATGATGGGTTGAGCTCCTGTCACTAGTCCCAGCTTCTGCCAACCTAACAGTTCAAAAGCATGCAAATGCAAGTAGATAAACAGGCACAACTTTGGTGGGAAGGTAAACAGCATTCTATGCAATCACGCTGGCCACATGATCACAGAGTAGTCTCTGACAAGGCTGGCTCTTCAGCTTAATAATGGAGATGAGCTCCTCCTCCTACGGTTAGAGATGACTTGACAACCTTGTCAACTGGGAATACCTTTACCTTTACCTATAAGTAATATAGCTGTATATATTTTATAATTATATTGTTTTTAGCTTGTATTTTGTAATGCCTTACATTTTTCTTGAAGACTACGTTTTTCATTGCCTTGTCCCCCTTTGCAGTTATGACATCTGGTCATCCTGTGCATGGAGACTTAGCTACAATGTCATAGTAATGTTCCAGTTCCTGAGCTGATTCCCTAAAACACACTTTAAAAGGCAGGCAGCCTTACCGAATGAAGGAGTTCTGCAGTGCTGGTGAACAGGGTGCTGAAGGATGACATATCCAGCCCCTCCTGTCAGCAAGCGGCACTAAGACAAGCAGAATTGGGAACCTTATAGGATCCTGTCACAACTCCTTGTTGCAATGCAGCTTGCTAATGGTGGAAGTAGGCTGGAAGTATCATCCTTCAGTGCCCCACTTGCCAGTATCACAGAACTACTTTGCTCAGTAGAGTTGCCTGCACTGCTCCTAAAGTGGGGTTTGGGGGGCATTTGAGGTTGTGGCAATTGTTCCATGATCATAAATATGAGTACAAAACACTTATGAAGTTGTAAGCCTCACTCATAACATCATTAGTTGCCTAACAGGATGCTGACCACTAACAACAGCCCCCCCCCTTACACTGGAACATTGTGATGCATATGGGATAAACAGGGCATATTGTGACCTATGTGAGTGCAGTGAGTTTGAGGGAATACAAAAGCCACCATTGTTTTGGAATGTGAAAATATCCCATTTTTTTATCTCATTGAGATTCCCCACCTTGTCCCCCCCCCCATCTTTGTTTGCAGGACTTTCTGTTTTCTTCCAAAATTCATACACTTTTTAATGAATTGTTCCTAATGTGCATATTTATTTGCACTATTTGGCTAAAAGACAAAAATTTATTTCCCCAGTATATCAAACTTTCTCTATTAACTGAGGTATGTTTGGTTGCATTTCCTCCATTATGCACATTTTGCCTCTTTACATTGTTAAAATGCACATTGTTTTCTGCAAAGTTTATTGCTTGGAAATGTCTTTCTTGTAAATCATGTATACATGTGAATGGTCATTTTGAGTTGGGCATTTTCTTGTGATGATAATAATAATAATAATAATAATAATAATAATAATAATTTTTATTGATATCCCGCCCCTCTGTCAAACAATTGGGGTGGCTTACAATAGTTAAAATTCCATACAATATGTTAAAATACTATCCAAAACCCCCAAACCCTGCCTCCCCTTAAAAAAGTATTAAACCAATAATTATCATTAAAACATCAAAATGAACAAAATCATTGAACAGACAAACATGGCAAACAGAGCAGCGATTGCGGCCAAGGGAAGGAAAAGAGATAAGGGGACTCCTGAGGCTGGGGAAATCTAGTCAGGAAAGGCCTGCCGGAAGAGATCCGTCTTAACAGCCTTTTTAAAGCTGTTTAAGGTTGTAATCTGATGGATCTCATCTGGCAGGCCGTTCCATAGTCTGGGGGTGGTTACTGAAAAGGCCCTCTGGGAGGTTGCCGACAGCCTAGTTTTCGTTGGTGCAGCAAGTTCCTCCCAGATGACCGGAGTGCGTGGGGTGGATTGTATGGGACGAGGCGGTCCCAAAGATAGGATGGACCCAAGCCATTTAGGGCTTTAAAAGTTCATAACCAACACTTTATACTGGGCCCAGAAACCAATAGGCAGCCAGTGGAGAGACTTCAATACTGGTGTTATGTGGTCTCTCTTGGATGTCCCTGAGACCACTCTGGCTGTCATGTCCTGTACCAACTGAAGTTTCCAGACCAAGTACGAGGGTAGCCCCATGTAGAGTGCATTACAGAAATCCAGATGAGAGGTTACCAGCACATGCATCACAGTCTCAAGATCCCTTACTTCCAGGAAAGGGCGCAGCTGGCGTATCAGCCGAAGCTAATAACAGGCGTTCCTGACCGTCGTATTTACCTGATTAGTCATCAGGAGTGACAAATCCAGGAGCACCCCCAGACAAGTGTTGAGAATTACACAAATGCTAATTTATCAACAATGTCAACCCTTCCTTTTTCTTTCCATTCCTAGCTGGATAGGATTTCTGCACTTTTCCCAGAATGTCAAAGGAACAATGCTACCTCATGCTTTTGGCCTTGTGCTATGGCCAAACTGAAAAAGCAAACATTAGCCAAGAAGCATTAGGAGAGTATTAATGAATTTTACCCACACCCAGAAGCCTCTCTTGTGTCAGTTCTTCACTGTCTGTTGCTGGCCTTCCCAAGATTATCCTTTTCTTCTATGGAAAATAACTTGGCCAATACAGAACATGTGACGGCAGAGTAAGTAAAATGTAAATTCCAATTTGAGTTGGCTTCATTTTGATTGAGTCTGGATCCCACTAGCGTTGATAGCGTTGACATATTTGGATGGAGGAGTTCACATGTCAAGTTCACCTTTTCTAATATTCATCCCATTGTGTGGTACAGGGAAGTCCGTGTGATTAAGTCCGTGTGATACTTTTTCATCATAAATATTTGAATTCGGTTTATTTGTCATAAATATTTAAAACATATTCATGTGTCAAAGAAACAGGACCCTCTATTTCTGTTACAAGAAAGCGATTCCAAAAATGTGACTTAGGGATAGGCAGTTACACTTTGGTGTGCAGATCAGATGGAAGTATGCTGCATGCCACACAAATACTCCACCTCCAAAGGTCTTAAATGATAAGTTGGCATCTATTGTACTTCACAAAGAACACTTGAAGGTATCATCTATTTAAACGGTGCCCAGTCAGAATCTGATTTAAAGTTTTGAAGTTCTTTTACAGTAAGGGCTGAGCCAGCTGAGTGAACAGGTATGTGTGTTTCTTGGCTGCAATATTCCCTACTGATTAAGGTTCTCTTGTTTTGAAGGGGACATCCAGTTTTGAGGGGCTGAACAACCTGTCCCAAATGGAAGGAACATGGGACAACCCAAATCATATAGTTTTTTTAATCTAACATGAGTGTTAGAATCTCATTGACTGTCATGAGTTGCTTGACTTTGTTTTATCATGAATGTTTATGTTTAATAGTCATAGTTGATCTTTAATGGTTATTAATATAATGTTGTAGGGCACATATGTGTATCTAAATGATGGGAGGTGGAGTGATGGATGCTGGCCAGTACCTTATGTTAAAGAGAAGGAATGCACAGATGTATGGGAGATGCTGTTTCCTGCTGGAGGGTACTAGAGAGCGTAAAACAAAATGATTTGAGTTAAGAAGGTTGGTACACAGAGCTGGATTGATTTATGGACACATTGTTTAAAAAGCCCAAGAATTGTAGGGTGGGGTAGAGAGAATATTGGTCTGGTGCATGGAAATGATAGCAATTCTGTCTGCAGATGTCTTCCTGCAAACACCTATCATTGCTTGAATAAGGTTTTAATGTTTGAAACACAGAAGACTGGTTCACTGAACTGTGGGGTGCAAGAGCCTTGATAGTGAGTGGGAAGAGTAGGTACCAGCTGCATTCACAACAGACTAGTGCCCAAGCATTTGGCATATAACAGAATGGACTCAAATTACACACTGCATGCCAAAGGGGTCAGTATATTATGAGTGTGCCTGATGCCTGCATTTCTTGGTCTCAGGTCTCCAGGCCAAGGTAACTGAGGCAAATAACACATGAAGCAGCATATGCTTTAACTGCCCCAATTTGGCATGGACAGTCCCAATTAATTTTTTGTCATCCCACATTTTCAGCTGGTTTTAAAATGTCACAGTTTGTCTTTCTTTCTCACACTTTCCCCCTTTCTCCCTTTCTTTCAATTATGTTTGTTCTCACACTTTCCTCATTTGTCCCCATTTACTTGTTATTGCAGCTGAGTTGAAAATGTCAAAGCAGTTTGCACTCAGTTAACTCAGGTGGAGGGAGAGGAGAGGAGGGGATAAAATTTGTCCTTCCCAGTAGGCTCAACCAGAAGCAAACTGCTGCAGTCCTCCTAGCTTGTGTGTTCTTCCTCTTTGATACCTTTGGCCATCTTGACCACACTTTGATGTTGCGTGGATACACATGTCCCAGTTTTCATCTATGAAATGTTGGAGGGTATGGAAGCAGGCTTATAAATGGTAATCCTCAAATCCCATGAAAGGAGGCCTTTTCATGTGAGTTCAGGGCTTGTGGAAAATTGCTAATCTTATGGGAACCCAGAATGGTCACAAGTCATCAAACAGGCCTTATATAGGCCTGCCTCACATATCTCAGCCAGTCTCAAGTTTAAGTGTTACTGTTTGGAGAACCTGGCAACATTAGTATGAAGGTTTAATTCATTTAGAACTTTATCACATGAAGCTATAAAAGCAGAATTTTTAAAGGATAAAAATATCTTTGGCTTGTACTTATCACACGCCATCATGTCTATCTTGCTGCTGAGATGCATTTGTTGGTGTAGTATACCTTTTCACTGATGGGCAGAACCCATCAATAAGCTCTCAATTTTGCTGTTATTCCATTATTGCTTTCATGCGATAGGATCCTTCCACTGTAGTTCCACTTGTCAGGCAGTCATGTTGTGTGAGTAGGCACAGATATAGGATGGGTGACACCTGGCTTGATGGCAGTACATGTGAAAAGGATCTAAGAGTTTTAGGGCTGATGCAGACGGTCCGTAAGGGGCGGCTCTGTGCCGCCCCGGGAGCAACGGATCAGGGCCGCAGCAACCACACACCATGGCCCCGATCCTCCTCTTTGCCACCTCCAGAAGAGTGGGCAAATGCCACTCCTTTTTGGGGTGGCAAAAAACCCTGCCCTTTGTACCACACACTGTCAAGAGGGCACCCTGACACCATGCACCGTATGGTCAGGTGCGCAGCATCGGGGTGGAGTCGGGGCAGCCGGCATGCGGTCGCCTCACCCCAACTCCACCCCCAGGCTGGTTTAAAGTACCGGTCTGCATCCCCCCTTAGTGGACCACAGGGTGAACATAAGTCAACAATGTAATGTGGCAGCTTAAAAGGCCAATATGTTCCTAGGCTGAATCAATAGGAGTGTAGTGTTTAGTTTGAGGGAAGTAATAGTGACACTCTATTCTGCTTTGGTCAGGTCTCACCTTGAATATTGTGTCAATTTCTGGTCATCACAATTCAAGAAGTGGACAAACTTGAAAGTGTCCAGAGGAGGGTAACTAAAATGGTGAAAGGGCTGGAAACCATGTCCTATGAGAAGCAGCTTAAGGAGCTGGGTGTGTTTAGCTTGGAGAAGAGAAGGTTAGGAGGTGAAATGATTGCCATGTTTAAATATTTGAAGGAATGTCTTAGTGAGGCTGGAGCAAGCTTGTTTTCTGCTGCTCCAGAGACTAGGATCCAGAGCAATGGATTCAAGATACAGGAAAAGAGATTCCACCTAAACATTAGTGAGGCTGGAGCTGTTCGGCAGTGAAATACATTGCCTTGGAGAATGGTGCATTCTCATTCTTTGGGAGTTTTTAAACAGAGGCTGGATGGCCATCTATTGGAGGTGTTTTATGTCTTCCTGCCTGGCTGGGGGTGGGACTGGAGGGCCCTTGAGGTCTCTTCCAACTCTATGATTCTATGATTCTGCTCCTCTCCCACTTCCTCCTCTCTCTCACAGTGATCACAGCTGCCAAGACTTTTCCAAAGCGGGCTGCTGTGTGCACATTCACACAGCAGCTGGCTTTGGCCCCCTTTGGAAAGTGGTTGGCAGTCACAATCACTTGTGTGGGGCTGCTGTGTGAATGTGCACACAGAAACAACACACTTTGAGATCAGAGAGGAGCAGTGATCACAGCAGCCAACATCTTTTCAAGGCCGACTGCTGTGTGCACACTCACATAGCAGCTGATTTCAGGAGGTGGTTAGAGGATGCGATTGCTCATTGCCCCCTTCCTCCCGGAAGGTGCCATTTGGCAGTGCAGAAAAGAGATTATGTGCCCATGGACTACCAAAGTGCTCTTGTGAGGGAGATAAGAAATGAATGCCAAACTGGTATGCTTCCATTCTTGAATTAGCATGATAGTGCAAGACAGCAAGCTGGTGTGATAATGTCCTTAGTTCAATTTTTCATTTGTTATTAAGTGAATGTAAACACCTGCCTAAGGCCTAAATGCACATGAAATATTAGGTTAATTTCCATTCCCTGTGATTTTTGACTCAAATGATTTTCTTTATTTCATTATTTTTATTGTATTTTTGATAAATTTATACATACTGTTTACAGACTAAATAGAAGGGTAATATAAATATCGTTCCTGACACATATATATACTGAGCTTTGGTATCATATACATATACTATATATCCAATATAGCTTTATATTCCTGTAATTTATCCTTTCCATATAGTTTGTTACAACCTAAATCAATCCAAACTGGACTTCTTTCCATTTACTTTCGTATTGTTGGAATGTTTTTCCTGCTATATACATAGACAGTTTATCCATAGTTATCAGTTCATTCAATTTCATTTCCCATTCTTGTACTGTAGGTATTATTTCAGATTTCTGATATTTTGCCAATACCAATCTCACAGCTGTTACCATATAGAGTATAACACTCTTTTCCTCTTGTTTCACTTTGTGTTCTGTCACATCAATTATGTTTAGGAGAAACAATTCCAATTTTAGTGGAATGTTCTTTTGTGTTATTTTACACATTATTTTGTGAACCTTCTCCCAAAATTCTTTACTCTTATTACATTGCCACCACATGTGGTACATAGTTCCAATCCCTTCTTTACATTTCCAGCATTTGTTTTCTTTGTATTTATTTATTTTGGCTAATCTGACCGGGATCATATACCATTGATGAAATATTTTGTGAAAATTTTCTTTTAGAGTATTACATCTTGTGAATTTATTACTGTTTCCTTTTCAATTCCAAATTGTTCAGTATCCTACTATGGATTAAAGATTGGATACTACGGTACTAAAAAAATTAAAACTACTAGCTTTGGAAGGTACGAACATGGAAACAGGATGGCACTCATATCTGTGTTATGATAGAGCCACTTCAGATAAAAGATTTAATATACACCATATAAGGAAAGGACTTTATAGGAAATGACAGAAATATATATATAAAAAAACATTTATATAATAAGTTACCACTTTGGACATCACTACAGGAAGTGTATCATAGTAAGGAATTTTCCACAAAAGGAAACTGGATTATGTATGAAAATTTGTTAATTAAATCTCCAGCTGGATTTAGACTAAAAACAAGAGATGAACTCCAGCAAGAAAAGATAGATATAAATTGGCTAAAGTATATGCAGATAAAAGATTTTAAAAATGATTTCTGACTTTGAGAAACCTAACTGAAAGTTGTACATTAAAAAGTCAAAATATCAAATACACTGTTTGCATTTATTTAACTATTTCTTTCTTTCTATGCAGCATTTCCCCCTGAAAGGGACACAAGGCAGCTCACAAATAAAATCATTTAAAAACTTGACAGTGTACATTTACACTGTAGTGTTTAAATTGTACTATTTGTACAATTTTACTATAGCATTAGTATAAACTTTGCAGTAGTGTTATTTTATTGCATACTTGAAAGAAAATGTTGTAAACAAAACTATAAATATTCTGCTGCCACCACCACCACCGCCTGCCCTTTGTAGCTTGAGAAATTCTAACCATGGGGTTTCTACACTATTGAGAATGACTCTTTAACCTAGTGTACCTTCTCATGTTCGTAAATTCAACTGGAACAGTTAGAACATTTCCCTTGGTGAATAACACAGAATTACAACAAGGTACATGCCTGAAGGTCAAGGAATGGACTGAAGCAGACATGAGAAGCAGAACAATTGAAGAAGAAGAGATGGACTGAAACCAAGTAAGAAAAACCAAGCAACAAGAGAAAAGCAACAAAAGATTATATAGAAAAAGCAAGAAACAGCCCTGCCCACTCTTTGAACATTTACCTGTGAACCACCTGTCATGTACATGAACAAAGATTTCAGTTCTCAGGAGATCTCCATACAACACAAAGACCATTCACTGAGGTATGTGAAGGTTCTGAGGTCAATTGAAGGTTCCTCTTGCGCCCAATGTATGACTACTTTCGTACCATGGTTACAAAAAACAATAAACAGGGTTGAACAAAAAGATAAGATGTAAACACAAACACCAGTTGCTGCATTCCCAGAGCTCCTTTTCACATGTTTATTTCAACTGTAGCCAGCTATATCTGTTGGAGCTGACAGAGATGCAACTCAGCTTACCGTCAAGATGTGTTTGCATGAGGTGTACATGAAACTCCTCAGATTCATTGGATTGTTTTTATCTTTACTGTTCAACCTATGTTGAACTTCCTTCTAAGCTACAGTGTTCTTGTGGTTGCTGGTGTCACTTTCTCATTTCTTCTCAAGCTCCTCTAAGGAGGAGGAGACAACTTGGTAGGGAATAGTATGGCTCCCTACCATCTTCACCCTACATAGTTTGTCAAAACTGAGATTTCTGTCTTCTATCTATCTCAGTTTATTTTATGTTTAATGATCAATTGAGACTGGTAAGAAGCTTCTTTGTAAGAAAATACCCAGGATGATAGGAACTAGTTTTTGTTTAAAAAATATATTTATTTTTAAAATATTTATTGGATAATTCTGATAAAAGGGTAAGCGAGGAAATAACATTTTTTTGTACTAGCTTTCAACACTTGTAAAATCATCCTACAAACTTTACAGCAGTTCAGGCTTCCTTTGACATGAAGTAATGGAAATTTAACTACAGGCGAACAAGTATGATGATAAATAGCCAATGAATTATTGGTCATATGATTTTAATGTTTTTGAATGAACTTAGGGTCCCTTTAGATGATATTATGTTCTAGATATGTAGTAGATGTACCATATATACTCGTCTATGTAAAATATATATATATATATATATATATACTACAAAATTGACCTAAAAAACCTGGGTTGACTTATAGATGAGTCAATACTGTAAGGATGAGGTAGTGTTCGCTCTCCAAGCTTCTTCCTAGCCCAGCTGCCTCCAGAGGGGGCAGCTGGGTTGGGAAGATGCAGGATGAGCGAATGCTCCCTCTCCAAGCCTCTGCAGCCATCGCTCCCCAAACCTCTTCCCAGCGCAGTTACATGCCCTTCAGTTTTACCCTCAACTTATCCATGGTTCATAGTAAAATCCAGATTTTTGTCCCCAAAACCTATTCTCAACTTATACATGAGGTAGACCTATACATGAATATATACTATACATTAACAAAATTCATGTAAGTTATTAAGTAATGTAATTCTGTATTTTAATTATTTTGATTTGCCTTATGGTTTGTTAACCACAATAAAGGACACTGCTGCTGCTGAATTTATTCTATTAGCTTTCTTAAACTAGAAAGCAGACTTGAGTGTTACTGTATTCCAGGGAAAGAAAGCTCTTTACCTAATCTTATATTTCAGAGGAGATGGAATCCATCCATATTCACACAGCTGCCAAACCAGACTTTACTACTGATTTTTGTGATAACCCAGAAAAGGCACATTACCTTTCATATGAATGCATCCAGGACAGATTGTGTCAGCAATAAGTGAAGTGTCTGAACATGCCCTTATTGCTGTTCCATACAGGTCTTCTTTTAAACTCAATCCATATTAATAAATTGTGTCTGAGGCCAAACCAAAATTACTCAGAAATTGTGGTGAACATTTATAAGTGATGTCTCCATTTTGAGGGTGTACCTCTAGTGAAAATGTAAAATATGTTTATTATATTGCTTTCTATTGTTGTGAGTCACAACTGGCATCACTTCCCCTCAGTGATATCTTCAGATATCCCCATCCCATTTCCAGGTAAGGCAAATTTTATAGGCCACATAGCATTGTGATGCCAACCCATTCACCATGTAATCCCCAAATGGATGAAATTATCTATGCAACTAATCCAGGATGAAGAATGAAATCAATGAAGTAGAAGTAGGGATAAAAATGTGACCAAAGATAGAGTAAATAAAGTGTTTTCTAGGAAGTATTTCTGCCCCATTATTTTTTTAAGCCTGAAAATGAAAACTAGAGAAGAGTCAATGTAATTCAAATTTTGAGGGACAGTGAGAAGATAAAGAAGCTCCATCTTTTATGTTTGATCAGTGATGGTTGCTCCATCCACCAAAGCTGCCTTGTTCTGTTGCTCCTGTGAATGGATAGTTCCTGCAAGGCTGCTGTTCCAAAATAACTAGATCCAGAAAAGAAGTTTGGCCCACCTCTGTACATTTAACATGACAGATTCTGCTCATACTACACCGATTAAATCGAAGTATGTTGCATGCATTTGGACTTCAGAGTAATTCAATGAGAGAAACAATGTCTCAACTGGAAATGGGATGGGGATGTGCCCCCTTACTCAAACCACAAACTGCCCAAGCAGTAGAGACACCACATTTGGCAACCGAAGACTGCCACTTTGGAAGACAAGTCAGCTGACTGTAGCAATGAGTGATGGCTTCTCCCTCCCCATCCCTTCAGCAGAGTTGAGTATCTAGATACAATCTCTTTTGTACTAAAAATAACGAAGGGCTGTATTTGAAAGAAATCAGGTTAGAGGAACTGATCCATTATTGATAGAAATTTCTAGCTGGCTTGCCAATCTGTTTTGTACTGTGGTCAACCCTTAATTTTTAATGAAGGAACTTATGAAAGTCATAGAGGGTGTAAACTGGTGACCTCTCAGTGATACTTTGCAGCAAAAGTTCCCATCATAGAATGGAGCTGCCTGCCCTTACATCTTTTCTGAGCCTTACCTCAACCTGACCTTGTCTTTTGAAGGTAAAAGAAACAATACCGTCATCAGGTACAATACCTTGACTCAGACAGGAAAAGTAGATTTAGGAAGATGCACTACACTGAAAGAAGACTAAACAAACCAAACTGTTCACCTATTGTGCACAGTTTCCATACATTACCCTCTGATTAATGCCCTTGTCCTGTTTTGTTGTACACACCTCCTGTTTGTTGAGATCCTGTTTAACCAAACAGTTTTTATAAAGACAATTCTGTTAGGAGTTGTACAACAAAGGTACAGGATGAGCCCAGTGTAAAGAAAGAGCAGAGATGAGGTCAAGAAATTTCAAGGTGGCATCAGCATGCCAATATGGGGGGAAAAAATACTTGTAAGAGTTTATCATGTGTGTGGTGAGAAGGACAAAGTGCAATTTTGGGACAGAATTTGCATGCTTCCCGCAGGGTTGCCAAGTCAAGATTATCATAGGTCCTGAGATTTCAGGCTCTAAACCTGAGACCTGGGGATGATCCTTCTGGTGTCACAGGAAAAGGCCCTGGTAATTATACAAGTGGGATGTTAAAAGGGGTGTTGCAGCACTGTTGAGGCTAAATGAGGACATACCTGCCAATATTTCACAGATGAAAACTGGGGGGAAACATTTTGCCAAGCAACATCAGAGTGTGGTCAAGATAGCAGAAGTTATTAATGAGGAAGAATCTACAAGGTAGGAGAGGCTGAAAGAGTTTGCTTTTGCCTGAGCCTACTCAGAAGGGCAAGGGTCCATCCCTTTCTCTCCTCTCCCCACTGCTAATTGAGTACAACCCACTTTTGCACTTTGAACTAGTAGCAGTTGAAATAAGCCAGGGTAAAGGGGGAAAGTGGGAGAAGGAAAGAGAAACTGGGACATTTTAAAAGCAGTTGAAAAAAGGATGAATCAGGAATGTCCCTATGACCCAAGGGCAATTGGAAGGGATGTTAGAGAAACAGGTTTGAAGAGTAAGGGGCTCTGCAGACAGGAGCCAGGGAAGGGGAGGAGCAGCTAGACGCCGGATGTCCCAACCCCTTCCTGAGGACATCATCAGAGTGCATGCCGTTGCACATGGCAAGCGCTCTGATGATGTCCTCCTGGCGCAGCATTTTTACACGCTGCGCTGGAAGAGGCACAAAAGAGCCACGTGGCAGCTCTTGCAGTGCCCTTTTGGCAGCTTGGGAAAGGAGTGCTATTTTGGCGCTTCTTTCCCAGTCACCGAAAGGGTGGATTGGGGCCGAGGCATGTGGCATCCTCGGTCCCGATCCTTTGCTTCTCAGGGTGGCCCACGGCCACTCGTCTGCATTCCCCCTAAGTTTTCATTGGAATTTATCACACAGTGGAAATCCCGTGCAGGAACGGGATTTAAAAGGTGGGGGAAACAACAAAAGTGGGCAGATTTTTACACACATTGCTGTTAAAATGGGATTAACTCGAATGGAAAGTAGTCAAAAACTGCTTTCTTTTTACCCTTGGGATTTTTTGAAAGTAAAAAGAAGCAGTTTCTGACTACTTTCCGTTCAGGTTAACCCCATTTTAACAGCAATGTCGTCTGAAAATCTGCCCACTTTTGCAGGTTTTTTTCAATTTAAAACCCCGTTTCTGCACGGGATTTCCCCCGTGTGATAAACTCCATAGATTTAGTCAGTTTCATCAGACTGAAACATTCAGCATGACAGAATCATTCAACATGATACACTATGTCTCAATCACTGAGTGTGCCATTTAAATTAAAAACAGCAAGTCCATGGAACAAGAGACTATAGATAGACACACTTTTCAAGAGAGTGCTCTCCCCCTGACATTCCTTACCATGAGAAATGGAGAAGAGGAGCTAGGCCAAGACATCAGGGATGCCTAGCTCTGCATTTGATTCTCTGTTCTTATGGTTACAGGCAGCAGGACTGTTGGTGTTACATTCCCTGCACATATGCTTCAATGTTATATGCAGTCCATGGCCAATTGTGGTTAGTAAATAAAGATGATTGGCTAGCAGTTGTTGAGATATTTTCTTTTAAGGAATGAGCAGACCTCTAAGGCAAACCAATCATGGGATTTTCTGGGGCTGAGAATGTGTGACTTGCCCAGGGTTACCCAGTGAGTTTCCATGGCCAAGTGGAGAAGCAAACCCTGATCTCCAGAGTCATACAGTGCTGAAACCACTACACTACATTGGCTCTCCCTATATTCTAAACCCTACACCCTATACCCTACACCCCTAAATTCTATAGCCTTGATATTTTTGTCCTCAAATGTCCCCTGGGAATGGGAGCTATGTGAGCCCTGTGGGCTGCACTTTCCACACCCCTGATCTAATGAATTGTATGCTGAGTTAGGCACAACATCCTCCCACTTCTTTTTTTGTGTGTGTACATATATAAATTATAGATAGATAGATAGATAGATAGATAGATAGATAGATAGATAGATATCTTGACCACATTCTGATGTTGCTTGGCAAAAATTGCTATTTGATACAACAAAGACAAATTGGTCATCGACTCCAGTTCACCCACTTCTCCCAAATATTGTCCTCCAGCCCTTTCGAATGATCCCACATATTAAGCCCTAATTACAGTACATTGTATAACAAGTACAACAAGTTTACATGATCACGTCAACTCAACAAGTCTCACTTCAGATGAGACTAAGGGGGAAGCCTTTTTAGGATAAACTGCTATGCCTTCCTGATCAGAACTGACACATTGCATTTCGAGTGGCCAGCTTCACTGTATTGCCATAGAAAAAATGTTCTAAACTGTGTGAAATATAAATATTGATGCATCTTGAATTTAATAAGGTTCCCCTTTTGTATCATCTTTATGATTTTGTTTATGTTCTATTTGAGACACTGATTTTGTGTCTATGTGAGAATTAAGAGTTTATGGATTATGTATGATGGCTTTTTTTAAAGTACAATTCAATAATGTTTGAGGGAGTGGAAAATATAAGCAATAAAGAAATAACTAGGCTAAATGTTGTAGTTGAGTACCATCAAGTAAAACTTGACTAACCTTGCCAGGTGACTATTTTGAAAATGGATATCTCTTATTTGAGTGTAAGAAAGCTTGTGCCTTATAGGACTTGCAGGTGTCCCTTATTATACGAAATGCCTCTGTTTAATGGTTGGAAAGGTGTAGGTCTTATGTAGGACTTTATCACACGTAGCCTTTGAAAATAGCACCTTTGGTGATACCTAGCACACAATGCTGTCTCCTTATCATCGCTGCCTCATTTTGTAATCATGGTTAGCCTACACTTTGGCATTGAAGAGGAAAACCCATCAATAAGCTCCCAACTGCACTGGTATAACATTAGTTCACAGGTGCAGTAAATTATCCTGTGGCGGTTCTGGGACTGCATGGTCATATGGTGTCAGTGTCTCTTCCTCCCCACACTCCTTCACTAATCCAGAACAGCTGGGTTTTCCCATTTGTTTCTTTTCTTTTTTTCTTTTTCTTTTTTGTTAAACTGCATTAGCACAACTCCGGTTTTGGGTTAAAACAAACAAAACAACTCCCCCCCCCCACACACCAAAAGGCACACTGGTTAGGTCACAGTGCAGGGAGATGGGGCTAAGCATGAGGGCAAAAGAGAGCACAAGGCTAGCAATACCCCAGTTGTTCTAATGAAGGGACTTGCAGTACAGGGTGACCCAGTGGCATTCCCATATGGGGTGTCACCTGGTGCAGGGAGGTGGGGCTTCTAGGGGCAGGGACAAAAGGACATTCCCCCCTCACTGCTGCATCATGAAGAATGGTGCAGCAGCAACAAGGTGGTGAGTGTGGTCAGTCATTGCATCAGCCCCCTGGCCTTCTGAGTCCTGCAAGGCCATGGATATACAGGATCTGGAAGGCAACCACCTCCCCACCCCACTCTTCTGAGTCCCATGTGGCCATAACTGCGTAGAATCCAAAAACATAGCTGCCCACTCCCTCCGGGGTGTACTACCCCAGTGGATGACACCCCCTCTGGGTCAGTCCACCTGATGATGCCACTGGAGTGACCAGAAATATTTTGAAACTGAGGTTGTTTGAATCCATGGATAAAGAATCTACACATAGAGGGCAGGATGACCAGATGTTCCAACTACAAAGGAGGACAAGGCATTGCAAAATGTAGGACATTCAAGAAAAATGTATAACTTTAAAAAATAAAAGCTAAAAATACTAATATAAATATAAATCCATGCTTCATAATCAAGCTCAAAATGGAGGACATTTTGAAATTCCTCCTGGACAGAAGGTTGAAATGTAAGACATGTCTTGGAAAGGAGAACATCTGTTCTTTCTGATGTAGTAGGGAGTGCTCTCAATCTGGTATGCCTGCACTTCCCTTCATTAACATGATCATGGTGAGATTCAGTGAGATCATGTGATAAAGTCCATAGACTGAACAAGATGCTCAAAATTCCATATTTGGGAGTCTGGGCTCTTCCTGCTCCCTTCTTGATTGAGAAAATGGCTTGTAAAGGCAAAAGAAAATGGAGAGAATGCTCCCTATGGCCCCTACAAGCTGTTCAGGGGCATTTTGGGGCTGTGTTTTGCCATCCCAGTATATATTGTGACTGGGAAAACCACTTCAAGGAGAGAAAACAGACAGAGTGAAAACTAGAAATGACTCACGTACCTTTAACAAGAGCTGATACTTAAGTAGGCAGGACCTTCCAACCAGAATCAAACAGCTTCAGCTGAGGGATCAAGTGCTGAGACTTTATGGATCCTAGTGAACAGGGATTGGCTCTTGAGGTCAGCTGACTGACTATTTAATTGGTTCTAAAAACATAGGAAACTCAGTCGTTCAGGCTTGAGGTAAAGGTTTTATACTCAGTGGTGTTGCTAGGTTTGGTGTTAACTGGTGTGGTAACTCATGATCTCCAACACCACACAATTTGTTGTTGTTAACTACCCTTGAGTCATCTCAACTCATGGTGACCCCATGGATGAGACATCTTCAAGAGCCTCTGTCTCCACTGCTCTGCTGAATTCCTGCAACCCCTTAATACCCAAAGTGACCTCCTTCATAGACTCATCCATCTGGCATGTGGCCTTCCTCTCTTCCTATTTCCCTCCACCTTTCCCAGCATTATTGTCTTTTCCAAAGAGTCCTCCCTTCTCATGATGTGTCCGAAGTATGACAGCTTCAGTTTGGTCATCTTGGTTTCCAGGGAGGTTTGTCCTTTTGGCTCTCCATGGGATCCTCAGCACTCTTCTCCAGCCCGACATCTCAAAGGAATTGATTTTCTTCCTATCATCTTTCTAACTGTCCAGCTTTCACATCCAAACATGGTAATAGGGAGTACAATGGCTTGTATGGTTCTAACTTTTGTGCTGAGTTGTATATCTTTGCATTTTAGGATTTTTTTCTAGTTCTTTCATGGCTGCCCTCCCTATTCTTAATCTTCTTCTGATTTCCTGACTGCAGTCCCCATTTCTATCAATATTTGATCCCAGGTATGGGAATTCTTTTACTATTCCTATTTCTTCATTGTCTAGGTTGAACTTATGAAAGTCCTTGGTAGTCATTATTTTTGTTTTCTTTATGTTCAGCATTAAGACTGTCTTTGCACTTTCTTCTTTAATCTTCCTTAGTAAGTGTTCTAGGTCTATGAGGGTTTCTGCTAGTACTATGGTGTCATCTGCATATCTCAGATTGTTGATATTCCTTCTTCCTATTTTCACTCCTCCTCCTTCTGTATCCAAGCTTGCTTTTCTTATAATATGTTCTGCATACAAGTTGAACAGATAGGGTGAAAGGATACAGCCTTGTCTGACCCCTTTGCCAATTGGGAACAATACCATACCATACCGAATCCTTAGTAATGTTTTTTGTACTCTTTTTACTTACAAATCATAATTATTTTATATCACTGAATGTAATGGCAATAGTTGTGACATACATGACATATGCAACTAGCAAAATTAAAATTATACCTTTAAATTGCAATATCATTCACACAGCCTATTTACATTTACATAGTTTTGTGTGGTTAAAGTGAAAATTTGGTAAGATGTAATATTTTTAAACAAAATTTAAAATGAGGTTTTATATATATATATATATATCCTTTCTCTGCCCATTGAGCCTCACCGCACTTATGCCTTGTCTTCTGTTGAGCTCCAGTGTTTGCAAGTCAATGCCACATCCCATTTCTGCCAAAAGGCAGACATTTGGGGAGCAGTGGTGTCACCCTTCTTTAGGGTTTCACATGGTGTGGCTCGCATCCCTCTGTGATGCACCTGTTACTTTACTTTTAAAAAAAACTTTGATACCTGTTACTTTACTTTTTTTTCTTTGATACCTGTTTTCTTTGATGCCTGTTACTTTACTTTTTTTTTTTTTTTTACTTTGATACCACTTTAAAAACCTTGTCTTCATCCTGTGTAATCATAGGATTGTGGTTTTGTGAAATATGGAGAAATCTCTGCCAAAGAGCTTTAGTGCTTCAGCAAACTATCAATATCAGGATTTTGTTGGATGCAGTTATGAAAGTTAAAGTGGAACCAAAGTGCTGTAATTGCATGCTGGGAAAGAGATGACAAAGTACTGGCGGCAGAGGAGGGAAGGCTATGAAGTATGATCAGTGAGAATGCTGGTTTGAGATACACACAGACGGACACACACACGCACACACACAGAGTCATTAGTGCCTTGCAGTGTGTGTGTGTGTGAAAATCAGGGTTATATGAACAGTTCAAAAGCCCCAGTTTCCTTAAAATTTAAGGCTTAAATAATGAAATCATCTTAATGCATTTAGCAGATTGAGACAGTAGAGAAATCTACGGTAGATTCATCTTTCCTCCTAGTATTGCTCCTTTAAAAATAACAATAATCCTGCAGAAACAGTAACAAACCTAAGGCCACAAAATCTATGATGCAGTGAACCTGCAGGAAAAACATGTGTGCACAATCAATCCCATGCCCTTGCTTAAAATAAATGATTGGTTGTTGTAAAGGACTGGCAGAACAAAAAGAACTGGCTAGCAAGGGAATGGGAGATTGATTTTTTTTTATAGGCATACTGCCAGAGCTCAGGTAAAAATACAGATTTTGGGATAGAATATGTCCAGTAGGGTTTGTCCAAACATGTCTGTCTCTATAACTATGTCTATGCCCATCTCTATTTCTATCTCTATCAGGGGGAGCAAAGAGCAGCTTGCCTCTGTGGAACATAATTTTATATTTAAAAATAATTTGACCCCAGGGCCTAAAAACAGGATCTCACCCTCCCCCCCCCCCAAAAAAAAACTTTTTAGAACACCAGAAACCAGAGAGGAAGGGATACCTATCATGATTCAAGGGAGAAATATGGAATATTCTGCCATTAAGACAGAACTTGATCCCAAGCATATGCATTATTTTATAAAATCCTGTTTTGCAAGCATAATGTTTTCTACTTCATCATTTTTGCTGTGGGAACCTCTGAATAGTTTACACTTATGATTCATGCTTGTTAACCTATCCTATAATTCAATTTATGAGTGCAGTTTCCATAACGCGTAGCAATTTGCAATACTGAATTACTGAATATACCCCTGGTGAAACTAACCTTCCCCCTCCCCATAGTTAACAGGATTTTCAGGTCATTTCTATAATTCCACTTTGTCCTCCTGCTAACATTAATAAACGACACCAGTTTCAACAGGGCTGGTCAGAAGACCATATTTCTTGCCGGCGTTTGTAAGAATAAGCAACTGTATCTGTTTGTTAGAAATCACTTTCTTGGAGAGTGTTGGCAGAGTGGACGGGGAATCCAAGTAGCAGGTTTGGGTTTTGTCTTCTGATGGTTAGGGAGGGCAGAGATTCAAAAGGGATGTTGTTTCTCTGCTTGCAGGTTAAGGCTGAAGTTGTGATGACTTTCCTTGAAGACACATTTTTGTTGAAATCCTTTCCAAGTAAAATAGTTAAGGAACAACCTTTCAGGATAGGTTTCTTCTCCTTCTCTCATAAACTAGAAACTGGGGCTGCTGCCACACTACACAAATAATACAGTTTGACATTGCTTTAGCTGTCATGGCTCCATCTTACGGAATCTTGGGATTTGTAGTTTGTTGTGGTGCCAGAGCTCTCTGACAGAGAAAGCTAAATACAGTGTACCCTTGGTATCCATTGGTTTGGTTTCAGGACACCCATTTGATACCAAAATCAGTGGATGCTCAAGTCCCATTAAATACAATGGCATAGTAGAATAGTATTTCTGATATAAAATGGCAAAATCAAGGTTTGCTATTTGGGATGTGTGTGTGTTTTCAAGCTGTGGACGACTGAATCAGTGGATAAGGAATCTGTGGATATAGAGGGCAGACTGTATCTCACAAAACTACAAATCCCAGAATTCTGCAGCATTGAGCCATGGCAGTTAAATCAGTATCAAGCTGCATTAATTCCTCGATGTAGATGCAGCCTGATATCATCCACTTGAAGCAAAATGTGGGTGATTCAGGACTGAGATAATGAAGTACTTTGTCACACAATGCAGAGTTAAACTGTGCCATGCACTCTCACAAGGTGTAGCAATGGTTGCCAACTTCAGTGCCAATAATAATAATAATAAAATTTATTTGCATCTTGCCCCTCTGACAAGCAATTGGGGCAGCTAACAACAATTAAAAATTCTGTACAGTGTTTTAATACAGTCCCCAAAACCCAGAACCCACCCACCCCTTAAAAAAGTATTAAACCCATTTAACAATTAAAACATATTAATTAAAACATCATAAAAAAACTCCAGTCACAAAACCAAACAATAACAAATAAAACAAATAAAGCAGCGACAGCAACCAAAAGTGAGAGAGGGCAGGATGAGGGGACTCCTGAGGCTGGGAAGTCTAGTCAGGGAAGGCCTGCCGGAAGAGATCTGTCTTAACAGCCTTTTTAAAGCTGCTTAAGGTTGTAATCTGACGGATCTCGTCCGTCTTTAAAAAAAGAATAGACCAATTTGGGGAGGTTACTGGCTACTAGTCAGGATGCCCATGATCCATCTTCAGTATCAGAAGTAGCATTCCCCTCTCTATCATTTGCTGGGGAATGGAAGACAAAAGATGCTGTTGCACTCAGGCTCTACTGGTGGGTTTCCCATTGACACAGGTTGGGTGCTGTGTGAACAGAATGTTGGAGTAGACAGGTCTGATTCAACATGGTCCTTCTTTTGTGCTTCTGTTCTTGCAACCCCATCCTGAACATGCATGTGCTCAGAAGTGCTCCGAAGTGGCTCATGGCAATGAGATGAGGCTTCAAACCAACCATTGAGAGCCATCATGGAGTAGTGTTCTGAGTGTTGGAGTACAACTCTGGAGCTTAGTGTCTGAATTCCTGCCCTGACACTGGCTGACCTTAGGGGGGAAAAAACACTCTGTCAGCCTCATGGGGAAGCAGAGGCAAATTCCCTCTGAACAAATCTTGCCAAGAAAACTTGGTGATGGAGTCATCCTAGGGTCTCCATGACTCAGAAATGAACTGAAAGCACGCAGCAGCACCAGCAGCACCAATAACATTGGAAGAAAATCTCAAGAGTCATAGCCAGTGCCTGCAGATGCATGGACTCTAAAGCTACAAATATTTTTCTAATAATCAAATGTCCACTTATATGAGAGCACAGACTAACTCCAGATATTTTTGAGAACTGAATAGCCCCTGAAGAAGGCCAATTAGTGATAAGGCTGAAGCACATTTTTTTAAAAAAATAAAAAAGTTTTGACTATTGCATAGCACATTAAACTTTGTCTCCTTTTCTTCCACTGCATTTGGGTTGGCCAATAAATTTTGTGGATTCTGAATTTTGTTGCAATTTGCTGAATGTGCAACATAGGACGTTTTCACACGGGGCTTTAGGCGGAGGCAATCCTACCTCCCGCCGGCCCCACTCCGGCTCCTCTTCCAGCTTGTTCAAACGCACGCCACAGAAAACCCCGCCCCTTCCGGTGTCATACCTGCGTACGTCCGGCTTCTAGCTCCGTGTGTTCAAACGCACGGAGCCTTAAGTCCGGCGTCCTTCCGGCGTCCCTCCGGCCTCAGCACGTCCAACTCCGGCTTCAGCGGCGGAAAGGTAATTCCGACTTTTAAAAGGAATTAGCCTGCCGCCGCCGGAGCCATTCCGGAGTGGGGCCGGCGGGAGGTAGGATTGCCTCCACCAAAGCCCCGTGTGAAAACGTCCATAGCTACCTCTGAATCTCTTTCTTTCTCTCTAGTTATTCAGACATTGCTTTTGTCAGTGTGACTATGCAAATAAGTTCACTCATGCATTCCTGTTTTGTTGTTCCCATTATTATTATTATTATTATTATTATTATTATTATTATTTATTGGAACTGCATCTATGTGCATCTCTGCAGGTTCTGTTGCTTGCATGTGTAGCATTGCGAATAAAGATGGAGTCGATGATGTGGTGGGGGATTTTTATTTTAGATTTGTATGGATTTTAATTCTTGTAAGCCGCCCCGATTGCTCGACAGAGGGGCAGGGTAAAAATAATTATTATTATTATTATTATTATTATTATTATCATCACATTCAACGCATGCAGAGTTTTATCCTGATTTATCCCAGGCCAATTTGCATTGGCTATTCACACAGCCAACTCCTTTAGGAAAACTCAGGGAAAAAAAAATCCCCAAATTGGTTATCCCGGGATTTGTGGTTTTTTGGTAACAAAACAGATAACAAAATTGTTTATCCCCCCTCAACTTTAGCAGATGCATTCAAATGCATGTGAAGAAGGGGCATTAAACCTATGTTCATCCAGGATTTTTTTCCCACCATCTGAATAACCCCTCTGTCTCCCAAGTGACACATTTGTGTG
The DNA here is from genome assembly GCA_026167975.1 of Phrynosoma blainvillii. Classification (NCBI taxonomy): domain Eukaryota; kingdom Metazoa; phylum Chordata; class Lepidosauria; order Squamata; family Phrynosomatidae; genus Phrynosoma; species Phrynosoma blainvillii. The sequence continues at coordinate 14,977,041 of JANUYF010000003.1, forward strand.
GCCATTTCACATGGTTTTGGAAGGACTGGCTCAGGATATGTGTTGGTTGCAGAATGAATGAATGAACGAACACAGCATTAGCTTTCACAAAAAGTGGGGACTGCGTCCCCTCCCCTCCTCTTTCCCTCTACTTCCTCCACCTCCTTCCCCCCATTATTTTCTGAGGGTTAATTTTTTCACACAGTTGACCGCTGGGACAATATTGGATTTCAGACCCTGAGCCCACCTCGCCCACAGCTTGGAGGAAGCGAGAATTACCAAGATGTCTCTGATAATTTGTGTGTTTCTCATGCAGTTCTGTTTACCTCGGAGAATAGCTCGGATTCGTGGGGTGGCTCATCTGTTTGTTTCCCAGGAGTGTCCTCCTCCGCAGGTACAAATGGCTTGTTGTTTCCCCAGGCCTGTCTGCCTCCTTGGTGACGGATAGATGAGAACCATTCCCTTTGCTTTGGGAATCTAATGTGATCTGGGTCGCTTTGGTGGCAGGCAGAGAGCTGAAGGGATTTGAAGAGAGGGCAGTTAACACACTATGAGAACCTGAGCAGGCGGGGAGCTTCCTATCTGTTTCCTGAGATGTGGGACTGTGCAGCTTTTAACATAATGCCTTTCCAGAATTTGCTGCAAAACAAGCCTCTGCAGGGGAAAAGCGTAGCAAAAATGGCCAGATGTAAACAGAGCAAACTATGAGTTCTGCTTCATGCAGATTCAACATACACGTGGCAGAGGATTGCTTGTTGCATTTCTAATCTGCTTCTAATTCAAAGGTACTCAAAGAGGCATACGTGATTCCCCCCTCCTTGCTTTTATCTTCACAACAACTGTGGGAGGTAGGTGAGGCTGAAAGAAAATGCCTGCCGCAAAGTCATATAGTCGGCTTCATGTCTGAGGATTTGAACCCAGGTCTCTCCATTCCTAGACCAACAGTCTAACCTCTACACACTGATATTACCATTTGATTTTACCAATAGTGAATTACTTGCCATTACTTTTTGCAGTAACTAAGGCATCATTAAGTTACTTATAATTACAAAGTAATGAAGAAAAACTTCACTCCTTTTGCAGTCTGACTATAATAGGCTTCAGTTATTTTTATAGTTATGGGTGGATTTGATGAAGTTACATTTTGGTCCCCAATGTCAGGTATCCCTAGCCAATATAACCACTACTAGCTAGGGAGTTCTGAGAGTTGTAATTAAAAAGTAACTTCTTCAAGCAATGTATTTAGAGAGTGGTTGTTGATGCACTATGTATGTGTTTTCTATCACAGGCCAGAAGCTTTCTGGAAAAGTAACTATAAGACTTAGCAGTAATAGGCCCTAAGATTTGGGAATACTAAAATGTCCACATTAGGATTGCCAGGTTAATGCCATCCCAGATCCTAAGATTTCGGCGCCAAAATCTGAAATGTAGGGACAACCCTTTGTGATGTCACAGAGGCAAACCTTGGTGATGTTATTAACCATAGCACATTAAGCACCAACCTAGGTTGCAGGGATGCAACATGTATTTTTTAAAAAGATGGCAAGTCTAACCTAACAGGATTGTCCATGTCATCATATTTTCCATTTTTATATATGGTTGTGAAAGTTGACAGTGAAGAGAGTGGATAGGAAGAGAATCAACTCATTCAAGATGTGGTGCTGAAGAAGAGTTCTCGGGATACTGTCGACTACTAAAAAGACAAATAAATGGGTCCTAAAGCAAATCAAGCCTGAACTTTCTCTAGAGGCCACGATGACTAAACTCAGGCTGTTGTACTTTGGTCATATCATGGGAAGACATGACTCACTAGAAAATGCTGTAATGCTTAGTACTTAGAAGACAGCAGGAAAAGAGGAAGACCCTATATGAATAGGAGTGCCGGATTGGGGCTGTGGCAACCACACACTGCGGCCCTGATCTGGCTTTTTGCTGCTCGAAAAAGAGCTGGCAAATGCTGCTCCTTTTTGGAGCAGCAAAAAGCTGTTCTTAGTGCCGTGATGGTTGCTCTTTTGCACCCTACGCCGTGTGCTGTGCGGGTGCAAAATGTCAAGGTGGAGTTGGGGTGGCTGCCATGCAGTTGCCCTGCCCCAACTCCATCCCCAGGCTGGCCCGTATAGGTCCTCAATCAAGAAAGCCATGGCCCTAAATTTATAAGGCCCTAAGTTTGCAAGACTTGAGTAGAGAGGCTACAGATGGGGGTACTTGGAAGTCTCACATTCATAGGGTTGCCATAAGTCATGATCGACTTAACAGCGGTTAACAACAACAAAACTAACCAATTAGGAAAATATACATCTTTCAAGGTAGCACTTTTGCCCTCCTTGCTCTAGGAACACAAAAGAGGGTCCAGACCTTGACATCGGGGAACCCCAATCACAAAATCCATAATACACACACCCTTAATTCCACTATGTGTACCCTCCCACCCCCATTAAGTTGGAACTGCATGGAAGAAGAAAGGAGACTATTTGAATTTGTCAACCCAGCTTTAAAATACCTGTTGTTTCCCCCGAGTTTATTTTTAGCCAAATCTGTGACATACTATTTGGGCACAAGATAGAAGGCAGGCAGGTTTGCCCACTCTGCCTTCTTGGATGCCTCTGGGTGGGGATGGGAATCCTGCTGATTTTATGCTCTTCTCCTCCCCCCCCCCCATCCCTCCATTTGAAAATAGAATCTATGATTTCTATCATTTCCACTTAGATAGAAATATGTTGTGAAAGGTAATTTTATTGCAGAGAAATAATCTTCCTAATGTCAGCCATTATTTCACTCTCAGTGTGACAAGCAGGGTAAGTGTTGGAAATCGCTGTATATTTCAGCTAAAGTATCTTGACAACATAAACCAAGAGGAGAGAGGCAGTCTCTTTTGTTAATGAAAACTGCACTGTTATTTTGGCGTATAATGGAGAGACTCATGTAAATGATTGCCTGTCGTCTGCTTGAAAGAAAAAGAGTGGAAGGGTGGTGGTGGGGAACCAGGGAAGAAATAACACCCATCAAAAAAAGTGACTGCTGTCCTTCTCCACTGAATATCTTAATCTTGTCCCCCCCCCTTTATATATATATATATATATATATATATATATATATATATATATATATTTGTTGTTATTATCAACATCTTGATAAGCCAGGCCCCCTGGGTTGAAAGTACTACTGTTGAATGCCAGGTGAATGAATGGGAAAACAACAGCCATCCAGGACTTGCTCTCAGATGATTCGGCTGGCCTGGCTTGGATCACAGAAACTGCTTGGATGAGACTAGGGGTGGGGGTGTTTTCTCAGTTTTGTCTCCTTTGGTTCCTTGTGATGTAGCAGGTAAGATCTCAGGTGGTTGGAAGGTGGAGCTTCAATGATCTGTTGTGATCCCATTCTCTTTTATTAAGTGCCACATCCTGCAGTCTTCTTGTTTTGAATATAGGATCCAAAGATGGGTGAAATGGACATTTGGATTATGTTGGTGTACAACCCACACTGTTGCTCAGTGGTAAGAGCTACCCAGGCTGGTCTTGGCATGATGCTGGAATTCCTTCAACTTGGTGGGCTGGGGGACTTCACTATTCATGTTTGACTGTTAGACTTCATGGCCTCCATCTGGATATTGAGGATCACAATTGACATCTGGCCTCACACTCATTCTGCAGGAAAGAATAGACCTGGTTTTCTGTGCTGGGTAGAATGATGAGTTGGAAGAAACTTCCTATGGTCCCATTGTTATGAACAGATCCTTTCATGATGGAGTTTGGACTGGCACTTGGAGTCTGAGTGCAATGGAAGGGGACTGATTACAATGATAGACCAGTAGCCTAATGTATCTAGATGATTTTCTGATCCTTAATCTTGCGAATTTTTATGTCACTTTGCCAAGCGACTCCTGGATGATTTTAGGAATAGGGGAATGGATTTTATTGTTGACATGATCACTTTTGGAAGTTGTTTCCCATCGAGCAGAGTCAAATGACTTCCCTGTTTTTCTAGTGTGTGTGTTTGTGCCCTTAGAAACAACTGGGGCAGCAAGTAAATTGAGACTGGCAAACTTGGAGCAAGTCACATCAAACATAGTTTCAAATCCCACTCTGTGATGAAGATGGTCATGAAGAAATCATTCTACTTTGCTGTTATTGCATTTGTGGAGTTATCAAAGGAATTTTCTCCATGTAGTCAAGGTTGAGGATCTTAACATTTGACTATTTTGTCCTTGCATATAAGGACACAAAATTTCTGCAATTTTCTCCCTGCTATGAGATAAACTGAATATTTCTTTGCCGTTCTTATCCAGTATTCATACATCCTGAAGTGTTTCAGGAAATTATTCTGTGCAGGAATTCACATGCTTTTTGAGTGCAACAATTGTGTTTTATTGTGCAAATATATATTTCTTATGTGGCTCTCTGGAAACAGTGTGTTTCATTTGCACTAAAAATGGGGGGGGGGAGGTGTTATGAAAAACAAAGTGTTTTTGCAGATTGACTTTCCAAATAGGTACATGTTGTTGTGCAAACTTGCTGTGGTTTGAATAAAGACAGTTTGGCACACACACACCATGGCTATCCGGAAGCAGTGGAGTTTTTTTCTATTAAAATGGAGGGGGGTGAAAAACAGATTTTAATGCAAAACAAACAAACAAACAAACAAACCCTGTTTCTAGACAGACACTTCCTTGTGCAAGTTTGCTGGGTGGTGTGTGTGCATGTGTAAAAAACAGCAATTTGTACTAAAAAAAAAAAAAAAAAGCTGTGTGGGAAAAGTGTTTTCCAGACTACCCCTTTCTGGATTTCATACCAAACCCCCATGTGTTGTTCTGTGTAGAATAATTTCCAGAAACATTTTGAGGTCTGTAAATAATAACAGAAAACTGAACAATTCTAACTATTGTGGCATTCTTGCTGACTGGGCTTCACGAGTGTCAGGAAACCCATTTTTTTAAAGTCCAGAAATGAATAATAGTGAATATTGTTTCCATCCCTAACCAAAGGCCTGTTAAGCTCTGGTCTAACAGAAGAAAGTGTAGAGCACTCAATAGCCTATAACTAATCTGTCCAATACATTTCAGATAATATTGTTCGGATTCAGCAAGTTGGGGGTGGTGGGACCAAATGAGAGCCCTCTTCTTCAGATCTTAATTAATACACTGTTTTATTTCCTCCTATTGGTTGTATTGTATGCCACCCTGAGATCATTAGATAGAGGGTGGGATATAAATATTTAAATAGTAAAATAAATAAACAAAATATTATCACCACTAATGTTAGGATTGTCCATGCTGTGGTATTTCCCACTTCTATTGTATCGTTGTGAAAGCTGGACAGTGAAGAAACCTGATAGGAAGAAAATCAACTCACTTGAGATGTATTGCTTGAGAAAAGTTCTACGGATACCATGGACTGCTAAAAAGCCAAACAAGTGGATCCTAGATTCATCTAAATAAGCCTGAACAATCCCTAGAAGCCATGATGACTAAACTGAGGCTGTTGTAATTTGGCCATGTCATAAGACATGACTCATTAGAAAAGAAAATGATGCATAGCAAAGTAGAAGGCAGTAGGAAAAGAGGAAGACTACATTCCAGATGCACAGACTCAATCAAGGGAGCCATGGCCCTGAGTTTGCAAGACCTGATCAGGGCTATTCATGTTAGGGTGACTTGGAGGTTTCTCATTCATAGGGTTACCAAAAGTTGAAGTCAACATGATGGTAATTAACAACAGCAAGAACAACAAACCTGTCCTATCGTCACTTGTGCTGCTACCACCACTTGTCCTACTGAAGGTGGTTTAACCCTTCAAATAAAAGGGTTATCCTGAAATGTTTGAATAAACAAGCATGTGTCTTTTCTATTATGATGGGGGCAATAGTTGGGAAACTGGAACAAAGCAGCAGATTCTGATCCATGGACTAATGGCAAAAAGACATGCCATTATTTGACTGTTATAAGGAGGTGTCTAAATATGATAATTCTATCTTCAAAGAGTGAGTTTAGTGACTCTCAGAAACTGTGCCACAATTTGCTGCATCTTTAGAAAAGAGAGACTTAAGTTGAGGTGAATGTTTGCATACTATACTTCTGTCAAGCAAATACTCATTCCTGGCTTGAGACCAGATCCTTCTACAAAGGAATGACTTCTCTCAAATGTCTTCTAGAAAGGCAATCACTGAACTCATCAGAAAGAAAATACACTTTGGGATTGGTGTTAAAAGCTCTATGCTTAAAGACCAAATTTGAGGTGATAAGAAGCTGTCCTTTTTATTTTACTGGGTTTAATATGCAACAAGATCTTGTAGCATGTTTGAGACCAAGAGAAATAAAGAAGTTGGTAGCATAAGTTTTTGTAGTTTATGGAGTTTATCACATGGGAGGAAAAGTGCCCAAATTCTGTGGATAAAAGAGGTTCCAATCCCAGGAAAATCCTGCAAGAGTGGGATGGTTTTCAGACATGTCACATGAATTAAGCATTAATGTCACATTAACCCATACACCCTTTATTGTTTGCAGGCAAGCAAAATAAAATAAAGTTAAAAACAATTTTGCTCTTTTTGCACAGGTTAATGTTACGTTAATGCTTAATTTGAGCGATGTCATCTGAAAACAATCCCATCTTGTGGGATTTTCTTGGGTTTAAACCTCATTTATGCAGGGGATTTGGATGCTTCCCTCAAGTTTATGCTACAGAAATCTTTCTTTCTCTTGGTCTCAAAAATGCTATAAGATCACTTTGTATATTATACCCAGACCTAAGTCTGTGAAAGCTTATGCTACCAACTTCTTTCTTTCAGTTGGTCTCAAAGAGACTACAAGATCCCTTTGCATATGATCTAGACTAACATAACTATGTCTTTAGATTCTATCACAATGGATTTAATATGTTTTGTGTATGTTTTAAATTAATTTTCTGTGCTTTGTCTTTTTGTATTGCTTTTGGATTTTTAATTTTGGGAATACAAATGCATGGGAATGATGTGGGGGCATATCTTTGGATTTCCTTCAAAGATGTACTTTTTCTAGCATAGTATCTGAAGCAGTGGAGCTTAGAAAGTTGTATGTAAAAGTAGTTTGTTCCCAGTACATGTGACAGCATTTGAAAAGTGATTCATTGTCATTTCTTATTGCAGTTTTTGCAGAGTAACACAGGGTATTACCTCTTGTACAACATGTTACTCTTCACTGCCTTTTTTGGGGGCGGGGGAGACCCACTCATTTAGGACTGATAAGAGAATGTTGCAAAATTTGAAAAATAGCTCTCAATAGCTGCCCCCCCCAATATCTTAAAAATGGAAGATTTAAAAATAATTAGAAAATGTTGGTTGTTAGAGCAATAACTATTCTTGTTAAAACCTATTTAAAAATTTCACCTCTGCCTTCCACTGTTAAGTATGTCTTGCTTTTGTGCATCAACTGTTCAAAATCTTATATGAGCAGAGAGTAAATCTCTACCTAAATATTTATGGTTGTGGTCTGAGTGGGCATGAAAATTGGTTCTTCTTCCTCAGGTCCAAAATGGCAGTCTAGGCACACCTGCACAGCCAATCTCTGCTGGTGATGGAAGGCAGAAATGCCAATTGCCACCATGCGACTTTGGTCCTCAGATGTTTTGGACTTCAGCTCCCAGAAGCCCCAGCCAGCTTGACCAACTGTCAGGAAATCTGAGAGTTGAAGTCCAAAAGATTTGGAGGATGAAAGTTTGGGAATCACTAGGGCAAATACATTCTGCAAGGAGGTACTGGATTCCTTCTTGCTCAACAGCTGAAAAAATACTGACATGGGTGTAACTGAACATATAAGTCACTGAGAAGATTCTGCTCTTTATCTGCCCTTGTATTTTTGCAATAGCATATCCCTCCCCTCCCATTAATGTTGGCTGTTTAAACTTCTTTTTGTGCTAGAGACTAGCCTTGCCAAGCCCTAAAAAAAGGGAGAGAGAACTTGGGCTCAGAAAATGTTTATGTTGGGGCATTGTTTTGCATGGGCAGGCAAAGGAAGCAAAAGACAATAATTGTGTACTTACATTTCTTAGTCCTTTCCACGCATCTGATGAAAGTAGGCCCATGAGTAAATGTAGCCTTAAATACAAATTTGTCAGTTGTTAATCCTTATTGTCCCCCCAGATTGCTAGTTCTTGCATTGAATTTCTTCTCCTTCTTTGATCTGTTGCCATTTCTTCAGATATAGCTCCATCTGGTCATTGTTTCTTGAAATGCTCCATTTTATTTGGTGTTCTCATGATACTTATCAATATAGTTTGTTACCAGGTGTGGGTGGCACAAGACTGATATGAAATTCCTTCTTCAAACAGTCTTCTCATGTATTCTGAAAATTGAGTCACATGCCTCTTTTTGCTGAGCTTCTGCAATTTTTTTGCCCCTTATCTATCAGTTCCTTACGCATTTGCTCCTTGATTTACTACCTGTTTATATTTTAAAAGTGTGGGATACCAGATCTCCCCCCCTCGGGGATGGACTTGGCTGTAGGTTGTCTAGAAAGTCTCTTTCAGGTTGGAAATCTCACCTTTTTATTTCTCATTGTATTGAATGAGCAGTTTACAAACTCTGTAGGATAAGGCCATTCATCAATAAGATTTAGAAGCTAAGCATAAAGGCACCATTGGTGCCTGTCAGACAATTCACAGAATATTATTTTGGCTTTTAAAAATGTACTACAGACATTTCAACTGTTGATGTTTTTTTTTAGTTCTGAATTTAATTTAAGGGAAATATTTTGCTGGCATTTCCAGATCCAATGGCCAGAATCAAGGTTGTACTTACTCTGGATCCCACTGCTTCACCAGAATTAGCTGCCCTCTCTTCTTTCTGCAGTCCTGCATGGAGTGACAGCTGAGGATTCTGATGGCAGTGAGGATGTGAATCTGCCCTGATGTTAAAGGACCCATCCAATATGCTGAGCACTATCCCCAACTAGCTCTAGACTGAAGCCTGGCATGGATCCACTGCCCCACTGAGATGAGAGCTACATTCTGTCTCCCTGTTTGTTTTTGTTTGCCTTCAAGTTGTTTCTGACTTTTGTTGACACTAAGGTGAGCCTATCGTGGGGTTTTCTTGGCAAATTTCTTCAAAGGGGGTTTGCCAAACATCTTCTGAGGCTGAGAGTGTGTGACTTGTCCAGGGTCACCCAGTGTGTTTCCATGGCTGAGCTGGGATTCGAATTCTGGCCTCTCCAGAGTCATAGCCCAACACTCAAACCACTATACCATGGTGGATCCCACACACTAAAAACCTATGGTGGAGACAATGATGTCATTAAAAATAATTAACAACCAATTCTGTGTTTGTTTGTTGCCAAAATGTACATGTTAACCAAAAATTTCCAACTGTTGCATGATTCATCAGTGCTTGTGGACACCATATGAGGACAAGTGCTTGGCTGCAACAGAGGGGAGGGCAGGGGAGGCATTAGGGCCAGGTACTTTCCCTTCCTTGCTCCCTCTTTCTCTGTCTGTCTTCCTCCCTTGCTCTCCCTCCTTTCTTCTCACCTAGGAGTTTATCACATGCACTTTTCAGCCCCTATCCATGCATGGGATGGGATCAGTCTGGAACGGGGGAAAACAGGTTTTATTGCACATGAAATTGCTGCTGTGCTGCCGGCAAACCACTACCAGTCCCCGATCTGGTCTCTGCTGGCCGATTTTGGTACTACAGAAGCTTTCCGTACTACCAGAATTGGCTGGCAGATGCTGGATCAGGGATGGGTGGTGGTCAGCTGGCAGCACAGCAGCAATTTCTTTGGAAAACTCAATTTCCCCCGTTCCAGCCTGATCCTGTCCCATGCATGGATCAGGCTGAAAAGTGCATGTGATAAACTCCCTGGTCTCCCCCGCTCTGTTGCAGGGAAGCACAAATATTTGAAGGGATGTCATAGTGAGGATGGAGCAAGCTTTTTTTCTGTTGCTCCAGAAACACCGAGCAATGGATTCAAGCTAAAGGAAAGAAATTCCACCTAAACATTAGGAAGAACTTCCAGACAGTGAAATACTCTGCCTTAGAATGTGGTGCAGTCTCATTCTTTGGAGATTTTAAAATGGAGGCTGGATGTCTATCTGTCAGGAGTGCTTGGATTGTGTTTTCCTGCATGGCAGCAGGTTGGACTGGATGGCCCTTGTGGTTTCTTCCAGCTCTGTGATTCCACATTCACATGCTTTTCTCCAGTGATGGGTCATGCAATAGTTGAACATTTTTCTTCTTCTTTCCTGCTTACCTTTCCTTACCTACTGAGGGCTCCCATGAATTGGCAATCAACTCCCTTTTCTCTTCTTCCTTATCCTTCCTGGAAAGTGTGCACTGTGCAGCTGAACTGAGGCTGGCTAGGAAAACTTGTGGCTTGCTGCTGTTGTTGCTGGAGAGGGCGGCTGGGAATGAATCAAAGTGTGCACTGATTGGAGGGGAGGGCACAGTGGAACTGTTCATGTTCTATCTCCACAGCAAGTAGTTTGGCGAACCTGACAAATTTTAATAACTGGTTTGGGTGAACCAGTGTAAATTGGCAGAATGATACTACTCTGTGGCGAACTAGGAGCAGGTTTTTGTTGACTCTGAGGGCTGCAAAAGAAAAGGGGAAAGGATAAGAGTCCAAGTTCTGCTAGTGTTGAACGCAGAAATACTCATTGGATTTTGGCCTAATACTCATTGCATCTTGAGAGAATAGGGGAATCTTCCAAACAATTTTTTTTAAACTTTATTTTTTACAAAATTCGATTTTACATGTTAATCTCCAAATCACAATCATATCACATTTTTGTAATTACATAAATTAATAGCTCCTAAGTATCTCCTGCGTAATTCACTTTTGATCACACACATTTTTTCTCCATCTTATTGTCACACGCTACTTTTTCACTTATCTATATCATACTCATAGGATTTATCATTTCTTTTTGTAAATGTTCTTTCCTAACTAAATATTCCTTATGATTCACAATTCTTTACTTTTTGATACTTGTATCCTAACTCCACCTGCTATTGCAAAATTCAGTTACAGGGAACCACTCTGTTTCCGTAATCTCTGCATCCCTCTGATTCAACTGGGCTGTTAAATTGTCAATTTCTTTCATTTCTGCGAACTTCATTAAAATCATTCATCAATTTTCAGTAGCTCCTTTTGTTTCTATCTCTGAGCCACAAGAATCATTGCCGCTGTTATGTAAAGTAGGACTCGCCAATGCTTTCTCTTTATTTGTGAGCATATTTAAAAGATAGATCTCTGGTCTTAGTTCATAATTAACTTTCAAGATCTTTGCAATTGTAATATGAATCTTTTTCCAATAAACCTTCTCCCATATTTTAAGTAGTGCTTTTTTATTATATGATGGCCAAATTCCTTATGCTTTTTCATACCATAAATATGCATGCCACCCAAATCGATTATTGAACCCCTTTAGGTAATTTGGGATTACTTAGTGTGAATCTTCCAAATTTAAATTGGAGTGGGATGATGCATGTCACAGTCATATCAGTGGTACACTTATGCAAGACTTTTAGAATCAAAGAATCATAGAGTTGGAAGAGACCTCAAGGACCATCCAATCCAACTGCCTGCCATGCAGAATACACATCAAAACACTCCAGCCTCTGTTTAAAAACCTCTAAAGAAGGATACTCCAGCACTCTCTGTGGCAGCATGTTCCACTGTAGAATCAGAAAGTTCTTCCTAATTGTTAGGTAGAATCTCTTTTTTTGTAGTTTGAATCCATTACTCCATGTCCTAGTCTCTGGAGCAGCAGAAAACAAGCTTGCTCCATCCTCAATATGACATTCATTCAAACATTTGAAAATGGCTATCATGTCACCTCTTAACCTTCTCTTCTCCAGCCTAAACACGCCCAGCTCCCTAACTTGCTCCTTACAGGGCATGTTTTCCAGACCTTTCACCATGTTGATTGCCCTCCTTTGGACATGCTCCAGCTTGTCCACATCCTTATTGACTTGTGGTGGCCAGAACTGGATACAATAAGATCTGTTCAAAGCAGAATAGAGTGATACTATAACTTCCCTCGATCTATACACTATATTCGTATTGATGCATCCTATAATTGCCTTGGTTTGTTTAGCTGTCGCATCACCCTGTTGACTCACGTTCGGCCTGTAGTCCACTAAGACTCCTAGATCCCTTTCACATATACTGCTATCAAACCAGGTATCACCTATCCTATAGCTGTGCATTTCACTTTTATGGCCCAAGTGTAGTATTCTACATTTCTCCCTTTTGAAATTCATTTTGTTAGTTTGGGCCCAGCTTTCTAATTTATTAACATCATTTTGAATTTTGATCCTGTCCTCTGGGATATTAGCTACTCCTCCTAATTTTTTGTCATCTTCAAATTTGATAAGCATCACCTATATTCATTCATCCAAGTCATTTATAAAGATACTGAACAACATTAGGCCCAGGACAGAACCTTGTAGACCCTCACTAGTCATTTCTCTCCAGGATGAAGAGGAGCCACTGGGGAGCACTCTTTGGGTTCGACCAGTCAACCAATTGTAAATCCACCTCATGGTCGCATTGCCTAGCCCACATTTTATTAGCTTGTTTGCCAGAATGTCATGACATTGCCTGATGAAAACAAAATCAACTTTTATTCTGCCCATGCCATAACTGCAGCAACATAAAAAACCCCTAGCTCCTCAGTGTCCTTAGTGGGAACATTCCCAACTTCAATATGGAAGGTTTAAGCAATGCTCTATTGAGGTCATGCCCTCAAATGCTGGCAGTAGAAAATAGGTCACTCTTCCTGTACTTGAAGCAAAGACATGGGAACAAAGTGCACCTGTGAGAAAGGGTTTTTTTTTTTTTTAAATGGCTTAACATGCAGAAATTAGATTTTAGTGAAGATGTGAGGATCCAGTTCATGTATGCAGAGGACAACTGGGCCCATATCTTGAGCTTCATTTATTGTTTCATGCACAGTCATTCCCATGGTCAAAGAGATAACTGCTTTTAGAAATTAGTATTGTCTCTTTTGTCTTGGGCAAAACAAAAAAGCAGCTGTATGGTATTTCTATGCTCTTCAACATTTTGTAGATGAAAACTGTGAGGCAGCATCAGAATGTGGTCAAGATGGCCAAAGGTATTAATGGGGAGGAACACACAAGCTAGGAGATAATAATAATAATAGTAAAATAATAATAATAATAATAATAATAATAATAATAATAATAATAATAATAATAATAATAATAATTCAACACTCAAACCATTATGCCACAATCCCCCTTAAGGGCAAGAAAATACATTTATAACTCTTCTGAATACACAATCCATTTAACACATTTTGACTTTGTATTCCTAGTGATCAGTAAATGGAATTGTAGAATAACAATTCTACATTTTCATTTACTAATGTTCTGTGTTCTGCTATTCTGAACAATCAGGCTTTCAAGCCAACTATATGAGACCCAGAACAGTATAGTGATTGCAATGTTGGATTTTGGTCAAGTTACAGTATCTCAGCTAGTGTATCTCATATAGTTGTGGTTAAAAAAATATGTGTCTGTGTGGTGAGTGAGAACTAGGTAGGCCTAACTGAGATCCCTGGGGGAAGGAAGGTGTGATATTTCTAAGGCAGGGGTTGGCAACCTACGGCCTGTGGGCTGGTTCTGGCCCTTGGACCGCCGCTTACCAGCCCCCGCCGCCTGCTGCCGCCCGCCACCTGTTTTCCAAAATGGCAGTTGCGGCTCGTTTGCACATGCACAGAAGTACTGTGCATGCTCAAATGAGTCACGGCCGCCATTTTGCTTTCCAAAATGGCAGCCGCAACATGCGTGGAGACAGCAGCGTTGGTCGCGTTGGTTGCGTCGGGGGTGGGGGCGTGAGAGGCGGTGGCGGCGGCGGCGGCGGGGGCGTGTGGGGTGGCAGGATGCACGCGAGCACGTGAGCGCACACACCGTCATCCCCCCCCTGGCCCGCCGGAAGGGACCACCAGAAGGGACCGGCCCCAGGTAAAAAAAGGTTGCTGACCCCTGTTCTAAGGTTTCTCCACAAGATCCTGGTTCAGGTTTGGGAATCATGCAAGTGTCTAGATACACTTAGACTGCAGCTTTATACCCTCCAACTGTCCTGGTTTGGCAAGGAGAGTCCCCATTAATCTTCTGCCATCCCAAATTTTGCAGCTGCTTTTAAAATGTCCCAGTTCTTCTTTCCTCCTCCCACTTTCTTCTTTTGTCCTCCTCTTATTTCAATTGCTGCAAACTGAATTCAAAGTGAAAAATTGGTTGGCATTCTATTTAGTTGGGGGGAAAGGAGAGGAGAGAGCAGGATCTTGCCCTTTCCAGTAAACACAGGGAAAAGCAAATTGCTACAGTTTCTCCTAGCTTGCATGTTTTTCCGCATTTGCCATCTTGACCACACTCTGAAGTTGCTGTGACAGTGGTCCCATCCCAACCTTTTCTATGCTCCACACCCCTAGAAAATATTTGATTAATGTTTGCAGCCCCTACAAAGTAATATCACATTTGAAGATGGAGAAGTCCAATTTCTAATTTTTGAATCTCAAATTGAATCACATACAGTACTGTGGGTAAACAATATGAACTTTTTGAAAAAAGCTCTTAACTCAGTGCCTAAAATGCAAATCTAAATTGAACAATTAGATTCTGATTTATTCAGAAAAAATTGACTGATGATTCGTGACCTGACGCAAGCTATTCTTTGTCACACAGTCTGAAATTCCATCTTGCACCTCCTGGGGAACCCCTGATCTATGAAATTATGGAAGATATGAAACTCTCAGCATTTTTCACCATTGGCTATAGTAGCTGGGGTATTGGAAGCTGCAGTTCAACAACTTTTGAAGAATTGCATGATGCCCAACTGGCTTTGGTCCCTAGCAGTTGCTAGACAAGAGACACAATTGCAACATTTCCCTAGTATCCTCCAATATAAAAGTTTATCTCTGCAGTGTGTTTTGGATCGCAAATACTTTTCGTTTAAATAAAATGGTTTAAAATTGTGCATATATGGCCTATTCTATTTTCTACAGCTGTGATGCATACATTCTAGCACCATTCTTGTGGGTGTAGGGGGACTGATTGGCACACACAATTCCTTTGGCTTCAAGAGCGGTTCCACCATGGCAATGAGTATTTGGGATATAAAAGTAAATCTTGCAGTTGGGGAGATTTTAGTAGAGAGAGACTTGACAACCTGTATGACAACCTGTATAGCATGACAAACCTGTTGGGGATTCTCCAACCTCACGAGAATTCTTGTTTCCAATATGATACCACATTTCCCATAACCCCCTACCATTCCAGTTTGGCAAGAATGTGTTGTTATTATTTGCCTTCAAGTAGTTTCCTAAGGCAAACTTACCATGGGGTTTTCAGGGCAAGATTTGTTCATGGGATGTTTGCCATTGCCTTCCCCTGAGGCTGAGAGAGCGTGACTTGCCCATGGTCACCAGTGGGTTTCATTGCCGAGCTGGGAATCGAACCCTGCTCTCTAGAGTCACAGTCCAACACTCAAACCAAGTACAGTTCCAATTAACTCACATCTGCTCCACTTTTTCAGCTGCTTTTAAATTGCCCCATTTTCTCTTTCCTCCTTCCATTTTCCCCCTTTGTCCTAAGCTTACTTCAGTTGCTGCAAAATGAGATCATGTGCAAAAATAGTTTGTACTAAATTCAGCAAGGGGATAAGACAGGAAGGGTTGAAAAGTAGGCTCAGAGAAAAGTAAACTCCTGCAGCCTCTCCTAGCTTGCATATTCTTCTTCATTAATAATTTTGCCCTTTTGCCCATACTCTGTTTCTTGGTCACATGTGTCAGTGAAATGCTAGAGGGCATGATATCCACAATTCGTGCAAAACAACTGTGCAAATCTAGCACCTTTTTGCTTTCTTTTGCCACTGGCACACAGCAACACACGCAAACAGCATACAATAATGTGCTGTTTGAAAACAAGCAAACAATTTATCCAGTGTCAGTGCTTTTTAAATATGTGCAACAAAGCAGTATTTATCACACTTGTGAATTTTCTGCATATATACACGAACTTACATACAAAAGTCTGGAAAATATGCAGAAACTCTTTTATGCGGTTATCTTTCCCAGTCTTGATGTGTCACAACAAGCAAGTCTCTACCCAGCATTTGCTCATTAGAGGGATCCAAAGAAACAAACTACACAAACACAATGCTTTGATACCACTTCCAATGCCACTGCTCCATCTTATGGAATCCTGGGATTTGTAGTTTGATGAGAGACTTAGAATTCTCCACTATAAAACTCTTGTGTTTTAGTTCAGAGGAACATGTTAGAGCTCTTTAGCAGTGGATTTTATCAGGTGACAAATCTCAGGATTCCATAAGCAATTAAAGTGGTTTTAAACTGCTATAATTGTGGAGTGTGGATACAACCCTGGTTAGGATCTACATCTTTGGCAGTACTGTACATAGAAAGAGGTATTTACTGAATTCCTATTTACTGTGTAGTCAGGAAAAAACACATTTCACTGTGATTGTACAGCTGGTGATTCAGCCATTTGGAAGTTAATTTCCATGGTAAATTTGAGGTGTTTAGTTAGGCAAAATGGGCAAAATAGGTGGGCAAAATAGGTGTTTTTTTGGGGGGGGCAAAATAGATGTGTTTAAAAGGAAATAAAATAATTTATATCCAAATTGAAGGGAGGCAAGAAGTGAGGAAGGAGAAAACAGAGGAAGGGGAGTCGACTTTGGTGAAAGCAACATTTCAAAGTAAGCAAGGAACCTATTCAAGCAAAATGTCTTACACATTTTGAGAAATGAAAAAGTTCAGTGTGAGGCCAGCATGGTGTAGTGGGTTGAGCATTGGATTACAACTCTGGAGACCAGGGTTCGAATCCCCCCTAAACCATGGAAACTCACTTGGTGACCTTGGGCAAGTCACACACTCTCAACCTCAGAAAAAGGCAAATTGCGAAACTGGCAATGCTGGTTGAGGGATTATGTGAGATATACTTTACAAAACAAAAACAACAACAGCAACATTTTTCCAAGTTCTGTTATCAACACTGGCATTTAAGCATCAAAATTTTACTTTCCATTCTCAAATGTCTTAGTTTTAATGCCTCAAAGCAGAAATAGCTAGGAAGTTTGAGATTCACAGACATGAATGGAAGCCATACAAGAACACAACTTCACTACTACAGTGTTCTCATTGATAATGGGGCTTTTTACATAGAAGAAGTCCCTTGTGAAATGCGTTCTAAGCACTGCAATAAAACATTTTTGGTGATATTTTAAGCATCCTCAATAATGGTGTGATGTTCTATACACCAGTATTCTAATGCTGACTCAAATGCTGGGGCACAATTTTTTCACACACAGAGACACAGACACAACACACACACAAAAGATAGTACAATAACATGTGTATTAGTTAAACAGAGATATACAATGGACCTTTGGTTTGGTTTGGTTTGAGTTTGGTTCCAGGACCCCTTACCTCTGGTGGATACTAAAATCTGTGGATGCTCAAATCTCATTATATACAATGATGTAGCAAAATGGTGTCCCTAATATAAAATAGCAAAATCAAGATTTGCCTTTGGGGGTTTTGGAGGGTGGGAGATATTTTCAAGCTCTGGATGTTTGAATCCATGGACGTAGATTCTGTGAATATGGAGGGCAAACTGTATTCACCAATGCTGATTTACATTTTAATTCTTATCTCACTGCTATGATTGTTTCTTTTGTTCTAACAACATAAAAATAAACAGTGCAAATTCATTCAGAAGTATGCCACTCAGGATTCAGTGGGATTTACTCCTGGGTAGTTGTGATGATTGTGTTGGAATAGTTTGAGTATTGGACTAGAACTCTAGGAGACCAGGGTTCGAATCCCCACTCAGCTATGGGAACCCAACTGGGTGACCTTGGGCAAGTCACACTCTCCCAGCCTCAGAGGAAGGCAATGGCAAACTTCCTCTGAAAATTTTTTACCCTGAAAACCCTAGGATAGGTTTGCTATGAGTCAGTTTGAAGGACATAAGAAATGTGTAGAGGATTATGCAACCTTATACAACCTTATACACATGTACCTGGGCATAAGCCCCTTTTAGCTGAAGGGGGCTTATATCTGCAAAGATTGTGGTGTAATTTTCTTATCACAAATAATAATGAGGGATGAGAATCAGTCTTAAAGTGGTGTCACTTTCTCACACATAATAAAGCCCATTCTGCCCCAAATCCCCACCTGGATAGCATCCCGGATAGAAACCTGGAGCAGATTCATTGCCTCCTGGACATGAAAGTGATAGGGAAGCCAAAAGTCACCACTGGCATTTACATAGAGGAGCTAGTAGTGGTTTTTGGGTTTGTGTTTTTTAAAAAGAGACTTTGGGCCTTTGCAGACTGCCAGAAATAGTGCACATTAAATTGAGGCACTGCCCTGGCTCAGTGCTAGGGAATCATGGGAACTGTAATTTATTGTGGCACCAGAGCTCTCTGACAGAGAAGGCTCAATGTCTCAGAAAAAAATACAATTCCCATGACTCCCTAGCACTGAGCCAGGGCAGTGCCTCAATTTAATGTGCACTATTTCTGCATGTCTGCAAAGGCCCTTTATAAAATGAAGGGCAGCCTTCAGAACACCTTTCATAAAATTGAGTTGCAAATTCCAAAGAACTCTTACGTTCTGATCTGCACTTTAGTCCAAGAGATACAAATAGAGTGACTGGTCTTGAAATTCATGGCAATTCTGAATTTGGCTAGGAATTTGGAATTCATTCAGATGGAACGAATTTCTCAGGCATGCCTAATAGTACCACTAAGCCGACAATATACATTCCCTTAGCCCCTTAATATGACTTGCATTACTTCAGAGTACAATACTTTCAGCAGCTGAGTTCAGTTCATCATCAGATCAGCCCAATTAACAATTCTTAAGGCCATGGTACTTTCTGCACTGTTGAAATCAATGATCCAATAGCCTCTGTATATTTCCCCTGCCATTATCTAATGAAAAACTAATTCAAGCCCATGTGTTGAACCAGATCACAATGTAGAAAATGTTACATGTGGCCTTCATTGGAAAGAAAAGCCTACAGAAAGGACTATGGCAAAAATACATTTGTGAATACCCCTGTATGATATTGAGAGCTGCACATCTCAGTACAACTATTATGCTACCCAAGGCTGCAATTGTATAAACAGGGAAAGAGGAAGTCCCATTGAACTCAGTAGGATGCATTATGTGTAGATTGTAAAACACATCATGTTGAGACCAATGGTCATTTAACATTCAGCTGTGTTAGGACTGGTCTGTTCATGGACAATGTGGAATGTATACATTTGTAACCGTCCTTGCAATTCTGAGAGCTAGAAATATACTTCGAAATTGAATGTGGAATTCTCTGGACTCTGTTTATCAGGCTGCACAAAAGAGTTTCAAGGACTGCAAATTATGCTTTGGCTAACTGTTGTCTATTTGTTCTAGAGAAAAATAGCTAGATCTTTCTTTCTTTAATCATGCTTTTTTTAAAAAAAAAAAAATTCATGTCTATGGCAGAAGTGCACACTGCAACGACTTAACATAGAAACAATGTTTTCCAGCATGTTGTTGTTAACTGCCCTCAAGTGGATCTCGACTCATGGCGACCCTATGGATGAGACATTTCCAAGACCTTCTGTCCTCCACTGCTCTGCTTAAATCCTACAACCCCTTAATACCCGTGACCTCCTTAATAGAGTCCATCCAACTAGCATGTAGGGATGAAGTGGCTCAAGTGGTTAAGATGCTGACTCTGTTGATTGCAAGATCGAGGCCCAGGTGCTGCATGATGGGGTGAGCTCCTGTCACTAGTCCCAGCTTCTTTAGCTTAGTAACAGAAATGAGTACCACCCCCTTTGGTCGGACATGACTTGACAACCTTGTCAATAGGGAATACCTTTACCTTACTTTACTATCTGGCACGTGACCTTCCTCTCTTCCTACTTTCCTCCACCTTCCCCAGCATTATTGTCTTTTCCAATGAGTCCTCCTTTCTCAT
Source organism: Phrynosoma blainvillii (assembly GCA_026167975.1). Lineage (NCBI taxonomy): Eukaryota > Metazoa > Chordata > Lepidosauria > Squamata > Phrynosomatidae > Phrynosoma > Phrynosoma blainvillii. Next base: position 14,997,000 of record JANUYF010000003.1, read on the forward strand.
GATGTGTCTGAAGTATGACAGCCTCAGTTTGATCATCTTGGCTTTCGGGGAGGTTTCCAGCTTGATCTGCTCTAGGACACATTTGTTTTTCCTTTTGGCTGTCCATGGGATTCTCAGCACTCTTCTCCAGCACCACATCTCAAATAAAGAATAATAATAATAATAATAATAATAATAATCAAATGAATTGATTTTCTTCCTATCATCTTTCTTAACTGTCCAGCTCTCACATCCATACATGGGAACAGGGAATACAATGGCTTGTATGATTCTAACTTTTGTACTGAGTTGTATATCTTTGCATTTTAGAATCTTTCTAGTTCTTTCATAGCCACTCTCCCCATTCTTAATCTTCTTCTGATTTCCCAACTTCAGTCCCCACTTCTATCAATGTTTGATCCCAGGTATGGGAATTCTTTTACTATCTCCATTTCTTCATTGTCTAGGTTGAACTTGAGAAGCTCCTCGGTTGTTATTATTTTTGTTTTCTTTGGGCCGATGCAGACAGCCCAAAAGAGGCAGCACAGAGCTGCCCCTGGGAGTGGCAGATCAGGGCCACAGCAACCACACACCATGGCTCTGATCCTCCTTTTTGCTGTCCTCAAAAGAGTGGCAAAATGCTACTCCTTTTGGGGGCGGCAAGAGGCCACCCTTAGAGTTGCCACAATGGCTCTTTTGTGCCCTGCGCTGTATGGATGGGTCCGCGGCATCAGGGTGGAGGCGGGGTGGAGTTGGGGTGGCTGGTGTGCAGCTGCCCCGTCCCAACTCCACCCTCAGGTCGGCCCTTTGTGCTGCTCTGCATTGGCCCTTTATGTTCAGCATTAAGCCTGCCTTTGCACTTTCTTCTTTGATCTTCCTTAGTAGTTGTTCCAGGTCTGTGAGGTTCACTGCTAATATTATGGTGTCATCTGCATATCTTAGATTGTTGATATTCCTTCCTCCTATTTTCACTCCTCCTTATTCTATGTCCAAGCCTGCTTTTCTTATAATATTTCCAGCATACAGAATGCCTGCCTGGTGGTTATGCAATATACTCATATTGAAAGGCATACAGTATGCCTGGTGAAGGTTATGAAAAATACTCATATTGAAAGTGTGAAACTGAGAGGGAAGGACATTTATTAGATTTTAGAATCCAATGCCCCATTCAGTTGTGGGAACTTAGAGGTTTACGGCTCCTGATGTGAGTGATCACTCTAAAGAAGAAATGATTTGTTCTCCACAGTTTGTAAAGCTTTATTCCACTAGAGGGCGCCACCACTTCATCGCCAACTTGTACAAAGGACAAAGGAGAAGGCTGACCTGGTTGTTTAACTTACATACAGGGGTTTCAGAAACAAATTTAATCACATTGGCATAGTGGGACTTTGAGCAGTGGCTCATAATATCAAACAGCCAAGTAAAGGTTTTCCTTTGCAAACCACAATTCAGAGCTCTTGAATTCCGATCACTGCCTTCTGGACTACAATGCTACTTTCTGCTAAGCCTCTTTCCCCCTATCAGACTTCTCAAAGAAGAGTTGCTGAGTGGAAATTAATCTGTGTTGGGGACAACATGTTTCTTCAGAGATTCCACTGCACAGGGCTGGCACTTGTTGTGAGACTGGGAGAGAGCCCATGCAATGCAGAACTCAGAAAAGGTCCTTTTAAAATAAAAAATAAAATAAAAAATGATAGCTCCCAGAAGCCCATAGGCAGAACAGACAACAAAGATGTAGCGAGATCTTGTAGCACCTAACTGAAAGAAAGAAGTTGGCAGTATGAATTTTCCTAGACTTCAGTCTACTTCCTCAGATGCATGCCCTGTATGACATGCATCGGAGGAAGTAGACTGAAGTCTACAAAAGCTCATGCTGCCAATTTCTCAGAGGTGATACAAGATCTCTCTACATACTGATTCTACAGACTAACATGGCTATATCTTTGAGAAAAACAAAGAGTAATGGTCAAGATCCTGCATGGCACACACAGCTATGATGTCTTAGGTATACTCCATCTCTGTTTCCTGATACGCCCCACTAAGACTCACCTTAAAAGCCAGGTAGCTGTACTGGGTGAAGGATTTTTTTGGCACTGGTGAGTTGGGCACAGAAGGATGACACAACCAGTTCCCTCCTGCTAGTGAGCCAAGTTCCGACAACCAGAAGCAGGGCCCCCTGCAGGATCTTGCCTCAATTTCTTGTCACACTGTGGCATGCTGACGGGAAGCACTCAACAGCATTATCCTTCAGTGCTGCACTTGCCAGAACTGCATACTTCCTTTGCACAGCATGGCTGTCTGGCTCTTAAGATGTATTTCAGGTGCCCTTGCAATTTAGCAATGATGCTACAATCATAAATGTAAAGTTGAAACAGATATGATGCCATATGTCTATCTTACATTGTAACTTCTTTACAGATACCAGCCAATATTTCCAAGGTCTAAGGATATACTACGGTGCTTGCTGTTGCATCAGAGCAGGAGATGTTTGAGTTCAGATTCATACAATACTTTGATTCTTACTGAAGATTCTCATGGAACATACCAGCTTTCCTCTCTCAACTGTTCTGAAGGCTACTTGTGAGGATAAAATGAGTTTATATAGTCTCTCCCCTTCAGTTTATACTCAGAAAGCGTGGGCTACAGTGGGCTCTTGGTATCCACTAGGGTTTGGCTCCAGGACCCCCTGTGGATTCCAAAATTCCAAAATCTGTGGATGTTCAAGTTCCATCATATACAATGGCATAGTAGAATGCCATTCTTTATTCAGAAGAAGCAAAATCAAGGTTTGCTTTTTGGAATTTTTGTGCCTGAGAATATTTTCAAACTGTGATTGGTTGAATCTGTGAATGCAGAATCCGTGGATATGGGGGGTGATCAGGCAAATTACTACTCCCAAGATGCTTTAGGGGCTGTGCAGACTGCCAAAAATGAAAAAAAAAAATGAAGCTAAATCACTGATGGCCAAAAGTCCACTTCTAGTTTGAAAAATAGGTGGTTGATATCCTACCTCATCAGCCATAACTACAGTGATGGAGGTCAACAGTTGTAGTTATGAATGATAATTTTTACTCCTAAAAATCCTAGAATTCCAGCCTGGTAGCACTGCAGCTGAAGGGTTACCATGGCACTACAGAATGGGGTACTGGGAGATGGTCTGCAATTTTCTCATGGATGTGGAGCGCATTGGAAACAGGCAGATGGAGTAATCCCTTGGGGCCCTGCCCCAAACTCGAGGAAGCCTTCAACTCCAATCTGCAGAACCTTGAAAGCCCTTCAGCTGAGGCACTGCCAGTCTGAAACAATGGGTTTTGGGAGTCACGTTTAGTCACATTAAATCTCTGTAAATGTGACCCTTCAACCGTTATGAGTTTGTAAGTCCAGCTTGAGCCTGCAGTGGTATAGTTGTTTCAGCATTGAACTGTGACTCTGGAGACTAGGGTTCAACCCTTTGGGTGACCTTGAGCAAGTCACATTCTCTCAGCCTCAGGGGAAGGCAAAGGCAAACCCCCTCTGGAAAAAAAAACTTGCCAAGAAAACCCCATGATAGGTCTGCCTGAAGATTGCAACAACAACAACAACAACAACAACTTGAAATCTCATAACTACTTGCACAGGATGCCAGCTGGTCTTTTTAAAATAATAAATTAGAGGTGCTGAAAGTATGGTCCCTAGATTCTTCCTTTCTTCCTCCAAAGCCATCCACCAGTCCCCTAAAGCCCCCCCCCTTTAAAAAAAATTCATGAAATCATGCCCACATTTCCAACCCATGCACAGGAAAAAAGTGTGACTAAACCTTAACTCACTTTGCCCATCTCTGGCATAGTTAAAACTTTCCATAAATCATCTTGCTCAAATGAAGGGAAATTTATGAAAAACAGCATCTTTTACAGAAATATACACACAATATTTTTAAATGGAGTAATTACTAGAATCTTATTTAATAATGTTGTTGTTGTTGTCGTCAAGTTGAATCAACTTATGGTGAACCTATGAATGAGAAACCTCCAAATCAACTTGTCATCAATAGCCTTGCTCAGATCTTGCAGACACAGGGCTGTGGCTTCCTTGATTGAGTCAATCCACCTGTAATGCAGTCTTCCTCTTTTCCTACTACCGTCTACCTTACCAAGGATTATTGTTCTTCCCCCCCCCCCCCCACACACAGTGAGTCATGTCTTCTTAAGATATAGCCAAAGCATGACAGTCTCAGTTTAATGATCTTTACTTCTAGGGAGAGTTCAGGCATGTTTTGCTCTAGAACCCAGTTATTTGTCTTTTTGGCAGTCCACAGTGTCCATAGAACTCTCCTCCAATAACACATTTCTTGTTTTGATGTGTGATTAATTTCCTCCTGGAATCCAGTGTAGAATCTTTCAGTTTCTTCCTCTTCTGCCTCTATAGTTGGAGCATAAACTTGGAATTTGGTTATATTGATGGGTGTTTCCTGAAGTCTTATTGATATTATTTAGTCAGACTTTGCATTATATCCCTCAACTGCTTTTGCGATATCTCTCCTCACTATTGATGCCACCCAATTTCTTCTTAAATTTTCATTTCTTGACTAAACCATTGTGTAATTAACTGACTCAAAATGTCCCATTCCTGTCCATTTTAGTTCACTCACCCCAAGTACTGCAATGTTTATACATTCCATTTCTTGATTTATGTCTAGCGTCCTCTGTTTCATGCTTCTCACATTCCATGTTCTTATGATATGTGTTGTGCAGCTTTGGACTTTCCTTTCAGCTCTGAGCATATCAACAGCTGAACATTCTTTTGGCTTGTGTCTAGTTGTATCCATAGATACAGTGCTACTCATATTTTTCTTTTGCTCTTCCTCAGCAGCTCACTGAGTGCCTTCTGACCAGGGAGTTTCCTCTTCTGGTATTATCTCCTGTTTTGTTTTTGATTATCTCATTATAGGATTTTCAAGGTAGAGCGTTTCAGGAGTGGTTTCCCATTGCTTTTTTCTGTGCAGAATTAACAAGTGTTTGCTATGATGCAATTGTCTCTGAGAGATCCTCCACTGGTGTCACCCCACATTACTGCTGCTGCCCAGTAGTTGTTTGGCACATTTAGTCTGGTTCCTCAGCAAAATCCTCTTTGAAAGAGGAGACCCTACCAGCAGCACTGCTGCCAATAACATAGCCTCTTGCTTCACAGGAGCACACAGTCCCACAACCACGGAAAGGTAGTGCCATGGTGGGATTTAATAATGTGTATCTTTTAAAATGGATGTGAGTTTACAGTGGGGTTTTGTACAGCGCACCTGCACCATACGCAGGCTTGCTGTATACAGATTTCAGCTTATGCGTACGGCAAGCCTGGGAGGACAAAATGGTGCTGCCATAGAAACCAATGGGATTTCAGCGTACACGGTTTTCCCATGTGTGCACAGGGTGTGTGTGTCTGGAATGGATCCCCCATGTATAGGAAGAGCCCACTGTATTTTCAAAATGCAGAATAAAACTTTTCAATTTTTCTTCCTCCTGGTAAGCCTAGGAACTATTCTGGATGAAATTTATATCATCTCATCATTTGGTAAATGCCATTTGAGTTCTGGTAGACTCTTCCTCTTCATTACTTTGCTGTCTGCAAGTCTGTTTTCTTCCTTTTAGACTCATTTAGTCTTTGTGGTCATCCAGAGAGGTCCTCTTGGCAGTGCCACATTCTCCAAAGGTCCTCTCAGCAGCCATTCATTCAAAGCAAGGCCTTTAACGTGAAGAAGAATGCCACTTCCATTAGATATTCAACATATGCCAGATACTCAGTTCTAGAGACATGTTAGAAACATATTTGTTAACAAAAGCTTTCCCAATTAAGTCCAAGGAAATATTTATTTCTTGGACTACATCAAGAGCGGATATGGGTTGTGGCTGAAATTTATATTGTATTTATTTATCTATTTATTAAAATATTTATATCGTACTCTATTGTGGGATGTCAGGATGGCATACAATGTAAGTATTCTAATGAATTGTGAGATTGTTGGTAGAAATTTAAAATATAAACATATTGTATACTTTTTATAAAAATGTTATTTTGTGTATTGTGTATAATGTTGCGAATACATTATATTTGACTGATGTCCATCACTTTGCAAATATTTGTAAATAAGTAAATTAGACCACAAGACAACATAGAACTTCATGTTCCATTGCATGCCAAGCCTTCTTTTCTTGGTCTGCTTTTTAATAACACCTTCCTTGATGAAGAGATCTGGAGCTCTCAAAACTTATGCACATTTTTGTGCCATACAACCCATACAATAATACGGATTTTGGAATTTAATTGTACAGTATTGTGAATATACTTGTCAGAGCTAGCTGTTGGATGATGGGCATTACAACATTTCTCCAACAGCCCATAATCATCCATACCCAAGGAATCAAGTGACACCATAAAACAAATCGTATTATCTGACGTAATGCTCACACCTCTGTTGCTTTCACTTCATCTGGGAAATGTATTGCTGAGACCACCAGCATCTTCTTTGGGTCATTAGCCATCTGTTGCATAAAGATATGCAAGATAAAAAATTGTTCCAAGGTGCTACTGGTTTTCAGAGCTGACAAGCCTAATTTGGCTTGTGATGACTTTGTGGGGGAGTAGAGCTTTTTGTCAATTATGGGGGGGGGGGAGAGAATCAAGAGATTTATACCACTTTGATAATGAAAAAAATATTTGGATGACACTCAACAAGATGTATTCTCAGCTGAAAGGGTGTTTTTGTTTGTTTTGTTTTTGTTTTTGTTTGCATCCCACTCTTCATTCTAAAATGTTTCAGAGGAGGTAGAAAATCAAATGCCACAACCAACAAGAAAAGAATAAAATATGGCACATCTAATATAACCAATGTCAATTAAGCAGAGGAATAAACACATTGCAGAAATCTAGTCATGCAGATTAAGTACCGATTAATGGCTGAGTGGACAAATGTCATAAAGTGGATACCTGACACGCCTCTTCAGGAACAGCCACTAGAAAGGAGGCCTTCTCATGTCACTAACCAAATCTCATGTCACTAACCAAGTGAGTAATTATTTTTCTGTTTTTTGTTTTAAACTTACATTGTGTTCCATTTGGGAGAAAAGTGGGCTATAAATCACTAAATAGATAAATAATACACGATTCTCTCCAAATCTATGGAAACAAACTGGAGGAAAGCCTCCTTTACTTCTCTCTCTCTATTGCAACTTCTTGTTGTTAACTGCCTTCAAGTCAACCTTAACTCATGGCAACACTATGAAGGAAACACCTCCAAGACACCCTATCCTCAACAGCTCTGCTCAGCTCTTGCAGACTCAGGCTTTTCCTTGATTAAGTATCCCTTTGGTTTGTGGTCTTTTCCTTTTCCTACTGCCTTCTATCTTTACAAGCATTGTCTTTTCCAGGGAATTATGCCTTCTCATGATGTGGCAAAAGTATGACAGTGTTAGCTGTTCATAGTACCAGCAGAACTCTTCCCCAGCACAGCATCTCAAGTGAGTTGATTTTCTTCTTATCCACTTTCTTCACTGTCCAGCTCTCACACCCATAAATAGTGATGAGAAATACAATGGTATGAGCAATCCTAACTTTAGACATCAGTTATATATCTTTGCATATCAGGATCTAGTTTACAGAATTTCTGCTTAATGATCTGCTCTAGAATCTTTTCTGGTATTGCTGTCAGCTTGCTGGGCAGTAATTATTTGGGTCCCCCTTCCCCTCTTTTTTTGAAGATGGGGGACAGCATTTGCCCTCCTCCAGTCTGCTAGGACCACTCCTGTTCTCCAGGAATTCTCAAAGATTATTGACAGTGGTTCTGAGATTACTTCCACCAGTTCATTTAATACCCTTCAAACTGTTGTGTAATTGTTTCACATGCATCTGAATCCTATTGTCAGTTCCAACTACAGTCGAGCCAACTGAATTAACTGGATTTAGCAAGGGAGCTTACCATTCCACTAAATAAGCCAGCTTGCCTTTGCCAGCTTCAATCTTCTTCTGGGATACCCCCGGATGTTATCAGACATAAGTCGCCACTAATTTAGCCACTGGCTGAGTGAGACGCAGGCTGAAGCTGTGCTTAGCTGGCACTTTTTCGAAGTCGAGGAGTTTCTGACTTCAAAACTTTGGTGGCTGCATGCGGCTTTGGCCCTTGTCCAACCTGGGCTAAATTTGGCTGGTGGCATTGTGGCTAAATCGGTGGCAATTTATGTCTGATAGCATCCAGGGGTATCCCAGAAGAAGACTGAAACCAGCAAAGGTAAGCCAGCTTAGTTAGTGGAGCGATAAGCTCCTATGTGTTCACTCGCCATTCAACAAATGAGGGAATGGGTCTACACTAGTTGAGACTAACCAACATGATTCTATCCATACAGCTGTGCATTCTGGAATTATGAATTCATCAGTGCCTTCCATGTATCACTTTTTTTTCACTGGGATTGGAGAAATGGGCACTGTGCAATCCCTATTGCATAATGGAACAATAAACAGGCACTTTAGCAGGTACCTAGTCAGTTGCAGTGTCAGTATTCAGCAGATAGAACAACCATGGTATAACTAGTAAAAAGTAAAGGTATTCCCTGTTGACAAGGTTGTCAAGTTGTGTCCGATTGTAGGGAGTGGTGCTCATCTCCATTTTTTAAGCCGAAGAGCCATTGTTGTCAGAGACTACTCTGTGATCATGTGGCCAGCATGATCGCACAGAATACTGTTTACCTTCCTACTGAAGTGGTACTTATTTATCTACTTGCATTTGCATGCTTTCAAACTGCTAGGTTGGCATCAGCTGGGACTAGTGACAGGAGCTCACCCCATCACGCAGCATTCGGACTTCAAACTGCCAACCTGCTGATCTTGAAATCAACAGAGTCAGTGTCTTAACCACTTGAGCCACTGCATCCCTACATGAGTGTATATTTACACTGCACAAACACAATTTAGGATTGGGGCCAGTAATTTGTCGGCTTCAACAAGGGGGCTTTTCAATGGAGAGTTCTCCATCTTATTCACACTCTGTTTCAGCTAATCCCGGATACAGTGTTTCAAAACTGTCCTATTCTTTCTCTTCAATTGCATGTAGCCTTCTATGAGTCATTAACAGTGAGAGGTAATGTTTGAGTACAGGAATTACAGATATCAACTGATGAGTAAGCATAAATTGGTCCTCAAAAGGGAAATCTGGATCCCAGAAGTAGAGCATTTAATATATAAAGATGCAGCAATATATGTCTCCATCCTCCTCCAACAAGATTTTGAGGCCAGGCTCTGGAATAAATGCACAAATTCTATGGTCAACAGATACTATAGTTTTAAATTCTTTTATAACTTCAATCTATAAAGTTCATAGAAAAATCACTTTTAGTTAAGTGTTGTTACAGTGCACTCAGTCCAGTGTGGTCTGCACACATTTAAACAATGGGATTGTGTGTTGACTTACCATTCAGAAGTTGATTCAGTGGGTTCCCTCTAGTTGGGAGTAGGAATTAGATTGTGACTTGGACGTATTTTTTAAAAAGAAACCTGAATGATCAATGACTAAAAGATGTTTACTGGTGACTGTAAGTCAACCCTATCATAAGATTTTCTTGGCAAAATTTGTTTAAAGGGAGTTGCCTTTCACTCCCTCTGAGGTTGAGAGAATGTGACTTGCACAAGGTCACCCAGTGTACTTCCCTGGCTGAGCATGGATTTGATCACTGATCTCCAGCTTTGCAGTCTAATATTCAAACCATTACACCACACCTTAAAGGAAGGCAATGGCAGACCTCCTTTGAATAGATCTTGACAAGAAAACCCTGTGATAGGATCACCATAAGCCAGAATCCACTTGAAGGCACATAACAGCAAAGAGGTTGCAAGGAGGACAACATCTGGAATGTGTCTTAATAGCCTTTACAAAATGAATTCGCCACAGATACTTTGGATTACAAGAAAGATGGCTCATAGCAATGCATTGTTGCTGGGTAATTCCTCCAAACCACATCTTAAACTCCAAGGAGCCACAGTGAGTGATGGAGGTCTGTTCTGCTGGCAATTGGGATGCAAATATTTCCAGGTCCCTCCCACCAGTGAACAAGACTGAAACAATCAGAAGCAGGACTCCTGCTGCAACTTCTTATCCCATTTCAGATTGCTAGTGGGAAATGACTGGTAATATCATCTTGCTGTGTTCCAATTTCTAGCAGAACAGACTTCCATCACTTGGAGCAGCTGCTGGCTGCTAAGGTAGGTGGGTGTGGTGATGTTGGGCCAGAAGCTGATACTTAGTTATGCATTCATCAGCAATGGAGGATCTCAACCAATATGCTTTTGAAGAGGGTGATTTTTTGTGTCAAACAAAAATTTTTAGTTGCAGTTCTAGTAATAATAATAATAATAATAATTTTTATTTATATCCCGCCCCTCTGCTAGGCAATCGGGGCGGCGTACAACATTTCAAAACATTTCAAAACATCAAAACAAACATCAGAACAAATAAATCAATTCGAATCCCATCCCTCCTTCCCACACCCACCCATCCCCCCAAAACAAATCAATCTAAACAAGTTAAATAACAATAATTAAAAATATACAATTTAAAAATACATAATCTTTCAATATCATTATGGTCCTCCGAGGGCTGCAGGCTGGCCCAAACAGTCCTCCGCAGCCTTAGAACGCCGCCGCACGCCGCATAGTGCCGGAGGAAGATGGAATCAGGCGGGGACTTTATGTCTGCCGGTGCTCCTCCCGGCTGAACGCAGGTGCGGCGGCTAGCCAAAACAGTCCTCCGCAGCCTTAGAATGCCAAGGCCGCCACTGGTGCCGGTGTTCGTGCTGTCGGGCTGGCTATAAGGCCTCCCTGGAGCCAGGTGTTTCAGGGGAGGAGGGGGTGGGCTAGAGCGCTCCCCGCCCAGCTCAGAGTCCTCACCAAGGCTGCTGCTGGTGCCGGTGTTCGGGCTGTCGGGCTGGCTATAAGGCCTCCCTGGAGCCAGGTGTTTCAGGGGAGGAGGGGGTGGGCTAGGGTGCTCCCCGCCCAGCTCAGAGTCCTCACCAAGGCCGCTGCTGGTGCTGGTGTTCAGGCTGTCGGGCTGGCTATAAGGCCTCCCTAGAGCCAGGTGTTTCAGGGGAGTTCTAGATCTCAGTTCTACTAGCAATATCACAATATTAGTGTAGTTCACTCATGCCTGTGCCTTCACGTGATTTCTTTTCACATGTGTCCTAGAATCAAAGAATTATAGAATCATAGAGTTGGAAGAGATAGTAAGAGCCATCTAGTCCAACACCTACCATGCAGGAAGACACAACCGAAGCAGTGTACAATACCACTTGAGCACTTTACATTTCTATACCTCTTCATATGAACTTAGCACTCTCTAAGCAGTTTACAATTCTGTAAGCCAATTGCCCCCAACAAGCTGGGTACTTCTCTAACCAATCTACAAAAGGATGGAAGGTTGAGGCTACCTGGAGCCCTGAGGATTGAACTCACGATGTTGTGATTGCAGTACTGGCATTTAACCACTATGCCACAAGGGCTCCCTGTAAATTCTCTCATCCTCAATAAAAGAAATGTTGCCTCAACACTTGAGATAGCCCACAGAGAAAGTGGCACAAAGTGCCAAAATTCTTCCACACTTTAGGATTTTTGCACAAATTTTCAGGAAAACTCTCTGTTTTGTGTGCAATCATGAACCATTTTTTCACAGAAAACTATATTTTTTGTTATGTACAGTGTATCCCGTGTCAAGATTTTGGATTGTGTTTCCCTCCCCCCTGAAAACAAGACTTCTGTGTTGTTGTTTTTTAAATCCCCTTTATGTCTAAAAGCATGTGGGAGTTTTTCTTTTCTTTTCTTTTCTTTTTTCTTTTCTTTTCTTTTCTTTTCTTTTCTTTTCTTTTCCTTTCTTTCTTTTTTTTTTTTTTTGCACAATTGTTTGAGAGAAAAAGTCCATAAACATGAACAATAATCAAAAACATCACAGATTCTTGTGCAGTGGAGGAAAACTCCTGAAATTATTAGTTTGTGCATGCAGTCCAAAGTTATTTTATGCAAGAATGTAATAAGATTTGTATCCCTACTACATACTTCAGAACTTGCAGCTGAATTTGCCAACTGAGTCCATGGAAGAGCTTTGTGATGCTTTTGAGAGATGTGAGGGATGTGAATGTTCTGTTCCCAGAAGGGATTGGAAGGAGCTCCAAAAACGATCTGTTCAAAGTGTGGGAATGGGTGTCAAAGGAAGTTCAGCATAAGCAAGTAGAAAATGACAAACATTTGGCATAAAAATCCTAATGCCCCATATAGGTTTGACAGGGTTTGAATTGAAGGGAAAAATATCTTAGGATAGCAGTGGTGAGCTCTATGAAAACAATTGCAGTGTGCAACAGCTACTGGCAACTTCTGTTTTGGAAATCTTTAGGACAGATATGGGCCATAGAAAAACTGGAATATTGTAATGAAGGGCACCAATTTAGATACCCTTGAAGAGGGATCAGACAAATTAATGGAAGATATAACCATGATGTTTTTGTGTTTCCTCCAATACCCAAGGTAGTATGCATCTGTGCATCATCTGGTAGGGAACAGATACAAATCATGCACTATTTGTGGGCTTCCTATAGGTATTTGATTAGCCACTATGATCTGATCTGGAGCCATGCACATTGAAAAATGAGATTCTGTTACATGAAGTTCAGTGACAGACATCTATACCTAATTATTCTTACTCTGGGGTCAGTAAGATGATTGGTGGAAAGTACCAATAATAATGTGTGTCAAGGAATAATCACAGTTCACCAGATGAATGTTTTTATCACTATATGAGGGCATGACAGGTCAGCCTCACAAAGTTAAAGCCAAGAAATTACTCAGAAAGCTAGTGGATGAGTCAAAAGTTTATGTTCAACAAAAATATTACTGATACTAAGTTTCTCCAGTGTTTCTATTATTGGAATATGCTCTGCTATTGCACCAGCTCTCCAAAGATTTGTCTCTCCCACAAGTCTCAGTGTCTTGTTTTGGGGCATTCTATAACCCAGATATAGCATGTTAATGTTATTTTTACTGCCGTGGCTCCATCTTATGTAATCTTGGGAACTGTAGTTGGTTGGCAAGGGATTCAGAATCCTCTGTTAGCAAGCTTAAATAATGCTATAGTTTATGGGCCTGGTCAAGGACTAGCAGAAAATTGAAAAGATGTATATTTTTTTTACATAATTCCATGGATGGAATTTTTTTTGGGGGGGGGGATATTCAGATGCTTGAGAAATATGGTTTTCAAGTGGGAAACCTGGACTGATGAGAATCTTTGCAGTTTAAGATCTGTGTGTGTATGTCTGTGCCTTCAAGCCAACTGTTTACTTATGGTGACCCCGTGAATTTCATAGGGTTTTGTTAGGCAAGGAATACTCAGAGGTGATTTTGCCATTTCCTTCCTCTGCCATGCAGCCCAAATAATAATAATAATAATAATAATAATAATAATAATAATAATACCCCACGCCTCTATTAAAAACAATCAGGGTGGCTTACAACAGTTAAAATTACATCAAATTACAAACAAAAAACCCCAGACCCCACCCTCCCCATTAAAAAAGTATTAAACTAAACATCCATAAAATCTATTAAAATCTTAAAAATGACATAAAATATATTAAACCAAGCAGCAGGCAAGCCAGAGAGTAAGGGAAGACGAGAGGTGCAGCTCCTGAGGCCGGGATCTAATCAGGAAAGGCCTGCCAAAAGAGATCCATCATTACCGCCTTTTTAAAGCTACCCAGGCTCATAATTTGATGGGTCTCGTCCAGTAGGTTGTTCCATAATCTGGGGGTGATTACTGAAAATGCCCTGTGGGAGGTTGTGGACAGCCTAGATTTCTGTGGCTGAAGCAAATTCCTCCCAGAGTGCGCGGGGAGGATTATATGGGAGGAGGTGGTCCCAAAGATAGGTTGGACCCAAGCCATTTAGGGCTTTAAAGATAATAACCAACACCTTATACTGGGCCCGGAAACTAATAGGTAGCCAGTGGAGAGCTTTTAATACAGAAGTCATGTGGTCTCTCCTAGATGTTCCAGAGACCACTCTGGCTGCCATAATTTGTACTAACTGAAGTTTCCAGACCAAGCATGAGGGTAGCCCCATGTAGAGTGCATTACAGAAATCCAGACGGGAGGTTACCAGCGTGTGCACAACAGTCTTAAGGTCCCTTACTTCCAGAAAAGGGAGCAGCTGGCGTATCAGCCGAAGCTGATAACAGGCACTTCTGACCGTCACATTTACCTGATTTGTCATCAGGAGCGACGAATCAAGAAGCACCCCCAGACTGTGAACACAGTCCTTTATGGAGAGTGTGACCCCATCCAGGACTGGAGGTTGCAACCCAATTCTTGGTTTTGAGTACTTCCATTTTTTCTGGATTCAGTCTCAATCTGTTTTTCCTCGTCCAGCCCATTACTGCCTTAAGACATTAATTATGAGGAGAGATGCCATCGATGTTCGAGGCCAATGATCGAGACATGGAGAAATAGATCTGGGTGTCATCAGCATACTGATAACACCCAGCTCCATAACTCTGAATGATCTCACCCAGCGACTTCATATAGATGTTAAAGAGCATCGGGGACAGAATGGCACCTTGAGGGATAGTACAGGTGAGCTCCTTTATACTGGAGCGACTGTCCCTGAGAGCAGCACCTTTATACTGGAGCGACTGTCCCCGAGCGGAAAGAACGGAACCACTGGAGCACAGTGCCTCCGATTCCCAACCCACTCAGGTGATCCAGGAGGATGCCATGATCTATCGTATCAAAAGCCACTGAGAGGTCTAGAAGCACCAACAAGGTTACACTACCCCTGTTGATGCTCAGACGTAGGTCGTTGGTTAAGGCAACCATGGCAGTCTCAACTCCAAATCCTGTCCTAAAGCCAATTTGAAATGGGTCTAGATAATCAGTTTCATCCAAGACAGCTTGGAGTTGAAGAGTAACTGCCCTCTTGATTACCTTGCTCAAGAATGGTAACAAAGAGACTGGCCTATAGTTGTTCATATCCAGGGGGGGCAGGGAAGGTTTCTTCAGAAGTGGCCTAACAGCTGCTTCCTTCAAAGAAGATGGGATATAACTGTCCCTATCCATAAGGAACCTCCTCAATGCATCCCCCCCACACGGCCAGCCATGATGCACAAGGGTTGAGAGGGCAGGTTGTTTTCCTCACTCTACCAAGGAGCTTGTCTACATCATCAGTACTCACAGATTGAAACTGATCCAGGATAATTTCGCTAATGGAGTTGCTGGACACCTCGTCACTTGTTTCTGTCGAAATGCTGGCATCTAAGTCGGCTCTTATCTGAGAGATTCTGGGCCTTTGCAGACTGCCAGAAATAGTGCACATTAAATTGAGGCACTGCCCTGGCTCAGTGCTAGGGAGTCATGGGAATTGTATTTTTTTCTGGGACATTGAGCCTTCTCTGTCAGAGAGCTCTGGTGCCACAATAAATTACAGTTCCCATGATTCCCTAGCACTGAGCCAGGGCAGTGCCTCAATTTAATGTGCACTATTTCTGGCAGTCTGCAAAGGCCCTTTATCTGCAAAGAAGTTGTTAAACACATCACAGCAGGTCGTTGTCAGGTTATGTAATGGGATTTGCACAGGAGATACCTGCGTCAGCTCCCGTACCACCCTAAACAGCTCTGCTGGACGGGACTCTGTAGACACAATATGTGCAGAGGAGAAAGATTTCTGCACTGCACATATTGCCTCTCGATAGGACCAAAGGAAGTTATTATGATGAGTTCTGTCAGATAAGAGCCAAGTTTTTCACCAATTGCACTCTAGTTGTTGTCCAACCAACTTCATTTTCCTAAGCTCTGATGTATACCATGACTTACGATTTGGAGCTGGTTGGAAAGGACACTTGGGAGTGATCGTGTCGATAGCCTTGGTAAGATCAGTGTTCCAAGTGTTAACCAAAGCTTCGACAGGGTCACCGGTGTTACCTACCATTAAACCCTCCAAGGCTTCCAGGAATGCTATAGGTTCCATTAGCCTTCGAGGGCGGACCATTCTAATAGGTCCACCACCCCTGGTGGGGCGGATAGTCACTCTTAGTTCTGTCTTGACCAAGAAATGATCCGTCCATGACAATGCGGTGGTTTTTGTAACCTCCACCCATGGATATTCCTGTTCTGTACTAAAGACCGCATCGAGGGTGTGACCTGCACAATGTGTGGGCCTGACAATCAATTAGGATAGGCCCATGTTTGTCATGGATTCCATGAACTCCTGAGCTGTGCCAGTTAGATTTAACAGACTGGTCTCAAGTGGGATGTTGAAGTCACCCAGAACTAAAAGTCTGGGCGACTCCAACAGCAACTCTGAGACCAGCTGTGTCAGCTGAGTTAGGGAGTCTGCTAGGCAATGGGGTGGTCGGTATACTAACAGAATCCCCAAACTTTACATTACCTGGTATTCATTGGCATTCTCCCATCTACATACTAACCAGGGCTGGCCCTGCTTAGCTTCCAAGATCAGATGGGATCTGGTGCCTTTAGAGTATTTAGGTCCCCTTAAGTACTATCCAGGCCTGACCCCGATTAGCTTCTGAGATCAAATGAGATCAGGTGTGTTCAAGGTGGTATGGACTTTGCACAAAATTCACATCTGTTGTTTTACACAGAAAATAGTATATGCTAAGCAGGAAACAGCATTTTCAGCAGAGAAAATAATATTTCTGCCCCATTAACATAGTGTACTACCTGAATTCTAGTCTATTGTATTTAGGGGCTTGGAGTTCTTGGGAGTAAGAATGTAAGTTCTTCAGATGTTTATAAGATGCAAACTTTATTTTTCTATAGTTCCTGTCCAGTTCATGGCTACAGGCCAACTGTTCTAGCCTTCCCAGACAAAGAATTGAAAAACTTCTGTGGAATAGCTATGCTTAGTCCAGGGCATTCCAAACAAAACAAAACAAAACAAAACAAAACAAAAAACAGCCTTGGATGAAGGAATAGATCTTCTGCAAACAGGCCTTCCAGGCCTCTGAATGCTGTTTTAACCATCACAATAACAGCACAAAGATGGCTGTGCTGTTGTGCATTGCCACAAAACCATCTGCATTCTTGAAATATTTTACCTGTTTTATACCAAGGTATGTCTGATTTTCTTGCTACATCCTATGATGGATATCAAGGGCAAGCTAGAATGTAATATGCATCACAATACACAAATGATAATATATTAAAGAATAGCACTCCATGACATAATATGACTTCAGAGAAAGATGCATGCATACCACTGTGTCCATAACCATGAGACTACAAAAACCATGATGCAATGCACCTATTTTTTAAAATTTATATTTACTAATTTATTGAATGTATATCCCACCTTTCTTCCAAAGTGGGAGAACTTACACCTACAACTGAAATTTCAAGAATGGGGTAAAATCCATGGTTTTAAATCAAGTTAAACAATTAAGTGCTGAATGAGTGCCAAGGAAAGATACTTGCTTGAACTTGGTGAAATTTGAAGTCATGGTTGGATTTGGCTACTAACACTCAATAGCTAAGTCTAAAACTCAAAATGGATTTCTAATTCCATTTGAATATAAATATTCAAAAGATATTACAGCAGGAAGATTCTGTCAATTTTCGTTTTTCCTGCATATTCCTTCTTCATTGTTTCGAAAGCTTGGATTCTTTCTATCCTAATATGAAGAAATGTGTGAATTTGGGTAAATTATTCCAAAAAATGGATTGAAATAAACTCTTCAACTCCTCCCCCACCCCAATTTTCACTGGCCAAATTCAACAGGTACAACTATTTGAAATATGGAGAGGACTCCAACTGGCAGGGATAGCCACAATTAATCCATTATCATCCCACTTTTCCCTCTCCTTTTAAAATGTCCAAGTTTCCTTCTACCACTTTCTTCCTTTGTCCTTGGCTTACTTCATTTGGAGCAAACAGAGTTCAAAGTGCAAAAGTAACTTGGACTCAATTAACCTGCGAGGGTGAAGGATAGGACAGGGTAGAAGCTTGCCCTTCCCACTAGGATTAGGAAAAGCAAACCGCAGCAGCTTTTTCTAGCTTATGTATTCTTCCTCATTAATAACTTTTGCCATCTTCACCACTCTCTCATGTTACTTGGCCACAAGGTTCCCCATTTTTATCTGTGAAATGTTAGATGGTATGGAACCATGTTGTACTTGCTGACAAATGTGTGTTAAAGATGGGGAGTCTCTCAGGAAAAACAAGTGGCAACCATAGCCTTAATTTAGTGTTGAGAGCCAGTATGGTGGAATGGTTTGAGCATTGGACTAGGACTTCAGGAGATCAGGTTTTTGAATCATCTCTCAACCATGGAAATTCACTGGGTGACTTTGGGCAAGTCACATTCTCTCATCCTCAGAGAAAGGCAATGGCATAAATCCTCTGACTAAATCTTGCCAACAAACCCCTGTGATAGGGCTATCGTAAGTCAGAGTTGACCTGAAGGAACATAAGAACAACAAATGATTGAATACACAACGATTCCAGCCTGGACTTTGAAGATGGGCAATTTTGTCAGCTTCAGTTTCAAACTCATTTTAAAAAAATGATCTTAAATTTTTTCCATCCTAGATATGAAGAAATGTGTGCTTTTTGGTAAATTCTTATCATAAATGAATTGAAAGTAAAGTCTTACCTACGCTATTCCTACAGAAGAAGAGTGTCACAAAATATCTTCAAGATGCTATCTGAAGGCATGTCTATGTGAAAAGTTGGATTTTTTTAATAAACCCTTGGGTGCGCCTTTGGAAAATTGATATGACCACTGGACCATACTGAACCTGCAACAGCCTTTCCCCTACTTTTCTTATGTGAAAGCACCATGAAATCCACATGAGGGAAGCAATCTTAGTGATGGTTCCATTGTCAAATAGCTGCCTCCTCCCACCCCCCCCAATGACCACTCATGATATTGCTTCTATTATCTTTCAGTCCCCAGGGAAGCTCTGGTGGGATCATGTCCCATCCTAAAGAGGAACAGTTGTTTTTCTGACTTTTTTTGTTTAGTGTTAGAGAATCTTGGAATCTTAAACTTGGAAGATATCCTCCTACTAGTGCAAGAATCTATACTCGACAAGTGATCATCCAATCTCCTTCATCCCTGATGAAGGAGACTCCCCTTTCTAAAGCAATCTGTCCCATTGTAAAACAAATCCTATAGCCAGGGAAAGTATAGAGTCATAGAATCATAGAGTTAGAAGGGCCCCCAACCCCCTGCCATTCAGGACACAGTTAAAGCACTCCTAAGAGATGGTCCTCCAACCTCTGTTTAAAGACCTCCAAAAAGGTCTTCCTCAACTGATCCTCATAGGGTTTTGTTTTCAAATCTTTTATATCTGGTCCTCCTCCTCAGGACATGCCCCAGCTTGCCCATATCTAATTGTGGTGCCCATAACTGGGGCTCTTTCACATTATACAGTTATAGCACTATGATTCCACTTTAGCAGCCATGACTGTATCCCATGGAATCCTGGGATCTGTAGTTTGGTGAGGCACTAGAGGAGCTTTCTGGCTGAGAATTCTAAATGACAATTCTCAGGATTCCATGGAATGTAGCCATGGCAGTTAAAGCAGAATCAGAGCACTATAAGGGCATAGTGTGTAAAGCCCCCGTGACACCATACTCTAGGAGAAGTCTGACTAAAGTGGAAGAGTGTGGTACAGAATAGAGAACATAAGATCCTTTCATATTTATACAAGTGCAGGAATTGTGAATTTCTTCTACAGGGAAGGCTTCTGTTAAAAAAAAAAGCATGCACATTGCTTTTAGTTTGTCACTTGTGAGAATTACATCTCATATATCTGTTTTGCCATCATTAATCATAGCTCTAGCAAAGATAGACTGCAAAGATAATTAATGCAAGTGGCTGTTAGGTTTTCTTTTTTATTTCCTATAGACAAATGCTTTATAGATAGGACATTTATAAATTTTGAAGTAGCTCTAAGTTCCTGAAGTTAGCAAAAGCAAACTTGTTTATTCTGAGAAGAAGAAAGGAAGAGGGACTTATGTCAGAGATGTTGCCTAACTACTGTGTTGTAAATATCGGATATGCCAGTTCTTTGAAAAGTATGATTTGTCTTATATAGCTCCTGCAATCAATGTCTGTCAATGCATACTTTGTGTATGAGGTGTAGCTGTCAAACATATCCATATGCTCACAGTTTGATCAAAGCTATCATCTTTTCCAGTCATTTTTTTTGTACCTCTTCTCCTGGACAGTTCCCAGAAACG
This sequence comes from Phrynosoma blainvillii, assembly GCA_026167975.1. Taxonomy (NCBI): domain Eukaryota; kingdom Metazoa; phylum Chordata; class Lepidosauria; order Squamata; family Phrynosomatidae; genus Phrynosoma; species Phrynosoma blainvillii. The sequence continues at coordinate 15,017,233 of JANUYF010000003.1, forward strand.
GATGTAAACATTACCTATACAGAGGACTTGAGTCAGTCTTGGGAAGGCAGAAAAATATTGTTCATCAACACTGTCTACATCCAAATATCAACACTATAATGCTTCTATCGTGGTTTTTGTTGGCTAATTGGACTTCTTTGGTTCTTGAACTCTCTTTCCTTTTCCTTGGATAGCTGTGAACATTTTGGTTCAATATTAAGAAGGAAAAGGGGTTCTTTCTCTCCAACCCTCCCTTTCTCTTGTTCCTTCTCTGTCACACACATGCTCTTGGGAGGGGGGAATCCTTCAGCTCTGGGTTCAGCAAAGGTTATGCTAAGTTTTGTCAGCCTTGGTTGCCGGACACCCTCCCCAATGACCTCATTGTTGTCACAGATGCTTATTGCAGTTTTGGAAAGTGAGGGGGGGGGTGACACACACAACCGTCAGCTAGGCCAGCTTGCGCTAAGGCTGTTACCCACAATTCACAGGGGGGAAAATGCCAGATAGTTCCCACTAGGTTCTGGTCGGCTAGGTAACGGTGAGTTATTAATCTTGTGTCAGCGAGCCAGCTGCAACTGTGGCAGTTACCATATCTCACCACCAACTCTGTGTCTGGACACCACCATTGTCCCTTTTTGGCATGAAAAGCTCTACAAATCAGCTGCTTTCTCTCTTCCCCCTCCTTTTCCCCACCCGGGTCCCTTTTCCCTATCTATGGGTCAAAATGGAGCTTTTTTGGAGGAGGGGTGGCTCGGAAGGAGTTCTGGAAGAGCCGTCGTCCGCACTGTGGCCAGGTTTACTAATTCAGAGTCTGCCTAGTTTCCAACTTTAATGATATTCCCTCAGCATATCACTCCGGTTGCCTGGCGACCGGATTTGAGCTAGGCCTTTCATTTGATTCCCACACATCAGACTCTGAAAAGCCCTCTTCCCCCCTTCTCCTCTCCTTCTCTCAGCTTTTGATTCTGCCTCTTCTGAAACCCTTCCCCCTGCGGTGTCAGTATGGGTGGGCAGAATGGTGGTAGAATAAGGCCAGGGGTGGAGGGCAGCCTGGAGGCTATTGCTGGTCACACATCAAGGATTGCAAACAAAACCCCTGAGAACTCTTCCTGACAAACATAAATTCACAGAAAGCAAATTTAGTCTTCCCTTCATAGGGTGGGTGTCATTTTAAGACTTTTCTCAGATACTTTATTAAATCTGACGCTGTCCCTTGTTTTTGCAGGCAATTTTGTACAAAAGACTTCCGATTATCAACAAGTTGCCCAGTGGAGTAAGCAAACAGCTTGTGAAGGCCTGACATAATCTAATAAGCACTGGGCTCTTTATGCCTTGTGCCTTTGCAGGCTACGGGAGTTCATTCATTTAGGTTGAGCAATCTTTTGCTGCGGTTTGCTGAATCTCAACCTCTCCTGTCTCCATCCACCATCACCCCCAACACAAGTTGATGTGCCTGGCATTTCTCCCTTCATCGGGTTTCTCTCCACATTCACAATAATTTTATTCTTTCCCCACCCCCTAAGAAACAAACTCCCAGACTGAATTAAGGCTATCAGATCAAGTTCTATGTAACAGAGACACAAAAAATAGGGGGAAGATATTTTGTGTAATCCTCAACACCAGTCAACATATAACCACACCCAGGCATTCTTATGCTTTAAATTCCTTGCAATAATTCTAAATGGCCCACTGGCTCCTTCTTAACTAGGAGAAGCATAAGAAGGTTTCCTGGTTCAGCAGGACTTGGCTTGACCAGAAGGGTATATCTGATCTTGGTCTTGCCTCATTGTCTCCCCCCTGATCCTTATTATTCTTCAGTGCAGTCTTCTAGCTCCTCGCTTGCTCATGATCCCATAACAATAGGTGGAATGAGACTGGAGTTTTACACATGTTTAAATTCCCCTGTGGAAGTGGTTAGTCAGTATTGTCAGATGTGGAATGTCGTTCGAGGTGACAGAAGTAGAGCTGGAGATGCAATGCCATTGCATGTGCATATGGACCTTGCACATGGATATGCATAGGCATTGGGTTGTTCATTCAGTTGCTCATTTGGCATCTTGGTGTAGTTGTGCAATGTCACATTCCCAATCTTCTCCCCAATGCAGTCCCCAACTCTCACAAAAAAGTTCAGGGACTAAAAATGGTGGTCATGATTGTCCATCTTAATGTTATTTTGACTGCCGTAAAAAAAAAAATTAGTCTTTTTTTCCTCAGACCCCTGGCTTTGAAAAATTGCCTTGTACAGCTTGCTAATGTCTGGAGTGTGTGGGAAATGGGATGGATCTGCACTGCAGAATTAATGCAGACTGACACCACTTTAACAGCCATGGTTTAGTCCTATGGAATTCTACCATTTGTAGTTCTGTGAGATATTTAGCCTTCTCTATCAGACAACTCTGGTGCCACAACAAACTGCAAATCCCAGGATTCAATAACATTGTGCCATGGCAGTTAAAGTGGTGTCAAACTTTCTGCAGTGCATCCAGTGACAGTGGTAAGACCATTTTAAATCCCTTCCCTGAGGATTTGAAGACGTGAGTAGGCTTGTTTAGGGAGATAACCTCAACCTCCAGGTAATCAGGCCCTAATTCTTATACCAGACAGCACCAGCATTTTGAAATGTTCATCTTTATTCTTTGGGTTCCCCCCCCCATTGTTTTATGGCTCCATTTTATTATTATTATTATATAAGACTGCTTATTTATATGTTATTATATAAGACTGCTTGGAATTTTGAATTCTATGACTATACTGTAAGCCATCTGTTTGTTGAAGGAAGACATTGTAATCTGACAAGACCTGAGGATTTTAGGAATTGGGAAATCACTCACCTTTGTCAGAAACTGTTCTGCAGGCATCTGTATGGGGTGAGGGAACAGGGTCCACCCAACCATTTCAAGAGTGATTTTAGTTGCTTTGCTTATCTCTAAGAAATACATAGGTCAAGTTGTAAGTTTTTGAAGAAGTGTTTTTGAACTCTTACATAAGGTTTCATTTTGCACCTAGCATTTATACTTTATTCCCCTCCCCATCCCGGGGTGGTATTTGCCAAACATTTTTATTAACACTTTAAATGTACTGGCATTGAACAGATGAGCAAAAGGCAAATCTATTTATGCATTCTGTCACTGTAACTAGAGTGCAATCCATCTCTATTCAACTTGAGTGGAAATTTTCCCATTTACCCTGAAGGCTACACAGCATATTCTTAGCTTGGCAGTATTCATGCTCCCTCTCGCTCTCACTCTCTCCCTTTAGCACCTATTCCATTGAGCATGAACTGAAGTAAGAGAACTGAGAAAATGATACAACTCCAATGGTTAATTTCCTGTCAAGCACTACTCCTCAAGCCCTATGCAGATATTATGTTGGGGCTAGAATTCTGTCAATGATGTGCACCAGTGTAAGTATACTTATGCCAATGGTTGCACTTTTAAGCTGTTGCTCAAGAGCTGTATCCTGATTATGGCTGCTCAAGCAGAATTTTGCAAGGATAACAATTGCTGAGGTAGCAGCGCTTTGTACAGATTTTCAAAGAATGCCTCCTAGTGGAGTGCTATTCCAGTGGTGGTCCATGGACCAGTCCTAGGCTGACCAGAGGTCCTCCTTTTCCCAGACATGTTCTACATTTCAACCTTATGTCCAGAGGTCCAGGAGGAATTACAAACCATCCTCTATTTTGAGCCATAAAACTTGTCCATGTGTCATTCCAGCAGGCAAGCAAAAGGTAGCTCAACAGATTTATTACTGCCCCAGCTGCAAAGGGCTTGCTAGTTGCAGGCTATGGAGAAGAGTATCACTGACCATGTGGTGATTTTATTTAATTTTTCTGATGGAGTTGTGGAAAGGAAAGGAGCTGGGTTGTTGAAGCAGATCAGTGGCACCAAGGGGAAAATGGGGGGGGGGGGCAAAGTGTGCAGTTTGAGCTGAAGAAGAAGCAGGAAGGATAAGAGAACAAATGGGAAAACTACAAATGAAAACAATAATTTAATTGTAGATTCAGTCTATGGTTTGTTGCTAGTAAAGTATAATTTCAAATGTTTGTTTTGCTCAGAGTTCTATAAGTATATTGCAAGCCAACAAGGCATTTTAATGAAGATAAGTTCATTGGAAGAATATGGTTGAGTACATAATAAAATACAGTAAATGTAACATAAGTGTAAATAAACTACATGGAATGAATTTATATTTATTAGTGTTTTTAGCTTTTAGTTGGTAATGTCCTACATTTTTCTTGAATGTTCCACATTTTGTGGTGTCTTATCCTCCTTTGTGGTTAGGACATCTGGTCGCCTGATCATCTGTGTGGTCTACAGGAAAAAATCACTTGCTACAGGTAGTAGCAAGTGACCACAAATATGGTGCCAGTTCCTGGCACATTGTGGAGAAAGAACCCTGCTGGTTCCCAACATCAGACAGCTTAAGAAACTTTGTCCCTCTTCATTTTGTTTGGGACCATATTAACCATTCCACAACAAGATTGTGCAACAGCGTGAGACAAATTTCATGATTGATTATGGAATGGTGTAATTCATTATACACTGCTATAACACACCCATGGTTTAATTTTATGTTTTGCATCCTCTCAATTGGATCTTGGCCTACTTGCATGCTCTCAATTGCATCTTGCACAGGATAATGCACATGTTTAATTTTTTGCACACATGTTCTGAGATTTTTAGTAACACTTATCAGACAAAGGCTATAGAATGAATGCTTGTGGGGAAGTGGATGAGGTCATAGTGTAACCTATGTGTATAAACTCTACCTGTAATCTATGTGTATAAGCATGAGAGTTTGAAGTAAATACATACGGGCCTAAATCCTATTGTTATTCCTGAGCCATTGAATCAATTGGATTTTACAATGTATTGACTCATCATTTAACAATAGATTCAATGGGTCTTCTTTAGTTGGCTCTAACCAGCAGCTGCATGGCCATAGGTTCTTCAGACTCACAAACGAAGGTACTTAGGTTGAGAGAAGTCCATTGTAGTGGTGGCTTCCATTTCAATGGGGCAGGGAATTGCTCCAGATTTTACTGCTGTCCATACTTGATAGGAATTATCCAAGGTGTTGAACCTATTTTGGGGATAATGTTCAGCACCTGGGATAGCTCCCTAAAAGGTCAGAGTAAAAGTGATTCAATGTCCACACATGTCCTGCCTCATAGATTTTGTTTTCTGAATTGCATTGCCAATTTGGAAATGGGTGATACTAAATTGTACTGCACTGTCCTTCTGCTGAATACCAATGTTGTACAACCAAGTTCATATCTGTGGGTGTGTTTGCTGTTTCTTCAGTCCAAGTGAATCAAGTAGCATACTGAAGGCACTGGTGAGTAGTTATGCAATATCCAAGAAGGAACAACGGCACATGCAATGCTTACAGTTCTAGAACTCCATTTTTGCAACTGTGAACTAAAATAGACACTATACCATGGAGTGGTGTACCACACCAGGGTGTCACCCAGTGCAGGGGGATGGGACTTTGAGGTGGGGCTTAAGGGGCAGGCCCAAAAGGACTCTCCCCCACCTCCCTGCCCGGTGCACCTTTACACTTGGATAAAGCCACGCCAAGCAAGGAGAGAGGGAGAGTCCCAGGGCACCCCTTCCCTACCAGCCTGCAAGCCTTTACTCACATGTAAAGCCTTGCTGGGCAGGGAGGAAAGGGTGTCCTGGGCCTCTCCCTCCCTCCCTAGCATGCTTTTACACACAAGTAAAGCATTGTCAGGCAGGGAGGAAAGGGTGCCCTGGGAGTCTACTCCCCTGCCTTACAATGCTTTACTCACATGTAAAGCCATAGAGTGTCACCCAGTGTGGTCTGCACCCCCCCACACCCCCAGTGATGCTACCCGGTGTGGTCTGCACCTCCCCCCCTCCAGTGATGCACTTTTTTCTCCCTGTCCAGCAATGCTTTACTCACGTGTAAAGCCATGAGGTGTTACCCAGTGTCGTCTGCACCCCCGCATCCCCTCCAGCCATGCTACCCGGTGTGGTCTGCAACCCCCGCACCTCCCCCATAATGCTACTGATACCATGGCCACTAAAGTACAACCACATGTGTGAGTGAACTTACCTGTGCATAAAATGGACACATTGCACCACTCTACGTTGCTGCCTCTCTTCTTTGGAAAACAATTTGGTAGGTAGATATGGAGTGCATTCAACATTTCATACAACCTTATTCATATACAATGAATGGGCAGTCCTTATCCCAGACTGATTTGGTTATGAGGGTCTTCATACTCTGGATCACATTTAGGGATGTACTGTGTTAAATTATTTGGTTTTTGCCAGTTAAGAAACCCTGGTGGGAAGAATGAGCAGCAAGAATCAATTTTCTCCCAGGATTCAGACATCCTGAAGTGTCATGGAGGATTTATTCTGCATTTTTAAAAAAATGCTATTTCCTTAGTAGGAAACTTTTTTTTTCCTGTGTGGAAAATAGGATTTTTATGCAAAACAAAACAAAACAAAACAAAACAAAAAAAACTCCCCCCCCCCCCCATGCAGAACAATTCCTCCACAACACTTTGGGACATTCAAATGCAAAGAGAATACTGCGGGGGGAATATTTGAGAGCAAAAAACTATGGTAACTCTCTGTCCATGGATGCAAGACCAAAACAGTTGAGAACTGAAATTGCTAGTGTGCTTATCAGAAATGGAGATGGTGGAAAGTGTTCAGGTTTTGAACTGTTTGAGATTGAAAACACTGCCCCCTTCACCTTTGGTCAACTTATTGTTGCTTATTTAACAAAGCTTGGAAAAGTTACTTTTTTGGATTGGGAATTCTGGGACTTGTTAATGGGAAAAAAAGAATTTTTCTGAAGCTCTGCTCTATATTCGCTGCCCTACCAGTGGATTGTGAAATCTGTTGTCCATCCCTTGCAACTACTGGTCATTCCACCTCTGCATTCCAAGGCACTGATGTAAGCCTTCAAAATGAGTTTGCCCAGATTAGTAAGGTTGCCAATATCTAGGGAGGCACACTAACCCCCTTTTCCACTTCAGCGGGTTGAGCTTTTGACACTCTGAAAAGCACCATTTAGAATTAATTAAAGTCCTGTCTTTTGCATTCGTTCTTGCTGCTACTACTTCTCCTGTTCCTGACCAGAGTGTATATTTTATTTTATGGTGTGGGGACAGGGTGGAAGGTTTTTGTTGCTCTTTATACAACAGTGCAATGCCTACCAAGCATTCTATATTAATCAAAATAGCAGGTTGAGGGATGTTGGCCAAATAAATTGAGAATTTAATTGTGTATTAGGAGTCTTTTAAATATCTTGTGAGTGTGGCTTGGCCTTTGCTGCTGCATTTCATCAAATGTTCATCTACGAATGGCTTTTTAGCAAATATCAGAAAAAATAACGTTACTGTAGGCCGCTTGCATTACTTTTTACTTGTCACATTAGTGAAAACAAGCACACACACACAGAGAGTTGTAACTGTTACAAGATAGTTTGGCATAATTCTGATTAAGACCTCCCCCTGCTCCATACTCTTGAATCTGTCTGATTTATGAATAAGTCTTTGTTGACAATTGTAGGCAGAGCTAGTGAAAAGCACTGATTTGATCAAAAATGTGTGAAATTGATGCAGTAATTCAAGGAGAAACAGTTTTGTGGGATGTTTATTTCATTTATTTCTTTTGTTTATTTCTTTCATTTCATTTTTTTCTAGATATGTCATGTTTCTGACATATTTCTCATCATATTTACTTGAGAATAAATCCCACTGAAGTCAATGAGGCTTCTTGATTAGGCATGCTTTCCCAGCCATATGGCCATGGATTTAAACATTTATGCCCTTTAAACTTTTGGTTCTGCTTTCAAATAAACAGTTTGGTAATTTTCAAGACATTAATTTCTATTTTGCGAAGGAAGGAAGGAAGGAAGGAGTTCTAATATGAGCCAAATGCCTTCAAAATCATCATCATCATCTTAAGCCATGCCTTGGCACTCTTAAAATTGCTTTATCTACACTGTTTTATTTTAACAATCTGATAAATGTAAGAAATTGGAGAGCTATATATTCAAGACTCTGGCACACAATGAAAACCACGCAAACCTTTGCAATGCAAAATTTAATCCGGTTGCAGAATAAAAAAGATATTTTTTTTAAAAAAAAATCCAGAATATTAGGTGGAAATAAACACATGACAATGAACTAATCCATGACACATTCAAGTGTTCTTCAGCTTGTCATATTTGGCAAACATCAAATTTCTCAGCTATCCACAAAAAATGTAAATAGGACACTTGAGATTCAGACAAACAGCGGGACGTCCCATACAGAATCAGTGTTGTGCTAATGTTTTGGCATTGATTGGGGTTCACTAGAGGTACTTATTTAGTTGCTTCAAATAGGATGTTGACAAACAGTCAAGGCCTGCTGTTGAACATGCTGGTGGGAATACCAAAGTTATACAAGTCTCCCTGTACCTTAATAATGAATTAATTGAACTCTCAGCAACAGAAGGCAGTGAAAAGAATTCAGAACTGATAAAGCCCTTGCTGGGAAGTGAATTTTGATAACAGCAGGAGATGAAAGGCAAACCATATCATCGCAGTCTTACCACCTTCACTGGAACGTCTGGTAGAACTTGGGAGAAAGCCTTCTCAGTGGCATCTTCCAGGTTTTGGACCTTCTCCTTTGGAAGGCTAATACCTTCTTCGCTGTCCTTTCTTCAGCCACCCCCTCATTCTATTTTATAGGGTTGTTTTATATATCTTTTAGAATTTGTCTATGGATTTCTTTCAAATTATTTTAATTTTACAGCTAGTTGCATTTTAACCATTGTTTTGGGGTTTGGTGTGTGTGTGTGTGTGTGTGTGTTTTAAAAAAATCTGTATTTGTGTTAGCTTTTATAAGCTGTCTTGAATTCCAGTTTTGAGGAATAGGCAGGATATATGGGAATAAATGACAATCATGCCATTGGCTTCCTCCTGGATGGCTGTTCCTTCCTTTTCACTTCACTACTCACTCCCAACTACCAGCCATGCCAATGGACAAGCAAGGATTAAAGTAGTTGGGGCCCTGGAGCAGTTCCTAAAACAGGACCCCTTTTGTGCATGTGAACAAACTATTTTAGGGATGATGGCATAGAAGTTAAACATTATAACAGATAATGAAAAAGTCTTCATATGTGAATCCATTTTCAACCTTGCAGCTTACATGAGACTAATAGCTTGATCACCTGCATTTTTAATCAGTTACTCAAGTAACTCACCAAATGAAAACAGAAACTTTGAGAGATTGAAAATGCCCAAAATACCTAGAATTATGCATGCATTATATAGAGAAAGTGGTCAGATCTCTCCCTCTTCTTCTCTGGTATTTGTAAGTTCAATGTCATCCATGGCTGAACTATGGGGCTTCCATCTGAAGGATGGAGTGATGACCACCAGCCTGGATAGCTTTGAAGGAGGACTTGGACAGCTTTGGAAAGGGATATTTCAAATTCATAGAAGAAAAGGCTATCACTGGTGGGTAGTCATTATTTCTACATATGTCTATCTTGGATTACACCCAAGGCTATATTTCAATTCTTTATTTCTCTCAGGTTCTGGCTCAAGCCCTTCTGAACCTCAATGCCAGGAATTCTACTCTGGAAATCTGAGTAGCAATTGCATTTATTAAATTTTGCAACACATAAAGTAAAAAACAGAGAGAAATAGCGACAAATACCTACTAGCTCAATGATTCCTAACCTATTTCCAGTTCTCTAGATGCTAAGGGAAGTATTTGACTTTTGTCCTTACCTGCGTTTAGTTCAAAGGATGCATCCAACATTTATTATCCTTGTATGTGGTCTCCCCCCCCCCCCCCCCCCGGAAAATATACTGTAGTTTGAGAGAGCAGCAATTCTGGTACATTGCAATGAAAATTCCGGTCAGCAGATGGAAGCAAGGGATCTAGATGAAGGACTTCAGCGCCATAATATTTTGCTCCAGAAGGCCTCACCAGTTGGGGTCTTGTTACAATAAAGACTCCCAGCCAGCAGGTGGTGCTCTAACAGGTTACAGAGGATGAGGTGTGCTGCTCTGGGAATTCTGAGCCAGCAGGTGGAACTCCAAGAGACCAAAGCAAATGGGTGTCAGTACACTAAGGACTCCCAGCCCACAGGTGAAGCTCTGGGACCCCTTTTGGTCTCCACTTTCCAATATGAATGCCCCCTGGAAATGATTTCAGCTCATAAGGACAGTCTCCTATTAGTAATTTCCAGCAAATAGTAATGCAAATGGGATTGCTATAGCTGGCAATCCACTATCAATAAGAATAGCTCACCTTTTCATCAGAGCCCTCTCTTCTCCTTCAGCAGGTAGGGCCAGGTCTAATTCATCCTATTAACTGTACGTAGTGAGATCTTGTAGCACCTTTGAGACTAACTAAAAGAGAGAGGTTGGCAGCATGAGCTTTCATAGTCTAAATTCTACTTCTTCAGATGCATTTACAAACGCATCTGAGGAAGTAGAGTTTAGTCTACTAAAGCTCATTTGTATTTGTATTTGAACCCTTGTGTCACAGAGTTCTAGTCCTGCACTCACACTATACACCAGGAGTAGGCAACCTTTCCCCTTTAAGGGCCGAGGGACTTCAGCTCCCAGAATCCCAGGAGCTATTGGCCAACATGGGACTATTGGCCAATATGGCTGAGGCTTCTGGGAGTTGAAGTCCCTCAGCCTTTAAAGGGGAAAGGCTGCCTACCCCTGCCTTAAACCTTTTCCCATTCACCTTGAATATTGCCAGACCGGATTACCCCACCCATACAGTCTCACACCTTTGCCCTGCAGCTAGTTTTACCCCTTAAAAACCCCTGGATTTCCCCCCTCAGTGTTGCTAGTTTGGAGTTCACAGGGACATTATATCCCTGTGATCTCTAGTCTCTTAACCAGGGGTAGGCAACCTTTCCCCTTTAAGGGCCGAGGGACTTCAGCTCCCAGAATCCCAGGAGCTATTGGCCAACATGGGACTATTGGCCAACATGGCTGAGGCTTCTTGGAGCTGAAGTCCCTCGGCCCTTAAAGGGGAAAGGTTGCCTACCCCTGCTATACACCATGCTGACTGTAAAACATGTAGTTACCATATCCTACCCTAGACCTATCTCTCTCTTTCTATACAGGTCTATGACAGTGATTCTACCAATAGGATCATCATTTTACAGATCATGGTGATGTTTCATTGAACATAGGGCAATGGGGATCATGATATGCCTGGTAACTTAATCTGCGCACCACAATATTTTCAGAAGGGCTTCTTCTGTGGTACAACTCCTCCATGGCAATCAAATCTTCTTTTGAGCCAGCCATCAGAAAATCAGAGAATCATCGATCTAGAAGAAACCACAAGGGCCATCCAATCCAAACCCCTGCCATGCAGGAATACAAGATCAAAGCACTAGTCCCAACAGATGGCCATCCAGCCTTTGTTTAAAAGTCTCTAAGGATGTTATCACATGGGGAGTCGTGGGGAGAAAGTGGAAATAAACTGGACGAGCAGAAGACTTTAATTCATGGGATTTGTCCCGTTCCGCCTCGTCTGATAACTAAATTCGAATTTAAAAGGGGGTTAATTTTGGGATTTTTGAGGAAATGAAAAGATCAGGTTTTTGTTCGAATTAACCCCCTTTTAAATTCGAATGTAGTTATCAGACGAGGTGGAACAGGACAAATCCCGTAAATTAAAGTCTTCTGCTCGTCTGGTTTATTTCCACTTTCTCCCTGCGACTCCCCGTGTGATAATGTCCTAAGAAAAGAGAGAGATTCCACTGCATCCAAGGCTGCCAGGAAGTTCTTCCTAATGTTCAGGTGGAATCTCTTTTTCTGTAGTTTACATCAATTGCTCCATGTCCAAGTCTCTGGAGCAGCAGAAAACAAGCTTGCTCCTTCCTTAATGTGACATCCCTTCAAATAGTTATACATGGCTATCATATCACCACTTAACCTTCTCTCCCCCAGGTTAAACATACCCAACTCCCTAAGCCACTCCTCATAGGGCATCGTTTCCACACCTTTTCCTCCACACCTCAGGAGAAACCAGGAAGGCTCCAGTCAACTGTAAGGATAGTCATCTCAAACTTACTAGATGATGGCCCCTTCTTTACTGGGTCTGGGTCACCAGCTCCTTATCTCATGATATTAAATAAAATGGTGAATCTGAACTGAGAGGTGGAGATCTCAATCTCACCAGTTGTTTGGACCTAGCATGACATCACACCAAAAGGGAGAAGGACAAAGGAGGACCTTCATAAAATTTACACACATTACTTTAGAAAGAATTACCAGACTGCTTGTTTCACTCCAGTGGAGAAGGCTGTATGCCTGAGTAGCAAAGGTGCTCCTATGCAAACTACTATCATGGTTCTGAATGTTGATGAGCAAATTGAAGGTCTCTTCTCTCACTTCTGATGGTTCTCTATTTTTAAAAGCAGACTAGGGCAGGAATTCCACCGTTGAAGGGTGGGAATCATGCAGCCTATGGTCCACATGCAGTCCTTAAGGGTTCTTGTGCAAGCCTTGGGACCCACGTCAACTGCTTAAAGACCCTGGCACCCTTGTTTAATTTTTTGCCCTGGAAAAAAGAGGGCCTAAGAAACTCCAACAGTTCTGCAGATCTAATGCATGCTGTTTCATTTCCTGACCTGCTACAGCAAAACCCACCCTGAAAATAGCCTGAGATGTGACTGGAAGTGACACATCATCATTTCTGTTTGTCAAAATGGTGGTAGTTGTGATAATGCAGTTTTTGCCTTATGGAGCTCCAGAAGGACTGAAAAAATCAGACATGGTCCTTCAGGCACCAGACTGCATCTTCTCCAGCTATTATGAGCCCAAACCATAGCAAACCTATGGAATCAATGGGATTTGCCTATGTAGCCATTCAACAGTTTTGTCAGAGGCTTTACTCTCGTTGGGATTAATCACATTTAGGGTCTTGTTCCATCTTTCAAATAGAATACAGTCCTCTGTAAGGTGAGATGAGAGCCTGGAAAGTTCCCTTTTAAAAGTAATTTGTTGCCATATTGGTTGAAAAATAATTCATTGTTGTTACTCATGTCAGAGTTAAAACATAGAGTTAAAACATTTGTCATGTTAGTTGTTGAAATGCTGACTACTTTTCTACTACTTTTCTGTTTTAAAAAAACTATAAAAAGTTTAGGATTAATCAAACATGCCGCAAACAAATAAAACTTCAGTGCTTAGAACATTATTAGCCAAATGTCTCTATGAATATCTAAAATTATCCTTAAAACTGACTTGAAAAAGTAACTCAAAAGCATTCCTTGTTAGATCAATAAGGTAACTGTTCACACTGGACACATTGCTTTTGAGAAGTAGCTTTGCTCTGCTCTTTTTTCACCTCCTTCCCTGAGCTTGTTGCAAGTAATGTATGTTGCTCTGAATTCAGAGACATAGCCATGTTAGTCTAGAATATCAGCATGCAAAGGGCTCTTGTAGCACCTTTGAGACTAATTGAGCAAAAGACGTAGCATAAGCGTTCGCATGTCTGAAATAATCTGGTTTTAACTGTCGTGGCTCAATGCTATGGAATTTTGGGAATTGTAATTTGTTCTGGCACCAGAGTTAAATATCTAATAAAACTATAATTCCCAGAATTCTATAGCTTTGAGCCATGACCATTAAACTGGAAACCTGGATTACTTCTGCTGTGCGGATGCAGCCTGAGTCTACTTTGTCAGAAGTATATGCCTTGGAGGAGGTAGACCACATCTACAAAAGTTTATGCTACAATTTCTTTTGTTCAGTTATTCTGAAAGGTGTTACAAGATCCCTTTGCAAATTGATATGTTTCTTGGAGAAGAAGTTCTGGCTGTCCTAGTAGAATCTAGCTCTTTGTGAAATCTGCCTCCAAGTTACTACAACAGCTCCAGGATTATAACATAATTCTCCCTTGTCATAATTCTCCCTTTGAGGGAAAAATGAAAAACACTCTTGGTACAGTGATCCCCACCTTCTAATGCTTTAAAAATGCAATGTGTGAATTGACTCTTTCCTGAAGAGGTAACTGATATGCTTTCACTCTGTCTTAGTTTCAGATGCAGTTTGTACCCCATGGACATGGCAAACTTCATGTCTGCTGCCACAAACTGCAACAGAGTAGAGCAAACACATGTCTAAAGACAAGACAAGAGAAAACATTGTAAGAACACTGTTTCTCTTCCTCAAACTCTGAATGGAATCAACAACTGAGTAATCCCTTTGGAGATGCATTCTCCCCCCCCCCCCCTTGCATGAAAGACTAGGAGCTTTGGCTTCCCTTGTTTTTACCAAGCAAGTCTTTGAAATATATCAATTCACCCTGCAGGCTTTCGGAAGTTTACTGATCCTATCAGTCTGATAGCACACAGCTCCATTCAAAAGAGAAGGACTGCAGCTCTTGACTCTTATATCTTTCTTCTGAGCAGAGTGGAGCAGAAACATTAAGCACTTAAAAATGTCCTTCACTCCCAAAAAGCCAACCAAAAAAAAAAAAAAAAAAAAAAAAAACAAAAAAAAAACCTTCAAAAACAAAATCCAAAAAACCTAAACCAACCTCCCCCCCATCAAAACCTGTAAACAGATTCAGCACTAAGATTTAAAGAACATTGCTTAGAACTCTTTCCCCATGCTGGGCTATATTTGCTGTGGCATCTTGCTTCTTTATTTGTATCATCAACAGAGAATTGTTGTGTAACAAGGAATTGATACCCTCTGACTCCACAACCACCAGCACACCTGTCACAAATTCTCTACCCTGAATTTGTAATTCCCAAGCAAACTCACCCAACTTGCGTTTGCAAATAACACACCAACATTATATTCCATTTGTTTACCTATTATTCATTGCTTACAATTGATGTCCTACTTCTCAGCTGAAAAAAGGCCTACAATAAAATAGGATGAGGTACATAGAAAAGAATATAATGGAATAGCAGAAGAACAAATAAAACAAAACAAGAGGGCAAAACATACAAACAGCTTTATTGACACAGGCAGGTTGTTCAAGCCTTCATGAAAAGGAAGAACTTGATCAGTAACATGGAGTGGACTGCTGTGTAGTTCTGGCCCTATCTGTTCTTCTTGGCAGCTTGAAAAATATATTTTTAGTAAAAGGGCCACATTGGCAGTTGGGCTCTGGGAGGTGTAGTCCAAAAAAGTATTCCCTCCCCCCTAAATTCAATGGAGAATGGGGATTTCTATGTCAAGGATACAGTGAATCTACTCTGGGCTTTATACTAGACTTGAAAGGTTCTATTCAAAGTGGTGAGCCTTGTCCCCAAAAGATATTCAGCACCATGGATAGATCTTTTAAGGTATGGAATAAAACCCTTTCTGCCAAATGACCCAAAATGTAGGTGCCACACCAAAGAAAGCCCTTCAACCAGTTAAAATTTCCTGAGAAAAGGAGAGGGGCACCATAGCAGAACACTACATAGGGCTGAATTTTGAAAGATGGTTGTGGAGGAGGACAAACTGTCAAAGGAATTAATGATAATGAATATGAGTGCCTTGGCTTCCAGTTTGTGGAGGGGAGGGCATGTGTGCCTGCCTTCAAGTCACTTCTTGACTTATGATGACTCCATGAATTTGACAGGGTTTTCTTACGCAAGGGACACTCAGACACTACCTTTCTCTGAAATATATCACACAGCACCAGATATTCCTTGGTGGTCCCCCATCCAAGTACTAACTAGACCTAATTGAGCTTAGCTTCCAAGATCATGCAGGATCTGTTGCCTTCAGGACATTTAGACTCTTGACCCCCCTTGTCAAGACTTCATGATTTAGGGCAGGAGTAATGGGTCTGGAGGCCATTTTGCTGCCCCTGGATCCCCCCAAGTCCTTCTGAAATGACCCAAATAACCCCCAAGATGCCCAAATGTCCATTTCTAGTTTTGAAAGAGCAGGTATTTTATTACATTAATCAGTTTGTGGGTGAAGGTGCAGCCAATTTAAAAGGTAAATTGCCAATCCTGGAAGCTTCCAACAGACTCAGTCCACCTTTTTATGCCAGAGAAAAGACAATCTGGGGGAGTTTACATGAGGCCCCTTGAGCAGCCACATGGAGCTCCAGGGCCACAATTTCCTGATTCAGGATGTGCATGATCTAGCTGAAACCATCTCTCACAAATTGCCTTAGGCAGAAACAAGGCCTTGAAAATGCTCTGTATTTCCAGATTCCACATTGTCCCATTCATCTTTAACATTTTAAAGGCATGGATCTGTTGCTTATTTACAATAGTTATACAAGCCACTCAATAAAGTTGCTCTTGCAGTTGGTCAAGCTGTATAATTGTTATAGATGAGGATTCTAGATCAGCTACTTATTTATGTACTGCCCGATTGTCAGGAGAATAGACCCCCATCACTCATAATGGCTGATGCCCATTAAGGGCCTTTGCAGACTGCCAGAAATATTGCACATTGAGTCCACTTTAAGGTTAGTGCTAGGGAGTCATGGGAATTGTTTTGTTTTTTTCTGAGACATTGAGCCTTCTCTGTCAGAGAGCTCTGGTGCCACAATAAAATACAGTTCCCATGATTCCCTAGCCCTAACCCTTAAAGTGGACTCAATTTGCACTATTTCTGGCAGTCTGCAAAGGCCCTAAGTCATGATTGAAGGGCTTTTATGATCCCTATGTATTCATAGAATCATAGCGTTAGAAGAGACCACAAGGGCCATCCAGTCCAACCCCCTGCCATGCAGAAACTCCCAATCAAAGCATCACTGACAGATGGCCATCCAGCCTCTGCTTAAAGACGTCCAAATTCAGACACAATTAAATATGTAGGGATCATGAATACCAGTTATGGTTGCATAACGCTAGCCTACACATTTGTAACTGTCATCATGAACTCTAACCCTTATCTTTATTTGTTGTTGTTGTGTGCCTTCAGGTCATTTCCAACTTATGGCAATCCTAAAATGAACCTATAAGGGATTTTCTTGGCAAGTTTCTTCATAGGGAGTTTGCCACTGCCATCCTCTGAGGCTGAGATAGTGTGACTTGCTCAAGATCACCCAGCAGGTTTCCATGCCCAAGCTGGCATTCGAACCATGGCTTGCAAAGTCATAGTCCAACACTCAAACCGCTACACCACACTGGCTACTTCCTGACTTTCTCCCACAAAACAAGGACTCCAAGTGGCTATGAGGTTTAAGCAGCCTTAAATCTCATGGATAAATCATTGGGAAAGTGAAGCTGGACTTAATCATCTTAATCATTAAAGCATCAGAAAGAAGAAGCAGCATATTTATGAAGATGAAATAGTGCATGCTTCCTACATACATGCGTATCAATAAACAGAAAAAGTTTTTTCCCTTTTTTTACAGGCCTCTAATTTATTATTACACTTTTTACACAAGACCATGGAAATACTTTTCTGGCATAAAGGGAGTTCAAATATAACCTCCCCCCCCCCCCATATGCACATACATTCTAGGGAATATCAGGAAACTCCAGATAAAGGTATGAAAGAATTTTGCCTGCAAACCTGGAAATTGGTTGCTGAGAGTCTGAGCATTGGGCACAGCAGACTAATGGCTTGACTCAGTATAAAGATAGCTTCCTATGTTCAACTCCACATAGCAACATGGGAAACTGCCAAAAATAATGACCATAGATGATTTGCGTAACTTTAAAGCAGATGATGAAGGCATTGAAATAGTTCAAGATTTGCCATATTCTGAGGCCATTAATCTGAGTCATTAATCAGAATGGAGACTGCAGTCGAGAAATCAGAAGAACATTAGGACTTGGGAGGGCAGCTATGGACGTTATCACACGTGGGCCACAAAGTGATAATTAAATGGAAATGAGAAATCCCGAAAATAAACCGAAAATAAACCTTGATTCCGCAAATGGCTTTCACACGTAATTACCTTAAATGCGAAATTACAGTAAGCGCATTTAACGTTCACACACAAGTGAGAAAAGCCCTCGCCGTGGCTGGCAGATGTTGTTTTCGTCACTTCCTTTTCCCCATTTCATCATTGCTTTGGTCGCGTGTTTTGGCCCCAATTGTGTTCCTTCACAAACCCCACATCAACCACGGCCTGATATCTCTAGTAAAAGACATTAGAAAGATGAAGCAGACAGGCTCATGTCTGGCCGGCAGGTTTGTCGCCCAAGCAAAACCGGAAGTAAATGTAATAAGGAGACGCTGCCTCGATGACCCATGGGAAACCCCGCGGAACCATGGGAAAATACGGGGAAATGCTTCCAAATGCGCATTTGCTTTTCACATTACGGTAAATGCTAAATTACCTTAATTTCGCATTTGCATTTCCTCAAAACTACTGAATTTCAAAAGATCTCGGATAACACCAGTTTCTGTCCACTTTCTGTCCAGTTTCTGTGCAACGTTGTGTGAAAACGCGAGGCACAAATCCAGTTTTTGTTTGGGATTTATGTGGATTAACCAGCAGATTTGCCCCATGTGATAACGTCCTATGAAGAAACTCAGCAAGATCCCCTGAAGTACAAAGATATATGCTAAAGTTAGGATTGTCTGTGCCATTATATTTCCAGTTTCTGTGTATGGATGTGAAAGGTGGACAGAAAAGAAAGCTGATAGGAAGAAAATCAATTCATTTGAAGAGTGGTGCTGGAGAAGAGTTCTGTGGATACTGTGGACTGCTAACAAGACAAATAAATAGGTTCTAGAGCAAATCAAGCTTTGGTCTTCCTAGAAGCTAAGATGATTAAACTGAGACTATCATACTTTGAACATATCATGTGAAGACACAATGAACTAGAAAAGACAAAAATGTTTGCTAAGGTAGAATGAGCCAGAGTGGCTTAGAGCTAGTGTGGTGTAATTGTTTGCATATTGGACTACAACTCTGTGGAGCAGGTTTTGAATCCATACTCAGCCATAGAAACCCACATTCTCTCAGCCTCAGAGGAAGGCAAAGGCAGAGGCAAAGGCAAACCCCCTCTAAACAAATCTTGCCAAGGAAACCCTGTGATAGGTTTGCTTTGTGGTTGCTATAAGTCAGAAATGACTTGAAGGCACACAACAACAACAACAACAACAACAACAACAACGGTAGAAGATGGTAGGAAAGGAGGAAGAGTGCATTACAGATGGATAGATTCATTCAAAAAAGTCATGGCTCTGGGTTTACAAGACCTGAGCAGGGCTGCTGATGATATAAGGTGACTTGGAGGTCTCTTATTCATAGGGTTGCCATAAGTTGAAGGCGACTTGATAGCAGTTAAAAACAATAACAAATGTTTAACTCCATCATTGAATCTCACATTGCCAGGCAGGACTGTAGCATCTGAAATATTATATGGATGATTTGGTGAAGGCAGGGAGGATGAAGAGAAAGTGAGGAAAAGGTTGTAGAAAGCCACAACATGTAAAGGAAAATTAGCTTTTAAACTCAGGCTAATCCTATTTGTTTACTCCAATTTCATATTTGGAGGTTATAATTTTGCATGACTTGTTGAGGAGTCATACCAGTTAGAATCTGGTATCACAATTGTTCACTGTCAGTGAAATACAGCTTAAAGTCAAAAGATTTGACCATCTAATGACAATTTAAATATGTTATAAAATTTGAATCTCCACAATGCTGGTTGAGATTCATTCAGACAAACAAAGGTAACAAAGGTCTTTTGTGCATTTGTCACTCATTTCCACTTCTCTGCTGTTGTGGTGTCAAATAATGTCAGTGATTTCAGGGCAATTACTGTAATTTTAAACTCTCAACAAATTAAATGATAAAGACTAGTTGTCCAAGGAGGACACTACCCTGTTTTCCTCTCCCTACTTTGCAAGTAAATTTTAATTGATGGAGAGTGGATTTCATCCTGGCTGATTAGAAAATAGACCTGTTTCACTACTAACAAATTTGGTTTCTTACAAATAAAAGCTGTTCCTTGCAGGTATTTTAAATTAGGTTCTCTGTCTTTGGAGATGCAATGAAGATTTTAAAGATATATGTATGGGGGAGTGGGGGAGATTAGTGCAGAAGTGTCAGTGTCAGCAAACAGCATTTGAATTACTTTAGTCACGTACCAATTCCAGTGGAATTTAGTTCCACGTTACTATGCTAGGATTACGACCAAAGGAAAGAGGGAAATTTATGAACTCCTTGACTTCTGATGTGAAAGGGGACAAAGGGAGTGACTTTGTGCGTAGGCTGCAAAACCCACTTTTGAAATCCTTGTGTATTCTACCACATTTGTTGTGTTACATTAGGGTTGCCACTTCTTCTTTTTCTGGCAGGCTCCTTAGCTTTAACACTAGGTGGCAGCCAGGTAGAACAGGCCAGTCCAGATGAGTCAGAATTGCATTCAGTTTTGTGTTGTTTTTTAAAATAAGAACTTAACAAACTTAAAAAATATATCCATAGGCAGGGTGTAAAGAATATAAAAATGTGAGAGTGAGAAAAGGCAATGCTGGCAGATTTCTTGCTATTTAACAAACAGAGCATGGAAAAGTTGCTTTTCAGACAAGTGTTCAGCATCCTCCACTCAGACATGACCACCACGGCCAGCGGCCATATTCATGCTGGATGGGGGATTCTGGGAGTTGTAAACCCCCCTCAATAACTGACAAATTTTGCTATCATCACAGTATAAAGCAGTGGTTCTCAAATAGTGGGGCGGGCCCCCCAGGGGGGGCGCGAGGCTCCATAAAGGGGGGCCCGTTACGGCTGGAGAGAGGGAGATTGTCCCAGCACAGCCCCAGTAGCTCTATCCTAATTGGCCAAACTCGCCCATGTGATCGCGCAGGGGGGCGCGAAATGTTTTCTTCTTTCCTAGGGGGGGCGTGACAGAAAATAATGGAGAAACACTGGTATAAAGTAAGGTGCTGGGGTTCATTCACTATAAGTATAGTGGCATATTAGTTTGGGTTGTGGACTAGGACGCTGGAGACCAGGGTTCAATTCCCAGCATGGCTATGAAACCCACTGTGTGGTCTTGGGCAAGTCACAGTCTCTCAGCCTCAAGAGACGACAATGACAAACCTCCTCTGAGCAGATCGTACCAAGAAAACCCCATGATAGGTTCACCTTAGAGTTGCTATAAGTCAGAAATGATTTGAAGGCAGACAACAAACAGCAAATAAATCTACACTCACAAAGGTACAAGGTGGTTGTATTTTACCATTCTTCTGTTGAATACTGCCATTGTGCAGTGTAGTGCCCCATTGTGCAATGGGAAATCCAAAGTAGCCATTCTATTGCAATCCAATTGAACCAAGTGGTACATAAAAGGCACTGGTAAATAGTTACACACCATCCAAGAATACACAACTGTGTGGCTAGAATCCTATTAGTTAGTCCTAATCAGACTAGACCTATTCAATCAATTGTTGGAGGAGGAGTCAATATATAGGTAAAATCTAATCAATTAAATGGCCCCATACTATTGGAACTGACTATAGGATTAAGGTCATGTTAAATGGTTATATTTTGTGCAGCTGTACTTATACAGACATGAATTGAACATGTCTGTTCCCAGTGACCAAAATAAGTACAACCACAAGTGTAAAGAACTTAGTGCATAGCACCAATAGTATTCTGTAAAATTTGAAAATCTGCTGTTGTACTTTTCCCATACAAGGGAGATTATATAATATAATTTAAGGCTCCTTTCATACAACAGATTCTGAGAATTGGGTAGGAGTACCCATGGTTAGAAAAAGAGGAAGAATCTGCTCTTTCCAAGCAGCTCCTCTGCCCCCAAATGCTGAACTTGCTTCACATATTTGAGCTTTTATCTGTTTTTCCCAGGGTAGCTATGGTGGCATAGTGTGTATCAACAACACTCTGTCTCATCTTCTCCCTAATTATCATCTCAGCCAAAATTTATACTAATCTTCTCTTAATAAATTAGAGGACTAGACAGAATGTAATTCTCTTCTAATACAGGAGCAGTCTGGTTTCAGACAAGGAAGATCAGTTATAGGTAGCTGCTTTATCCTTTCCCATTTGATATCAAAATATTCAACAACTGGACACCAGTTCTATACTGCCTTCATTGATTTAAGTGCTTCATTTGATTCTATAAATAGAGGTTTGCTATGGGCAAAATTGACTAAAACAAATATTGATCGGAGGCTTCTTTTTCTTATAAAGGGGATATATACACTCAGTTAAGAGTCAGAACGTGAAGTGAGTCACACATAACTAATGAAATTCCCACTGACAAAGGGGTCTACCAAGGCTGTATCTGTGTTCCATTTCTTTTAAACATTTATTTTAATTATTTAGTTTCTATAGTTACTGGGCAAGTGTTTTACACACCAAAGGTATTTAATACTTCAGTGAATACCCTTTATATACAGATGATATGATATTATTGTCTACTATACAGGTTGGTTTGCATAGGTTACTAAGGAAATTTAGCTCATACTGTAGGAAAAATAATTTAGAATATCTTCTGCTTGTGCCAGGTCATGATACACACACTGATCCATGTATACACAGAGGCAGCTCTGTTCACTTGACTGAATAGGCCAGTGCTACAAACACATCCCTTATTTTTGATGCAGGACATTTGAAACCACCGGGTCTTTGATTTCCAGGTAAATATGATGCTTATATGTTGAAAAAGGCATGGATAGGATGGTTATTCACTTAATGTGTTTTGACAGTCCTAACACCATTACATTCTGGTGCTTTTTTAAAAACACGAAACACTGTTACTCTTATGGAGGAGAGGGTAGAGTGAAGAATTTTACAATCTTATTCATTGCATCTCTGTAGAAGCTTTTAAAAAACAAAACATTGGCTTCAAAGTGAGCCCACCGTTTCACCACAAAATTTCATTATGTTCCAACTGAGTTCTGTCTAATGGAATTAAATTTCACCCTTTCTAATTATCTTTTAGAGCAGACAATCTTTACAGAATCATTAGTAACAGAAGTACACAATGGATCATTGTTTTTACTATAACAAAAGAAATCCTAGAAGCAGCACTAAATCTGAAGGAAAGATCACACAAAATACAAAATATCTTTGCTCACTTCCCCTAAATTATGTAACATTCTGTAGAGTCAGTGTAATTTAAGCACAATGGTTGTAATTTAACTTCTTGAAAATGGTCAACTTTAAGTTTCTTTTAAAGAATAATATCTATAATTCTCCTCTAATTAATCAAGTCTATAGATAAATAATCTTTTTGTCTTCAAATTAATTTCCCACATATCGAATACTACAGACAAATGCTGTTATAAAAGATTCTTTTTTAAGCAGCCTATTTCTTTTCATCTAACTTCCCCCCCAAAAGACACAGAGACACAGATAAATATAGTACTATGAGGATTTTTAGTGCTTGATTGTTTTAGCACGTCTCATTCCATCTCTGATAAAAGAAATGTAACACACTTGTAACCTTCACCTGCCTCAGTTAATAAATGCAGCAGAATCCGTAGTCCTGGGACCTAATTAAACTATAATGCCTTCAAAATAGGCAATTATGCCTGCAAATGAGTTGTAGCTCTGGCAATAAATAAGTTACTGGTGAAAATGCAATGGTGTAGATCCTGTGTCATTAGCTAAGATGCATACATTTACAATGATGGAGCTATGTTGCTAACATGACAAGCAACAATGTTAGAGAATTGCACCAGTGAGCAACAGGGGTTCTTGTCACACGCCATGTTACTGTTAAAGGTGGAGGCATATTTTCTGCCTGGGCACAGGACACCCATGACTGTCCATTGCCCTCCATTCTGAATTACCAGTGTCCTATGGATCTCTTGGGGACTATTCCCCCTTTCTTTTTGTTGTCTTTTAATAAATAAATAAATAAATAAATAATGATTCCACATTGACTAAAAATTAAATGCATCACACAGTACACACATTCAACTAAATCAAACTACAAATAAAGAAACTAGATATAGAAACAATACAAACTATTGTTGTTGTGTGCCTTCAAGTCATTTCTGACCTATGGCAAACCTATTATTTTTGTGTGTGCAAGATTTGTTCAGAGGAGGTTTGACATTGCCTTCCCCTGAGGCTGAGAGAGTGTGACTTGCCCAAGGCCACCCAGTGGATTCATGGCTGAGTGAGGAATCAGACCCTTGTCTCCAGAATCATAGTCTAACACTCAAATCACCACACCATTCTGGCTCTCCTAGAATACAAATTATACTACAACAGTATATACTGAATAAAGAATTAAAAAAAATGACTTCCAACTATCTTTTCTGTGATTATATGATAATTCTTAAACTTGTAGCTCCCCCTTTATAATCTAAAATGTTTCACTTCATCTATCAATTTAACTCATATTGATTATAAAAACTAATATTAATTTTATCAAGAAGAAAAATGGGTGAACTCACAGAGTGCATCCTCCTTTTCCTTCCCCTGGGAGCCCAGAGCAACAGCATTTTATGGTCTGAATTTCCTCCCCATTCTCTTTCCTTCCTGTCAGGAGTCAGCAGTAGCACAAAGCAACAATTCTCAGGGCTTCAAAATGGATGGACAAGTTTTGGATAGTGTAGAAAGAACCACAAAGAGCTCCTTTCCCATACATACACATAAGCCACACTTATACATGTGGATGTTACTAACTGGATGCCACTCACTATGTCATAGTGAGTCCGCATGGCACAATGGTTTGAGCATCAGACTACAGTTCTGGAGACCAGGGTTGGAATCCCCGTTTGGCCATGGAAACCTACTGGATGATCCTGAGTAAATCACACACTCTCATCCTCCGAAAACTTTTCAATAGGATCTCCTTAGGGTTTCCATAAGTCGGAAACTACTTGAAGGTATACAACAACTGTCAGCAGAATCAAGGCCTCCAAGGGTCAAATTAGATGTGACACCATTCATGCAATTGCCACTTCCATTATATTTTTTTAAAGTGAGTAGATAACTGATATGGATTATCTGATTCAGACCTAGAGCTTGTAGGAATGTGTGCTATGTTTATGCATTAGAGAAGTTTAGCCCATTACTTTCTGCTCTGGTTCTGAATCTCATTTGAACCCTCTACACCTGCTATTTGCATTGGAGTGAACCTCTTTTATTCTGCTTGTGGCACCTCCATAACCTACAGAAATGAGTCATAGGTGCAATGCATAGTCCTGACTTGCTGTCAGAGTATGATTTCACAGTGGCTTTTGAAATGATTGGAACCTGTACAATTGGCAGTGTTTCAGATGCATGCATCTCTGGGCATTTATGGCCAATAGTAGCCCTTGAAGATAAGTCAACCATACTAGCCATAGTGACTACCTTACAGCAATAGGTCAGGAACATTTTGACTCCAAAAACAAAAAGAAGTACATTGGGCCCTGGTATCCTCTGGAGTTTGGTTCCAGTATCCTGTGGATACCAAAACGTGTGAATGCTCATTTCCTATTAAATATAATGGCATAGTAAAATTGTGTCCCTATTTTGTGTATAAAATGGCAAAATAACAGTTTGATTTCTGGAATTTATGGTGGTGTTTTTTTTTTTTTTAATTAATCTGTGGATGGTTGAATCAGTGGATAAAGAATCTATGTATACAGAGGGCTGACTGTAACTTCCAGAGTGGTCTTGCAGGTGGCAATTGCTCATGGGAACAGCGTGGTAATCTGCTGTTGTTGATTGCAGTGCTATAAAATGTTAACTAAAGAAAAGTGAAAAAAACCAAAGGTTAAGCTAAGAAAACATCTTTGTGTCATGGGTGGCCAAGCTACAGCATTGGCTAAGTAATTCACATCCTACAACTTATAAAGAGAAAACAGTAAAACTTCCAAGGCAGTGTGGTTGCTTATGAGTTCTGGATTCTCCCTCTCTACCCCATTTAAGGCTTAGGAACAAAAAGCAGACAGATCTATAGAAAACCTCCACATGTTAGTGTATATGTATAGACATAAATTTAGAAACCAATTTAGAAACCAAACATCTCACCATAACAGGGAAGGCTGAGCCTAAGTGACCAAAATATCTGATCTGTTTGCTGTTAAGATGCTGACTTGTAATGGGAAGGCTCAGTTAAAGCATACTCTCCAATATTTCACAGGTGGAAACCAGGACGCATGTGGTCAAGCAACCTTGGAGTGTGGTCACGATGGCAAAAGTTGTTATTGAGGAAGGAGCTAGGAGAGGCTGCAGCAGTTGTTTTTTTTTGCCTGATCCTACTGGGAAGGGCAAGATTCCATCCTCTCCTCTCCAACCTGCAGAGTTAATTGAGAGCAAACTACTTTTGCACTTCAAGCTCAGTTTGAAGCAGTTGAAGTAAACTAAGGACAAGAGGGGACAGCCAATTTGGTGTAGTGGTTTGAGTGTTAGACTATGACTCTGGAGACCGGGGTTCAGTTCCCCACTTGGCCATGAAAACCACTGGGTGACCTTGGGCAAGTCATACATTCTCAGCCTCAGAGGAAGGCAATGGCAAGCCACTGAGCAAATCTTGCTAAGATAGCCTCATGATGGGGTTCCCTCTGGGTTGCCATAATTCGGAAGCGACTTGAAGGCACACAACACACATGGGCAAAGGCAGGGAAATGGGAAGAGGAAAGAGGAATTTTAAAAGTAGCTGAAAAAGCAGGATGACAGAGGATATCAGGACTGTCCCTGTCAAACAGTTAATAATAATAATAATAATAATAATAATAATAATAATTTATATCCCACCCCTCTGTAAGCAATTGGGGCAACTTACAACATTAAAATTAAGCAAATTTTGCAATACAATGCAATAAAATCACTATCTACAATTTCAGACCCACCCACTCCTTAAAATTATATTAAAGAAAAGCAAGTTAAAACATTTTTTAAAATAAATCACGTAGGTGCAAGTAAACTAACAACAAAACAGCAGCACAGCGACTGTAGCTGGGAGTAATAGATGGGCAGGTGGGCAGCTTCTATGACGGGGAAATCTGATCTGGAAAGTCCTGCCAGAAGGGATCCATCTTGACAGCTTTTTTAAAGCTAAGGGGCTAAGCAGATGGCTAATTGGGCCGTCTTGGGGGCAGGGAAGGGGAGGAGCAGCCGCACGATCGGCGCCCCAACCCCTTCCCCAGGTTGTCCTCGGAGCAGCCGGCCCTCTGCATGGCCGGGGCTCCGAGGAGGACCTCCTGCCGCAGCATTTGCACGCGCTGCAGTGGAAGAGTCGGCGAAGGTGCACCGCAGCCTTTTGCGGCGCACCTTCGTCGACTTGTGAAAGGAGTGCCAATTTAGTGTTCCTTTCAGGGGCGGCGAAGCTGCACCACGGGACCGAGGTGTGGGGATGCCTCGGTCCCGTGGCACAGCTTCCTGGGGCGGCCCATGGCCGCCCGTCTGCTTTCCCCCTAACGTCATAATATTATGGATATTGTCTGGCAGGCCATGATGAAAAGGCCCTCTGGGGGGTTGCGGACAGTTTGAGGGTATGTTAAGGTAACTGGAGCTCCCAAACAGTTTCAAAAACAGTGTTCTCTTTATGCTCATGTGCAAATTCTCCCTAGTAGAAGGACAGATTAATAATACAACAACTCAAGCTTGGTAGTGCTTCCAAGCCTATAGGAGGTCCAGCTCTTTTTATGCCAGAGGGATAGCTCTAGGCACTCCGCTTGTCTACATCCCAGCTGGTCTGCCTAAGGCCAGAGTCTCAGAGGCAGAGAACCACAATGCACCATCTGCCTCTCCTTCCCTTCCAGCTAGAAAAAGGGGCCAGGGTGGACAGGAACTGCTTCCAGCTCTCAGGGAGGGAGTTCCCCATGTCTGCAGAAGCATTTCTCTCTTGACAGCATCATAGTGTGTGAGGACGTGTGTGTAGGCACAAGGGTAAGGCATTTCCACATTTGACTCCTTAATCACTAGCTGCTGCAGCTGCACCACTACTTGATGGGTTACTGCAAGGCCCCTATGCTCCTTTCTTATACCCAACCTCTGTCCCACTTTGGCAGGGACAGTCCCAGTTGATTTTCTGCTGTTCCTTTGTCAACTGCCTTTAAAACAGGGGTAGGCAACCTTTCCCCTTTAAGGGCCGAGGGACTTCAGCTCCCAGAATCCCAGGAGCTATTGGCCAACATGGGACTATTGGCCAACCTGGCTGAGGCTTCTGGGAGCTGAAGTCCCTCGGCCCTTAAAGGGGAAAGGTTGCCTACCCCTGCTTTAAAATGTCCCAGTTTCTCTCTTCTCCTCCCACTCTTCCCCTTTGTCCTTGGCTTACTTCAGTTGCTGCAAAATGAATTCAAAGTTGAAAAGTAGTTTGCATCTGCCCTTCCCAGATGGCTCAGGCAAAAGCACACTGCTGCATCCTCTTCTCTTTGTGTGGTCTTCATCATTTACAACTTTTGCCATCCTATCCATACTGTGAATTTGCTTGGATGCATGTGTCTGGGTCTTCATCTCTGAAATGTTGGTCTGTATGCTTTCTGATGATTCTTTATCTTTGAATTGGACTTGGACCAAGGACCATTCAAAGAAAAGATGCTTTCCAATGGAGTCTGGGACACCCAACCATTCTGTTCCAAAGGAGAAAGTTAATCTTGTTTTGCTCTCCTTTAAAAAAAAATGAGAAAAAATGACTTAGCACTCTTTACTTTCTTCATGATCTACTTTTAAGAAAATGGCATGGAATATTACCAGAAGTTTGACATAGCACGTAAAATCAGTTGTAGAATTACAAAATTGCAAAATTGGAAGAGAGAGTGCCAGTATGGTATAATGGTTTGAACACTGGACTATGACACACTCTCGACCTCAGAAATAGGGAAACCCCTTCTGAACAAATCTTATCAAGAAAACCCTATAATAGGTTCACCTTAGAGTCTCCATAAGTTGGAAATGATTTGAAGGCACACAACAACAACAACAACAGAGGTCCAAGTGCCTACAGATGCAGGAAGTCCACAGCTACAGCATCTTTGGTAGATGGCCATCAAGCCTCTGCTTTGAATCATGTTCACAGTGGCTGCAAGGGCACTTTCATGTTTGATCACTTCCCAGCTATTCTTTGTTGTGTGTGTGTGTGTGCCAGAAGTTATGCATTTATTTGGTTGTTTAGGCTGACACTTTACTGAATCATCCTACTGCTGTAATGCTTTGATCTTCGCTCCCCAAAAAGAACAAGGAAAAAAGTCCCTTACCAATTGAGTTATGTATTTTTAAAAAAATTATCAGATTTAAGCTTGTAAAACAGGCAATGCCTTGCTTAATACATTTTGTTAACATGCCCAATTGCCACAAGATTTTCCCACTCTCTTCCTGGGTCTCTCTACTTTTTTTTTTTTTTTTAAAAAGCCTTCTTGAGAACCATTTGGAATCATCGTTCTTGTCATTATTCTAAAGGCGAAAGAAGGTGCTTGGCAGCACAGTCCGTTCTCAGGGCTGCTGTTGTCTTCACCCTGCAAAGGTTTGTAGAATGACTCAGAGGTGAATCACAGGTTTCTGCAGGTGTACACTGGGGAGGGTTGGCCCATTTCCACTTCTCGGCGGTGGCAAATGTTTACTTCATTAGTTCACGGGGTTACCCAGCAGTCCTTGCCAAGTCTGTTTCTCAACATTAATGGATGCTTAGGAAAACAAAACAAGACAAGAAAGCCTAGGGCCCCATGGCTGTTCCAAAGGGCTTCACCGCTTTGAACATGTCATTTACTAATGAGAGAATTTTATATTCGCTTGAGCAATGGAACAGGGCAAGTTGAAATCTCACAGCCCCTGATTGTATCTTTTCTTTCACGTCCCCTTATAAGCTTGTTCCTCAATGTCATCTACTATCTTTCTCTGACATTTGTCTTTCTGAGCAACACAACTTTTGTCATTCCGACTGGATTCACTGCTTTGACCAAGAACATATTAAGCTGCTGTATAGTGAGTGAGACCCTTGGCTCATATAGTCCCATGCTGTCAAAAACTCAGGTCATATGGCTTGAACTATGACTCCCACAATCCACCAGGAGATTTGCAGAGTTCTAGTCCAAAACATCAACTTTCTGAATCTCTGCTAAAATGAGTAGAAGCCTCCTATGACTTCAGGCCCTGCCCTCCTTTTTCAGATTCTTTAATACTCCCTTTCCCCACCATTCTTAACTCTGAATTTTCTGCAATATCTTCCTCCATAGATTTGATAAGAAGCAGCCACTGAGGAAGGCTTGCTTC
This sequence comes from Phrynosoma blainvillii, assembly GCA_026167975.1. Lineage (NCBI taxonomy): Eukaryota > Metazoa > Chordata > Lepidosauria > Squamata > Phrynosomatidae > Phrynosoma > Phrynosoma blainvillii. The sequence goes on from JANUYF010000003.1 coordinate 15,047,279, forward strand.
TTACCAAATCTATGGGAGAGGGTATTGCTGAAAATTCAGAGTTAAGAACTTGGAGGGATTACTCCCAGTATAATCTATTAAAAAAGAATAAACGTGGCAGAAAATGAGGGGAAGTAGCATTATATGTCAAAGACAAATTCAGTTGTATAGGAATCCATGAGAGTGATCAGAGTGGACCATTTGACAGTATTTGGATAAAAATAAATAGAGAAATAAGTAAATACATTGTGGTAAGAGTTTATTACAGGCCACCAAACCAAAAAGAGGTGGTAGATGATGCTTTACAGAAACAAATCTCAGAAATCTCAAAGACGCAAGAGTGAGTAGTTATGAGGGACTTCAGTTATTTTAATATCTGTTGGGAGACTGCTGAGCATAGGATCTCCAACAATTTCCTTATACGCCTTGCAAATAATTTCTTATTACAAAAGTAGAGGAAGGAATAAAGGGATCAACAGTCTTGGACTTGATTTTAACAACCAATAGAGAGGAGTTGGTCACTGGAGTCAATTGTAGTCAGTACTTCAAGGAGAAGTGATCATGCAAAGGGCTGGTCTGGAGGCAGAGATGGGGAGGGGTGGCTGCATGTCAGCTGCCCCAACCCCAGCCTGATGATGTCCTGATGCCACGTGCCATTGTGCATAGCGTGTGGCGTCAGGACATCCCCATGGTGCAGCGTCCTGACACACTGTGCCGGAAGGGGTGAGAAAGAACTGTGCGCTGGCTCTTAGGGCACCCTTTTAAAGCCCCTGAAAGGTGCAGCATTTTGCTGCTCTTTTCGGGGTGGCAAAAGGGAGGATCGTGGCTGTGGCGTGCGGTAGCCATGGCCCCAATCCTCTGCTTCCTGGGTGGCCTAGAGCCGGCCATCTGCAGCCCCCCTTAATTAAGTATACTGTACTTTACTTAGTAGCTGATACAGGATTCCAGCCATTCTTTTTATTCTTTCAAATTCTGAATTGTTTTAAATTGCTGAGATTAATTATATTGGTACTTCTAATTCTCTACTTGAATATCCATGATATAAAGTCAAGTATAAATTAATGAAACAAATTAATTCTTCCACTCACCCCACAGTTTTGCTGTGCAACAAATTAAGATTGGAATGAAGAAAGTCCTTTGGCTTCCATGTTTCCCTTTTCCCAAAACAAATCTAGACCTCTACTAGAAATCACAGAATTACAAATGTGCAAGGTATTTTTTTCCTAAGGATGGCTTTCTAGAGGTTTCATCATGGCTGTTGGGATTAAACAACAACAACACAGCTGTCCCCCTCTTTGAACCAACAGCAGACGCCGATCTAACTCCAGTTTTTAGCCCCAAGTAGAAGTAAAGCTACTAAACCAAATTGATTTACATAACTGTTAATTTATCAAATATCCTTTGATTCATTGGGTCTGCACTAGTTGGGAGTCACAACTGGAGTTAAGTCTCTCTTCCCACTTAACACATCCTGACTTGCTTTGGAAAGTCTTCTGAGTTTGCAATGGGGCATATTGTGGGGTGGGGGCCAGGGGAAAGTTGCTCTTTCAAGAATTAGAAAGTTCAAGCCTCCTTTGGTGCCCAAAACCAATTGCAAGCTTTTCTGGAAACTTGCCATTGGCTATTGTTCTAAACCATTCAGTGAGCCTATCTAATAGGTATACATGTCAAAAGCTCAAATCACTTTATTTAAAATGCTGACTGTTTGATCTCTGTTGATATCATCATTATAACAAAAGCAGTCACAACAAATGCTCTTCACATACACTGCTTTCTTCTCAATTTAATCTTGAACATATCATTTCCCTTTTTGAAATGCCACTTCTGCTCTCAGCTCCCTTCTCATGGCTGTTTCTTTGTCCAGTTCTTCTTTAGTCTCCCTGGTCCTCTCTTAACTATCACTCCACGTCCTTCTGATCTGAGTAACCTGACAAAACTGAGAACATAGTTCCCACACTAATGTCCTGTTTGTGAGATCTCAATGACAATGGTGGGAAAATGGATGGTGGCATAGAAGGGCCTTTGGTTGGATCAAATAGGACTCTTTTTTAGAGTAGGCAAAAGTTATTTATTATTTATTTATTTATTTATTGAATATATATCTTGCCTTTTCTCCAAAATGGGATTCAGTGCCACAGATGAGCCCAGGTTGCTTTTGTGACTTTCCTCCCTTCAGGTTCCTTGAACTACCCCTTTTCTAGCCAAAATAAGAATAAAAAATAGGAGAATACTGTTCCTCCTTAAATAGCTTGCACCCCCTCGCACTGTTTAACATGGAGCAAATATCTCCCCAAAATATGTGTCCTCAAGGCACTTGTCAACTTATGGTGACCCCATGAATTTCAGAGAGTTTTCTTAGGCAAGGAATACTCAGAGAAGTCTTGTCATTGCCTTCCTCTAAAATACAGCCTACAACACCTAGAATTCCCTGGTGGTCTCCCTTCCAAGTATTAACTAGGCCTAACGCTGCTTAGCTTCCCAGATCAGATGGGACTTGACACCTTCAGGGTATTTAGGCAAGAATTGCTTTCCAAACTATAAGTGAATTTCTGGTCACTTCAAGGATGTTTGTTAATTATTTGTCTTTTCTTTTCTTGGCTCCTGGAGTGTTGATGAAGCAGATAACTGGCATAGAGCTGGAAAGGGCCCTATGGGCCATCAGATCCACCCTCCTGCTCAGTACAGGATCTCAAGCTAGACAGGGGTAAGCAACCTTTCCCCTTTAAGGGCCAAGGGACTTCAGCTCCCAGAATCCCAGGAGCTATTGGCCAATATGGGACTATTGGCCAACATGGCTGAGGCTTCTGGGAGTTGAAGTCCCTCGGCCCTTAAAGGAGAAAGGTTGCTTACCCCTGAGCTAGAGCATCCCCTGCCAGTAGCTGCTCAGTCTCTTTTTGAAGGCATCCAAAGAAGAAGACCTCACCACCTCTCTAGGCAATTGGTTCCATTGCTGAACTGTGCTCACTGTCAAGAAATTTCTTCTAATGTTCAATCAAAATCTACCTTCCTGTAACTTAAAACCATTAGACCTAGTTCTACTCTCTGAGGCACCAGAGAGCAAGGCTGCAGACTCCTCTTTGTGGCAGCCCTTGAAGTATTTATACTCATTGCAGTAGCCCACCTCTAGCCAAGATCCTATAGCACATTGGCTGATGGTATATTCATGTAGGCATGGCTACGTGATGTCTTCTTCCCTCATCATACACTTGTCCAATCTTCATTCTGGATGTTGTTCCCCTTAACATCAGTGTTCTGGTTGCCCAGGTGGTTGCAAACATGGCTAGCAATATTATTGTTCAGATTAGGCTGGTATGCCAGATGGCCCCATTCCTAGAGAGAATGCCTAGAGACAATGAAGCTAGTCACAATGACACAACCTTGTGGTCATATGATGATGGTATTACTGCAGTGGGCTTTAGATATGCCAGGTTTAGAAAAACACCTGGAGACTACAGCTGGTTAAGAATGTGGCAGGAAAAGTTACAAAGTTGAGAATCAGCATGGTGTAATGGTTTGAGCATTGGGCTATGACTCTGGAGAGCAGTGTTCAAATCCCGGCTTGGACATATAAATTCATTGGGTGACCTTGGGCAAGTCACACTGTCTCAGCCTCAGAAGATGGCAGTGGCAAACCCCTCTGAAGAAACTTGCCAAGAAAACCCCATAATAGGATCGCCTTATGGTCGCCATAAGTTGGAAGCAACTTGAAGGCACACAACAACAACAACAACAGGTTGGGGAGCATTTGAGTACCCTTTTGCCACAGCATCACTGGCTTCTAGTCTATTTCCAGGACCAAACCAATAGGCTGTCATTTCCTTTAAAACCATATGTAACATAGAAGCAGGATACTTAAAGAACCCTACTACTCTTTATGAACTTGCTAACTCATGAAGATTAGAGACAATTTTCCTCTCACTAATATCTTGGATTCATCCAGCTGGGATGCAGGGAGGACCTTCTTTGTGACTGCACCTAAACTCTGGATGTTCCCATATTTTAAACCATGATACTTCCTTAATTAGTATCATTCCAAATGAGGCTGTCACTTCTAATGGTGAAAGCCAAATTTAAGTTTATTTTAAAGACTTTAAGGACATATTCAATGCAATGTTGCCAGTTCCATCCATCCAAGTAATCCTTCTGCTCCTAAATATTTTCAGCAACTTTCTCTTCTATTCCAGCAATTTTTCTGTAACAGAAAATCTAACAATCTAGTCTTGAAAAGAGAAGAGGACGAAAAGCAAAGCTCTAGTTTTTATAGTATTTTTATTTGCTGTCTCCAGGTCTTTTGGTGTTTATCTATTCCAAAAAAGCTCATTGTGAGACACTTGATTGCTTTTTAAAAACAAAAACAAGAAAGTCAGATAGAAATACATACATAAATAGAAACAATAGCCACAACAGAATCTACCAGCATGATCACCATAGAATTCTTCTTGTAATTTTCTCACTTTGGAGAACTAATTGGAGCTTTCTTCTGCCCAACCATAACCTAACTCTATAGAGGATAGCAGAGTGGAAATTATCAGAGAATCCCTTTCCTTTTGTTAATAAGGACTATTTAAACAGATTGCTCTTATGCACAAGAATACAAGCTGTCATTTCATTCATTAATAGCACTGAGGTTTTTAATGAATTACAATTTGGCTAATGTTCACTTTCTAGTCAGTCTTTGAATGGTATTATTTATTCCTGGCATTAAAGGAATCACTGATATATACAAGAATCTTTGCACTATGTCATGAAATTCAAAGATGTGCTATATCGTTTATTATTTCCCCCCCAAAACAAATCCTTTTTCAATATATGGTGCATCATCTTCCTTTCTATTTCTTACAATGCCTTCCTCTGTGATGTAAGAAAACAGTTGTAATTTGATGGCAGAGTTCATACTTTGCTTATATTACTTTCCATTTAGGGCCAGTGTATAGTTTTCCCCATTATGTGACCAATTCTAATGGTTAGTTTAAATACCATTGAGACAAATGGGACACATCAGTTGAAACTTATGAAACATTTAAAATGAGTTGACTTTGATAGGTCTTACGACACAATCCTATTCATGTCAGTGTGAGTTCTATGAGGCTTACTTCCACACAAGTGTGTATAGGATTTACTATTGTTGTTGTTGTTGTTGTTGCGTGCCTTCAAGTCATTTTTGACTTGTGGTGACCCTAAGCTGAATTAAAAATAATAATTTAAATACAAATGAAATCTCTCAAAATCCAGAACCTGGGAATATTATTCTGAGGAACCAGAACCCTTCCAGAATCCTCCAGCCAGCATGGTCAGTTCACTTTTTTTTTGGGGGGGGGGGGTAAAGGATGCAAGTAAAATGTGGTTAAAAATGATTTCAAGTCCAGCTATTAATATGTTTATTGTAGGTATGTGCCTTTCAGTCAACTCCAACTTATGACCACCCTATCCTGGGGTTTTCTTGGGAAGATTCATTCAGGGGAGGTTTGCCATTGCCTTCCCCTAAGGCTCAGAGAATGTGACTTCTTCAAGGTCATGTAGTACATTCATGTTAAAAGTCATGTAGAAGGTAGAAAAGAAGAAAATCAGTTCATTTGAGATATGGTGCTGGAGAAGAGTGCTGAGGATACCACGAATGGCCAAAAAGACAAGTCAATGGATCCTAGAACAGATCAAACTTGAAATCTTCCTGGAAGACAAGATGATCAAGTTGAGGCTGTACTTTGGCCACATCATGAGAAGGCATGACTCATTAGAAATGACAATAATGCTAGGAAAGGTGGAGGGATATAGAAAGAGAGGAAGACTGCATGTTAGATGGATGGACTCTATTGGAGAGGTCTCAGATATGAATTTACAGGTCCTAAGGGGAGCAGTGGAGGATAGAGAGGAACAACTTAGGGAACTGGGTGTTTAGCCTAGAGAAGAGACGGTTAAGAGGGGATATGATAGCCCTGTTCAAATATTTGAAGGGATGTCATATTGAGGAGGGTGCTACGGTAGTTTGTTTTCTGCTGCTCCAGAGAACAGGACCTGGAACAATGGATGCAAGCTGCAGGAAAAGAGACTCCACCTCAGGAACTTTTTCACAGTAAGAGCTGTTCAACAGTGGAACACACTCCCTGAGAGGGTGGTGGAGTCTCCTTCTTTGGAGGTCTTTAAACAGAGGTTGGATGGCCATCTTTCGGGAATGCTTTGATTATGAGTTCCTGCATGGCAGGGGGGTTGGACTGGATGGCCCTTGTGGTCTCTTCCAACTCTATGATTTTATGATTCTAATAGTCAAACCACATACTGGTTTAATATTTACTTTAATCACTGCTAACTGGATTGTGGCCAGAGACATTACTAGGGAGTGCAGGCTGCACCAGGTGACACCCTAAGTGGAGGTGACACCTCTGCCTCCCAAACATTTGCCTTTTAACAGAAACAGGCTGTAACATTCACATGCATCCTTTTAAAATGCTGGAGCTCAGTTGAAGAGAGGATCATAGAATCATAGAATCATAGAGTTGGAAGAGACCACAAAGGCCATCCAGTCCAACCCCCTGCCATGCATGTGAGTGGGGGGTGCTCAGTGAGAGGGAAAAGGAGAGTCCCTACATTTAATTTTTAAAAGAAATTTACATTTTAAGTTTAGAATTTTTTTAAAAAGTTTAGATTATTCTTTTTAAATTTTCTTTAAAAACACCACATCTTATTAATTTTTTCACTTTGACCACAGGAAACTAGGTATGTGTAAATACATTTAGGCTGTGTGTACGATACTGTAATTTAACATTTTAATTTTACTAGTTGTTTAAATTATGTCACAACTGTTGGCATTACATTCAGTGATATAAGGGAATTAAGATTTATAAGTAGTATTATTACAAAAAACATTACTAAAGATTCTGTATGGAGTAGTACAGGAGGGCGTCAATGGGAGCAGGAGTGATACTGTGATTTCTTGCACCGATATTTACCGCACCAGGTGATGGCAACCCTAATGACACTGCTGATCGTGGGTTTTCTTCTTTTTCTTCAGAATCAATGTTTTAAATAGTGACAATGAAACACTCTCTTTGGGACATCTATTTCAAAGCAGCATGCAATGAAGATTTTTTTAAAAAAGGATAATGATCTGAAACTCAGCTAATTTTAGGCTCAGAAGATAAACAGACAGCAGACTTAATAACAATGTAAATGTGCTAGTGTTCTATTTTGGTTTTAATCTCAGATTTCCTCCCCATTGTTAAAAGAGTTTGAACTCTTGCATCAGAATTTGTACAAAGAGCTGGTGCTTTTTCTTGTGTAAGAAGCATAGGATAGATTAGTAAGTGGTTAGGATTTGAAAGCATAGTGGGCAATTGAGATATAGCCAACAACAAATCCCTGCCCCAAGCATCTTACAATCCCCAAATGTAGTAAATATGTATTGTTTTCAGTCCTGAGGATTTTCCCACAGCTATAGTAGCTTCTGGTAAAGCTTCTGAGTTACATCTAACAGCAACGATATCAGACACAAGCTTATTATTTTCTATGGTGCGTTTAACAGAGGCTCATTTCACCCTTAAGGTGCAGAAAATCTTCACAACTTATCGGCTGCTCCCATCTCTGTAAATATTTAAAAAGACTACAGAGGAAACGGCTGAACACAACATTGCTTAAATTGAGGTGGGTGGCAGGGTGAGGTGGGGGCGAGAGAAATGTACATGTCACTTCAAACTGTGTTTCCTTTTTCTAAAGTTGCTTCAATGAGAGCCAGCACAGCATAGTGTTTTGAGCATTGCACTGTGACTGTGGAGGATAGGGTTCGAATCCCTGCTTGGGCATTGAAACTCACTGGGTGGCCTTGGGCAAATCCAGGGTGACTAGATCTCCTCCTCCAGCACATGTTCGAGATTTCAGCCTTCTGTCCAGGAGAAATTTCAAAATGCCCTCTATTTTGAGCATGACTAAGAAGTGAATGTGGTCTTTAGTACGGATCAGGAATATCTGTGGGCAGAAGTAGTCCAGACCTCTGCCCTGTCATGGATGGACCATTTTCTGGTCAAAGTGGGATTGAAGGCTACTCCCCATATCCCTCTTGAGGGTAGAGGACCTATTAAAATGGTCCGCCCTTGGAGGCTGATGGAACCCAAAAGGTTCCAGGAAGCCTTAGGGGGTTTCATGGCTGGGAACGATGGCAATTCTGTTGAAGCCGTGGTTGATACCTTGAATAACGATCTCACCAGGGCTATAGACATTATCGCTCCTGAGCGTCCTTTCCAACCCGCTTCAAATAAAATACAGGAAATCTTCATCAAACGAAGCAGGCTATGCAATGACTAGAGCGCCACTGGCGGAAACATCGACTTTATCTGACAAGACACTCCATAGAAACCTATTGGATTAATAATAATAATAAATTTTATTTTTACCCTGCCTTTCCATGGATATGATCAAAGCGGCTTACAAAGAGTTAAAACAATAAAAAAGTTAAAATTGCTACAATATAAAGGTTAAAAACTTCAGTGCAGGGAAAAGGAACAGGAATCAGACAAATCACAAATATCAGGGGCAAGAAGTGGGGGAAAAAAAAACAGTTACAAACAGTCCAGGGTCAACAAGAAAACACATAGGGCAGAGAAAGAAAAAAAAAATACCATTACTTAAGATGGAAATGCCAACTGAAATAGATACGTTTTTAGATTTTTCTTAAAAGAGACTAGTGATGCAGAGGAGCGAAGCTCTGCGGGAAGCTTATTCCAGAAGGAAGGGGCGACGATGGAAAAAGCCCTCTGAGAGGTCCCCACAAAGTGAGACTTGGGGACCTCTAGCAGATTAGTCCCAGATGATCGGAGTGTGCGGGGTGGATTATGTGGGGAGAGGCGGTCCTCTAAGTACCCTGGGCCCAAGCCATTTAGGGCTTTATAGGTCAAAACCAACACCTTGTATTGAGCTCGGAAGCGAATAGGCAGCCAGTGAAGGTCTTTTAAGATAGGTGTTATATGGTCCGACCTGGAACTACCAGCGACCAATCTAGCTGCCATATTCTGCACCAATTGCAGCTTCCGGGTTTGGTACAAGGGTTGCCCCATGTAGAGCGCATTGCAGAAATCCAATCGAGAGGTTACCAAAGCATGTACAACAGTTTCAAGGTCCTTACGGTTCAGGTAGGGACGCAACTGGCGTATCAGCCGAAGCTGATAACAAGCACTCCTGACCGCCGCATCCACCTGGGATGTCAGTTGGAGTAACGAATCAAGGAGTACTCCCAAGCTGTGCACCGAGTCCTTCAAGGGGAGCGTGACCCCATTCAGGACCGGACGACAAATCTTGCCACCTGGAACTGGGGAACCTATCACCAGTACTTCCGTTTTTCCTGGATTCACACTGAGTTTGTTCTCCCTCATCCAGCCCATTACTGACTCCAAGTAGGCAACAAGAGGAGAGATGCCATCCTTAGTTACTGCATCAGTCGGAGACATAGAGAAGACTATTTGGGTGTCATCAGCGTACTGATAACACCGCGCCCCGTGTCTCCGGATGATCTCTCCCAGAGGTTTCATGTAAATGTTGAAAAGCATAGGGGACAAAATCGCTCCCTGAGGGACACCAGATGTAAGGGCCCTCTTATCAGAGCGACAGTCCCCCAGCTCCACCATCTGGAACCTGCCCGAGAGGTAGGACCGGAACCACTGCAGAGCAGTGCCCCCGATACCCAGCTCCCTCAGGTGGTCCAGAAGGATACCATGGTCGATGGTATCGAAAGCCGCTGAGATGTCCAAGAGCACTAACAGGGACACGCTTCCCCTGTCCATGCTCAGACGGAGGTCATCAACTAAGGCGACCATGGCAGTCTCAACTCCATAGCCCGCCTGGAAGCCGGTTTGAAATGGGTCCAGAAAATCGGTGTCATCCAAGATCGATTGAAGCTGGAAAGCAACTGCTCTCTCGATCACCTTCCCCCAAAAAGGTAGCAGCGATATGGGCCGATAATTATTGTGAGTCAGGATTCTTATGGAGTGGCAATAGATGCAGCAAGGAATTCTTTCTATGCTGAACGTATTGCATCTGCAGAATCTCATCCAGCAGAGCTGTTCAGGGTGGTTAAGGAATTAACTCAATTGCCTTCCACCCTGAACCCTTTATTGGAACCAACTAAAGCCTGCTATGATGCTTTTAATGACTTTTTTGTAGATAAAATCTCTCAGATAAGGGTTGATCTGGATGCAGGCATTACAACAGAAACAGTAACAGATGTCCAGTGACTCTGTGGACTGTGTTAAACTGGATCATTTTGAGTTTGTCAATACCAATGAAGTGGACAAGGTTCTTGGAAGTGTAAGGAAGATAACATGCCCTCTTGATCCTTGCCCATCATGGCTGACTGCACAGGGAGATGATGCAGTAAAAACACTATTACAATTTATAATCAATGCATCCTTTAGGGAGGGAAAATTTCCATCTAACTTAAAACAGCGGTGGTCAAACCACTTTTGAAAAACCCCTTCCTTGACCCCCTGGTGAAAAATAATTACAGGCTGGTCTCCCTTTTACCATTCTTGGTGATTGAGAGGGCAGTTGCCTTCCAGCTCCAGGCTGTCTTGGAAGAAGCCGATTATCTGGACCCATTTCAAACTGGCTTCAGGGCGGGATATGAAGTTGAATCTGCCATGGTTGCCTTAGTCAATGATCTTCATCTGGGCATTGACAGGGTAAGTGTGACCCTGTTGGTGCTCTTGGACATCTCAGCAGCATTCGATACCACAGATCATGGTATCCTTCTGGAATGCTTGAGAGAGTTAGGTGTTGGGGGCATTGTGCTCCAGTGGTCCTACCTCTTGGACAGATTCCAGATGGTGATGCTGGGGGATAGCTGCTCTTCTAAAAGAGAGCTGACATCTGGCATCCCACAGGGTGGCATGCTATCCCCCATGCTGTTTAACATATACATGAAGCTGTTGGGTGAGATCATCTGGAGACATGGGGCATGGTGCTAACAGTAAGCTGATGACACCCAAATCTATTTATCTATGTCTCTGACTGCTGCAGTGACTAAAGATGGCATTTCTCCTCTGGATGCCTGCCTTGGGTCGATAATGGGCTGCATGAGGGAAAACAAACTCAAGCTGAATCCAGAGAAAATGGAGGTACTCGCAACAGGTACCCTAAGTCCGGGGATGGAGTTTTGTCAACCAGTCCTGGACAGGGTCACACTTCTTCTAAAGGACAAGTTCGAGTTTGGGAGTACTCCTGAACTCATCTTTACAGCTGTCATCTCAAGTAGATGTGATGGGCAGGAGTGCTTGGTATCAAATTTGGTTAATTCACCAACTGCGTCCCTACCTGGACCGAAAGGACCTTGAAGCAGTAGTACTTGCACTGGTAATCTCTCGTTTAGATTTCTGTAATGCGCTCTACATGGGGCTACCTCTGTACCAAGTCTGGAAGCTTCAACTGGTTCAAAATGCGGCAGCCAGATTGGTCACTGGAACACCTAGGTTGGACCATATAACACCTGTATTAAAATCTCTTCATTGGTTGCCGATTAGCTTCCGGGCACAGTACAAAGTGTTGGTTATCACCTTTAAGCCCTACATGGCTGGGCCCGAGTTACTTGAAGGAACGCCTCTCCCCACACAGTCTGCCCCACACTCTCAGAACATCTGGGAAGAACCTATTGGAATACCATAAGACCAGGTTGAGCACAACTTCCCATAGATCATTCACGGCCGCAATCCCCAGGTTATGGAACAGCCTACTGGAAGAGTTTCATCTTATCACTACTTTAGATGCTTTTAAGAAGGCACTTAAGACAGAACTCTTCCGGCGGGCCTATCCACCTGATCTCCTACAGTAGATTTTTAAGCTAAAAATGCACTACTTGATTCGATTGCTTGGTTTTTTGGTTTTCAATGACGTTTGGCTATTTTATTGAGTTATTAACAATATAAATAAAAATTATTATAATAATTATTATATTAGTGTGTTTAGCTTTCATTTTGTAATGATCTTCATTTTCCTTTAACATACTACATTTTAGAATACCTTGTCCTCCTTTGTGGTTATTTCTTTCCTTTAATTTTTATTAACATATAACCCATACCCCCCTCCCCCTCCACAGTTTAACTGAGATTAGAAACAGTACTCTGTTTGCATTCAAAAACCTTATTTCAATATATGGGATATGGATTCAATTACATTATTAATTTCATTTTACGCTTTACTCCCTTTAACCTTCTCAAGCAAAATTTCCCAATCCAAATTCCAAGCTCCTTCCTTCCATTTTCCAATATATTTAATGTTCTGTTCCTGAAAATATCGAACAGCAAGTTATCTTTTAATTTGTTATTTAATTATTTTAATAAATACAAACACATAACCCATGTCTCCTTTCCTCCACCCAGCTTAATTGAGATTAGAAACAGTACTGCATCTGTGAAATACTTGTCTACTTTGCTCATATTCCAGTTTTTACTCTCTTTCCATTCCAATGCTATTACAGCTTGTGCTGCTTTTAATATATACTTAGCTTTCTCCTTTGCGGTTATGACATCTGGTCACCCTGGGCAAATCACACTCTCTCAGCCTCAGAGGAGGATAGAGGCAAACTCCCTCTGAACAAATCTTGCCAAGAAAACCCTGTTGATAGGTTTGCCTTAGAGGTCACCCTAAACTGGGAATGACTCGAAGGCACACAATGACAGCAAGGTTGCTTCATCAAGTTTTTTTAAAAATATATATATATCCCCAAATCCATGTTAAGTAGGCTGTCATTTCTTAATGCAGAATCCAGAAGACACTTTCAAGACATGTTGTAGCATGACACTAATGTGGCAGCCTGATGCAGCAAATGCCATTGTGTGTCATGTGGCACCCACTTCCCAAAATATTCTATGAAAGATTAGAATTTTGTACTTTAAAAAAACAAAACCATTAGCATATCTGACATCTATTTAAGGCCAGTACTAAACACTTACACACACACATCAGTGAAAGTGATTATATTCCCATTGCCCTCAGGCTAAATGAACACAATGAAGGCTTACTTCATCTATAAATATCCTGATGTTGTATTCTGCAGAATGACTGAACTCAAGGTGTGCTCACTTGGCATTTAACATGGGGAAGTCATGTCAGGTTTTACACACACAAACACACAGAGCTCCCTGCTATTTGGCAGCTCTCTGCTAGATTTCAACTACAGGTTTTTGCCAAAACTTGACTCAGCTCCCATCAGATTAACTGTCTCCATTAAACAAACTGGCATTTCTTCTAAGGATTCTGAGTAAAAGGATAATCTTGAATGACACATGTCTTCAAGCGATGAGGCTGCTCAGAGGGCTGTGATTAAGCAATCAGATCTACAGACATTTGCAACCACTAGGGTCTGACACTAATCAACTTTTAAACTCTGGGGAGCTCCATGCCATGTGCATCACCATTGCAGAACTGGTTCTTTCTTTCCCTTGAACAGGTCATCCAGTTAAGCCTGATCTGGACCAGCTCATCCCCTTCCCCTTCTCCCCTTCTGTTCTTTCTTCCTCCCCTCTTCCTCCCCTTCCTCTTCTCTCTTCCTCCTCCTCCCTTCCTCCTTGCTCTCCTCTCCCCTCTTCCCCCTCTCTCTTCTCCTTCTCCTCTCCTTCCTCTCCTCCTTTTCCTCCCCTCCCCTCCTCTCCATCTCCATCTCCATCTCCATCTCCATCTCCATCTCCATCTCCATCTCCATCTCCATCTCCATCTCCATCTCCTTCTCCTTCCCTCCTTTCCCCATCCCCTTCCTCTCTTTTCTTCCATCCTCTCTTCCTCCTCCTCCTCCTCCTCTACTAACCTCTACCAAATTGAGAAGTTGTCCTATTAAAGCAAAGCAGCTTCATTTATATACAGATTCATACCGCGCTATGGGGTGTCTAAGCGGTTTACAGCTGTAAGCTCATTGCCCCCCAATAGCTGGGTACTCATTTTAGCAACCTTGGAAGGATGCAGGCCTGAGTCAAGCCTGAGCCCTGGCTAGTATTGAACTCACAACCTTGTGGTTTATGAGTGAGTGGCTGCAGTACAGGCATTTAACCACTGCTCCACCAGGGCTCCTATTAAGAGAGGTTGTTATCTTCTGCTTTACTAAGGTCTTTGGTAAGGAGTGTACTTTGAATTTGGGATAACAGACATCTCTAATGTCAATGAAATAGTGAATTCACTCTGGATTTTAGTTTAAACTGTAAAGAAACCCTCCAAGGCGTTGAACCTATTTTGGGGCTAGGGTTCAGGGGTTCAGACCTTGGAGAGCTCTCGTAAAATAAAATAAAGGCTAAAACCTTGAGTGGACTCATCTGCCCTCTGAACTAAGAACAAAAACTGCAAAATACAGGCCTATAACTAACATCAAATTTTCCCCCTCCTGCCTGAGAAAGAAGCCAGTGGAGCTTCAAAAGCTTGCAACATGTATATGGGGCATTTTGGTTGGCCCAATAGAGTTATCACTGTTTGGTGGATTTTTGATGTTATTAGATCTGTTCTATTGACATTAGTGTCACTGACCACCACTCCTTTGAATTCAGAAGAAACAGGGTTGGCAGAGCTTTGTCTGTTTTTAATTATATATGCTTTTATTGTAGTTTTCTCTTCTTGTAAGCTGCCTTGAGACCCAGTTTGGGACTGGGTATGAATATAAATACATTTAAAGATATAAATAACTAAAGATATAAATAAATTATATACAAATATAAATAAGATTATGTGTGGATGGATGGAGTCAGCTCTGGGTGTCTAGAGAGTGCACAAACTCATTTCAAATAAAACTTCTGGTTTATTTTTTTAAAATGCTATTTTGCGAAATTTTGCCATTCCTTGTTTTCGAAGGAAGTTGTGCTCTCTTGAAGAATACTTATTCCATGGTGGAGAAATAAAAATTGATTTTGGATTCCCCCTCCTCCATGCACACTTCTGCGGATTCCAGCAAGGATGAAAATGGCCTGGTGGTGCTATACATAATACAAAGTTTGAAGAGCTTGAAGAGACCCAGCATGGTTTAGGGGTTTGGACATTAGATAACAACAATAATTTGAACCCTCAGTTGTCCATGGACACCCAGTGGGTGAAACTGGGCAAGACACACTCTTAGCCTCAGTGGAAGGCTAAAGCAAACTCCCTTTGAACAATCTTGCCAAGAAAACTCCTATGATAGGTTTGCCTTTGTTGATGTTGTTAACTGTCAATCCTGATTCATGGCAACCCTGTAGATCTCCAATCCCCCCTATCATCCACTGCTCTGCTTAGGTCTTGTAGGAGATTATTGCATTAATAAATAAGGTAATAATAATAATAATAATAATCATCATCATCATCTTTATTTATACCCCGCCTTTTGCAGAGCCATAAAGGCAGTTTACAACTAAGATAAATTGAGTAAATTACCCCAAGATAAACAATAAAACAATGTTACAAATAACAATATCCCCCCATTAAAATATATATTAAATAGACATATCAGTTAAAATCATAAATTTCAACATAGGTTTAAAACATTAAAATGCTCAACATTAAACTCTCTTGGGCACAGTAAGAAGATAAGAGGGGTATCTAATGGGAAGGGGACCAGGTAGTCTATTCCGGGTAACCCTGCCAGAAGAGATCTCTCTTGATGGCTTTTTTAAAGCCATCTAAACTGGTTATCTGCTGGATCTCTTCCAGCAAGGCATTCCAGAGTCTAGGGGCTGTAGCAAAAAATGTCCTCTGGGAGGTTGCCGCTAATCTGATTTTTAACGGTTGGAGCAGCTTCCTCCCAGAGGACCTGAGGGTGCAGGGCGGATTATATGGAAGGAGGCAATCTCCTAGGTAAATTGGGCCCAGGCTATGTAGGGCTTTAAAGGTCATCACCAACACCTTATATTGTGCTCGGAAACCAATAGGCAGCCAGTGAAGAGATTTCAGAATGGGTGTGATATGATCACTCCTTGATGTTCCGGTGACCAACCTGGCTGCCATATTTTGTATTAATTATAGTTTTTGAGTTAGATATAAGGGTAGCCCCATGTAGAGCGCATTGCAGAAATCAAGTCATGAGGTTACCAGTGCATGTACTACAGTTTCTAGGTCCCTTACTTCCAGGAAAGGGCGCAGCTGGCATATGAGCCAAAGCTGATAACAGGCACTCCTGACTGTCGCATTCACCTGTTCTGTCATGTGAAGCAACAAATCTAGGAGCACCCCCAGACTGCGAACACCATCCTTAGCGGAGAGTGTGACCCCGCCCAAGACTGGAGGTTGGAACCCAATAACTGGTTTGGGGGCCCCTACTGTAAGTACCTCCGTTTTGTCTGGATTCAGCTTGAGTCAGTTTTTCCTCATCCAGTCCATTACTACTTCAAGACATTGATTGAGGGGAAAACTGCCATTTGCCATCATGGCAGCTGACCGAGACATGGAGCAGTATATTTGGGTGTCATCAGCATATTGATAACATCCCGCTTCATGATTTACCTCTTCCAAAAATACTGGATGCAGCCATGTATTATCACATGGATTTTGCTGGCATTGCCACCTCCTTCCTGACTGCATCCTGCAAAAACACCGCTAAAATCCACTCTCAGCTGGCTGATTTGCAAAACCGGGAAGCTCCTGAAAGTGAAAAGTGGATAGTTTAGGGCGGATTCTAGCCGTGTTTTTGCTGGGATGCAGTTGGGAGGTGGCAATGGCAGCAAAATCCATGTGATAATACTTGGGTGCAGCCAGTATTCATCCCTCATTCAGAAAAGGTAAGTCACCTTATTTATTAATGCAGTAATCTCCATAAATTCATACCTGTGACCTCCTGAATTGAGTCTAGCCATCTGGTGTGTCATCTTCCTCTCATACTACTGTCTTCAACCTTTCTTAGCATTATTGTCTTTTCTAATGAGTTGCACCTTCTTATGATGTGGCTGAAGTACAACAGCCTCAGTTTGATCATTTTGGCTCCCAGGGAGATTTCTGGCTTGATCTGTTCTAGGAACCATTTGTTTTTTACATTAAGAACATCAATGTATTTAAATTCAGAGATTAAAAAAAGATAAAGGAAAGATAGCAGGTTCATTACTGCCCATTATAGGGTAATGTAATAAGTGATGTATTAAGGAAGCAATAGGTTTCATTATTCTTTTTTTTCAAGTTTCAATGTTTTAAAAAAATATAATATTTTTTTCAAACCACCCATATCTCCCTGAAATATTGATATGCTCAACCGATCAGTTGAAAATTATTGCAACTTAATTTATTGCCCAGGTAAGTGCTGTTTCTGTTTGACCAGAAGTTTAAACTTATCCTTGTCTCCATGAACTCAATTCCTGAGGAACACCAGATTTTTCTACTTCCTCAAAAGTTTTCTTACAAGTTCCGGCACATTAGCTTTCATTTTCATAAAATTTAATATATTGCAAACTAAATCTGTTTATTAGCATGACTCCAACTCTTATTTGTATAGCTCTGCCTCTGTTTCTTCTTCTTGGTCATAGTCATTAGAGATCATGGCTTTACAATCCATGCATCAAAACGCATAACTCACACAACTGTACTATATAGTCTAACCCCCTCTACTTCTGATGTTTCCTGTGAAAGTCAAGCTAGTTCATTAATTTTCTTATTGAACAGACAGCTCTTGAATGATTACTTGCAATAGGACCACATAGACCTAATGTGGTGCAAACATTCCTCTAATTGGTCCACTGTTATCTTTTGTCCACCTTTCAGAAAGGGATAGCGAAAGAGCCAAGATCAGGCTGAATACTTTTCTTTGCTAAATTGGATTAATTAGCATTATCTCAAAAACAGCGCAACAAAACTAACCAGTATGTGGAGCATTAATCATACAATGAGTAATTAGTGCCAGAAAATAGAAGTACAAGACAAAACAGGAAAGCAAGAAAATAAGTCCAATGTCTAAACATGGTCTCTTTTCACAAATGGTGTCACAGAAATACTCTTGCAGTCCAAAGTGCCACATATGAATAGGTCATAGGCATATTCTACTTATCTGGATCAAACATACTTGGATCCAATCAGCACATGCCAATGTTTGATCTGGCCCAACTGTAGATGTCAGGGAGCAACTGGTGCTGAAAGATTATACATCATGCGCTAAGATTCAGGTTGCCCATTGCCATAAACAAACTCACATGAGCAAGGAGTGCTGAGAACATGAGTTGAGTGATGCTCATAGACTGTGTAGCTCTATGACACACCCAGTTTCTTCTAATTCTGTCAAATTTGCAGATCTACCACACAGTTGCTGACAATGAGTTAAATAATGGAAAACTCCATGTACAAAAACCTATGGAATAATCCAGCAACAGAGGCATCGCTGTCAGTGAGCTATAATAATTCATTCTCAGTATCAGCTGTATGGCAGAGGATGGTCAAATCTGTCAGTTTCACTTTCTTCCAATTCTGATCAAACCCAAATGGAAATGAATATTAGCCCATCCCTGGAGAATAATAATATATGTCACTTTGCCTTTCTCCCACATTTCAATTTTATAGATTTTTATGAATTCTGATTTTAAACAACCAACTGTAACAAAATTCTCACCTTTTCCTGGTTGGACAGGGAGGAGTCTAGAGAGAGAATCCTGCCACTGAACTATGCAGGCCTAACCAGTACTTTTGTGTGTCTGTGTGTGTGTGCACCTTCAGGTTGTCTGTAGACGTAAGGTGACCCCATGAATCTCATACAGTTTTATTAGGCTAGGAATACTCAGAGATGGTTTGCTTCCTATGAACTATAGCCCACAGCACCTGGGATTCTTTGGCAGTCTCCCATCCAAATACTAATCAGGCCTGATCCTGTTTGGCTTCCAAGATCAGACATGATCTAGTGCCTTCAGAATATTTATGCTCTGTTCTAATTGATGTATCTGATCTAAAAAGGCCACCATTTCAGTGTTCATGGAGGTTATAAGCACTGTAGAAATAAGTTCCTTGGAGCCAGCAGATTTTACCAGCCTTCCTTTGCTGCTCTTGTGAGGTTCAGGGAAAAAGCTCAACCAATAGTGTTGTGTGGAAACAGGCTTCCTGTCTAGATAGAATCATAGAATCATAGAGTTGGAAGAGACCACGAGGGCCATCCAGTCCAATCCCCCTGCCATGCATGAACTCCCAATCAAAATATCCCCGACAGATGGCCATCCAGCCTCTGCTTAAAGACCTCCAAGACCTCTTCATCAAACATTGGATTAAAGCCTCTGTCTCCTTTCTTGTCAGGGTCCAAGATCCTGTTGCATATCCTCACAGTGTAAATATAATAATAATAATAATAATAATAATAATAATAATAATATTTCCCCCCAAAATTGGAACTTAGAGTGGCTTACAATTTAAAAGAATACAATTAAAAACTTACAAAAGTGTGCATTAAAATAGAATTACATTGCTAACAGTATTCACCTTCACCTAAACATAGTTAGATGATGGTTGCGTTACACACCACCCTTCTGCTGAATGGCAGTATTGTGCAACCAGATGCATATGTTGCTGACAAATAGTTACATAACACTCAAGAATGTACAACTACATGTGTAACAGTTAGGTTTGCAGAACTTCCCTTGCACAACCAAAAACTGAATATGAATGTTATGCAATGAGCAAAACAACAACAATATGCATAAGGGAACTTGCATATGTGTGTAAAACACCAATAGTATTCCAGCCATAGTGTACTGTGTTCTCATATCCCTGGAGGAATGTATGTTTTAAACAAATAATGTGAAGACAATACCTCTATGTTACACAAATATTCAGAAAGCATCATTGACTGGGATGTTGAGCAAGAAAATAGTACTGTAATCATGTAGGAGAAGATTTGCACCGAACTGTGTTCTCTGTGTTCTTTTTCTTTGTTAAATTATGCATCAAATAAAAAAGCTGCAAAGAAATACCAATATTATTATCAGTTGTTGACTTGTGTTTTATGAGGATGGTTGTTATACATTACCCCATGGGTTCAAAACACCAGTTTGCAATGCAACAGCCATAGTGACAGCCCTGAGTAGGATGCAGTTAGACAAGCTGTTCAGTGGCTTAATATCAATTACAGAGTTTAATTAACTAGATCAAGTGAAGCAACACTGGCTTCAATTAGGCTAAATATGCTGTTTGAGCATGTTGGGTGGGGGAAACATAGGGAAGGTGGCCAACTTGTATTTTCAGATATAAATGCTCCAGGCTGTCAGCAGTTCTTCCTTGCTAAGATGCCAGTCAATATTTGGAGCAATCTGTTATATCAATAACAGAAGGCTAAGCAGACATGCTCCATCAGATGCTCAGGCACTTGGCAAATTGAACGTACAGTCAAAACAACAGAAATGCCAATACAGAAGGCAACCTTTTGTGTTTTAATAAAATATTAGTAAATGAAAGGCTGAGATGTGTACAGTTCCATGCCCACACCATCTCAGTTGTCAGCCCTTCCAAAGTGCCTGCTGCTACTTATTGAGGAAGATGGGAGAGAGGGGGTATGTGGAAAAGGAAGAAGGGAGTGTTCCTGGTTCTGAAGAGGCAAGAAATGAGGGTGCACTCTCAGAAGTCATTTCCCTTCATTTCAGAGCTGAGGCCAGCCACTTGTTTCTATGAGTTGCTTCCACCCTACTTATCCTTCCCACTGGTAAGCAGCACCAGCACCTCACCAGACACCTGACAGTTGTCTGTTGGGGAGGTTTTGAATGGAGTTCATGTGCCCCATCCAAAAAGAGATCTATGTACATGTAAGCCACACTTACGTGCATTAACAGAATCCCAGCCAAAATTGCACTCTGCCAGCATGGATGGCTGACACAGAAACAGAACTTCTAAAGCTCAACTTTCTTTCATTCAATGGTTTGGATGTATTTATAACCTACCTACTTATTAGCCTCTGCATGGCATCATTGTGTGTGCATGTGCCTTCAAGTCACTTGTTGACTTATAGCGACCTCATGAATTTCATAGGGTTTTCTTAGGCAAGGAATACTCAGAGGCAGTTTTGCCAGTTCCTTCATCTAAAATATAGCCTACAACATCTGTTCTCCCACCCAAGTACTAACCAGTACTGATTCTCTTAGCTTCTCAGATCCGATAGGATATAGTGCCTTTAGGGTATGTAGGTATATCTTACATGGAGTCGTAGCTGTATCTCTCTCCCTGATTAGTTTATTCTAATCAGCTCTTGGTAATGGAGTCAAGTTCCTATTAGAATAAACTATATATCAGGGAAAGAGATATGACTAGCTGACTAAGATAAAAGAAGAGGTGAATTAGATGAAGCCAAGTCAAACCTAAGCATAAATGTGGAAGCAGCAAAACAATCAATTCAATACGGAAGCACCCCATTCTATGGGAACCCTAACTATCTGCATCTACCCCTGTTGTCCCCTAGAGGCACATAGTCTCATTTACAAATATCAGCTTAGGGGGGTTGCAGACTGCCAGAAATAGTGTGAATTCAGTCCACTTTTAGGGTTAGGGTTAGAGTTAGGGAACCATGGGAACTGTATTTTATTGTGGCATCAGAGTTGTCTGACAGAGAAGGCTCAATGTCTCAGAAAAATAACAGTTCCCATGATTCCCTAGCACTAACCCTAACCCTAAAAGTGGACTGAATTCACACTATTTCTGGCAGTCTGCAACCCCCCTTAGTCACGTGTAAACAGAATGATAGAGCAGGGAGGTATTTGGTCTTGATCTTGTATCTTCTTACATTCTTACCATCAAAAAGAGGGCACTGTATCACACAAATACAATTTGTATAAGTTTGTTTATATGTATAGTTGCAAAAATAGAGCTCCTCCAGATGGCCAATGGTTCCGGTAATTGTTTGACTATTTTGTTTCTCTTTCTCAAGCCTGTTAGTGGTTCTTAGCCCCACATCCAATTTTAGTTCATCCATTCCTGTGATTTGCCTTTTTCTTGCTAGCTGGCTGGATTGAAGCTTGAAGTGTGTTATGGGTGTGGTTCCCCCCCTCCCCCGAAATGTAGTGCGGCAAAGAAGTGTGGTGATAGTCACACCACAACATCATTGGTGGCATCATCCAGGATTATAGGAGGAATGGAAACAAATGAGACAAATGTGAGTGTCAACCTCTTCTTGTATCAGAAAGTATTTGGGGGAGTGACCTGGGCACTCACTCTGTCTGCTTTCCCAGTGCCAAATACTGATGGGCAACATCTAGGTGCCTGCTTGTTCTTTGTAAGGTCCAGACCTTTAAAACAGAATTCGACTGGAGAGCCCTTCAAAGATGGGACACTTTCAAACAGAGGACAGAATACAGAGTATTTTTAATGCTGCACTTGGAAAAAAAGATCACTGTTACCAGTGCTTACAAATATCAATGTTTTATTCTGTTTGGCTACACACACTACAAATGAAATAAAATTGGGAAAGTTTTGCATACAAATTAACTCAAATTTGCTCCCTACCCAGTATGAATTTGATTATTTGGAGGTGCAAGTGAAAAATATCTGAAAGAACTGTATTTGGTAAGTGCTTTTTCTGATTTTGGGTGTTGGAATCCTTTGATTCCACCCCCCACAAAAACCCTATAAAGATATGGAGCATTTTTATAGCTTGCAGTACAATGGGATTCACTTTAGAGTCAAATATCCCAAATTCAGGCATTCGGTGTTTTTCGGTCTGCTTGGATGAGGTTTTGTGTGTGTGTGTGTGTGTGTGTGTGTGTGTATGTGTATGTATGTGCCTTCAAGTTGTCTGCTAAGTTATGATGACCCCATGAATTTCATAAGGTTTTCTTAGGCAAGGAATCCTCAGAGGCAGTTTTGCCAGTTCTTTCCTCTGAGGTATGGCCTTCAGCACCTAGTATTTGTTGGCCATCACCCATCTAAGTACTAACCAGTACTAACCAGGGCAACCCTACTTAGCTTTCAAGACCAGATGGGATCTGATGCCTCCAACTAGAATAGATCCATGGAATCAACTGTTGAATGGTGGGTCACTATATTGGTAATTCCCAATGATTTGATAGTTCTGCTGTTCTGACAACACAGGCTCTAATCTTTTTTAAATACTTTGGAAGGGGGAGGGAGGTAAACTTTTACTTTAATAAAAGTGTTATGGAGCAGTTTCACAGATAAGAGTGCATTTTATGGAGTGAATAGTAGCCTATATGAGGGAGCCAGTGTGGCATAATTTGAGTATTAGACTAGGACTCTGAGCAATCTCTGCTCAATTACAGAAACCCACTGGGTGACTTGGGGGAGGTCACCTTCTCACTGTCAGAGAAAGGCAGTGATGTATTCAAATCTTTTAGTCCAAGTCTCAGGCCAAGCCTCAAGTTTCTACCATCAAGTCTCAAATCAAGTCTCAAGGCTTTGAAGATACTTTTAAGTCAAATCTGAAGTCAAGTCTCAAGTCTGGGAGCCAACTTTAACTGTTAAAAAAGAAAAGGTGGGGAGAGGCCATGCATATTCCTCAGAGGGGAACAGCAAACACATTAGACAATGTGCTTGAGGCGGGGTTGAGGTCTGCTCAGCAGCCTGTACCCATTGCACATCAGAAGAGCCTTCTAAAGTCTTCAAAAAGCTTTAGAAAGATCCTTCCACCTCATGCATTTGCTGTTCCCCTCTGAGAAATGCACCCTATGCTCTCAGGGCAAGTCTTGGCTGCTGCTCAAAGTGAATGACACCAGCAGGTCAGTCGCTAAAAATATAAAAGTCACAAGTAAAGTGGAGTCAGTGTGCCATTTTTTGCAGAATCAAGTCCGAGTCAAGTCACTGAAGTGTCTTGAGTCTAGCTTGAGTCTGAGGGCCTGAACAGACTGCCAGAAATAATCCAGCTTGAGCCCATTTTAACTGCCTTGGCTCAGTGCTAGGGAATCATGGGAACTGTAGTTTATTGTGGCACCAGAGCTCTCTGACAGAGAAGGCTCAATGTTTGAGAAAAAACTACAGTTCCCATGATTCCCTAGCACTGAGCCAGGACAGTTAAAGTTGTCTCAAGATGGATTATTTCTGGCAGTCTGTTCAGGCCCTGAGTCAATAAACTCATCTACATCATTGGAGCAATAGCAATAGCAATAGCAAGTACATTTCTACACCACCTATCAGTGCACTTAGGCACTCCCTAAGCAGTTTACAATGTGTGAGCTACACAACAAGCTGGGTAGTCATTTTAGCCACCTCAGAAGGATGCAAGCCTGAGGCAAGCCTGAGTCCCTGGCTGGTATTGAACTCACAACCTTATGGTTTGTGAGTGAGTGACTGCAGTACAGGCATTTAACCACTGCACCACCAGCACAGTAGCACCTTATCATACATCACCATGTCTGTCCTGTAGCTGCTTCATCTTCCATCAATTTGTAGAGTGCTCCTTTTCATTGATGGGCAAAACCCTATCAATGCCTCCTAATCATGCTGATTTTCAACTTTTGATTCGCATGTGGTAAGTTTCTCCCGACACAGTTCCAATATTCAGGCAGTCACCCAGTGTGAGTGGGGGTAATTCTGCTCCTCTCCCACCTCCCCTTCACTATCCAAACAGGCTTTCTTTTCTTTCTTTTTTTTTTTAAATTATTTTTACTTAATTTCTGATGAAATTGAAAATAAATTAATAATTAAAAATACAGACTGGAAAGGTTTGCTGGGAAGGACATAGGTCAGGAAAGCAGGATTATGAAGGCTGGTGTAGAGAAGACAGAACCTGGGATGATAGCAGCATCTTGGCACTTTTGAAGACTTAAGTGAAAATGACTGTCCCCAAAACAGTATGTTTGCATTTCCTACAGTAATGTATTTGTGGCATCTTAGAAGACTGGTGTCATAAAGTCCTATAAGTCAGAGTCAACTTGAAGGCACCTAACAATAACAGTGGCATGTGTGGCAGTGAGTGCTGGCCATGTGGTATTGTAACCACTGCATTCAATGTTGAATTTCAACAGTGAAAGTGTGAATCAATTCAAGATTCCACAGCAAACTTTGATTTTTGACAATTCTGTGGATGTCTGAATTTCTTATGTTTCACCTTTTATAAAACTCCAGCTGTAAAACAGTTATCATTGGATGACTGTGTCAATTAATAATTATCCTCCATTTTGCTCTACTAGCAAAAAAACAGAGGAATTACTTTTCATACATTACTGAAAGTAAAATCAAGCTTGGTTTTGTCTTCCTTTCCCTGGCTGTTTAGCAAAAGAGATTTCTCGCTGGAGTGTCATGTTCTCTTTGATAACAGATCATTCTACATTCTTCATATCTCCCTGCCAAAAGGGACTCACCTATTATCTCCAATTGCAGGCAATTCAAACTTTAAGCAAGCCTGTCTTTATCAACCACTGTTTTAACAGCTGATTAATTAGGGCTGCAGGGAATCCAGTGAAGGGCTTTATCTGAAGAGCAGTTCAGCCATTAGCAGAAGAAACTTCCTTGTACACTCCTAGCTCAGATAACAGAGTAAGATAATAGCCCACAATCCTTTTCTGGCTAATTCAAATAATGGCACTCCCTCTTATACCAACACAGAGGAAGTCAAACAAACCCCCACCATAATATACCATTATAGTTCTGCATTTGGTAAAGCAAGTAAATATAAATGGTAAAAGACACCTGAATGTCACATCATGGGAGTTACACAGCACTGGCTGACATTAAAACAAAACAAAACAAAACAGTGAATGGCCCCCATTCACATAATCACCGAGGGCTTGAAATATGAGCATGACTCTTGGGTGGACCATACCCCAGCTGGTGAACAGTTGCTGGGTGTATCTGACACCATCTTGTAAGATTTGCTTGAGATGTTCCATCATGACAGTCATTTTTCTTGAACATGCTGTGCCCTTCCTCCTTTTAAAGAAATTCCTCTTCATAAATGACATGTCCACACATATAGAGACAACAAAGCTCCATCCCCATGACTTGGCCTCATGGGAAATAGATGCCTGTGAAAGCACTAGAGGACTCATGATAAAGTCCTCCAAGGCTATGGATTGTTCACTTAGGGGTAGGCAACCTTTCCCCTTTAAGGGCCGAGGGACTTCAGCTCCCAGAATCCCGGGAGCTATTGGCCAACATGGGACTATTGGCCAACATGGCTGAGGCTTCTGGGAGCTGAAGTCCCTTGGCCCTTAAAGGGGAAAGGTTGCCTACCCCTGACTTAGAACATCCCACTTTGGCAGTTGCCCATCGCCAGAGTATCAGTGAAAGAGATTTTGTTTGATTTTGGTAGAAAGCAAGGTGGTAAGAAGTTAAGAACACCCTAAAGCTACAGGAAAGACCAACAGTTTTCTTCCTCTGAAGGTTGCTCTGGTGTGCTATTCACAAAAAGAGCTTAGAAAAGACACTTTTTGAAACAGGAGTTTGAAGCACAGATCTCTGATTGCCTTTTTTAAAAAAAAAAATAGTAGCAGCACTTACTAAAATTGCTTAATGTTGGAAAACTGGGACAATACTTTTAGACAACTGGTGGGAAAAGATCTGGAATCTGTGGCTTCTGGAACAGCTGACGAAAAGTATGAGCACAAACAAAGGAAAAAAATGGTCAACACTCATTCATAGAAAAATGGTTCCCATTTAATGACTTGATTGACATGTGCCCACAGCAAATAAATCCGCCCTCTTCTCACTTTAATTTGTGATGGGATGTTTTGGCACTAGTCAGCAAACCTGAGGAAGATGACACCTTGGACAATTAATTGACGACTTCATATTATCCTGCTGTGATATTCTTCCAGAGTCCTTTATAATGAGCATAACTTTAATCGTTAAAGTTTAATGTAACCAATGCCCTTACTATTTTGTTGTTCTTTATGGATTGATTTATTTTAGTTATCTTTCATGAGTTGTTCAATTTATTGATAGCTGAAAATAAAAAAATTAAAAAAAACAACGAAAAGTTACTTTTTGGATTATGACTTCCACAGTTCCTCAGCCAACCCACCCACTAGCCATGTTGGCTGCAGGATTCAGGGAGCAATAGTAAAAGGGAGTAATTTTCTCGGGCTCTGTTCATACTATCTTGATCAATTTGTTCATTTTATTTTAAAAGTAACTCTATCCTAATTTCTTACTAGTCACTTCTTTAATAAATGACCTTACTGATGAGCCATGAAGCTACTTCATAGAAACACACTGGTCCAGTTAAAGAAAATGGAAAGGAAATTCTGGACAAGAGACCTATCTATCTGTGCATATAAACCAATATTACATCTTAGCTTATATGTGGAACAACTGCAATGCAAGGGACTGGTAATATCACTATTTCAGAACAGGCAAAGGTTGTATTGAAACCTGCCCTACTTGCAAGGCTGGAAGTGCAGATGCACTGATTTCTCACATGTGCAAAAAAGCAGAATCCATTGTGTAATGGCTGATACACAAAAATAGATATCTACAAATTAAGAGTCGACATATACAAACTTTCCCTTCCATCACAACATGCTAGAATGATTATCTGAAAAGTATAACCATTCAGAATTGGATAACAAAGAAAGTATCAATCAGAGACCAGAATCCATGTGTTAATATTAATTACATTAAATGACATGACATTTGGACAGGGTGTATGTGTGTCAGAATATAAAGTGTCTTTTCTCCAAATGAAAAAGTGTGATTCTCTGTTTTTTAAATTCGATTACAAGGAAAAAGTAAAACAATTTAATATTGACTAAGGGCCTCGGCAGATGACTAATAGAGTCGTCTTGGAGGCTTGGAAGAGGAGGGGCAGCCGCACGAGCGGCGCCCCTTCCTCTCCCTGAGGTCGCCCTCGGAGTCGCCGGCCCTCCGCACGGCTGGCACTCCGGGGATGACCTCACGCAGCGGCGACCGGACGCGCCGCGGCGGAAAAGACAGCGAAAGTGCGCCTGCTGCTTTTAGGGCGCACTTTCGCTGTCTTGAGGAAGGAGCGCTGATTTAGCGCTCCTTCCAGGGACGCTGCCGGTGCGCCGAGGTGCGGAGGCTGCGGCCCTGCGGCGCGCCGGCCTAGGGCGTCCTGGACGCCCTCGTCTGCTTCCCCCCATAATGAAAAATACCCCCTCCTCCTTCCTTGCCTTTTCCCAAAATTGGAACAAGGCAACTTCAAATTTAAAACAAATACAATATAATTTACAATATACAGAAGGTAACATTAAAACAGAATTTAACTATTCTAAATAGAAAATATTTCAATCAAACACATAAAGAATAAAATAATTAATCACCATAAGTCAGAAATGACTTCAAGGCATACAACACACACAGCACACAATGAAATGAAAATATTACAGTACATATAGCCAAGCTAATTACAAAGGGGGATTAAAATACAACTAAATACAACTAAAATTGACCAGTATAAATACAAAGTCTTAGAGAAAATTGAGCTGGAACTCTCACTAGAAGCAAAAGGTAACCAAACTAGGGCTGTCATACATTAAATATATCCTGAAATGGGATGACTCATTAAAATAATGTGTAGTAAAATGGGCAGCTGTAGCAAAAGAGGAATCATAGAATCATAGAGCTGGAAGAGACCTCAAGGGTCACCCAGTCCAACCCCCTGCCATGCAGGAATACACAATCAAAGCACTCCCGGCAGATGGCCATCCAGCCTCTGTTTAAAAATCTCCAAGGAAGGAGACTGCATCACACTCCAAGGGAGTATGTTCCACTATTGAATAGCTTTTACTGTCAGTAAGATCTTCCTAATGTTGAGGTTAAATTTCTTTTCCTGTAGTTTGAATCCAATGTTCCAGGTCCTGTTCTCTGGAGCTGCAGAAAACAAGCTTGCTCCATCTTCACTATGACCTCCCTTAAGATATTTAAAAGGGCTGTCATATCACCTTGTTGGAGTATTAGCATCAATGCTTGTTTGTAGTTCTATGTTTTCCTTAAGAAGGGGATGTTCTACACAGGAACACTGCTATATATCTCTATGGTCATTTGGTCAGTGTTGCTTATGAAGAGGTCCTTTCCCGTACCCCTCCTTTTCTTGAAGGTAATAATGTTTTATGATTCTTTGTTTGTTTGCCTGCTCTTACCAAGCATGGACGCAGAAACCATGCTGTGCTCCTAAAGATTTTTTCTTCTTACTTGCACACATAGAGGCCAGCTATCTAGGGACCTCTGTACAAAAGTATAGTTTTCTCTACTGATTAGTTATTTTTGTAGAACCTAGATGTAACAATAAAGTAAGTTTCTTTTTACCTACCAATGTATCCTGTTTATTTAGATCTTTTTTTTTTACCAAATACCTGTGGAGTATACACTTGTTGCTGCTGTGTTGCTGCTGCTGCTGCTGCTGCTTAACTGATTTTATCACAAATTAACAAAAAACCATAATTTTAACACACCTCTTAACCTTCTTTTTCCTAAGGGGAAGGAAGACCACATTATAGATGGACTGATCCAATCAAAGAAGTCAAAACCCTGAGTTTTCATCCCATCTGATCTTGGAAGGTAAATAAGGTCACCCTGGTTATACTTGGCTGGAAGACTGCCAACAAATACCAGGTATTATAGACAATATTTCAGACAAAGGAACTGGCAAAACTGCCTCTGAGTACTCCTTGCCTGAGAAAATCCTGTGAAATTCATGGGGTCACCATAAGTCAGCAGTCAAACTGAAGGAACATGCACACAAATCTTTCCAAAATTTGGTGAGGCTGCAAATGTATATGCAGTTGTAATGAACTCAATGCGGTTTATTTTGGAGTAGACATGCATAGTATTGCATTGTCCACTTCAGTGAAGATTCATGGAACCAATGAATTTTTGCCAGGAGGGTGTTTCAACACTGCAGTGTCACCCCTGAGGATACCTAGCATTCACACTTACTTGCCTAATGACTTGTAACAAAAACACAACCAGCAAGAAATGCAAGGTGGATCTTAAAAGTCATGTCAACATGGCACATTTGTTGAGGAAGCATAGAGAAAGTAAAATAATTTCTAAGATCGAAAAAGAAGGGAAGATTTATACTAATCAAAACAACATTAAATCAATCATTATGGATTTTTTTTGAAAATTTATATAGAAAGAAGGAGATAGATATGGAAAGGGTTAAAGAATATTTGAACTCTGTCAGAATTGGGACATTTACGGAAGAATAAAAGGAACTGCTAAATGGGAGGATAACAATTCAGGAGGTTAAAGATGTTATAAGGAGAGCTAAGATAAGCAAAATGCTGGGCCCAGATGGGTTTCCAGCTGAATATTATAAGACCTTTGAAAAATATTTACTAGGCCCATTGTGTAATGTAATGAATCATATTCAGGAGGGTAATATTCCTCAGACTTGGTTAGAGGCTCATAAAGGAAGGGAAAGAAAAATCGGATCCAAGTCATTGATTGCAGTAATGAATTTGACTAAAGTAGAACAATTGGATTTGGAAAAGAAGGTGGAAATACAGATCAAAAAAGAGATTGGATATCTTGGTATTAATGTTACAGCAAAGAATGTTGATCTGTTTAAAATAATTATGTTAAAATTTGGACAGAAATTAAAAAAAAGATTTGGTAAGATGGGATAAACTTAAGTTATCATGCTTAGGTAGGATAGCTGTTATTAAGATGAATATCCTTCCTATGATGATTTACCTTTTTCAGACTATCCCCATTTTAATTAATGCTAGTCCATTTAAAAATTGGCATAGGGACCTTTCTAGATTTTTTGTGGGGTGGAAGGAAACCTAGAATTAAAATGAAGGTCCTATTTGATAAGATCAGTAAAGGAGGCCTGGCCCTGCCAAATTTGAGGCTTTATTATGATGCGGCATGCTTTGATTGGCTTTGGACATGGATAAAACTGGATGAGCAGGACGTTTTGGATTTGGGGGCTTTGGGAATCACTTTGGATGGCATGCGTATCTTTTTTATGATAAGCAAAAGGCTAATAGAGACTTTCTTAATCATTTTGTTAGGAAATCCCTATTTAGAGTTTGGTTCAGATATAAGAAAAGAATATGCTTGAAGATCCCGGACCGGGCCTCCCTGAGTGAAGCTTTTTTTAGAGAAATAAAATTTGTTAATGGTAATTGGCTTACATATAAAAAGTTAACTAAAAAGAAAGCAAGTACTGTTTGAGTTGGAGTAAATTTCAAAACACAACAGGAAATGGAGGAGGAAGGGTTATACAAAGGATGGTATACATATAGACAATTTAAAGAAAGATTCAACTGTAATATAAACACTGTGGGAACAGGTAATGGGTCTGAGGAATTTGAAAAAAAATTCTGGGCAAAGAATATTTGTAGAATTTTGAACTTTTATGACCTTTTTTGAAATGGGATATGGAGAAGGAAGTGATAAAGGAGAGTATGATAAAGTGGGCCCAGGATTTAAAACAAAACATCCCTCTGGGGCAATGGGAGAAGAAACTGAAAATAAGAGTTAAGTTTACTCAAAGTAGTGATTTGAGAGAGAATCTATTTAAAATGCAATTTAGATGGCATCTTATGCTCTCTAAAATTGCAAAAATATATAAAACTCCCCGCAATAAATGTTGGAAATGCAATAAATTAGTTGGATCATATTCACATGTATGGTGGGAATGCAAAGTGTCAAAAGGATGTTGGTTAAAAATTCACAAGTTGACAAAATAAATTTTGCAGTGTAAGATTAATTTTGATCCCATGTTTTTTTTTCTTTTAAGTATGGTAGTGGACGAAGTGGTAGAAAAAAATATGGTAAGCTTTTATTTTATATGTCCACAATTGCTCAAGTTTTATTTGCAAAAGACTGGAAGAAAAAAGATTGTCCAGACATAAAAGATTGCTTAGACAAATTAATAGAATTTATTGAAATGGATAAACTCACCTGTCTGATGAAGAGTCTATCCTGGGAAGACAAGAAAACTGTCTGGGAGCCACTGATAAAATACCTGAGGAAAAAAGGAGAAAAGTTAAACATTTAGATTAAGGTATTTTTGTTGAAGATTTTTAATTTCAGTTCAGAGTGAGAAAGTATTGTTATAATTAGCTTTGGGAAAGGATTGTATAATATAATGAGGCATTAGTTATAAATGCAGAGGACAATTAGGTGGTTAGAACATGATCTGTAAGGTTGGCTAGTTAAGTAGAGTCTCAACTGAAGATATTATTTAAGCAGATTGTGAGATTTTTGAAGTTTGAATAAATGACTTTTCGACAGAGGTAAAGAATGAATTATGTTTGAATGAAGTTCAGGAACTTGAGTTTATGTATGTCTTTTTTGTTCTAGTGTTAATAGTAAGGAGGTATGTTTGTATGATTATTTGTGTTTGTTGATGTTTTATGTAGGTGTTTGTGAATGTGTTTTTAAATTATATTAATAAACGTTGTTTAAAAAACCCCTCATGCCAACATGGGAAACCTCTGTCTTGGTATAACTTGATGGGCTCTATCAACAGGAACAGAACAATGCTTAAGAAAGTGATGAGTCAGTCGCTCCCTTGGTGCTACAGTACCAGGATACAACATAGGTTCTTTTCTGGAGTAGAACTGTTTCCCAACAGCCCTGGTAAATAAACAAAATGTAGGACCAATCTTCTCCTTCCATCCCTTCCAGTTAGACCATTGATGACATACTACATTAATGCAAGTAGGTTTTTTAAAAGAGGACAGATCTTGTAATGAAAATTATAT
This sequence comes from Phrynosoma blainvillii, assembly GCA_026167975.1. NCBI lineage: Eukaryota > Metazoa > Chordata > Lepidosauria > Squamata > Phrynosomatidae > Phrynosoma > Phrynosoma blainvillii. Next base: position 15,079,756 of record JANUYF010000003.1, read on the forward strand.
TTTGAATCAATGTTACCCATGAAATCCTTTAGTATGAGACTCATTGATATTAAATGGGCTTTTTCTTCTAGGTTTCAAGGAAAGAAGACGGGGGGAGCTATCCGTATGCTCTATAATTAAGTATTTCGCAGAACCCCGTTCCCCAGATATCTCCTGTGAAATGACTGACATATGGTATCACTCTCAGATCTGCAAATCACAAAGAGAGGAAGAGGGCCCCTTTTATTATACCATAATAACACGCTTGGAATATTCCAACAGCTATAATGAAATGTGATAAGTATGACAGCCACAATCTGCTCCCAGAGATGTCTTGAGCCGTTGGTTGAATTGCCATACTTCAGAAAATATGTCATGTCAGAGCTAAATGCAAAATTCACAGAGATTTGAAAGGGAGGGTGAAACAGAGGGAACCTTAATTTTCACATTTCACTGTGTACAGCAATTTTCAAATCACCAGTTGTCTGGAAATGATACAATTTGGGTAGGGGGACTTTGTTGTCAATTTAAATTGCTACTTCCTTGGCTTCATTTTGGGATAGGGACCCCAGAAAATGTTTGTAGAAGTGAAAACAACTAAAGTCTTGGAATCCTTTGAAGACTAACAAGTTTTATTTGATACAGGTACAACATTTCATATCTACCTTGTCAGATCCATCAGTGGGCTGGAATCCATGAAAGCTTATGCCGAATAAAACGTATTAGTCTTTAAGGTGCTGCAAAACTCTTTGTTATTTTTATGGTAACAGACTACCATGGCTAACCCTTTCCCTTTGAATTGTTTTAAAAGCATTCACTTTCCAAGATGTCATGCAGACTTCCATGGGTGCTTACAGTGCTATGAGTTCAGAAAAATGCTTTATTTTAGATCTGGGTTTCCTATAGTTGTTTGTTTGTTAAATATTTTGGATAGTTCAGAGGAAGCCTTAAAACAAGTACAAAGGATAAAGAGGACTTCAAGGAAAAATAGTACAGAATGGCAGGAAACATTTAGGAGTTAATCTCAGACAAGATGGAATATATTCAGAGAAGAGCAACCAAAATGACTGGACTGGAAACCAAGCCTTTTGAGGAATGACTAGGGCTCCATCTGCACTGCAGAAATAATGCAGTTTAACAGTGCTTTAACTGCAATGGTTCCATCCTACACAAACCTGGGATTTGTAGTTTTGTGAAGTATTTACCCTTTAATGTCAGAGAGCTATAGTGCCACAACAAACCGTAAATCCCTGGAAAACATGCTGTTTTCTTTTGGAGCAATTGGTTTTATGCAAGTGCATATTTAATCCATTAATTCATTATAATTCATATTATTAATCACCTAATTAAGTGAGACCCTTGTTGTTAAATGCTAATGGGTGAAATTTTTCAATCTTGACACTTGAGTTTATTATATCATATGAAAAAGTAGGGTGTGGAAAAGTTACATTCCTGAGTGATAACTCCCAAAATCCCCCAGCAAACATGGCAACTTGGGGATTCTAGGAACTGTAATCCAAAAAAGTACCACCACCACCCCCCCCCCCCGCCAGGGTCTAGAACACAACAATCATGCTAATATGATTGTGGTTAGGTTATTCATCTCCTTTAGCCAACTGCTGTGACTGAACTGAATTAGACTAGATTAAATCAAATGCTAATTTCAGGTTTCCAGTTTGCAATTCTGGTATGTCAAAGACAAGTATTAATATTGCTAGTCAATTCCATGACCCTTTAAAAAGCAGAAAGCATTTGCTGATGATGTAGTTATTGTACTGGAAGAGCCACCAGATAGTATAGGTATACTGATGCAAAAGGTGAGGGATTATGAGAAACTTGCAGGTTTCAAGATAAATATAGATAAATCAAAAATATTAACCAAAAACATGAGTATAATGGAGAAAGGGGAACTAAAGAGGTTTACAGGATTTTAAATAGTAAATAAAGTAAAATGTTTAGGAATTAATATAACAACTAAAAATCAACAATTATTTGAAAATAATTATGCCAAAATTTAGGAAGAGGTTAAAAGAGATTTAAACAGATGGCAAGGTCTCAATTTATCATTGCTGGATAGGATTTCAACAATTAAGCTGAAAGTATTACCAAAGTTTATGTACCTATTTCAAACGATACCAATTATTACTTCAAATGTGCCATTTCTAAATTGGAAAAAAGAATTAGTGAGATTCATATGGTCAGGTAAAAAATCGAGAATTAAGTGGGGATCATTAATAGATTCAAAAGAAAGAGGTGGATTAGGCTTATTGGATTTGAAAATATATTTTGAAGCATCTTGTTTAACATGGTTAGATTAGGTTAGATAAAGGAAAGTTATTGGAATTGGAGGGACATGAATTAAAACTTGGTTGGCATTCATATTTATAGCATGGAAAAATTAAAGCAAGTTCTGGTTTTAAAAATCATATAATAAGAAAGTCATTATTAAGAATTTGGGATAAATATAAAAATAGATTGAATCCTAAAATTCCTAGGTGGTTATCACCTCAAGAAGCTTTCCATAGAAGAGAATTAGGTAGTGTGAAAAATTGGATTACATATGGGGATTTACTTGAGGAAGAACAAGATAAATGGAATATTAAGCAGCAGGCTGATTTGAAAGAGAAGGGTTTCAAAATGCAGTGGTTAACATAATATCAGTTAAGGGAAGATAAGGTAAACTATGATTTTGAAAAAAACAAAACAAAACAGAATTTGAGAATATAAATAACTCAGGAGAAAAATGTATTAAATCAAAATTATATAAACTATTATTAAGATTTAATATAGAAAAGGATCAAATGAAAGAATGCATGATTCAATGGGCCAAAAATTTAGGACATAGCATTATGATGAGTCAATGGGAAAGTATTTGGATTAGAGAATTGAAATTTACATGCAACTATGACTTGAAGGAAAAATACTACAAAATGTTGTTCAGGTAGTACATGACCCCTGATAGATTAGCTAAAATGTATAAAGAGACTATGGATAAATGTTGGAAATATTATCAGAAAATTGGAATGTTTTATCATATTTGGTGGGCATGTAAAAAAGCTAAAAATTATTGGATGAAAATTATTTTTGTTATTCAAAAGATCTTGGGGAAAGACATAGTGTTTAAACCTGAATTAATTTTGTTAAATATGATTGATTATGAAAATAAGGTTGAAAGAAAACATAATTGTATTACATAGTTACAGCTGCAAGGCTAATCTATGCAAAGAATTGGAAGAAAGAAGAAACACCAGATATTCTAGAGTGGATGGAAAAGATGATAGACCTAGCTGAATTAGCAAAATTAACTAGTTTAGTAAATGGTGAGGACATGGAAGATTTTATAATGATCTGGAAATGGTTTATGGATTATGTTAAAGAGTTAAGGGGAAGCATAGTAATATTGGGATTTAAATTATAGATTAGTAGGAGAAGAAGAAGAAAAGGCGGTAACAGTATTAACATGACTCCTTTATTTTTTTTTAATTTTTCTTATTTAATTATATTTATTATTTCTTTTCTTTGCAAAGCAGCTTCATTTATATACCGCTTCATATCACGCTATGGGATGTCTAAGCAGTTTATAACTGTAAGCTCATTGCTCCCCAACAGTTGGGTACTCAGGCCTGAGTCTAGCCTGAGCCCTGGCTAGTATGGAACTCGCAACCTTGTGGTCTATAAGTGAGTGGCTGCAGTACAGGCATTTAACCACTGCGCCACCAGGGCTCTTTGTTCCTTTCTCTTTTTTTTCTGATGAAGGAGCAGCAATGGTATACATTGAACTACTAGTTAGTTGAGTGGGAAGCCAAATATTACACTATGGTGATGGGATTAAGGGGGTTAATATTAGTTAGTTTTTCCCCCTTTTTTTCTTTCCCCCCTCTTTTTTATTATTTCATAATTTTTTCTTATTTTATTTGTTCTAGTGCTTTATTTTACATAATTTTTCTTATATGATTTTGATGCTTTATATAAAATCACATGTACTTTTTTACTATTACTCTGTTTATTCTGTAACTTTACTTCATTAATATATATATTTTTAAAAAAGCAGTAAGCTCTAAAGCAGGGGTAGGCAACCTTTCCCCTTTAAGGGCCGAGGGACTTCAGCTCCCAGAATCCCAGGAGCTATTGGCCAACATAGGACTATTGGCCAACATGGCTGAGGCTTCTGGGAGCTGAAGTCCCTCGGCCCTTAAAGGGGAAAGGTTGCCTACCCCTGCTCTAAAGAGTTCAATGGGCCTTACTCCAAGTAAGTACAGTAATATGTACTCCAAGTAAATCTTTGATCAATTAGAGAAATGTATGTGAATTGCTGTTGTTTTTAATAGCAATCCCTGCCCGCGGTGCCACCCAGGGTGGGGAGGCGGAGCTTTTGTGGATGGGGCTTCCAGGCAGGACCTCCAGCAGGTCTTCCAGGGGTGGGACCACATGGTAAGTAGCCGTGTGGGCTGCAGAAACAGCTGGCCACTGACCACCTAGGTCCCCACCCCCAAGGCCCAGAGAACCCCCGAAGCCCATGAAAATGGCGGCACAGCCAGGAGAAATGGCTGCCTGCCAGGGCAGGAGACCCCACCCCCAAGGCCCAAAGAACCCCCTGAGGCCCGTGAAAATGGCTGTGTGGGCCATGAAAGCAGAGGCACGGCCCGGAGAAATAGCCACCTGCCGGGGCCAGAGACTCCACCCCAAGGCATGGAGACCCCATTTCCGAGGCCCAGAGAACCCCCCTGAGGACTGTGAAAATGCCCATGTGGGTCATGGAAATGGTGGCACGGCCAGGAAAAATAGCTGGTGGCCACCCACCCGGGCTAGAAATCCCACTCTGAAGCCTGGAGACCGCCCCAAAGCCTGTTAAAATGGTGACATGGCCAGGAAAAATGGCCACCTGCCGGGGCCAGAGACCTCACCCCCGAGACCAGGAGAACCCCCGAGGCCTGTGAAAACAGCCACACAGGCTGTGAAAATGGCAGTATGGCTGCGAGCAATGGTTGGCCACTGTAGCCAGGGACCCCACCCCCAATTCCACCCCTGAGCCCCGGAGAATCACTGAGGCCCATGAAAATGGCAGGACAGGATGTGAAAATGGTGGCGTGGTTGGGAAAAACAGCTGCTCATCACCCACCTGGGCCGGAGACCCCACCCCCGAGGCATGGAGACTCCCCTGAGACTGATGAAAATGGCAGCGCAGCTGCAAGAAATGGCCACCCGCAGGGGCTGGAGACCCCATCCCTGAGGCCTGGAGACCCCCCCCCAAGGCCCATGACATGGCTGGGAGAAATGGTGGCATGGGTGGGATAACAGCCACCCACTCGGGCTGGAGCCCCCGAAGGAGTGCTTGCAGGATGTAGGAGGACAACTGAGTGTCCCCCTCTTTCTGGGATGTCACCTGGTGCAGCCCACATCCCCTGGACACCCCCCCCCCCACAGGGATGCTACTGGTAATGCTCACAGGTTTAAGAGAAGAACAAAGGAGAACAACAAAAGAAAATAAGCTGCTTTTATATTCCATAGAAAAATAATCAGCAAAAATGAAAGTTACAGAATTAGTAAAAATGGGAAAGACTGCAACTGAAGACTTGTTTTGATAAGGCTGTTTGAATTTTGAAGATACTCAAAAACCCATGGTTATAGATGGAGGTGTCAGATTTGTATCCTTACTATCTGGAAATTTAAAGAATAGCTATGAACATGGCATTGCTAAGCAGAGATTTTGAGAAATTTGGAAAACATGGACTAATCCCATGGAAGTTTCATGACAGTGTCTTATTCTACTGCCTCAACCCCCCTGCAAACCACCCAGCCATTCCATTAACATTCCACCCCCATCACAACATGCATTTGGAGAATAGGCTCTCCCTTGTTTCAAAAAAATCAGTCATGCAATTGTTTTAACATTGACAGACTGTGTGGGGCAAATGTAGTTTGAGAGGGTTGGAAAATTATCTTCATATCATCTGAAGGCTTTCCCTCAACTTGAAAGGTGCATGGGTCATAGTGGCAGAAGTCATATTTTGAGATCTTGCTATGAAGATATATGAATGGCCTGAAGATATAAGCTGTACATCAAATAGATGACCTTCCCATACTTGTATTCTGCAGGTCAGTGAAAGTTTTTTTCTTTCATTTAAAGAAAAAGTAGAAGAAGAAGCTGGGAGGCCTGAGAAGTACCAGCACACATAGATGAATGATCCCCTTCACTCAAGCACTGGAACAAAGCCCTGCTTTTGCAAGGATTTCTGGGAAGATATCCTGAGCAGTCGAGGGAGTATGGCTTTCTTGAAAAGCCATAAACCTCCCTGACCAACAAGATTATTGTCTTTTTCCCCCAGATGTAGACAACAGTAAGGTCCTTTTAAGTGCTGAAAAGCACAAGGAAATAGTCAGGACAATGAAATGGTAGATGGCTATGGTTTAGTGACCAGGGCATCACTTCTGAATACTCCCTAGTAGAAATATGAAAAGTCTCTGCAAATAGAAAAGCAAAACATCAAGGAAGAAAATTCTATCCACCCTTTTCCTGAAGTATTTGTTTTCTATTGTTGAAATGTGTTTCTTAAAACAGAGGGGAACATTCAAAAGTGGTCTGTCTGACCTCCAGTATGAAATAATAGAATCATAGAATTATAGAGTTGGAAAGGATCACAAGGGCCATCCAATCCTACCCTTTGCCATACATGATCCACAGCTAAAGCATTCCTGGCTTGTGGATATCCAACCTCTCTATAAAAACATTTAAAGAAGTAGAGTCAATTACCTTTCAGGAAAGTCTGTTTCACATTGAACAGCTCTTACCATCACAAGTTCTTCCTAATGTTTAGATGGAATATCTTTTCCTGTAATTTGAAATTACATTGCTGTTTGTGTCATCATTGTTGTCCAGTATGACAAGAAATCATGGCTGAACATTGTTTAGATTCAGTCTGTCAGCTCGCTATAAATCCACCTAACAGTAACATCTTTTTACTGACTTGAATTGTGAAGACATTCAAAAGTGGATGGAGTTGTCAGATTTGTATCCTTGTCAGCTAGGAATTCAAGGAATAGCCATTAACATGGCATGAAAAGTTTGGAAAGCATGGACTAGTCCTGTAGAAGTAACATCTTTAACCTGACTGGATGAAAGCTGCTCGAATCCTTGTCCCTTCACTTTTGAAGATATAAACAACCATTGCCTGTCTCCAGTCTGCTATGACCTCTCCTATTAGCAGTTCACCATGCTACTTCCATTTATTCTCTTTACAAACATAGGGGGGAAGCAGACGGGCGGCATGGGGCCACCCCAGGAAGCTGTGCCGCGGGGCCGAGGTATCCGCACACCTCGGCCCCGCGGTGCAGCTTCGCTGCCCCTGGAAAGAGTGCTAAAATAGCGCTCCTTCCACAAGTCACTGAAGGTGTGCTGCAAGAAGCTGCCGGCGCACCTTCGGTGACTCTTCCGCTGCAGCATGTGTGGATGCTGCGGTGGTAAGGCATCCTCGGAGTGCCGGACGTGCGGAGGGTCTGGCGCTCCGACGATGTCTTGGGGAAGGGGTTGGGGCGCCCACCATGTGGCTGCCCCTCCCCTTCCTTGCCCCGAAAACGGCACTTTGCGCCGGCTGCTTCCCCCCATAGTAAGGCTGAAATCCAATTGTAATATAATGATAGCAAGCTATACCAATGGTTGTAACACCCTCCTTGCAGTGCAATGAGCCATGTGGTCACAATTCTCACCTCTCATGACCCCAAACTGAAATGGTTCATAATATTTACTAGAACTTCATTGTTGTCTTTTTGGTATGGAACTGTTCACATAAGTATACTTTGCCAGCTTTGAACAGAATCTTACCTTGTCTAATACAAATTTTTAAATTAATTCAAAAGGAGTTATTGTTTGTACAGTAAATATCCAAAAGCATTTTTTTAAAAAAGAAGATGAGGACATTGTCTATTATGGGTATGTACTTTGTTACTGAAAGAAAGATGGGGTTTTTTGGGAAGTCTCCCCCTAGTATGACTATTACTTTAATTGACGGGGAAATTAGCTTTGTAAGAGGCTGGGTAACCTTTTGGACTCTTTGCACTTCTTCGTGCCAGTAATAGCTGAGGTGAACTCCAGGTATGTGGTGAATTAAGAAGGTTTTGCTTAGAAAATTGCAGAATGGTTTAGATGGCACCTCACTCCATTTAAATTGTCAAAAATATACAAAACAGAGAAGAGTAAATGTTGGAAATGTGAAAAGGAATTGGGAATATACTATCACATGTGGTGGGAATGTAAAATTTTCTGGAATAAAATACACAAAGAAGTGAAAATGATATTAGGACAAAATATAGCAAAAGATCCTAACAGGTATCTATTGAGCATAAATGAAGAAGACAATCTAGAAAAAGAACATGGCAGACTCATATTTTATATGACCATGGCAGCCAGACTAGTATACTCGGCATATTGGAAACAAAAATCAATACCGGAATTAGATGGCTGGATTTGGAAACTGTATGATTTAATGGAATATGATAAATTAACACAAATTATACAAAAAACAAAACAAAACAAACAAACAAACAAACAAAAAACCCCCCCAAAATTTTGTAAAGGTATGGAACCCATTTATCAACTATATTAGACAAAAATGGGGTGTACTATGGGTAATGGGTTTAGATAATAATAATAATAATAATAATAATAATAATAATAATAATAATAAATTTTATTCATATCCCGCCCCTCTGACATGCAATCAAGGCAGCTCACAACAATTTAAAAACATCATACAATATTAAAATACCATCCAAATCCCACAACCCCCCCACCCCTTAAAAAGATTTAAACAATTTTTACATTAAAACAATGATTCAACCACTTAATTAAAACAAACCATAATCAAACATTTAAACATTTAGGGCTTTAAAGGGCAAAACCAACAGCTTATACTGGGCCCAGAAACTGACAGGCAGCCAGTGAAGAGATTTTAATACAGAAGTTATGTTATCTCTCCGCGATGTACCAGAGACCACTCTGGCTGCCATATTTTGTACTAACTGAAGTTTCTGGACCAAGCACGAGGGTAGCCCCATGTAGAGCGCATTACAGAAATCTAGACGGGAGGTTACCAGTGTGTGCACCACGGTCTCAAGATCCCTTACTTCCAGGAAAGGGCGCAGCTGGCGTATGAGCTGAAGCTGATAACAGGCACTCCTGACCATCGCATTTACCTGACTAGCCATCTGAAGCAATGTATCAAGGAGCACCCCCAGACTGAGAACACAGTCCTTAGTGGAGAGTGTGACCCCATCCAGGACTGGAGGTTGCAACCCAATCCTTGGTTTCGGGGCCGCCACCGTGAGCACTTCCATTTTGTCTGGATTCAGTCTCAATCCGTTTTTCCTTATCCAGCCCATTACTGCTTTAAGACTATCATTGAGAGGAGAGACGCCATTGGAATTCAAGGCTGACGATCGAGATAAGGAGAAATAGATCTGGGTGTCATCAGCGTACTGATAACACCCAGCTCCATAACTCCGGATAATCTCACACAGCAGCTTCATATAAATGTTGAACAACATCGGGGACAGGATGGTGCCTTGCGAAACGCCGCAAGTAAGCTCCTTCTTGCTGGAGCAACTGTTCCTGAGCAGCACCCTCTGGGACTTGCCCGAGAGGAAGGACCAGATGTCAGGGATGATGGGAGTTGTAGCTCTTCACCTCTGGCTCTAACTCACCACCTTGTTATGCAGCAGAGCTGACCAGCTTTGATCAGTGGTTGATGCTTCTTTCCCAAGCAGCAGAGTTTCAGAGAATAGGCTGAAGACCCTGACAAACTCTCCAAGCCTTCTCTCTCTTCTTCCTGAGATGTCTCCAAACTTCTCCAGGATTCTTCTGGTTCTTGTATCTTCCCTCAAGACACCAGACAACTCAGTAGTCTTATATAAAAGATCTACTTTATTCTACTATATATAAATACTATATGCCCTACAAATCACAATCTCTACAACTCCACACTACACCACCACTACTCCACAATATGCATTGGCAAACATTGCACTTATAGCCATTGTTAGTCACCACCCACTAGTCAGTTTCCACCCAGTGGGCGTGTACATTCATTTTGATTGGTTTACATAGATCATCCCATACTTAAGACCAACCCAAGTATTTCATCATTTTACCTTGACTACTTAATGAATCTCAGGTGTTTGCAATCTATAACAGGTGTTTTCAATATACACTCTATAACTTTGTCCTTGGCTCTCAAGGCTTCCAAATTACATTATCCTTTTCACCTGTGTAGCTTCATGATTGTTCCTGCTTAGTCACTGTGACTATCACATACATATTTTATTTCTATTACTGTATGTCCCATGTTGCATTTTCCTTAACAATCCCCTCCGAAATAAAATATTGTATGTGTCTCATTCCAACCATTTGTGTCAGTCTTTCATGTTTTTCCGCTGTCAATGCTTTTGTGAACAAATCTGCTATATTGTGTTATGTTTCTATATATCTCAATTCTATTTTACCCTTCTGAACCATGTCTCGCACATTTTGATATCTTACTCCAACATATTTTGTTCTGTTCTTCAAACTTTCAGTTTCAGCCATTGCTATGCATGACTGTGAATCTTCCAGAATTTCTACTGATATCCTGTAACTTTCATTTAAATCATTCAACAATTGCTCAACCCACTGTACCTCATTCACTATCTCATTTAAAGCTGCGAATTCTGCTTCAGTCGTACTTAACACTACATTAGTTTGTTTTCTACTTCTCCAGACTATTGGACTTTCACTGTACTTAATTATCATTCCTGTAACTGACTTCTTGTCTCCTAATTCTGATGCAAAAGAACTGTCCACATAACAATCTAAATCTGAACTACTGTTTCTAATTATAAATTTCTTATCTAAAGTTCCTTTCAAATATCTTAATAAGTGTTTTACTGCTGTCCAGTCTTCAATTTTTGGATCATTAACCCTTCTGGACAATACATTTACAGCATATGAAATGTCTGGTCTGGTGTGGCAAGATATGAATTGTAAAGATCCTATTATACTCCTGAATAAAGTCTTGTCTTCAAAATCTCTAGTTGTTTTTTCAGATACAAAACCAGTTGTCATTGGAGCTCTTACTATTTTAGCATTTTGTAATCCACACTTTTCAATCAACTTTTCAATTTTCTTTTTCTGACTTAACAATGTCCTTTTTCTGTCCATTCAACACTAATACCCAAATAAGACTTCAATAAACCTAGATCTTTTAAGACAAACTTTTCAGACAATTCTCTTTTTACTGATTCAATTTCCTGTTTTGACTTTGCTGCCACGCATAAATCGTCTACATAAATCACTAACACTATGTCTCCTTTTGTATAGACACAAGCATCTGCAATGCTCCTTTTGTATCCTAGTTTAGCTAACTCTTCATTAATGCACAAATTCCATGCTCTGGCACTTTGTTTTAATCCATACAATGCTTTTTTCAATTTATAAACTTTCTGACTACTATTTTCTTCAAAACCTTGTGGCTGCTCCATAAAGATCTCTTCATCTAAACTAGCATTCAAGTAGGCTGTTTCAAAGTCAAAATGCTCTACAACTAAACTTCTTTTTGCTGCTACAGCCAGAACCATTCTCAGACTTTCTGGCTTTGCAGTTGGAGAATATGTCTTATCATAGTTCTCATACTGCTGTTGTGCAAAACCCTTAGCTACTAACCTTGCTTTATACTTAATACTTCCATCTGGCATTTCTTTCTTTTTGTATACCCATTTACAACCAGTTACTTTCTTGTCCTTGGGTCTGTCAACAACTTCAAAAACATCTTTATTTACCAGACAACCAAACTCATCATCCATTGCATCAATCCATCTTTCCTGTTCTTCTCTAGACAAACTTTCCAACTCTTCAAAACTTTCAGGCTCTTCCACTGCTAAACAAGCTCTTGCATTTGTCACAACAAACCTATCTGGAGGCTTTCTAACTCTGTGACTACGTCTGGGAATAAACTCTGCTGATCTGCCTCTTTCATCCTCACTTTCTGTACTGGGAGTTATAGTTCTATGACTAAATCTCTTGTCTTCAGTCATTCTAGTAGTAATGGGTCTAGATTGTGTCTCATTATCAGAAGAACTATCACTGCTGCTAGTGGATGCTTCTGGCTTAACTGAAACCCCTCCGTTTCCTGAAGTTGGTTCAGTTTGTGTTTCTGGCTCATTTGAATTTCCTAACCTCAAGAAAACTTCTTTATTTGCATGCAGTTTGTCCCAACCGGCATGGCTCTCAAAATTAGCAGACCTAGAATATTGCACTTCTTTTCCACCTAAATGAAACTTGTAGCTATTTCCAGAATAACCCAAAAACCTAAGCCTTCTACTTTTGGGTTCTCCTTTCTTCCTGAAACAAGCTGGAATGTAAACATAAGCAAACTGTCCAAAGACCCTCAAATACTTGTAATTTGGCACTCTCCCATACAATACCCTGTAGGGAATGTCTTCAATTTCTGAATGATACAGTCTGTTACTAATACTGCTGTCAAAGTTGCTTCTGCCCAGAAATTATCTTTTACCTCTGCATCTGCCATCAAACAAGCAGTTATTCTTTTTATATCTTGTATTTTTTTCTCCGCTAAACCATCTTCGTTAGGACAAGCGGGATTAGTAGTTTCATGCCTTATTCCCACCTTTTGAAACCAATGAAACAATTGATTACTTAGAAATTCTCCTCCTCGGTCAGTAACAATGGTGCCTACTCTAATATCAAATTGTCTTTCCACCATTCTCACCCATGCTTTTAAACTTTGCCCAGCGTCAGATTTGTTTTTCAATATTCTTACAAAAGCAAACCTTGTAAACCTATCATCAATTACTAGGTAATATTTGCTTCCCCCTAAAGATAAACAATTAGCTTGGGCAACATCTGCGTGTACAAACTGAAATGGTCTTTGAGCAATTCTTTTGGTTTTCTTGGCTACTGGAAAAGCTGTGACCTTTACCTGATTACATACAGTACAATCTAAGTGATTTTTGCATTCAGCAACTTTTAAATCTGGACACATACTGATTAACTTCTTTAAACATTTGAAACTAGCATGACCAAATTTTCTATGGAGTTCATGTATACAGTCTTTGTGAATTGGACTATTGTCTATGTTATTAGCATTTTCGACCCTGTAGCTATCAATATTGTCCTCCAAAAAATAAAGTTTATCCTTTTTCAAGCCTATGCCTCACAATTCCCCATTCAGCTTTATCTTACACATGTTCTTTTCAAAAATGACTGTGTAGTCTCTGTCTGTTAATCTGCTCACTGATAACAAATTATTTTCTAACTCCTTTACATGTAACACATCATTAAAGTTTTCCTTTAGCCCTGGAATGAAAACTGTACCCATTTGATTTACAGTGCTGAGCTCTTTCCCATCAGCTAAAACTACAGCATTTACATTAGCTGATTTTCTATTACTTATCAAATTAATATTGTTACACATTGAAGATGATGCTCCTGAGTCAATCAACCATTTACAATTAGTATTTTGTTTTTCCTTAATCATGGTTGCAAACCCCTTTTTGTTACCACTGTCCTTCAAAAATGGAGGTTTGGACTGTTTTTGATACTGCCGCAGCTGCCATCTGCTCTCCTTTTGCTTGCTTCTCTCAGCAGCGAATTGTTTACATTGTCTCTGTAGATGACCAATCTTTTTACAATAAAAACACCTCCGTTGCTCCCTTGTAGAAGCTGCTTCTTCCTGCTTTCGTAGTTCAGGCGTTGTTTGTTGTTTTGGCACAGTCCTTAAACTTGCTGAGTCACCCTGCTCAGACTTTCTTCTCAAGTTCTCTTCCAATATTCTGGCAACAATTAAGTCTCTGTTCAGCTCAGTTTCTGGCAAATTTTGCAAGCTATTTGTAATGTTGTCCCAAGAAGAGTCTAGCGATTCCAGTAAAATGTAACACTGCTGCTCTTTGCTAATTTCCACTTCTCTCAGTTCAGCTTGCACAAATAAATCTTGCATTGTTTTTAAATGTTCTATCACACACTGTCCTTTAGTCATCTTTTGTCTGTAAATTCTTTTAGACCAAAGCATTTTTCCAAACGCAGTTGAAGGAGTGTGTAATCTCTGCAAGGTATCCCACACATCCTTGGCGGACACTTTATCTCTTACGTCGTTAATCAAGTCTTCTCCTAGCATGAGATAAAGACATGCTTTTGCTTTAGCGTCTCTTTCTCGAGTGGCTGCATTAGCATCAGCTGCCAGCCCTGTTTCAATTGTCAACCACAGAGACTCCTTTATTAGTAGAGATTGGGCATATATCGTCCAGGTAGAGTAGTTGTTTCTATTTAATTTACTAAACTTTAGTATCTCCATCTTAATTTGTGCAGTGACTCAATTTGACACAGTCCCTCTGAGTATGCCCAGCAGACAAAAATACAAAATGATTTACTCACAAGGCTCCACAAAACTTTCTTCCACTCTCTAGAACTTTCAGCTTCTGTGGATGCTGGTTGCTCTAGTATCTGGGCCCATAACCCTTGTCAGGGATGATGGGAGTTGTAGCTCTTCACCTCTGGCTCTAACTCACCACCTTGTTATGCAGCAGAGCTGACCAGCTTTGATCAGTGGTTGATGCTTCTTTCCCAAGCAGCAGAGTTTCAGGGAATAGGCTGAAGACCCTGACAAACTCTCCAAGCCTTCTCTCTCTTCTTCCTGAGATGTCTCCAAACTTCTCCAGGATTCTTCTGGTTCTTGTATCTTCCCTCAAGACACCAGACAACTCAGTAGTCTTATATAAAAGATCTACTTTATTCTACTATATATAAATACTATATGCCCTACAAATCACAATCTCTACAACTCCACACTACACCACCACTACTCCACAATATGCATTGGCAAACATTGCACTTATAGCCATTGTTAGTCACCACCCACTAGTCAGTTTCCACCCATTGGGCGTGTACATTCATTTTGATTGGTTTACATAGATCATCCCATACTTAAGACCAACCCAAGTATTTCATCATTTTACCTTGACCACTTAATGAATCTCAGGTGTTTGCAATCTATGACAGGTGTTTTCAATATACACTCTATAACTTTGTCCTTGGCTCTCAAGGCTTCCAAATTACATTATCCTTTTCACCTGTGTAGCTTCATGATTGTTCCTGCTTAGTCACTGTGACTATCACATACATATTTTATTTCTATTACTGTATGTCCCATGTTGCATTTTCCTTAACACCGGAAGCACTGCAATGCAGTGCTTCCGATACCTAACCCTCTCAGGTGGTCCAAGAGGATGCTATGATCTATCGTATCAAAAGCTGCTGAGAGGTCTAAAAGCACCAACAGGGTCACACTACCCCTGTCGATGCTCAGGCGCTGGTCATCGGTCAAGGCAACCATGGCAGTCTCAACCCCAAATCCCATCCTAAAGCCAGTTTGAAATGGGTCTAGATAATTGGTTTCATCCAAGACTACTTGGAGTTGAAGAGCAACAGCCCTCTCGATCACTTTGCTTATGAATGGTAATGTAGAGACCGGCCTATAGTTGTTCATGTCCAGGGGGTCCAGGGAAGGTTTTTTCAGAAGCGGCCTAACTGCTGCCTCCTTTAGGCAAGATGGAACATGACCTTCCCTGAGGGACACATTGACGATGTACTTAAGAAACACCCTCAATGCATCCCTCCCCCCTGGATGGCCAGCCATGATAGGCAAGGATAAAGAGGGCAGGTTGTCTTCCCAACACTACTCAGTAGCTTGTCCACATCCTCGGTAATCACAGATTGAAATCAATCCAGTAAATTTACATCAACATAATTGCTGGACACCTCGTCAATTGTTTCTGTCAAAATACTGGCATCTGTCGGCTCTTATCCGAGAGATTTTATCTGCAAAGAAGTTGTTAAATGCATCACAGCAGGCTATTGTTGGGTTAAGCAATGGGTTCTGCGCAGGTGGAACCTGCGTCAGTTCCCTTACCACCCTAAACAGCTCTGCTGGGTGAGACTCTGCAGACGCAATATGTGCAGAGGAGAAGGCCCTCTGCGCTTCACGTATTGCTCCTCGATAGGCCCAAAGAAAGTTCCTATGATGAGTCTTGTCGGATATGAGTCGAGTTTTCTGCCAGATGCACTCTAGTCATTGTCCAACCCGCTTCATCTTTCTAAGCTCAGATGTATACCATGGCCTACGATTTGAAGCAGGTTGGAAAGGATGCTTGGGAGCGATCGTGTCAATAGCCTTGGTGAGATCGGTGTTCCAGGTGTTAACCAAAGCTTCGACATAATCATTGGCGTTACCAACCATTAAACCCTCTAAGGCTTTCTGGAATCTTATTGGTTCCATTAGCCTTCGAGGGTGGACCATTCTAATGGGTCCACCACCCCCGGTGGGGCGGACCGTGGTCCTTAGTTCAGTCTTGACCAGGAAATGATCTGTCCATGATAATGCGGTGGTCTTAATGACCTCTGCCCATGCATATTCCTGTTCTGTACTGAAGACTGCATCAAGGGTATGACCTGCACAATGTGTGGGCCCGACGACCAATTGGGATAGGCCCATGTTTGTCATGGATTCCATGAACTCCCGAGCTGCACCAGTTAGATTTTCCAAACTGGTCTCGAGTGGAATGTTGAAGTCGGCCAGAACTAAAAGTCTGAGCGACTTCAATAGCAACTCTGATACCAGCTGTGTTAGCTCGGTCAGGGAGTCAGCTAGACAATGGGGTGGTCGGTATACTAGCAGAATCCCCAAACTATCCCTGGTCCTCAGGCTCAGGTACATACACTCGAAGTGGACCGTGTTCCGGACAGGTATCCAGGTCAAGATTAGGTTGTTCTTATGAACCAGGGCCACACCGCCACACCGCCCACTTTCCCTTACTTGCTCACTAACAGAATACCCAGCTGGGAGGGCCTGCGACCATGTAGCAACACTGTCCTCTCCCAGCCAGGTTTCTGTAATGCAGGGGTAGGCAACCTTTCCCCCGTTCAAACCACTGACTACATCACAATGTCCCATAGATTCCATGCACCCTTTTTAATATTCTTGGAAGATCTCAGTCACAATCTTTGTCTAAATCAGGGGTAGGCAACCTTTCCCCTTTAAGGGCCGAGGGACTTCAGCTCCCAGAATCCCAGGAGCTATTGGCCAACATGGGACTATTGGCCAACATGACTGAGGCTTCTGGGAGCTGAAGTCCCTCGGCCCTTAAAGGGGAAAGGTTGCCTACCCCTGCTGTAAAGTAAGCCAGATCGGCATCCTCATCTTGAAGAAGATCATATATAATATGAGTCTTGTTTTTGACCGACTTGGCATTACAAAGGAGCAAAGTAAGGTTCTGTGGAATGGTTGGTACACTCTCCAACCCAGTCTAGGAAACAGAGTGAACTGAAAGCGGAATAGCTTTCAAACAACAATCCCTCTTTCTTTTGTAACATCTGTTCACTCCGTATCCACCATACCTCCCATTCCCCTGCACAACCATAATTTGTGCTCCCAAATCCTTCCTGGCCTCAAATGACAAAGGAGTCAAGGAAAACAAATCACCCTCCCCACCAAGTTGTTGCTGCGGGAGCTCCAAATAATAGGAATGCAGGGCGGTTTAAATAAAGAAAACCCTACTCCAAATCTCACTTCTGGCATTAATGCCTCTGCAAGTTCCACACATAATGCAAGAGGTTTTTTGTCACAGACGGAGATAGCAGTAGAGAAGGGCTGGGCAAATGCCAAAGATCTCTTGCCCAAGCCCAAAAAACTTCTACTGCTCCCACGGTCACTGTCACAGTTATCAGAATGCCCCCAGAGGTGATAAGATTTGGGCTAGCTCCTGAGCTTCCTCCCGGCCTTCCTTCGGCCCCAGAGCTGTCGCTGCTGCCACACTGCTGGAGGGGATGGTGCTGGGAGGGCTAAATACTCCCTCCCAGAGCCTCACAGCTGCCCTGCTGCTGCTGCTGCTGCGCCGTGCCTCAGGAGGAGATGGTGTTGGGAGGGCTCCTGGGCTTCCTCCCGGTCTTCCCTTGGCCCCAATGCTGTCGCTGCTGCTGCGTTGCTGGAGGGGATGGTGCTGGGAGGGCTAAATACTCCCTCCTAGAGCCTCCCAGCTGCCCTGCTGCTGCTGCTGCTGCTGTGCCACCATGCCTCAGGAGGAGATGGTGTTGGGAGGGCTCCTGGGCTTCCTCTCGGTCTTCCCTCGTCCCCGGTGCTGTCGCTGCTGCTGCGCAGAAATATTTCTATATATAGAAATATATAGTATGTATAACATATAACATGTTAAGATTAAGATCAGAAATATATAGTAGGTAAGGAACACAAATGGAATATGACATTATAAATCATACATAAGCAGATGGGGACAAAGTAAAAAGAAGATAATTGTAAATAAGTAAATATAGAATCTTAGATTTTATGAATTTTTGGATAAATGTATTAGAAAAGCTGGAAAAAATATAAGATACAATAAATATCAATTCACAAATTAAGAGAAATAATAACCAAACATATGTAAACAAATCAGAAAGAAGTTTAAGGAAGTTAATTGTAAAGATGTCATTTGGTTTTTTTTATTTGTTTTTTTAAATGTGATATATGTTAGAATGAATGACATATGTATGAGAATTTGTGTAGCTGTTTAATGTTTTGTATATGTCTTGTTATGTTTGTTTTAACAATTTAATAAAGTTTATAAAAAAATTAATAAAAAAGAAAATTGCAGAATGGAATCATATACTCAAGAGAACAATTCAAACAGACACAGCATTCAGAGCTAACCAAAATGGAAATATGGAAACAGGATAGAGTTTGAGGGTTTTGCAAGGGCCTGATAATTACTTGCCCAATGAGTAGACCACAGAAAGCTAAAGTGTCTCAAAGTGGGAGGTCTGATGACACAGAACATATGCAGAGAGCAGATGTTTATTCTGGCTGTGTGCACAGAGGCGATGTTTCTGAGACCCATACTTATACCGAAAATCTAGCCCCAAGCAGTGGGCTATTGTGTCAGGTAACAAAAGCTGGATGTCCTTTCCCAGGAATCGACAATAGGATTCCAGACTGGTTGATGGCTCTAATTTTAACGTGACAAAAACAGTGATTGGATCAGGATATCTTCAGGATGGATGGACAGAAAAGTTTGGCTAGGAACACAACAGGGGTAGGCAGAGAGGTTGGCTTACTCCTTTGGATGCAAGAAGATCCTTTGTCTCAAGTATCAAGAGGGAATGCATATTACTTAGGGGAAGGAAGGAGCACTTAATACACCCACCTAGATTTGATTGTCCCATTACCTGGATGTGCACATGTCTCAGGACTTGCTCCTGGGAACCTGACCTGTAGTGTTCCTGAAAGGTCATCAATCTCTCAAAAACATGCTGTCTCCAGATATGAGATATGAAATATGGGGACCCCAAAAGGGTATGCAGGGCATGCTAACAACTTTAAGCTTATATTGTCCAATAAATGATTAGGCTCTGAAAAATTGTGATGTCAAAGGAACCCAAAGGTTCTTGGTTCTAATTTTGCTCTCATGATTGTCAGAATACAGTGTTGGGGCTCTACTAATCTATTACTCATACAGCAAACAGTCAGCACACAAAACATAAATCACACTGGTTGATTAGTGGTAAAAATTTCCAAAGTAAACCTGTTTATCTTTCAGATTAACAAGCTTATTCAGTTTTGAAGACTGCAATTAAAAACGCAAGACATTATCCACATTGGTATGTAATAGGGGGTCTCATCCTGTTATGAATTATACTGGCATGTACTTTTAAAATTTTAAATATTAAATGATCTATGATATCTTATAATTGGTAATTGTTCAGACCCTGGAGGCAGATGCTGGGTGACAGTAGCATGATGTTGCAAAAGAGAAGTGTGTGTCCCTTGGGAGGATATTGTCTCATCGCTAGCACAGAAGAAAGAGTCATCTGTCAATCAGCTTTTCTGCATGGAATGGGAGTGTGTTCCATCTTGTTAGGCAGCAAAATGTCTTCAGCCAGGGCATGAAATTCTAGCATATTATCTAATGATATATTGGCCTGCTTTATTAATAATGGCCACAATCCTATGTGGGTTATGTATATCTCTGTCCTATTTCCATCTCCTTTCCTCTAATGTGAAGAACTGACCTATCAATGCCAATGCTGATTTGTAACCAGGGAAATTCTTGCTGGAGATCTCCAGATCTCTGGAAGAACAAGTTGTTTCTCTGCATCCTGGACAATATCACCCTCCACAGCCACTAACTGGCAGTGGGAATAAGCACTGGTCAGTTAAATGGGGTGTATATGTGTTGTACAAAGAGGTAGTGAATACTTCCTTACACAATGATCTTGAAACCACATATGCAGCATAACAGGAACTTATAACTCCATAAGTCAACAATAAGATTTTAGCTGGGATCTCCCAAAGAAATCATTTCTTGTACAGTGGGTCCTTGGTATCCCAACTATACCCCCCAGGCTGGCCCCAGTTTGTACAGGCTGTTAGTCATCTTGGCTTCCAGGCAGAGTTCAGGCCTGATCTGTTCAAGGACACCCCCCCTTTTTTTTTTTGTCTTTTTGGCTGTCCATGGTATTTTTAGCACTCTTCTCCAGCACCACATTTCAAATGAGTTGGTTTTATTTTTATCTGCTTTCTTCCCTGTCCAGCTCTCACATCCGTACATGGTGATGGGGAATACAATGGCTTGGACAATTCTAACTTTAGTGCTCAGTTTTATACCTCTACTCTTTAGGATCTTGTCTAGTTATTTCATCACTGCCCTTCCCATTCCTAGTTTTCTTCTTATTTCTTGAGTAATGGGTGTAATAATCTAATTATTGTCATATGCAGCCTACCTTACCCATAGTCTGGCATTCTTCTGTGCCTGTTTCTGACTGATGCCTAGTACATTGCCTCAGAGGTTCAGGATGGCATCCCATTACTGAAACATGAAAGCTTGTTTGCCTTATGGTTGCATGGGTCTTTTTTTTTTTTTTTTTGTCATTGTGAAAGATGGTATCCTCTTCCTTCTACTGCAATATTCAAACTCCTACAGGACTCACTGTGGCAGCCCCTTCCCAGTCATCCCATTGCTGGTGGAGAATAGAGAAGGTTAGCAAAAGACATCTACTGCCATGGTCTGCCAGGGTGTCAGCAGATAATGTCATTGGATATTTCTGTGATAAACAACAATAAATCCAAGAACATTTCTTTAAAATAAAATAAAATAAAAAACACTGTTCAGGGATTCAGCAATGCAGGAGATCATGAGTGCCTCCCCTCCAATAAAAATTCTACCCCAGGAAATGAAATTTTCCTTCAGTGCCCAAATTTCTAGCATTGCAGATTGTAAGACAGTGAAAAATGTTCCCACTGCAAAGTCTTTATCACACAAGGCTAGCAAAGCAGACTTTCAACAGGATAAAAGTGTCTTTAGCCATTACTTATCACATGATGTTGTATCCATCCTGCTATCACTTTGCAGCCCATTTGTTAGTGTTGCACTCCTTTTCATTGGCAGGGAAAAACCATCAATGGTTCTCACTATAGCTGCCTTTCCATTAGTGCCTTCTATGTGATAGGTCCCTTCCACTGCTGTTCTGATAGGCTAGCAATCACATGATGTGAATGGGTATGATTCTCCTCCTGTTCCACATCCCACACTATTCCAAAGCAGTCTGTTTTTCTTTCCTTTCCTTTTTTCCTTTTTTTCTTTCATTGCATTGCCATAATTGCTCAATTCCAATAAAAATAAAAATAATAAAACTGTAATGCATACTGGGTAGGTCACAGGGCAGGAAGGTGGGGTTATGGAGGGCATCCAGAAGAGAGAGAGTGAGACCATAAATCACCTAAGCAGTGCCTTAGGACTATTGCAGAGAAGTGTGATAATGAGTGTTCCCAAACTGGTATGTTTCCATTTCCTTAAACTAATGTTGTGGAAAAAAACATCTAGAGGTAGCTGTGTTGGCCATATAGTAAATCCAATAATATCCAAACAATGATACCTTTATTGTGCCAACCAAAATGCATAATTACATGTTGCAAGCTTTTGAAGTCACACTGGCTTCTTCATCAGGCAAACAGGAGGGGGAAAAATAAAGATGTTAGTCCTGGGCCTCCATTTTCTGTTTCTGGTCTCAGTTCAGATGTTAGGGGAGGGGTATCTTCAGGCTGGCTTCTCTACCTTTGGCCATGCAGTCACTAGAAAATTTTGCAAGCCAAGAAAATTTAATGTCCATTTGCAATCCTTGCAGTTGTGGTGAGATAGAAACTGGTGTGATAAAAGTCCTTAGATTTCCTGTGTTTGCATTTTTGGAAACTCCCTGTCCCTTTTCTTTGGATGTCTAAATTGTATTTCTAAATGTTCAATTGAAGTTTTAAGTTATTGCAATGCTAGAAAGTAGGGGACTGAATGAACATTTCATTGGGGGAACCGGATTTGTGGGGCAGCAATGCCTACATTTTGTTTTCCTTTTGTTTCCTTTCCTTTCTTTTGTCTTAACCATCTAAGAAATCTATATGAATTACAATATTCAAAGAGGATTATAGCATGTAAATCAATTTTAAAAAGTTTTCTTTTTAATTTCTCCCAGTTCTGCCATTCCATTTCCATAAAAATTTAGGTTAAACAGAAAACGTCCTTGAAATTTTTGTCTCTTTGTCTTTCTCTTCAGCTGTAATGCTTTTTGACAAAATGGATTTTTACCAGCATTCTGTAGTCAGGTTCATGGTTGAAAATGTTGGTATGTTTTATATGTATGGTGCTACATTATGTGTGTCTTTGTATACATGTCTGAGATAAAAACATTTTATATGTATTTATGGTCTTGTGTCATACCGCGATCTCTATGCTGCATTGGAACAGAAGACTCATCATCTGTATCTTTTGTTCAGGGCTGCACAATTGTTTCCATCTGGGGTGTGGTTTGTGTATGATTTGTAAGTGTGCAAAACATTATGAATAATTATTTGCAGCAGATTACATACCCTAAAAGGAACAAACATCCCAGAACTTTTGGCATTTTCAAACAAACAAAACAAGACTATCCTTGATTTAAATAAAATGCTTTGATTTGTCATCGCATGGTTCCATTTCCTCCAAAATGAATGTGCAGTCTTAGTAAAGATCACCTTTGACTCACCTCTAGTTTATTTAGGAGGAGGCAGGTGTTTTGCACTACTCTCTAGTTGTGTGTATGTGTTTTGCATTTTCCATGGCTTGGGAGGCAAAGAGTTTGTTTCAGATGTGGTCTGAAGGGCAAGGTTGCCCATGTATGAGAAGTTTCATTTTGCTGACTCTCTCCTGCTAAAAACCAGTTCTCTATGCCCCATTGAAAAATATTCTAATCCTCAGAAAAAATTTCTTTTAAGGTGGAGAAAAAGTCAGATTGGATGCTGGAGGCAGGTTAGATGGTGGACTGTGGCTATATTCCTTTGGAACCAAGCTCACTGTTTACAATGGTTAGAATGACAGTTGTTGCACTTTTTCCAGGGTCATACAGTGGTAGCAAGGAAAAGCATACCAAGTCTACTGCCACACTGCAAAATCAGTGCAGTTCGATTCCACTTTAACTGTCATGGCTCCATACTTTGGAATCCTATGTGGCACCAGAACTATCTGGCAGAGAAAGCAAAATGTCTCACAAAATTACAAATCCCAGAATAATATGACATTGAGCCACAACAGTTAAAGTGGTGTCAAACTGTGTTAATTCTACAGTGTGGAAGCACCCTGAGTGAGGATAAAGAGATCTAGAATTAACTTTTCCCTTTAAATAGTTTAGCTTACAATGGAGGTGTGCAACTTTCCGGGGCTAGGAGAGCGCTTGGGCTAGGGCTGGAATTTCCATTCACTGCCACTGAGATTCTTTGCTACCACTGAGGTTTCTATCACTGTTGTCACCAAACTTCTGAACACCCTTCACATAAAACCCTGGAAATTGGTGCAGAAGGAGTGTGCGTGTGATGGTGTGCATCATGCTCCTAAATTTTGGTTGTGCATTTCATCTCTCCCATCAGAATTCATATTAAACAGAGAATGTTGTTGCAATTCATCTCTCCCCATCTTTCTCTGCAGCAGTAAACATCTGTTTTTTGATAAAATTTATATTTACTAGCATTCTGTAATTAGGTTCATGATTTAAAATGTTGGTATGTTTTATATGTACGGTGTTATGTTGTATGTATCTTTGTATGTTGTCTTTGGGATAAAACATTTTATGTTTCTGTGATCTTGTTTCATAGTGAGAGCTCTGTGTTGCATGCATGTTTTTATATAGTTACAGTAGACCCTCCACATTTGCTGGGGTCAGGGGTACAGGATACCCATGAAAATGGAAAGACCATAAATACAAAATCTCTTCTTTTTTTTACCTGAGAGAACACCTAGGAATCTCTAGGTCCTCCAGAGCAACTCTATGGTCAACATCAGCCAGAACATAACCATAGAATCATGCTGGAGGGCCTAAAAGCAACTAGAGAAGTGTTTTCTCTATGAATCTCTAGGACCTTCAGTATGACTTTACAGTTAAATTCCAGTAGAATAATGCTGGAAGAATTAGAGATTCCTAGAGAGAATATATCAATTAAATTGGTGAGTAATCAAATCCACAAAAGTCAAAGCTGTAAATATGGAGGGTCAACTGTATTTGTTTGGCATCTCTCAATTTACCTGGTGTTGGATCCTGTCAATCCTCTTAATTTCCATCTGTGCTACAGACAACATGCAGAAAAGAAAGTATACAGGGCAAATGAATTTAGCTGTTCATATAGTGCAACCCTGTGTCTACTCAGAAGGAGCCCCCTAAATTCAATGGGCCTTATTCCCAAGTTAAGTATAAATGGGATTGCAATGTTATGGTACAATTTGACAGCTGTTTATTGAGAAGCAACCTTGAGCTTGTTTGGAGGTTCTAGCAGGGGAGCGTAGCTTTCGTATACTCTTGACCGAAGAACGGTACACTCCTAACTGGGATGGTCGTCCTCTCCATTGAGTGCGCAGCTTCAGGAGGGATGCACATGGAGCAGTGAGGGAGGAAGAGGACACCTGCTTAGCCAGCCAGATCAGCCAAATCAACCCTGGTGATCAATGGGGTGACAGATGACACAGCCAGATCACCCTCACATCCATAAAGGGTCCAAAAATAAGAGGTTCAGAGTTTAAGGTGAGAGCATACATGGACAATTTAATAATGTTTTTGGATGATCCTATAGAGAGCATTGACATGTTAATAAACACATTGGAAGAGTTTGGGAGGTTCACCGGATTTAAATTAGATAAAGCAAAATCTGTAATGATTACAAAAAATACGTCAATGAAAGAAGAGATATTAAGTGAAAAATCACAATGTAAGATTGTTAAGAAGGCCAGGTATTTAGGTATCCTCATTTCAAACAGGAATATGGAACTATTCAAGTACAACTACGGAAAGGTATCAGAAAGGTATGGAAAGAAATCAAAAAGGATCTGGTAAGTTGGTAGTGGTTAAAGCTATCTTTATATGGCAGAATTGTCGCAATAAAAATGTTTGTTTTACCCAGACTAATCTTATTTTTTTCAAATTTACCAATCATTTATAACAACAAACCTTTCTCCATCTGGAACAAAGAATTGAAAAGATTTATTTGGGAGGGAAAAAAGCCTTGAACGAGATGGAAAATTATGATTGACAAGAAAGAAAATGGCAGTTGCGATCTACCTGACCTAGAACTATACTTTCAAGCTTGTGCCTTAACTTGCATTCAGGACTGGGTAAAGTTAAGGAACAGAAGATTGCTAGACCTGGAGGGCCATGATCTTAGATACGGGTGGCATGCATACCTATGGTATGATAAAAAGTACATCAAGGTTTTAGCCACCATATATTAAGAAGAGCCCTTATAAAAATCTGAGATAAAGTTAAAGTAAGTTTCTGTCGAGGATTACCAGGTTGGATGTTCCCACAGGAGGCTATGTTAAGTACATTCAAATCAATAAATAAATGGTTAAGCTATGAGAATGTTATAATACATGATAAGAGAAGCGGGAATATAGAGCTAAAAGAGTTAGGTACCATCCAGGGTATTGATCTGAGTTTTACTTGGTTTCAATATTACCAATTACAAAATATGTTAAAGTCGGATTTAAAAACTTATGGGGTATATCTAGTCAGAAATGAAGTGGACAATATTTTACTATCTGAAAAACTCAAACTAATTGCTAAGCTATATAGAATCTTATTAGCTAGAACACTTGAAGAAGATGTTGTGAAAGATCACATGATAAGTTGGCCAGAAATATAGGTAAAGAAATTCATTTGGAAAAATGGTCTAAAGCAAGACAAGCAACCTATAAATTCTCTAAAAACCAATTAATGCGTGAAAACTTCTTTAAAATGGAAACAAGATGGCATCTAACTCCAGCTAGGCTAGCAAAAATATATAAAAATAATAACTACATTTGCTGGAAGTTCCATGAAGGATATGGCTCATGTTGTGGAGCTGTCCTCTAATCGCAAAATTTTGGAAAGATTTGCATGAAACGATATGCAAAATTTTAGGCATTTCGTTTGAGTGCACACCTGAGATATATCAATTAAACATGGTACAGGATATAGTGATAATAGAACGGAAGGGATTTTGGAAAATGATTCTATATATGGTAACAACAGCCAGGATCCTGACTGCAAATAAATGGAAAATAGAGGATATACCTACCTTAAATAGCTGCTATATATATTGATTGACATCTCAGAAATGGACAAAAGCTTAGATATTACAGAGGGGAAATTAAGTAATGAAGAGAATGAAAAATTGAAGCTTCTTTATAAATATTATGATAAAATTTGGGACATGGGACATGTTAAAAGTCAATAAGGCAATATTAAAGATACCCTAGGAACATCAATTTAAAAAAATGGTTTGAGATAATAGACAAATCTTATAAAATAAGAAGTTGGGAAGTATAAGAATAAGATTAACAACATATAGATGGGATATTTTGGAATTATGGGTTAGTTTCAGACCAACAGTAAATAAAACAAAAAGGACATGGGTTTGTAACTGAGATCTTTTGATTGATATTGTTATTGTGTTCATGTGTAATACATATTAAATTATGTAAGATATTTTATTATATACAATTAAAAAAAAGAAGAAGAAGCAACCCACACCTTTTTCAGTAGATTTTACTGCACTGGTGATTTCCATGTCAGTGGGGTGAGGAATCCCTTCTGGATATTGGTCAGATTTTTGGTCCTGTATCCTAATCACAAAAGAGACTCAAAACTTTGGATATGTCCCTTAAAGTTTGTACTAAAACATGAAGTGGATCTGCTGTCCCACTGACATGGAAACCACCAGCTGCCAATGACATACTCATAAATAAAAATACACTGAGAACTGCAACCCAAGTCTCTATTACTGTTGCAGTTTTTAACCACTTTGCCTAACTAGTGAGGCATCCATTAAGAGAAGTTACTTTCTCAGGCTGTAGAACTTCTTTCTTGAAAAGAAAGAGGAAGGAACCATTTTTCAATTGCTGAAGGGTAAAACAATGTGCAAGTGGTTGCTAAGCAACTGAGGAGGGCTTCCTTCTCTGCCTCCCAATAAAGCAGAATTTCTGGTCCAACCTCCCACAGGAGTAACAAAAGGAAGGAATATCTGCTTTTCTGCTATATAGTCAATGAATTGAAATTCTGTGTGATATTTGAACTGGAGTAGATTAGGCCAGATTCCTCATACAGACCCCATAAATGGTAGGAAAGTAACAGTTTAAAGTAGTGTTTTTCTTTAGTCTGCCCAGCCCACATCTCCTGTTATTTGTCTCAATGCAAACAGGGATTGGGCTTTTGTTGTGTGGCTTCGCTTCACTATAGTGAATTACAGAGAAGAGAGGAAGAATAGAGTAGATTGGAACAGACTTATTAAGGTAGTCTTTTCCTTCATCTTCATCTTTTGTTGACATTAGTTCCCCTAGAGCTTGCACTTATGCTGCTCTGCTCGGAAGACAAGATTTTACTAGAAGTGGTAAAACCATGCCTGTACAGGTGAGTACCACTAAGGAGCAATAGAGATAGCAACAGGTAGAGCTCTGTGGTGTGTTCTCACTTCATCTTGTCTGCTCTGAGATGTCCTTGCCTGTAGGCTGATGTTTTTAGGCATGACTTCACTTTCTACATACCTCTACTCTCTCAACTATGTAGCCAATGGCAGCAAGACATTTTCTTTCTCTGTCAGAGTTGTAGTTCACTCTCTTTTCATTGAACCCTTTTCCCCACAGCTTTGTAGCTGCACATCCAAGGTTGTGCCATTGGCTCTCCATATCAGTGGTTGGTTGATTCCAGATCCCCTAGCAGATAGCAAATAACATGGGACCTCCAGTCCCATTAGCATCAATGGATGCTAATGGAGCACCACTAACACTAATTTGGAATTGTACTGGGAAAATGGAAATCAGTACAACAACTTTCTTTTTTATACATCTGCATCACATTTAGAAAGATGGTAGACATACAAGAGTAGCTGCATCCAACTCAATTTCAGACAGGTAATTCCAGGGGATTTTGTGCCTGTAATATTTGCTGTTTTTCAAAAACACAAAACAAAAGCAGTTGTTTTTTTTTAAAAAGCAACCAATGAGATTTAATAATGTAGCATAAAGGGATGGAGAGGTGATGAAAGGATATTATAATAGTGAGATTCCCCTGTCTAATCGTATGAAAAGGAGCTCTGGTGGCGCAGTGGTTAAATGCTTGTACAGCAGCCACAACATAGTGAGTTCGATCCGAGAGGGCACCAGGTTGACTCAGCCTTCCATCTTTTCATAAGGGAGTAAAATGAGTACCCAGCTTGTTGGGAGCAATTGGCTTACAGATTGTAAACCGCCTAGAGAGTGCTGAGTTCACTATTAAGCAATATAGAAATGTAAATGCTATTGCTATTGCTACTTATCTTCCCTTAGTCATTTGGTGATATGAGTTAGCACTGGAAGCTTCCCTCTAATGGGCCATATTCTCCTTACCCACTCTCGTCCAGAGTCGGCTGCAGAATGCTCTTTGCAAGGAGAATGGAGATTCATTTTCACTTTATTCCTGCCTTGTGGGTCTTGCACCTTATGCCTGGTTGCTGGGATTTTTCTGCCTCTGTCCTAGACTGTTTGGTGCTACCTTTTAAGTTCTTTCATCAGGCTGCTGGCACTATACTGTTACCATGGATCATTTGCTACCTACATTGAAGGCAGACAGCAATCTTAGGATCTGCTCTTCTTCTGTAGTGATCTACATGTCCTGCTTTCCATCTAACACCTAAATAATAACAACAACTATGGGCAATTGGTTTGTGTGTGTGAAAGACAGTTTGGGATAAGTTCTTCTACCTAAAGCATACAGAGATTTGTTAAACAGACAAATTAGCAAGAAAGACAAACAGAAGATTAAGTTAGGCTATTCAGTGAAACAAACAGAAATTAAAAAGAAAAAGATAAATTCAAATGCTAATAAACAACTGTCCATCTCTCACAGTAGCTTTTACTTTCACAGTTTGCACTAACATAAATGTGGTTTTGTTGTTGTTGTGTTCCTTCAAGTTGTTTCCAATACTATCATGGGGTTTTCTTGGCAATATGTATTCAGAAGAGGTTTGCTATTGCCTTCCCTGAGGCTGAGAGCATATGACTTGCCCAGGGTCACCCAGTGGGTTTCATGGCTGAGCTGAAAATCAAACCCTGGTCTCCAGAGTCATAGTCCAACACTCAAACCACTATGCCACATTGGTAATAAAACATAAATGACTTCACATAATCTCTCCTCATAAGCCATGTCACTGGAGAGTGCTAATATGATTCCTGCCCCGATTGCAGGGCAGTTCTGTCAATGAGCAAAACTCAGTTCCCTTTCTCTGCCTCTGCATCACACTACTTTGATATCTTCCTTTTACACACATTACCAGTTTTTCTTCCAACCTATTATCAATGTCTGAATCTCAGATTAGCCTGAGGTGCTTCAAAACTGTAGCACTTCACTCCAGTATGAAATTGGCCCACTCTGTTTCAATCCAAAACATGTACAAAGCAATCCAAATCAGCCTGATTCAATTCATTATTAGGTATTTGGCCAAACTGATCACATAGCCCTACTGCTGATAATAAATGAAGAGAGAGTGGGAGAGAAAGTACATGGAAGGCCGTGCTGGGTTATTTAAAAAGGGATTTTCTCACTCCTGAGCATTCACACCTTGAATTGGCTCCCCTCTGCAAAGTACACAGAATTTTGTCACACAGCAGTGGCACAAGAATGGTTTCCAAAATCAACATTCCATAAATATACATCATGTTCTGTTGAATGCCAAAAAGGAAAGGGAGGGGAGAATTTCTCTTTTGTTTTTTCTTCCTTTTTCTTTTACTTTTCCTGATCTCTCCATAAAAAGGATTGATATATTTACTTCTAAAAAGAAAATAATATTAATAAAACTATCCAATCTGGTGACATATTCTTGCATGGTTTAAAAATGGACAAGTAAAAGAAATCCATACTTATTCCCAACTGCTAAGTGCTTGCTCAGACAGAAATTTGTGGGTTTGAATATAATAATTAGGCCTTCGAATCTGTTCGTCTTCAGTTTGAAGTCTGAAATCACATGGCATGTATTCCAATTGAACATTCAGAGGTATTTGACAGGTGAACTGGGGCTGCCCATGACCACAATACTTTTATTGTGGCTCTGTATCCCTTAAACGTACCCCTAATTCCATGTCTTTCCCACTTTTTTTATATGAAAATTGCATTTTCATATGTGTATGTATTTTTGTATTCACTCTTATTCCCATTTTTGGGAGAAAAGCTCATTAAATAAACAAATAATCCGATAAATCAGAGGAAGTGGCTTCCTATTTTTCTTTTCCTTTTCATTGTTATGAAAGGATATTTTTAAGTGAGAGAAAAAGACAGTGAAAAGGAAGACAAATGTATAAAAAGGTCCCACTGTAGGTGAGTTAAAGGTGAATTTTGAAGCTAAAAGGACTGAAGACTCCTGGAATTATCCAGTTCTATCCATAATGTCCATCTCAACATAGTGGATGTCTTCTAATAAAATCTTTTTATATCACAAAGAAATCAGATATGTATATCCAATTGCTAGTTCCCACTAGAGCAGAAACTTTGAATCAGTTGCTGATTTGTAAGCCACTGCTAGGTGAATCTCATTTATTCAACGGATCTTCTCGATTTGGAGCTAACAACTGGATTTGGACGAAAGACCTTGATACAAAAAAGAAATACTATAGTTTGTGGAAAGTAGCATTTTTACAGAATGGCTCTTCAGATTAAAGTTGGCTATACTAAGGAAAATTATGAAAATCTTTCTGTTCTTTCAAAACAGAACAAAACTTTCTACCTACCTGAAGTCAATATTTCTCCTATTCTTTGTTTCATTGTTTTGTGGCTGTGCTTTTATCTTTTTAAAAATTGTTGGTGCTTTTCTTGCTCTTTTATACTGTGCTTTTATACATTCCTCACCAGCTTACTAAATACATATGTTAGGGATGTATGGAAAGAATATTCAAAGAATATTCAAAAGATTGTTGAAAATCAAAAGATTGTTTTCTTGGGTGTCCAGAAACCCTGACAAGAATAATCCTGGACTGACAACAATCTTTGCAATTTGTGACTTATACTACACAAAATCCTCATAGTTATTTTGTGCGGGAAACAGCATTTCCTGCAAAGGAAATAGCATTTTCTGCAAAGAAAATAATACTTCTCTGAAGAAAAATGCTGTAACTGGGATCTGAGTAAAATTTGCATGTCATTGATTTGTATAGAAAAGAGTATTTTTTGGTGCAGGAAACATTTTGTTTCTGCACAAAAATGCTGTTTCACGTGCAGAAAATAATGTTTTGTCAGCAAAACAAACACATGCAAATTTTGTGCAGAATAAATCCCAAATTGTGAATAGGATTCAAAAACCTTTTTTGAAAAGTTTTTGAAGACTTTCTCGCAGTGGGGAAAAAATTTGTTAAAATTACTCATTGCCTCCTTTGAGGAAAAAAAAAACATTTAGAAGAATTACATTCCTAACATATATAAATAAATCATAATATATAAATAAACATATATAAATAATCCCTAACATATATAAATATATGTAACATATATACATATATGAATATACAGTACTTCTGAGTCACCCTTCCACTCAGTGGGTGCTGAAGACAATTAACAATAAACTCAATAACATGTACACACAAAAATACATTTCTAAAGAAAAACTGAAACAAAATTGATAAAATATATAACATTACAATAAAAGAGGGGAAATTCCTTGAGGGAGCACCCTAAATCACTAAATGGGGCAAGAGAATAGTCTAGTTCTTAGTTGTAGTTTAGAAAACCCATAAAGTAGAGATCTAGGCTAACCTTCCTGGGAAGGGAGTCTTGCAGCAGAACGTTTGTCAGTTCACAAATTCTAAAACAAACAAGCAAATAATCTTAGGGCATAATTCTTTCCAGCACAGTGACACATAACTATCCAATAATATCTTGTTAGCATTTGATGTCTTCAAATGTATTCAAAATTTGCCCACAGGAGATTATCATCATGTATATTTCTCAATATCTTCCCCATTCTTGTCTGTGAGTATCTGTGAGTGCCAGATCAAGTGAGACAGCTGAACTTATGCAACAGGCCCATCTTCAGAAGGTGCATGAAAATTTTCTGCTATGCATCTTGTCACCGTTGCCAAGAATTACACAACTTGCCACTGCTTTCAACACTCATGTCTATTTACCTGTGTTTCTTTTCATTCATTCATTCACTGTCAAACCTTTTTACATGGTACAATCTTTGGACCATTCTAAGAGAGCCAAAAATAGTTAATTGACCTGTATGATTGCTTCATGGCTTGCAGATTCCTCCCCCCACATATATTCCATCCCTAGGACACAAATATGAGCAGCCCATCCGATTACCATATGCAAATGTCTGCTTCCTACTGATAATGAATTATATGTGGTAATTATTGATGTTATTTGCGGTCAAGTCAATCTTCTGTTCCAGAACTGAGTGTAGTTCCAGACTTCTCCAAAAGTTCTTTCAGTGCCAAACTCTGATGTTACTGCTATAAGATAAGCTTTATTGGTGATAAATGAAGCAGCAGATGGTATACAGCAGAAAAGCATTCCAGGTCAAGGATCCCCTCATAGCCAATAGAAGTACTGAGCCCCCAATTTAATTCTACCCAGACTATCCCCAGCCAGTGATCAAAATCAATCCTCATTGTCACCTAAATGGGGCTCCTGGGCTCATGTGCACACCCTCCAGGGTGAGGTCAATGGAAGATGGGCTCCTAATGGTTATATAGTGCAAAAGCGAACAAAGAAAACCAAAGTGCACAGGTGGGACCCATTCCCCCTCCCCGTAGCTATGATAAGTGTACAAGCAGGTTAGCAGAAGAGGGGGGAAAACATTTCCCCAGTCTATTCCCAGCCTTCCTTTCATTTCACATCCTCACACAGTGCCAAGCTCATGCAATAAGTATTAAGCAAAACAAAAGTATCCCGAACACAAATTAGCCTTTATGTGCCACTGGATGGCTGTTAATGTTTGGCCATGATGCTAACTCCAAAAACCATCTCTCTGGTCACAGAGGCCTATCTCATTCCAATCAACGTAAAGCTTATGGCAACTTTATGAATGAGAGATCTCCAAGGGCCTTGGTTATCAACTGGCCTGCTCTGGTTTTGCAAGCTCAGGGATGTGGTTTCCTTGGTTGAATTAATCCACCTGTAGTGTGGTTCCCTCATTTTTTTCCTGACTTCCATTTTGTTGTTGTAAATTGCCTTCAAGTTGACTTTGACCTATGGCAACCCTATGTATCAGAGACCTCCAAGTCACCCTCTCTCAACCACCCTGCTCGGTTCTTGCAGACTCGTGGCTGTGGCTTCTCTGATTGAGTATATCCATCTGGAATGCAGTCTTCCTCTTTTCCTATTGCCCTCCACTTTACCAAGTATTGCAGAGGGCTTTCTTCTCATGACAGGGCCAAAATATGACAAGTTCAGTTTAGTCATCTTTGTTTCCAGAGAGAGTTTGTGCCTGATCTGCTCCAGGACCCATCCTTTGTAGCGATGCATAGTATTCTCAGAACTCTTCTGCAGCTCTATGATTCTATCTCAGATGAGTTGATTTTTTCCTATCACCTTTCTTCACTATCCAGCTTTTGCAACCATTATCCATGCTATCATATTTTCTATTTCTATGCAACAATACATAGAAATAGGAAATATGATAGTATGGATAATCCCAACTTTGCTATTTAATGATATATTTTTACACTTCATGATCTTGTCTAGTTCCACTTTACCAAGAATTATAATCTTTTCCAGTTAGTCACATCATCTCATGATATATACAATATATGACACTCTTAGTTTATTCTGATTGGCTTATAGTGAGAATAACACTCAGATAAATACCATATAATGAAATTTTGAAGTTGGATGTCCATGGAATTACAGGTTTAGGTTTCAATCTAAACTGGAAGGGAAACTGAAACAAGCAACATATGCAATTATTTAATCTTGTGAGGCTTTACCAGTAGACTGAAGGTGCTAAAGATGGACAACAGGAAAAACCCCAAGTTCTAGATGTTTATGCTGAAGTTGTACTTACTCTGCTTCCCTGGACAACCCTTTAGAGGATATACTCTGAATACATGCCCTGAAAGCCACTGTTGCAACATCAAGTCATCTAAGATCTTGTATGGATTGATAACATTGGTGCAGATGCATGCCTTGAGAGATATAGCACAAGAGAGGACCTGCCATAAGTAGTGGGATTGATGAATTGCCAGATTTTGCAGCTGACATTCCACTGGGTTGAATATCAAATTCTGTCATGTTGTAAAAGCCTATCTGAGAAGCTGGGTGGATCTACACTGCAGAAATAATGCACTTTGATACAACTTTAAGTGCTGTAATGCCATCCTTTGGAATGCTGGAATTTGTAGTTCTTTATTTTTCCTTCTCTGCCAAACAGTGCTGGTGTCTCACAAAACTACAAATCCCAGGATTCTGTATCCTATTAAAGGGCTTGTTCTTACAGAGAACCTGAATAAGAAATAGGCTTGGTGGCTGAGGGGCTAGATTTTGTTTTACGAAAAGTCTGAGCTTCCACTTCTGGGTATGAAATCATTTTCTTCTTCCTTGAGGAATGCAGACAGAAAAGTGTAAAAATTTGGGTGCATGAGACTTCCCAGGCAGCTGATCCTGAGTTCAGATCATCACCAAATTAGGAGGAGTAGCTAATACCCCAGAGGACAGGATCAAAATTCAAAATGGCTTGAACAGACTAGAAAGCTGGGCCAAAGCTAACAAAATGAAATTCAACACGGAGAAATGTAAGGTACTGCACTTAGGGCGGAAAAACGAAAAGTACAGATATACGATGGGGGACAGACACCTGGCTGAATGAGACTACATGTGAAAGGGATCTAGGAGTCCAGGTAGACCACAAGTTGAACATGAGTCAACAGTGTGATGCAGCAGCTAAAAAGGCCAATGCAATTTTAGGCTGCATCAGTAGAAGTATAGTGTCTAGATCAAGAGAAGTAATAGTGCCACTCTATTCTGCTTTGGTCAGGCCTCACCTGGAATACTGTGACCAGTTCTGGGCACCACAATTCAAAAAGGATGTGGAGAAACTGGAGCGTGTCCAAAGAGGGCAACTAAAATGGTGAAGGGTCTGGAAACCAAGCCCTATGAGGAACGACGTAGGGAGCTGGGGATGTTTAGCCTGGAGAAGAGAAGGCTGAGAGGTGATATGATAGCCGTGTTTAAATATTTGAAGGGATGTCATATTGAGGAGGGAAAAAGCTTGTTTTCTGCTGCTCCAGAGACTAGGACCTGAAACAATGGATGCAAGCTGCAGGAAAAGAGATTCCACCTCAACATTAGGAGGAACTTCCTGACAGTAAGGGCGGTTTGATAGTGGAACACACTCCCTCGGAGAGTAGTGGAGTCTCCTTCCTTGGAGGTCTTTAAGCAGAGGCTGGATGGCCATCTTTTGGGGATGCTTTGATTGGGAGTTCCTGCATGGCAGGGGGTTGGACTGAATGGCCCTTGTGGTCTCTTCCAACTCTATGATTCTATGATTCTATGAT
Source organism: Phrynosoma blainvillii (assembly GCA_026167975.1). Taxonomy (NCBI): domain Eukaryota; kingdom Metazoa; phylum Chordata; class Lepidosauria; order Squamata; family Phrynosomatidae; genus Phrynosoma; species Phrynosoma blainvillii. Next base: position 15,115,825 of record JANUYF010000003.1, read on the forward strand.
ATGATTCTATGATCAGAGGCATCATCATCAAGGAGGTCTTGGGAAGATCACAATAAAATCTTGCTGAAACGCCATATTGGACCAAACTTACTGGGAACTTCAAATCTAAATTTCTTCCCCAAAAGTTTGGAAGATCACTATCTATCTATCTATCTATCTATCTATCTATCTATCTATCTATCTATCTATCTATCTATCTATGGCTAATTTACTGCAGGGACCGTAAAATCTGAAACATCTGGATCTTATTTTGAGTTTCAAAAATTCTGTTTTACACAGCATAGCTCTACTCATTTTGGGAGATAGAAGCGGAATTACCATGTCCAGATTTTCAGAAACACTATGGGCAAAATTAGGTGATGATTATATCTGTTTTGCCCTGCATGAGAGCTTTACATGAGGTGCAGTATGCATCAGGCCAAATGTAGAAATGCCACCTAGTGATTCCACTTCAGGAAATGTTTGAAATGCCCCACACCCCACATGCATCTGCTACCTCATTCCAGTACAAGTCTTGGATTGTACAGACTTTTAGATTTGTCAGAATCTGGTGGTTCTGGAAATTCAAGAGAATTTCAGTAGGTCTTCATGGGGTGTGGAGACCCTGGACCTGCCAGGATCTGGTGGCTTTTGGCAATTCTGCCAGAATTTTGTTGGAGACTGGAAACATTAGTATTAACATTACTGTGCCAATCTGAAATCAAGAAAAATTAATATATCAGTGTGAAAACTTTAAGGACAAATCATGAATTAATTCATTTATCAATTTGTTAGCTATTAAACTGTTATTTTAAAAAAAACAATTAACATTACCAAAAATGTTTGGTGCAATCTTTTCAATTATTCCCAAAAGTAATGAATTAAAGTGATAATAAATCTTAAGTGTTATCTCAGAAAAAAAAAATCATTCTGCACACATCAAAATCCAGTTTTTAATCTCAATCACTGCATATTCAGAGAGGACAAAGATGATATAGTTGTTTCCATGTTTGACTAGAGTAGACTCATTGAATCAACACAAATGGAAAATCCAATTATCAGGGCCAACTAGAGTAGACCCATTGAATCAAAAAATCCATTGATTCAATGGAAATTCTAATTCTCAGAGTCAACTAGAGTAGACCCATTGAACCAACAAAAATTCAATGGATTCAATATGTCTACTATAGCTGGGTCTAACACTTGGGCTTAGGTGTATGATGTTATCTTTCAGGTTGCTTCTCATCACTCAGATTAGGAAATTCCTTTTAAGGCTATTTCAATCTATGGTCACCAAACATAGCTCTGTGTTGTGGGTTGCATCCAGGTGGCCTGATGGATAGAGTGCAGCAGCCAGTCACAGTTTCTCTTATTTTCTTCTCTAGAGATAAGTGACAGGTTAATGACAAGATGGGGCTTTTGAAGCTTTAATCATTAGCAGATCTTGGATCAGGAAGAGGTAAAACCATAAAGTTTCATCAGATGGAACTATGAAACATCTCTTTACTCACTCCCTAAACCTACCTTTAGTTGCTTCTGCCAATCCTACAGTTATTTAATGGCCAGTGGAGTTTGTGTGTGTGTGTGCCAAAATATCCAGCTCTTCCCTTGTAGCTGGACACAGAGTAATAACCTCACTTTCAAGATGGCAAATATGTTTGGTTTTTCTCATTGAAATCCTCCATTTCACAATTTAAAATTTTGATGGTTTCAAGATTCTTGCTGAAATTGCCCATGTGGGACAAAGCAAACTGTTCTACAGAAATATATATATTTGTGAGGCTTGGGACAGATTTCATACATGCAAAATTATGCATCCAGTTTTAAAATACTGACAGCTAAAATGCCATACTACTAAAACACACACATAAATATGCCTTAGTAAAGAAGAAATGTGTGCATGGCCTGTATATGAGGAGACATGTGTAAAGAAGTGCATATATTTGAAAATGTGGATGGAAAATTACCATGAATTTCCATGCAGGAAGGAAAAAACAAAGTTTTGCTAACTCATATGAACAAGGGAAGGGTTGGGGGTGCAGATGGGATTTGGAGAAACCGAACAAAATCAGGACTTAGAATTTTTCACATCCCTATTTTCTATCACAAGGAACCTTATTCTGTGAATGTTTCTGTAACTCTTTTAGAAACCTAAGTGGTTGTTAACCTTCTCTGGGGTTTGCACTCATCAGTAAAGATCTGAAATCACAAATGTTCCAGAGCTATTGCTTTGTGTGACAAGTTTTAAAAATATTTAATCATAAGTTCTTTTTAAAATGTGTGCATGCAAATGTAAACATGAGTACATATGTGTAGGTATGTATGTATACGTATTTGTAGCTCTTTCCCCCATATATAAATTTAAGATCAGCATGCTCTGCACAATCATTCTTTCCATGCCATTCTGCCCAAGAGATACACAGCCTTTCAAATTACTGACTGTCCGACTAAAGCGATCTGCTTTTGCCCTCAGACCCAAATGCTTTCAATAAAGTCTCATTATAACAATAGTTTAGGAGAAAGCAATCCAGCCAAAAAGGCTTTTCTAAACGGGTTCCTAGTTCCATTTCTAGCATCAATGGTGTGCTGTCTGGGGAAAATGCAGCTTGGGTTGAAGTGACCCAGGGTATAAAGTGACATGATTGGCAAGTGGAAGGCCTTCTCAGACTTTCTTGGGAACAGCAACATCTCACTAATTACAATGACCATGGTGTTCTTAAGTCTGCTTTGGGTCAAACCAGATCAGATTGGGAACTCTGGCACTGAAAGTCATCAACTATTGGGCAGAGCACGGAGGTCTTTGTAGCTGAGGGACAACCAAAAGCATTGTTGGCTTCCACATCATCTATGTGGTGAATCCCCCCACCAAAAAAAGTTTCAGTACCTAGAATAGCTACTTTAAAGCTGAGACAGAGGACATTATCACATGAGCCCCATTCTTGCCGCAATTGCACTTGTTAAAGTAAAGGGCATCATGCCTATTTGTGAGCAGCCATTATCATTTGTCTTGTCAATTGTGTGACTGGGGCTGCTGCTACCATTGATGGTCCCTCACACTCTCTTCCACACTCCCCCTTAACCCCACCTCCCTGCCTATGCCCTATCTAGCATGCCTTTCAGGTTTTTTTTAATTTTAATTTTAATTTTCATTATTAGCACAATTCTGGAATTCTGCTAATTTAAGTTTAAAGTTTAAAAAGAAAAAAGAAAAGAAATTGTAAAAAAATAAATCAATCAGGCTCCTTGGGAATAGTGAGGGGGAGAAGGGACAGTGAGAGAAGGAGATACTGATACCATGTGACTGCCCAATATTTAGACTTCTTAGCCAGAGAGCTCTAGTGTCTCACCAAACTACAAGCCCTAGGATTCCACAGGATGCAGCCATGGTAGTTAAAGTGGAAACATGGTGCTATAGTTGGGTGGTGCAGATGAGCTCTTGCTATTTACAACAGGTACAACAATATGAATACCTACATATAAAGTGTGATGAAAGTTAACATGTGAACCAACTCCTAAATTGCATGAACCCATAATGGTTACATTCTTAGTAGCTGCCAACATTTTCTTGTATCCCCTGAAGGGATATGAAGTCTTCCTATCTATCCATCTGCAGATATTAAAATATATAAGCTTATGTTAAAAAGGGAACTAGTCCACATGAAATGATCTTGAGATGGTGTTTTTACAGGCCAGTCTGAAGCATGCTTTCATGGAAACTAGTTCCACTGAGTTCAGTAAGGCTTACTCTCAGTAAACAAACAATGGATTGTAGACTTGCACTATCATGCTAAACTACGTTCCATTGAAATTAGTGGGATGTTAGCAATGCAGAAAGCCAGGTATAATAAACAGGGTTTTCCAAGCAAATGCCTTGCGGTAGTTTTCCCTCCAGGGAAAATAACAGATTCAAATGGGAGGGGATTTCTGTCAGGATTGTAGCAAAACCCTTCCTCTGCAGTGTGGTCTTGATCCTGATTCATCCATGACTGCTATTATTAAAACTGACATGTTAAATCCATAGGGATGAACGAATGTCAATGTTTTTCAAACACAAGTTTGTTCCATCCTGTTTCTATATCAGGTTTTGCATTTCTAAACCACATGTGGAAATTCATCCACAGTTTTATAAGCAGGAAAATTCACATACATATAAGCATCTTTATAAGCAATTTCTCTCCATATATACCTTTCATAGGCAATTTTTCTTCCTGTACTCAAAGTTTACACAGTTTCCCCAATGTACACATTTTTGGATGTATCTTTTAAATCAGGAGTGATTCATTTTCCAGCCCCAAGACCTTCTGGTAATGGTGGTGTGCCTTCAAGTCATTTCCAACTTATGGAGACCTCTAAGATGAACCTATCATGGGGTTTTCTGATGCTGAGGGTATGTGACTTGCCCAAGGCCACCCAATAGGTTTCCATAGCTGAATGAGTTAAACCCTAGCCTCCATAATCCTAGCCCCAGACTCAAACCACTACGCCACACTGAGGATTCAAACCTTGTGAGATATACATCCTTCCCCGTCAGAGAACTCTGGTGCTCCATCAAACTCCAAATCCCAGAATTCCATAGCATTGAGACATGAAAGTTAAAATGGTGTCAAGTTGCTTTCTTTCTGTAGTGTAGCAGCAACCAAAGTCTGACACTCAAACCACTACACCACACTAGCCTTCAACAAGTTTTTTTTTAAAAGCTTTATTTTCACTTTTTGTATAAATAAGATTTTTTACAACAAGCTGTGGGATCACATCTCCTTCTCATGAAGACTTGAGCCCCTTGGAGTAGTGGCCCCTAAATGCTGGTGCTCCAGGCATTTTTGATTTCAGCTCCTAGAATTCCTGACTATTGGCCAAACCATCTGGATGACCAAAGTACTGCCTTGGAAGCATCATTCTTTGTGTGTGTGTGTGTGTGGGGGGGGGGGGGAGACCTTGAAGGGCCCAAGGAGCATATGTGAAGATAATGTATTGCCTAGTTTATTCCCTATGCATGGAAAATTCCAAGGGTATAGTGACATAAAATGGTAACTATTCAACTATTTCCCAAAAGCTTCAGGGACTTTATTACTCTCATACCTGTTAACAGTAGAACAGAATTAAGCCTCAGATCTTTACTTTAGGACAGTCAAAAATAGACAATCATGGTGATGAACAAGGATGGCAACATAAAGTCACAATGACAGAACAGAAAAGTGTGCCCTGTTCTTTCTTGCTGTTGCTTCTTGGTTATTTGAAATTGCTTGACACTGTTGAAAAATTAAGGTTAAGTGACTCACATCCCCTTGCATCCCCTTGTGTTTCACACGTATGGCATCAGTTATTGGGACTTCCAGTGGACTCTGAGGGAAAGTCAGAGGGTAGGCCTGTACATCACATAGCCATGACTGATACTGGATGGAACTGGCTCATGCTGTATTGAGGATACATAATCCCTCTTCCCCCAAACTCACTTCATTAATTTATCTCCAAGGAGGTAACAGAAGAAATGAGTAGCAAAAGCTTCAGTCAAGGAGTATTACAGGCCACAAAATCAATGGCCCCAAGCTGCACAATAACACTGCAATCCTTTATTTGCCTACTCAGAAAAAAGCCTCATGGTATTCTGTGGGATTTAGGGTCCTTCCATTCTGCACATCTATCTATCTATCTATCTATCTATCTATCTATCTATCTATCTATCTATCATCTATCTAGGTAAAGGTAAAGGTATTCCCCATTGACAAAGTGGGGGGCACTTCTTATCTCTGTTACTAAGCCAAAGAGCCAGCATTGTCAGAGACTACTGTGTGATCATGTGGCCAGCATGATTGCACAGAATGCTGTTTACCTTCCCACTGAGAATTGGTATCTATTTATCTACTTGTGTTTGCATGCTTTCGAACTGCTAGGTTGGCAGAAGCTGGGACTAGTGACAGGAGCTCACCCCATCATGCAGCACCTGGGCTTCAAACTGCCAACCTGCTGATCATGCAATTAACAGTCAGTGTTTTAACCACTTGAGCCATTGCCTATCTATCATTTTTCTGTATTGTCTTTCATCCCACAAGGCTCCCATGAGATGAAAAAATAAAAACCAATTAAAACAATAGCAAAGATTAAAAGTTTTTTTTAAACACATTAAAATACTCTTTAAAAACTCCTAAGAGAAGTCTATAAACAATCCTTGAAATGGTTAAAAACAGCATTTTCAAATACTGGATGCTATACAGAGCAGCACTGTTTTGGTGCTGCTCTGCATAGCTGCCTATGAATCAGAAGCAAATTGAACACTGCTACAGAGAAAGCCCTATTATGTGTATCCACCAATCTAACATCAGAAGGTGTTGGGACACAAGGTATAAGAGCTCTGGTGGCGCAGTAGTTAAAAGCCTGTACTGCAGCCACTCACTCACAAACCACAAAGTTGTGAATTCAATACAAGTCAGGCTGACTCAGAAGCTTATTGCATTCATTTTAAAACCGGCTTACCTGATCTGGATTAAATTTTAAATCAGGCGGCATCCTGATATTATCAGAAGGATTTAGCCTCTGAAATCACCACCCAGGTCCATCCCGGGTCCATCCCCATTCCCAGGGGCACTCAGTGCACCTCTTTTCGAAGCTGGAAGTTTTCCAGCTTAAGAAAATGGCCACCAGAGTGGCCCTGGGAGTGGGGATGGACCCGGGATGGACCCAGGCAGCGATTTTGGCAGCTAAATCTTTCTGGTAATATCAGGATGCTGCCTGATTTTAAAATGGTTTAGACGGTTTTAAAATGAATGCGATAAGCTTCTCAGGCTTGCATCCTTCTGAAGTTGCTAAAAGAATACCCAGCTTGTTGGGGGCAATTAGCTTACACATTGTAAACCACTTAGAAAATGCTTAAGTGCACTGATAAGAGGCAGAGAAAAGTGCTTGCTATTGCTATTGCTATTGGGACACACAACAGAGCCTCCTCTGAAGATCTCAAATTTATGGAAGACTCTAATGGGATATCTTTATCTTGGTCCCAAGTTGTTTTGGGCTTTGTAGATCAACACCAGCACAATGAATTGAATATGCTGTCTGGAATCAGAAGCAAACTGGAAGCCAGTATAGTTCTTCCAGGACCAGTGTTATATGGTCTCTAAATACATACCTGACTCCAGTCTGGCTGCTGCATTTTGCAGTAGCTGCAGCTTCTGAATATTTTTCAAGGGCAACTCTATGTAGAGCATATTAAAATAATCTAATAAAGAAGTAACCAATGTATGAACCACTGTGGCCAGATCTGCCTTCTCCAAGGAAGGGTGGAGCTGGTGCACCCGGACAAAGCTGGGCAAAGGTGCTCCTGGCCACCACAGCAACCTGATTTTCCAAGAGCAGCACTGAGTCCAAGAGCAACCTCTAATGAACTTGATCTTCCAGAGAGAGAGAGTAACCCTATCCAGAAGAGGTTGAAATACCAATCCCAGGTTGATTTTCCTACTGACAAGCAGCACTTCTGTCTTGTCTGGATTGTCTGGATTCACATGCATCCAGTCCTTCATCCAGACAACAGTTTGGTGCTACTACACCCTCCTTCCTATCAGTTGTAAAGGAAAGATAGAGGTGGTATCATCAGCACAATGATAACACCCAACCCCTAAGCTCCAGTTAACCTCTCCCAGCAGGTTAATGTAGATGTTGAAAAGCATCGGGGGCAGTATTGAGCCTTGTAGAACCCTGCAGGCCAATGGCCAAAAAGCTGAACGGTCTTCCACTACCACCCTCTGGGAACATTCAGCCAAGAAAGGCCAGACCCATAGTGCTATGAATCCACTTTAACTGCCATGCCAACATCCTGTGGAATCCTGGGTCTTGTAGTTTGGAAAGCCACTAGAACTGACTTGCTGAAAAGTCTAAATACTCCTCCTAAAATGCCAGTCTTGGGATTCTATAGGGTAGAACCATGGCAGTTAAAATGGAATCATACTGCTGTAATTGTGTAGGGTGAAAAGCCCCTTACTCTCAGATAGGAAAGCAAATGCAGCTTTGCATAACAAGTTTGACCTGGGAAATTAAAACAAGGTCCCCAGAAGCAGTGGGTAGGGGTGGAGGGAAAACTTTTGGATACTACATTTGCTATGACTATGTAGGGGGGAAAATGCACCATATGAGAATTAGATTTAGTTGTTTTTAAAGGTGCATGTTCATGCCTTGAGTGCTTTGAAAATTGAAAAAGCAATTCCTAAACTTTTAATATAAAAATATTTCAGGACATTTCTCCATCCACATCCTTGCATTTGCTCAAATTCCCTTCTGCAGTTTAGGAAGCTATTTTCTCCCAAGTAAACTATTGGTCCACTGGGCCCTGTATTGTCTGTTTTGGCTGGTAGCCACACCTCTCTAAGGCTTTAGCTGGGAGGCAGGGGGATCCCCTGTTCACTTTAAATAACAAACAGTAAACAGAACTGACATTAGGGAGCTTTATGAGGAATACTGAAAGCATTTCAGGTCAAATTCAAACCAATCTGCTTTCCGAGAGTGAAAGAATGAGTTAAATTGTCTCTTTCCACCTGCCAAATAAGAGAGAGAGAGAGAGAGAGAGAGAGAGATTCAGCAGCATTAAAACACTAGGAATTTTATAAGTAACACTAAGAAATAATGGGCAACATTTCCAGTATTAGTACACTCCTTCAATTTAGTGTGTGGCATCTGCCTATTACCACTCATGTGTTTAATTACAGTGGAAGTTGGAAAGAGTAATTATTAATAACAATATTTTAAAAGTGGGGGCTACATGGAAAAGAAGCATCCAGTAAGTGATAGTTTTTGCCCTACAATAAATTTTTAAGTTGTGTTGAAAAAAATAATAATTCTGCATCGTTATAGATAAAAATTTGGGTTTTTTTTTTAATGGTTCTAGTTTAATATTTTTTTAAGGGGTGGGGGGTTTGGAATTGGAAGCATTTTTCGATGTTTTTACTGTTGTAAGCCACCCTGATTGTGTTGCAGAGGGGTGGGATAGAAATAATAATAATAATAATAATAATAATAACAACTCTCTGAACTCAGTCCATTTGTAGGATGGTGTACTTTCCCCCACAAAAATACTCAAGTTCATGATTAAGGTTTGCCTAAAAAAGGTTACTTTTTGAAAACAAGGTTGAGAATGAACAGCAGCAACAGTAACACCTTTTTTTGGTTACAGTTCTAGATAAATGTTTGCATTGTGTTAGTGTCATAGTTCTTTTTAAATGAAATCACCAAGAATTGAATCTTGGTACCTGTTCAATATAAGGTCAAAAACTAAGTTTTGGTCTCAGTGCTATATTGCCTGTTTGTTTAATTAAAAATTATGTACAATATGGGTGCTTCATAGTGCTTTAATGCTTATAAAACCCATTATTTTGGTGGATTGGTGGGAAAAGACAATAAAACTCATTCTCTTGCTGCCTGCAAAGAGACTGATCTGAATTTGATTTGAAGTTTTGTTTGTTTCACAGATAAAAATAGAAATGAAAATTGGCTAAGTATGGAGCTGTGAAAGAAAATGAAAGGAATTAAAGGGGAAAGAAGTTAATACTATATTTCTTTCTATGAAAGAGCTTCCTTTTATCTGCATGTGTGTGTGTGGGGGGAGGGTATACCCACATTTAATATTTTGTACATGATGACATCTTTTTAAAGTCTGCTTTTAAAGAAAGTGACACTTCATCTGATGTATAACTTCACTGCTCTCATCGCTATGCATTCCAGCCATCTATATCATAAAACACACACAAAATTTCAGGTTTTTTTTTGACAAGGTGGTTCTGTGAGTTTAACCTTCTTCAGGATCCTCGCAGGCTTTTGTATTTAAGACTTGTTTTATTTGAAGCCTATGGAGGTACTAAAATATTAGAAGACAGGCACCATTTCTGAGCACTACCTTTCTAGTAGCCTGAAGGTAGATCCTTGATGTTGGGCAACAAAGTTCTTCCCTGTCATCCTCTTGATGTTGTACAAATGGAGGAAAGAGAAAGGGGAGAGAGAGAAAGCGAGGAGGGTGCGAACATCATCTGAACTTTAGGCAAACCACTGGCACAAAAGCACCATCAAAGAGCCAACCGCCCTTGTTAGAAATAATAAAAATAATAATAATAAAAATCCTCAATGCATACACAAAATGAAATTGCTGCAAATTAACTCAACTGCCTTTGGTAGAGACCCACACAAAACAAAACCCACCGGAGCCTGGAAAGGACAGGGAGGGAGAGAAGGAGGGGAGGGAGCTTGCACATGGAAGCTGTCGCTTCACAGTGGCCATCTTTTAACAGCATCCTTTCTTCAACATTTTAAAAACTAAAAGGGAAGGGGGAGGGGAGAGAGAGAGAGAGAGAGAGAGAGAGAGAAAGCCCTCTTCCCATTGTTATGCCCCTATTCAACCTCCATTCGGAGTCATTCACTATGCATTAATTACTGCTTTCTTCAATGCACCAGGAAGCTCCCAAACATGTCTCTGTTTTCAAAGAGGCACGCTTCCTGAGCCTCTGCTTTTAGTATGGAGAACCTGATGAATTTTCTCCCCCCTCCCTGTTCCATTTTTGCATACTGTAACTGTTCATAAAGGGGAGAGAAGGGACAAGGGAGAGAAAAACACAAAACCCTGATTTCATGCTTCTGGAAGAGTTGTTTGCATCCCTTTCATTGTCTCTTCCAGCTGTGATGGGCAGTGGAAGGTTCTTTAGCAGGTGTCCTATCTGCTATCCCTATGGTAATGTTTAACTTTCCTTCACTTTCTTTTATGTCTGCTATATATCATAGGGATCTTTTCTCCCTATTTCCATAGCATTACTCTTTCTTTCTTTCTTTCTTTCTTTCTTTCTTTCTTTCTTTCTTTCTTTCTTTCTTCCTTTCTTTCTTCCTTTCTTTCTTTCTTTCCTTCCTTCCTTCCTTCCTTCTTTCCTTCCCACAATGCATCCCCCTTATATCTGGATTTTCTCTTATTATGTCATTCTCTCCTACTGCCAGAGTATAAAAAGGGGAAGGTTAAAAACAGACATGGCCATATTCCATCCCATATCATGCCTCATGATCATTTACTTAATAAATTTTATAATAATAATAATAATAATAATAATAATAACAACAACAACAACTATTACTTTCGTCACTGATTGGTATTCAATCACTATTCGCCATGCTCACCTCCAGCTCCTAACTTGCTGTAGGATTTATTTGCTGTATTTATTTCTGTCCTTTCTTTCAAAGGCTCTGTGTGGATGATGAAGAGCTTGGATTGTGCTCTTGTTCAGAGAGTGATCAGTTCCAGACTGATCCATTTTAACCATCCCATAGCAGCTTAGGTGCTTTGCTGCCTGTAGCAAACAACCAGATGGTGCTCCCCATCCCATTCCACATGCAGAAGACAACAGGACTGGAAATGAACAGAATATGTAGATAACTGCTACAAAGAACAAAGAATGAAAGAGCAAATTAAGCCTGAACTCTCCCTAGAAACCCAGATGACTACACTGAGACTGTTATACTTTGGGCATATCATGAGAAGACATAATTCACGAGAAAAGACAATGGTGCCTGGTAGAAGTAGAAGGCTGTCAAGAAAGATGAGACAACAATCCAGAAAAATAGACAAGGCAGCCATGGCCCTGACTCTGCAAGACCTGACCAGGGCTGTTGATGATAGGGTGATTTGGCGGCCTAACTGGAAAAACTGCTTCTGAGTATTCCTTGCCTAAGAAAATGCTACAAAATTCATGGGGTCACCATGAGTTGACAGGCATCTTGAAGGCACACATATATACACACACATTCATAGGGTCCCCATAATTCAAAGCCAGCTTGACGGCAGTGAACAACAAACCACATTGTAGAGAAAGCTGCATGGACACTAACAAGTAAGTATCTCCATGCACAGAGCATGAGACTCACTGGGAATGGATTATACAGTGACAGGCCAGGATAAAATGGTGCTGCTATATAATATATACCCAAATCTAGGATTTTATTAAAGGAAATGTATGATAAAGGACTATATTATACATATGTAATGTTCTACAGTAAATGTTTTCTGAATCAAGAAAAATTTCCAGGTGAATAAGGATTAAAAACCATCTAAATACACGTGGTCAGAGAAAAATCAATTTAAATGTTTCCTACTGGAATATTTTGTTTGAGTTTTTAAAATTTCTGTTGTTAATGCTGATGCAATTCTTTCTTACAATGTAAGCTATCTTACTATATAGCTCCCCTAATGATTTAGATATTCACTTACAAGTATCAAATGTTAATAAAATTGAGTTATTCATTTTAGAATAAAGGGAGGAAACAGAGTATGCTTCCATGTAAGTTATTTTTCTGAAGTTTCTTTTTTAAAACAACAAGCTAAATATAAACCAATATATAGCCCAAGATACAAAAGGGCACAGTTAGCAATTCGACTAAAGTATTCCCATTCTTGATGTCTGTACAATTGAGGCCTTTTGAATAATCATAGCTTTCACAAAAAGGAGCCCTTCCTCCCATAAGGCATTCCTGCCCAATCCATTTTCAAATTGTTCTGATTTGCTGCAAATTACACAGGTGATAATCGACAGATGCTGACACACTTTAATCATTGTTTGAAGTGTGCAAATATTAAATGATGTTTCATTCACCTGGGTGGTTAAATGCATTCTGAAAATAATCCATCATCTCTTCCTGAAACCGACAGCAGAGTGAGTTACAGCAAGAGGAAACGCATTTTCAAGAAATGTGCTTTCCTGGACTAAAATGGGGAAGGGGGGAGGCACACAGGCCACGAATTGTCCCCTCGCATCCTCCTGCATATGCCTTTCTGCACAGGCATTTCCTGCTTCCTGCCATTTTCCCCATCAACAACCGTCCCATAATTGGACAGCTGCACTCATCAGATGCATGCATTTACCTAGAGCCTAGAAAACTTACTACAACTAGCATGGCCAATGCAGGATGGGAAATTTCTTTTGCATCTGCTTTGTCTTAATCCTCAGCCCTGTTGTTGAGTATATATTCAGAATTATATCAGACTGATTTATTCTTCAATTTGTTGTTGCTGCTGTTGCTGTGAGTTCTCATTTCCAATTTATGGTGATCCTATGGTGATCTGATCCTGGGGTTTTCTTGGATATATCGAGGAGAGGTTTGCCTTTGCCTTCCTCTAAAGCTGAAGGAGTCTGAACTTGCCCAAGGTCACTCAGTGGGTTTCCATGGCCAAGGGAGGATTTGAACCCTGGTCTTCCAGAGTCCTACTCCAGCACTCAAACCATGACACCACAATGAAATATAACAATATAAAACCTTTTTTTTAATTCTTCACAATTGAACCTCATCCTGCATGCACTCAGTTAACTTGATAGGGGGAAGAGGTGAGGTGAGGAGTGACTGGATTCTGGCCCTTCCCAGTAGACTCAGGCAAAAGCAAACTGTCACTCCTAGTTTGTGTAATCTTGCTCATTAATAACATGCCATCTTTTGTAAACATCTTGACATCTTTTGTGTCTAGATAATATATATAGTCCCTTGCAGCATGTCTGTCTGTTTCTCTCTCTCCTCTCTCTGCTCGTCCTTCCTTCCTTCCTTCCTTCCTTCCTTCCTTCCTTCCTTCCTTCCTTCCTTCCTTTTACATATTGCCTCTCTTCTGGTATGGATTCAAGGCTGCTTGCAGTATAAAATACAATTGAAACAAGATGTGGTTTTTATTGTGTTTTTTACAATTTAATTGTACATCGTATTTTTACAATTTAATTATGTACATGGGTACATAACCTATTTCCATTTAGAAATTGGACAATCATATTAAAATACTTAAAACAGTTTAAAATAGATATAAAACATAAGAGCACAATCCATTAAAAGATTCTGCTGCCATACTCAGATGAAGACCCAAGGGCTGTTTAAATAAAAAGGATTTTACTCAGTGAATAGATATCAGAGAGGGGACCAAGCAAGCTTCTCATGGGAGAGGAGCTTCAGGGTGTGGGAGCAGCTGCCGCTGAGAAGGTCAGTGTCTCCCATATCCTCACCAACCATACCTGTGATCATAGTGGGACAGAGAGAAAACCTTCCCCTGAAGCTCTTAAGATTTGGGCAGGCACATAAAGGGAGATACTCGCTTCATCCGCACTGCAGAAATAATCCGGTTTGACATTACTTTAACTGCCTTGGCTCAATCCTATGGAATTGCCACAACCAACTACAATTCCCAGAATTCCATAGCATTGAGCCAGGGCAGTTAAAGTGGTGTCAAACTGGGTTATTTCTGCAGTGCAGATGCAGCCACTGTCTATCAGATAGTCAGAACAAAAGCATCCATAGGCCAAAACCGTGTGGGTTTCTCAACTAACAAACAATCTTTTGAGCACCTTAAAATGTGTCTCTTGTTTCCTTGTGTGGATTTTATGTCCCACCGTCGTTGTTTTTTCTACAGAAGCAAAATGGCACTCTGTGAGGTACATTTCTATACTCTTCCACTTTTCAGCTTTTAAAAGTCTAATATTGACATCTGGATTAGATGACAGCTTCCCCCTTTTTTTTTGTTATGTTTTCTGCCCTTTTTGGGAGGATTAAACTTTATAGTCTGCAAAATGGATGGATATATATATATATATATATATATATATATATATATGGATTCTCTGGAAGGCTGAAAAAAGGCAGGCAGCGTACTGGAGGTTTGTATTGTGTGTGGCACTGATTTGCTTTCCCAAAACTATAAACCCTACTGATTTCATTCATATAATCTCACAGAAAGAAAGAAGAAAGTGCCTTTAAAAAAGGAAAAAGAAAAAGAAAAAGAAAAAGGACAATTAATCTGAAGGCTGGTTCCTCCCATCATTTCCATATTTTAAAATAAATAAGACATGTATTTTAAATAATTGTTACTTTTATTTTTAAAAAGTTCAAAACTGCGAGCTTACATTCATCTCTGCATGGCCAGGGTGTAAAGCTTCAGTATTCAAAGGAAAAGAATAAAGATGAACTGATGGCCTGGCTTTTATTCTTGCCAGTGCTGAATATTTAAGCCACAGTGCCAGTGATACTTTATTCGCTGGCTAAGCTTAAAGGACATCAGAAAGCCGACTGATGTCAGAATGATTTAAGTCACTGCTGCAAGTTAAGGTTGTACACGAGTGTTTTCTGGATTAAAAATTTCCCCTATATACCCAGAAGGAGAGCTAGTGTGGTCCATCAAAGAGAAAGAGAGAGAAAATGAGAGGATGCATCTGCACTGTAGTAATAATGCAATTTGACACCACTTTAAGTGCTCTAGCTCCATCCTATGGAATCCTAGGATCTATAGCTTTTAGTTTGGCTTTCTTTGCCAAGGAGTGCTGGTGCCTCACAAAACTACAAATACTCAGATTCTGTAGGATGGCATCACAGCAGTTAAACTGCTTTCAAACTGCATTATTACTAGAGTGCAGATGTGCCCAGAGCCAAGTTTATTATCAAAGGGCCTTTGCAGACTGCCAGAAATAGTGCAAATTGAGTCCACTTTAACTGCCCTGGCTCAGTGCTAGGGAATCATGGTAACTGTAGTTTATTGTGGCACCAGAGCTCTCTGACAGAGGGGGGTTGCAGACTGCCAGAAATAGTGTGAATTCAGTCCACTTTTAGGGTTAGGGTTAGAGTTAGGGAACCATGGGAACTGTATTTTATTGTGGCATCAGAGTTGTCTGACAGAGAAGGCTCAATGTCTCAGAAAAATAACAGTTCCCATGATTCCCTAGCATTAACCCTAACCCTAAAAGTGGACTGAATTCACACTATTTCTGGCAGTCTGCAACCCCCCAGAGAAGGCTCAATGTCTCAGAAAAAAATACAATTCCCATGATTCCCTAGCAATGAGCCAGGGCAGTTAAAGTGGACTCAATTTGCACTATTTCTAGCCGTCTACACTGCAGGATTAATGCAGTTTGATACTGCTTTAACTGCTATGACTGAATGCTATTGAATCCTGGGATCTGGAGTTTTATAGGGTCTTCACCCTGCCCTGCCAATGAGTACTGGTGCCTAACAAAACTATAAATCCCAGGATTCTGTAGGATGGCGCTATGGACATGAAAGTGGTGTCAAACTGCCTTACTGCTTTCTACAGTGGAGATGCACCCAGAGAAAAGCTTATTAATCTCGACGTCTCTGGTCGGATCTGCACTGCAGAAATAGTGCGGTTTGATACCACTTTAAGTGTTATGGCTGAATGCTATGGAATTCTGGGATCTGTAGTTTTGTGAGATATTTAACCTTCTTTTTTGGAGAGCTCTGGTGCCACAACTACAGTTCTTGATAACTTCTTCAAGCTTTGTCTAGAAGAGAAAGGGCCTGGTACAGTGAACTTCAGAATGTGAATCATTATTTTTTGAACTACAGTCTCCAGATTAACCAGGGGCTATACTGTTATGCTCATGGGGTGGGGCATGCGCAATATACTTTCCATCTACATTTTCTGCATGATGCATTATTTTATACACTTTGCTCATGTTCCTCCTATTGTCCTTAATGGCTTGCACCTCTCAACTTAATAGCCCCAGACTTATAACATTTATTCATCTGCCCTGCCCGTCTGATCCTTTTCATTGTCTTTGGCTATTTTTTCAAACTTTACACTGGTGTTTCTGAAGCAGAGGTACTAGAACTGTCCAAAATGATTGCAAGTGTCCCTACACCACCAGTTTGTGCAAGGGCATTATGATACTGGTAGGTTAGTGTTGTCAAAGGTCATTCATCTGGAACCCATACACACCGTAATAAATGACAAGCTAAAAATAAACCATAACATAGCAGGTGTGTTTTTCTCTCTCTCTACACTTCAAAATGCACCTGTCAAAATGTCCTCTTCAAAACAACTCCCTTAAAGGTACGAGAGCCCTTTTCTGTTGTGCAAAAAAAGCAGCCTACTAGCTCAACACATAATCCTGGGGAAGTTTGTAAGACATATACTACCAGACATTTGACCCAGCTTTGGTGTAGGGAAGTGGCTATTTTAAAAAGCAGAAGCATAGGCCCCATTCACAATACAAAAATAATCTGGGATGAATCCAAGTTGAATTCATGTTGTTCACACATGTCCTGAATGCACTTGATGCACTTTGGGGAGGTGGGGGGCTGGCAAAAAAAAAAAAAAAAAAACCACCCCAAAACAAAACCCACTTAACATGGTTTCTTCCTGAGTTTTCCTGAAAGATTCACATCAATCTGCATCTTCAGCAATGTGAATAAGCTTCTGAATCAATGTGGATCGGTCTGTATTGTTCTGTACTTTTATCCTGAAATGATAAAATGTGTGTGAATAACAAAGAGGTTACCATGACCCTAAGAGATTCGTGAACCCAAAACAAAATGGGAACAACAAACCTGATTTGCGTCAGCATGGTTATCTGCATCTCCTCGGGACAAAAAAATGAGTGTGAATGCCCCCATAGTCTTCCAAGGGGGCCATGTCCTGCCTGCGACAGAGTGAGAGACTGGGAGACTTCTCTGCTCACAAAGTGATGGACCCTGACAAAGAGAAGTGGATTTTCAGTGACAGGAGGCCCATACCTATACTTGAAAAATGCAAACCAGGAACGAAACCCTGTTTTGACACATAGCTATGATGATGATGCTGTGCTTCATATCCCAATCCAACCTCTGAAAACCCACCTTAAAGCCAGGGAGCTGTACTCAATGAAGAGTTCTGTGAAACTGGTAAACAGGGCAATGAAAGATGGCATGTCCAGTCCATTCCTGCCAGCAAGTTGTAGTGTGATGAGCAGAAGCAGGAACCCCCATGGGGTTCTGTTGCAACTTTTCAGTGCATCAGTTTGCTGGTGGAAGGGGGTTTCAGAAGTCATCCTTCAGCACCCTGCTTGCCAGCACCACATAACTTCTTTGCTTGGTACAGCTGGCCGGCTTGTGAGGTGGGGCATATTATGAGAAGACATGAGTCACTAGAAAATACAATAATGCTTGGAAAGGTGGAGAACAGTAGGAAAAAAGGAAGACCACATTCCAGATGGATAGAGTCAATAAAGGAAGCCAGGGCTGCCCCAAGTCTGCAAGACCTGTTGATGACGTGACATGGAGGTCTCTCATTCATGAAGTCACCAAAAGTTGATTTGATATCAGTTAAGAACAAATTTAGGGGCATTTGTTGTGATGGTAATGCTGCCACAATCATAAATGTGAATACAAAACAGTTATGAGGTCAAAATGCAAAGGGATCTTGTAGCACCTTTGAGATTAGCTAAAAGAAAGAACCCAGTAGCTTGAGCTTTCATAGACTCAAGCCTACTTCCTCCATGCATTTGAGGAAATAGACTCAGATTTACAAAAGCTCATGCTACCAGTTTCTTTCTTTTCAAAGGTGCTCTTTGCATATTGATTTCCCAGAGTAACACAGCCATGTCTTTGAATTCTACCGTTTATGAAGGTCCTAGGTCAAGCGCATAACCTCATAAATGTCTAACAGGATGTCCATCTATATATAAGCATATAAGGAGGAGTCAGACTCATTGACCCAGTGCTCTAGATTTTAGTCCAAACTTTCCATTTGGAGTTATCCAATGTGTTGAATTCTACTCCCTCATCATCTTGTATAGCTCATTTAAAATTCGGCCTAAAATTATAGGATAATGTACTACAACCTGCCTAAATGGGTTGAATTGGCATAGCTGTCACAAGCTGCAAGTGCTACCCTGACTGGTAAATTGCAGCGGTCTGAAGCAGTAGTCTTTCACAATCTCTCTACCCTTGACTATCTGGGACTGGACCTCACCCTAAAATATAGCCTTTTCAAAGAATATGCAGCATAAACACAGCTATCATGTGGTATATGATGTCGAAAACATTTGGAGATGTCTGCCTTGTCCACAAATTATATATTGCAATCTCTTCTCCCAAATGTTGAATGATTAAGGGCTCAACCCAATTGCTAGACTGAATTAGAGTAGATGTATTAGATTCATTGCGGAATAGCAAATCAACACCTTTGTAAATCCAAGTGTTTCAACTGGATTTAATCCATAGCAATCTGCTTTATACTGAATCAGATTACTGGTCCACCTAGCTTGGCACTGTCAGCACTGACTTGCAGCTGCTTTTCAGGCTTTTGGACTCCCCAGTCCTTCCTGTATGGCTGGAGACTGAAACTGGGACCTTTTGCATGTGGGGCAGGCACTCTGCCATTGAGCCACAACACTAGGCTCAAGGAAAGAAACACCTATGCAATCACTGTGCCACAGATATTCTCTAGGATCCAAGTTCTTTTACCTTTTTCTTTTTCAAGTATGGATTTTAGTTTCTTCAGAGCTGATCCCCTATGGCTTAGGATGAACTGACTGAACCATTACACAAATTTCTCTCTCTCTCTTTCTGCATATGCATAGGCCAGGGTTTGAAGCTTCTTCACAGAATTATTCAATTGCTCACTTCCACTTTACCACTGATAGCTATTAATCACCCTTTTAAGTGCCAGACAAAAGGTGTTTGACATCTGACCTTATAACCTCCCAATGCAGCACTTTGCATTCTCTCAGCATTAACCTCTGTGGTCTGCTGCAGGCATCACACTTGCTTGCTACATCCTCTCTGGCTTTCCTGTTTGTTTTGCAGAGCTCATTATATTTAATTTCCATGTTGTATATGTAAGAGCACTGCAAGGTGGTGGGGGAATGATGAAAAGACAACACAACTCCAAAGAATTCACCTAGTCGGCAATAATAGTACTGGCCCTTCTCTTGTACATATTCATTATATGCTTTCTTTTGCACTCTCTTGGAATGGGAAGCCTTGCCAGGATGCATCTACACTGTAGAAATTATGCAGTCTGACACCACTTTAAGTGCTGTAGCTGCATTATATGGAATCCTTGGGTTTGTCTTTTTATAAAGTCTTTAGCTTTCTCTGCCAAAGAGTGTTCATGCTTCACAAAACTACAAATTCCGGGATTCGGTAAGAGGAAGCCATGGAAGTTAAAGTAGTGTTAGACTGAATTATTTCTACAGCATGGATGCACCATTAGTCAACTGGACAAGAGTTCTATGTATTTCAGAAAGACTGATTAATCCTGTACAAAGAAGGGTGTGGATTTTTTTAAATAATAATAATAATAATAATAATAATAATAATAATAATAATAATAATAATTTTTATTTATATACCGCCTGGTGGCAAGTCAATCTAGGTGGTTTACAAGACTAAAATGCATGCAGCTTAAAATAATATAATTCCCTCCCCCCCTTAAAAAGTCATTAAACTACATATCAATTAAAACCAACTAACAATTCAAACATAGCAATAAAAGCAAGCTATTTTTTTTATACCATAGAGATGTTCAGCTTTGAAGAGTGGATAGGATGTTTGGAGATGCAGGTTGCCTCATTAACTGAACTGACAGCAGAGCTTGAGAAAGTTACTTTTCAGGAAGTCACATCTCTTGAGACCACCCCCTAGGCACCATGACCAATGGCCATGTTGGCTGAAAGATTGTAGGAATTTGGGGCCACAAAAATAGTCTGTTTCAAGCACTCCCTTAGACTTGGAGAGAGTTTCTCCAGCCCCTTGAGATGAAGACCTACAATGGGAAGCCAGAACCTGAAATGCTACAGATAGAAAGCACTAGCAGGGATAGGGAAAACACAACCCAGAGGAACATTTGACCTCTGAATTCCATTTTTGCAATCCCAGAAGCTCCTTGGATACATCCCCCAAAGCCCCTGAAACTCCCCCCCCCCCCCAGTTTTAGGATGGTTTTCATGCCATCATGTGAGTGACAATTTACTCAAGAATATTCTTTATTTCAATTGCAGGTCCCGCTAGCACCAAGAATATAAAGGGTTCCATGTGGCAGACCATTCTTGATTCTAATGCACTCCTTATGAAATGGCCATGCACCTACTTTACGTAGAGAACAATCGTCTATGTGAAGGCATCTTTTAAACAGCTGTTCAATCTAAGTTTGACTTAAAGATAAAGAATCATATCAAGGAAGACCAGAGGCATTGCAGTCACCCATTCATGATTAGTATTTAGCAGACTTAGGTCTGATCTGCACTGCAGAAATAATGCAGTTTGACACCACTTTAACTACCATGGTTCACTCCTCTGGAATCCTGGGATTTGTAATTCATTTTGGCACCTGAGCCCTCTGACAGGGAAGGCTAAATATCTCAGAAAACTACACATCCCAGTTTTCCATAGCATTGAGCCATGGCTGTTAAAGTGCTGTCAAATTGCATTATTTCTGCAGTACAGATTAGACCTAAGGAACAGACAGGTCATCTAATCACAGCTTTCTCCACTATGGTGAGTTATAGTACATTTCTATTTAAGTTATAGCAATTACCAAATTTTCACTCACATTTATACATTTGCATTTGTACACTTTATGCAAAGTGGTGTCCTCCTTCATAAAATTTGGAAGGGTATGTGTGATTTTTCCCTGGGATATCTGCCAGTAGTTTTATTTATAAAACAATCCTGCCTCATACTGAAGAATTTTGTGGCATTTTTAGCCCCAGCCAAGTACTATTTTTCTCTATTCATTCTCCACTTTTCATGTTTTGCTCCTTTCCTTCCCGTTAGCGACTGAACTCTTCACATCAGGGACCCCAACATGTAACTTTCAAAATCTCTCTTTCGCTTCCTTGCTGAACTTGATAATTTGTTAGAATTTCCTCCTTCAAAATGCCTCCACACTGTGCAAACGGCTTAGTCTCAGGACCAAATAAGGACACATCAATAAATGACATTTCCATGTTGTGGTCAGAATTCTAAATATGTTTTGAAGAAGGATGAAGAATAAACATTCATCTCCTGCTAATTGCAACTGATTAAAAAATAGCAAGCACTGGCAGAACCTCTAAGATTGACTGCCTTAATTGTGTGCTTGTTTCCACTTGTTAGCTAGTTACCCATTCTTCTAACAGATCTTGCATGATGTTAAAAAAAGGGGGGGGGGTTCCCCCCATTCATCCATCCTAGGAATGAATTTGTGTGCAGAATTAACTATAGGAAACAGCAGGATGAACTATGGCAACCTGATTATTTATCATTTAAATACAACTTGCAACGAAGGGGAAGTTTTACAATGTGTGGCTTTAATGCAAGGTGACTGTGGCTGTTTTTTTGCTCTAGGCAACAGCCAAATTGAAATTTCCATACTATAGCAACAATTCAGAATTCAAGTTTGACTTCTTTTTTAAAAAAATATTTTTGGATAGTTTCTATGTTTTATTTATGTACTTATTTTTTGCAGTTTCCCTGTGGTTTAGCAAATAAGTGAGATATAAACATGATAAGACAATTAAATAGGGAAGAATAATTGTGGCATAATTTTAAGAGCATCACATAAAACATAATAAATTACAGATATCTTGATCTGAAACCTCTGATCATCATCTGCACAATAGTAAGCCATGGGTAAAACAATCCTATGGAGAGGGAAAGAATGCGGAGCAGGGTTAATATTACTCCATATGTACTGCTGGTTCATTGTGCCCAAGGGGGTATGAAGGAGTGCTCCTTTCTTTAAAAGAAAAAAATTTCAATAGGAAAGAAATTAACTATGCCAATATCAGCCCTAGCACAGATCCTGACTTTCTGGGGGCAGAGGTGAATTGTTGTTGTTGTTGTTATTCTGCCTCCCCAGTTCAGGGCTCAAAGTGGCTTGCAACAGATTTTTTAAAATGCACATAGTTCAAAATCCACCAAAAATATATGTTAAGGCAAGCTATCAAAATATTAAAACCAGTTAAAAACATATACCTTAAAAAAAGCAGCTCAACAAAAATAAAAAATTGGAAATCCAACACATCATTTAAGTGTGATGGGCCTTTTAAGTGTGAGAGCTAGCATGGTGTAGTGGTTTGAGTGTTGGACCAGGACTCTGGAGACTAGGGTTCAAATCCTAGCTCAGCCATGTAAACCCACTGGGTGACCTTGAGCAAGTCACATTCAGATGATGGCCATGGCAAACTCCCTCTGTAGAAACTTGCCAAGAAAACCCCTTGATAGGTTCACCTTAGAGTCACCATAAACAACTTGAAGGCATACAAGAAGAAGAAGAAGAAGAAGAAGAAGAAGAAGAAGAAGAAGAAGAACCTTTTACAACCAGTCCTCGAAAGCCTACTAAAAAAATCTTCATCTGTCTGTGGAAAGAAAGTAGAGCAGGTGCCAGTCTGACCTCTACAAAAGGAATTCAAGAGCCTGGGTGAGGCCACTAAGAAGGTCCTCTTCCCATGTTTCCACCAGATGTACCTGTGATGGTGGTGGGACAGACAGCAGGGCCTCCCCAGCATATCTCAAAACACTGGCAGGTTCATAAAGGAGAATACAGTCCTTCAAATAAGCTGGACCTGAGCAGAAATGAAGTACTTTGGATACTGTAGATCCAGGTTCACTGCATCTAATGCCTCATTTTGAGCCTGTCACCAATAGAAACAGCTCTGGCAGTAGGTCTACATTCGACAGGCTCTTAAGTGCCACTGCACCACCAGCACTGTAAAGATGCACTTTTGCTTTTATCTACACACTGCTAGGGGACAACATCTGGAATTTAGGAGTACAGTCTGAAAGCCATTGATTTTAACAGGCATGTGCTAGATTTGACCAGGATGACCAAAGGCTTCAGGCCAAGATAAGTGTAATTTATTATATTTTATATCAGGGGTAGGCAACCTAAGGCCCGGGGGCCAGATGTGGCCCCCCGAGGCCTTTGGACCGGCCCCAGGCCGGTCCTGCCACTGCCACCACCCACCATGATGATATTAATTATTGTTGTTATTACTTGTTCTTGGGGTTTTCTTGGCAAAATCTCCACAGGGGTTTTGCCATGGCTTTTCTGGGGCTGAGAGAGTGTGCATGCATATTTTTAAATTTTTTAAATTGTTTTTTAATTGTTTATTTTTATTTATTTATTTATTTATTTATTTTTGGTGCTTTGGCCCCCCCAATTGTCTGAGGGACAGCAACCCAGCCCCAGGCTCAAAAAGGTTGTCTACCCGTTTTATATGAAGACCATTGATTTTAACAGGCATATGCACACTTTTCTATGTGTGGTGTTGAATCCAGCCATTTCAAAACTGTGACTTATGGGGAAAGGGTAAAATTAGATATATAAATCACTTATGTCCACTATCTCCCATTGGCATGGCAGAGGATCATATCTATATATAGAACTATATAGAGAAGGTGCCACTAATGGCCAAGGAGCATTCTACCATGAAGAAGCTGCTGCTGATAGCACCCAGCAGCTTGAATTGTTCCTTTAAATGTAGAATGGATTCACTGCCCCACTGATATAGAAGCTACCAGCCTCTCAGACAGGAGGTTTTTTGGTTGACTTGGGCTCATATGAAGCTTATAAATATCCACTTGTCTGTTTGTCTGTTGGTGCCTTCAAGTCATCATTGACTTATGGCTGTGGTTCCCAAACTTTAATCTTTCAGATGTTTTGGACTTTTAATCCCAGAAACCCCAGCCAGCTTGGCCAACAATCAGGAATTCTGGAAATCCAAACATCTGGAAGACAAACGTTTGGGAACCACTGACTTATGGTGTCCCCATGAATTTCATCAGGTTTTCTTAGGCAAGGAACATTCAGAGGTGGTTTTTCCAGTTCCTCCCTCTAAAATACAGGTAGTCTCCCTTATCTGCTTGGGACTAGAATTGGGATTTCAGAGGGTTTTTTAATTTTGGAATATTTGTATATACAGAATATTAGAGATGGGGCTCGAGTCTAAACATGAAATTAATTTATGTTTCATATATACCTTATACCAGGGTTAGGCAACTTTTCCCCTTTAAGGGCCGAGGGACTTCAGCTCCCAGAATCCCAGGAGCTATTGGCCAACATGGGACTATTGGCCAACATGGCTGAGGCTTCTGGGAATCGAAGTCCCTTGGCCCTTAAAGGGGAAAGGTTGCCTACCCCTGTCTTATACACATAGCCTGATGGTAATTTTTATACACAACATTTAAAAATAATTTTGTGCCTAAAATGAAGTTTGTGTACACTGTACAATCAGAAAGCAAAGGTGTCACTATCTCAGCCATTCGTGTGCACAATTTTGTAATATTTTGGATTTTGAAAATCTGGATAAGGGAGACTTAACCTGTATAGCTTATTGTACCTGGTATTCATTAGTTGTCTCCTATCCAAGTGCTAACCAGAGCTGACCCTGCTTAGCTTCCAAGATCAGACAGAATCTGGTGCATTTAGGGCTACTTGTCTATGCACCTATAATTCTATTCAGCTGCAAAACTGGAGAGTGGTTAGCAAAGTTTTAGGAATGAGCAAATGACAGAGGAAGAGGGGATAGATTTGTATAGGTTTGACTGGGGGAGGCACATTCTAAAGTTCCCATGTCTAGAGATGTCAGATCTGACCATCATGACTTAGTTATATCCCATTTGGATTACTGTAATGCACGCTACATGGAGCTGCCTTTGAATAATGTTTGAGACCTTTAGCTTGCCCAAAGAGTTGCAGTCAGATTGTTAACTGTAGCTGTCTACAGGGAACACAAAACTCCTTTATTGCAAGAGTTCCAGTGGCTGCTGGTCTGTTTCCAGGCACAAATTCAAAATACTGGTTATGACCTATAAAGTCCTATACAGCTCATTTCCAGATTATCTGAAAGACCATATTCTCCTAAATGAGCCTGTCCATATCTTCAGATGTTTTGGAGGACCTTCTCTCTGTCCCACCACTTTCACAGGTACATCTAGTGGGAACACAGGAGACAAACTTCTCAGTGGCATTTTCTAAACTCTGGAACATCTTTCCTAGAAAGATTAAACTGACATCTTCCATATTATCTTTCCATGGACAGGTGAATTTTTTGGTTTTGTTTCTGTAAAGTGGACAAAATCATGGACAAAAATTTGTCCACTTTCTGTGAGGGTTAATGTCAGAGTAATGCTCAATGCCCCCAATGTATCTGAAAATGATCCTGTTTTTGTGGGATATTACTGGAATTTAAACCCAGTTTCTGCACGGGATTTGGGCACTTAGCCTCCCATGTGATAAACACCTTAAACTAGAGAGAAAGACTTTCTTTCTGTGGTCAAAATATATTGACAGCTACTGGGGCTGGGACAGAGGAAAGCTGAAAATAGTGCATTGTTATTCAAAAGATTCATTGACAAATCAGATTAATCTTTCCAAATGAAAGGTGACCGATCTGTTATTGGCTCATTGAAGGTGGGCTGTAATTTCTGAAAGTATAATTCTTCCTTCTCCTTAACAGGCTGTAACATGACATTAGTTCAAAACAGCTTAGTTACCTTCCCCCAGTGCCCTGTAACTTTCAAGGAACTGAACAACAGAAGCTGCAGGACACAAATTACAATTGGGTTTAGTCAATTAAGAGCTGGGGAGCAGTCTCCTGTCGGGAATAATTAAACATCTGCAGTGTGGGATATGGTAAAGGCAGATATGGGGTAGGCATTTGCGTGCAAAGAGTAGTGGGAGAAGCAAATTGGGAAGGGGGGAGATAGCTAGGGACAAAGCAACACAGGTTCCGTATGAGTAAATGTACTAGCTTTACATTTCAAGACATAAATTGAATCCTCAATGCATCAGCGAAGATGGAACCATCAATACAACTAAAGATCAAGCTAGCTTTTGCTCTTAGACATGCAATTGTTTGATGACTTCATGCATTTCTATTTAGTGATTTTGCTTTGCTTTTTTGATAAATGTATACCTGGCCTTTCAGGAAAAGAAAAATCCTTCTCAAAGAGGTTTACAATCATTTCCAAACACAAAGTAATAGTTTAAATACATCTTAAATCTATAGAAATCCAGAAGTTGGAAAAGTTTTTTCTTGGGGATTAGAATCCCCTAGAATCCTTCACCCAGCCTAGTCTGCTTGCATTTTTTTCTTTAAAAAAGATGTAAGTAAAACATGATAACAGAAACAATAAAATGATTGTAAGATCAGCTATAAATAAGTTTATTGATGTTCTATGCCTTCTAGTCAACTCCAATGTGTGGTCATCCATGGCAAGATGTATTCAGGGGAGGTTTGCCATTGCCTTCTTCAGGCTGAAGGAGTGTGACTTGCTCAAGTTCACCCAATGGATTTTCAGGGCTGAGCAGGGATTTGAATCCTGATACTCAAGAATCCTAATCTAGCAGTAAAGCCAGTTTATCATGGCCAGTCTCAACTGTAAATAAGTACTGAAATTGCATGTACTTCCCTGAGGAGAAGTTGCAGCATAAGCTTTTGTAGACTTGGGGGGGATGCAGACCAGGGTCCGGAGTGCCGCGGGACCTCGGCAGCCGGACCGCGGCGCTCCTGCGGCGTCCCTGGAAGGAGCGCAAAATCAGCGCTCCTTCCACAAGACAGGGAAAGTGCGCCCTAAACGCGTAGAGTGCACTTTCCCTGACTTATCCTCCGCAGCGCGTCTGGCCGCTGCAGAGGGAAGTCATCCCCGGAGCACCGGCCGTCTGGAGGGCCGGAAGCTCCGAGGACGACCTCAGGAAGAGGAAGGGACGCCGCGCATGCGGCTGCCCCTCCTCTTCCAGGTCTCAGAGACGGCCCTATTAGCCGTCTGCCGAGGCCCTTTGTCTTCCTCAAAGGCCCTAACTGAATGAAAAATGTTTGTAGCATAACCTATAGGCTGACACTGGTAGTACAGGTTGCTCCAGATTGCTTTTAATCCATTTTCTCTCACACACTATAATCAGAAGTGGGCTTTGGATCTACTGGTAGGGGAGGTCGGCAGGAATCCACCCTGGGATTTATTGCTGCTCTTCCCACAGGATTTTGCCAATGCTAGCTCCTAGTTAGGAACCAACAGAGATGCCATTCAACTCAAAGCACCTGCAGAAAAATGGCCACAATTTTTAATCAACATGTGTACAAATTATACTTGGACCACCAAGAGGTTCTTAATACTAGAAATGCATCTGATTTTTTTTCTCAAGTGTTTATTATAATTTAGCAATGTCCCATTAACCTAAGTTAATGTTCAACAAGTAAATTATTATACAAATTAAAACCATGTTTACACTTGGATCTCATCTCTAAGATATTTCATTATGCATATACAAATATTCCAAAATCTGGAAAAATCTGAAATCCAGGACACTTCTCGTCCCAAGCATTTCAGATAAAGGAGAATCAAAGTATATATCAAACATGATAATTTTATGCTAGACAAAAATGTATAATTGTATCATATTACATATAAAATAAAATGTGTATTCCTAAAGCAGCAAAGTGGTTTTCAATCATTTTCTTTTTGTTTTTCATTTTTTAAAAAAATTGTAAATACTTCTGGGTTGTTTTTTTTTCTCGCTTAATTTTTTGCTTGTTTTTTGAAATGTTACATCTCTAGTGATGTATAATGTGAGAGCTAGATTCAGGTACTATTGTTCATCTTGGCTCAGAGGTCTCTGGTTCTATGAGGGTTTGGGTCTCTGGTGTTTTGAGATCAGAAGTTTGTGGTTCTGCAGTGTGCTTAGGTTCTCTGATCCTTCTGTTGGCACTACCAACATTTTAAAAGTAAAATTTGTGTGTCAATGAACACACAAACCTAGCTTTGGATGCTCTGTGGAGACAAATGTACACAATTTACAATTTAACTCATTAATTGTCCACATTGTCTAGGAGATGTTGGGAACTAGAATCCCAAAAAGTAACTTGCCAGTTGCTGACCTGGTGCCAGTTGCACCAGCACAAAGGACACCGAACGCGATTATTTTTGGTAAATCATTGGCCACAACTTTTATTTTGTACAGGGTCTTGATATCAATCAATTAAACATTTAAATAACAGTTTTCTTAAAGAAGAATTCGTTCTTGACGCATGCGTACGTGTAATTAAGCGCAAGCGTTATAAATTAATTGCTTCTAACACGGCATATGTCAAGTCCATTAGTTTAGGCAGTATTTCACAACAATAATCACTCCACCAACCGGATATGATGTCATAAGAATTCTTATGACATCATAACATTATGACATCATCCAAGGTTAAAATGACATCATACAAATTTGGTTAACCTAATGACATATACCGAATTTAGGAAATTTTTATTAACCCAATTAGTATTTTCTAATTAACCTAAATATTCCTCGAGGCGGGGGGTCCCTGCCCGGCAACCAAATTTATCAATCCCAATAAAACCAATAGACCCTTAACCTCCAGTTGTGACTAAGGGCCTTTGCAGACTGCCAGAAATAGTGCACATTAAATTGAGGCACTGCCCTGGTTCACTGCTAGGGAATCATGGGAACTGTAATTTATTGTGGCACCAGAGTTCTCTGACAGAGAAGACTCAATGTCCCAGAAAAAAATACAATTCCCATGACTCCCTAGCACTGAGCCAGGGCAGTGCCTCAATTTAATGTGCTCTATTTCTGGCAGTCTGCAAAGGCCCTAAATTATACATTACCATACTATAATTTTTTTTAACACAAACAAATCAAACAATTCATTATGGCTCCACCCCTACGAACTGTTAGCCAGCATATTACTAAAACTTTTTAACTTGTAATTGGTAATCTTATTATTCTCAGGGAGGGCGAAAAACCCAAATTGCTCCTCTGGGAAAATTCCCTCCTGGCCCCAGGAGGCGACCAGCCGAAGCCTGAGAGTAAATAACATGTTTACCAATTAATTAAGGGTGGGAGGAATGGGTTGCTCATCTGCAATTCCAAAATGGCTGCCGACACATGGCAGCTTGAGGCTAAATAGCCTCCTGAAATCTCGCTCGTAGTCTCGCAAGATTTGAAGTCTCTCGAGACCCAGGAGCGAGACTTCTGTTTGATTGGCTAAGCAGGCCAGCAAGGGCGGGCCTTCCGGTCTGCTTAGCCAATCGCGCGTCGGTGCCCTTTTATGGGGCCGTCGCAACAGAAGGCCCCTCCCAACACGTCGGGGGGTGTCTTTGCTGGCCCTCCAGTATTTTCTTGCAAGTTAGCCATCCCCATGATCTGTTGTTGTGATCTGTTATTCTTGGGGGGGTGGGGCATTCTACAGGATCTGAGACTGGAACCCTATAGTCTGACATTGATGGCACCTTTGCATAATGGTCAGGAATTGTGTTGTGTAAATCTGCATTCTGTTGGGCAATGACATAGTATTGTATTTGACAAGCAGAGCAATCAGTATTCACAAGAAGAAAGTAAGCAACAGTTTGTCCCACACCGCCAAGTCCACCCACCCATGTCTAGCAGAGAAATAAAGTAGGCTTAGTCTTCTTGTAAAAACATATGAAGGAAGTTTACTTACAGATACTAAAGGTACATAACATCTCATGGTGAGATGATCATTAAGACGTGCTCCTCAAATTTGGAGGAGAGACCATTGCAGATTGCAAAATGGAAGGCAAACTATGATAACTACAGACTGATACAGGAAGAGAGAAGGCATAGTTAAGACCAACAAATGGGAAATGATACGAATACCTCCTTCTTTGGAGGTTTTTAAACAGAGGCTGGATGACCATCTGTCAAGAGTGCTTGGCAGGGAGTTGACTGGATGGCCCTTGTGGCCCTTGTGGTCTCTTCCAACTCTATGATTCTATGATCCTATGATTCAGTCTAGGAAATTACAGCCCTGAGTTTGTAAGACCAGAGCAGGACAGTTGACAACTGAGGTTCTTGGAAGTCTCACATTCATAAGATCATCATGAACTGAAGCTGACATGACAGCAAACAATAACATCAGTAACAACAACAACAACAAATATAAGGCAGTAGTGTCATTAGAGGGGTTCAGGGAGTGTGGTCTGCACCAGGTGACACCCTAAAGGGATGGTGGTGACACCACAGCTTTTTAAACATCTACCTTTTGACTGAAATGGGCTATGGCATTCACCTGCCTTCCTTTAAAATGCTTTAAGAGATTGTTAGACTGGGGTGAAGCTCAGTGGGAAGAGCAAGGAGGGCCCCAAGAATTTTTTAAAATTAAAATTTCAAATTTCAAAATGTTAAATTTTTAAAATTCTTTAAAAAGTTTCTTTAAAGACATCACATTTCAACCAAATCTTCACTATATATATATAAATACATTTAGGTTGTGCATATGATATTGTAATTTGAAGGTATAATTTTGCTAGTTTTTATGTTACAACTATTAGCATTATATTCAGTAGTATATGGGAATTACGATTTATGAGTAACATTAGTGCAAAAAGGCATTACTAAGGATTCTATATGGTGTGATATGGGAAGAGGTCAATGGTGGTGGTGGTGGGGTAACACCATGAGTTACCGCATCGGGTGACACTAACCCTAGTGATGCCACTGATATAAGGTATACAAAAATCATCTTTACAATTGCAATTCTATATATTGCAATTATAAATATAATTTTCAGACACCCTGTAATTGCTATAACTAAACTCTCAGAGAAACATTGCTAGGGTTGCTACCTTCAACAGCCTATTTGCGGCTTGTATGGAAGGTTTTGGAGGGTGTGTGTCTGCCTTTTATTTGCCCTCTGTGGCAGTTTGCCCTGTCTTGTTTGCTTTGATATATTTTTATTAACAAGGATTAGGTTACTTGGCACAACATGCTAGGCTTAGACTTTGTAAGAGGACCCAAACAGGTCAGATTCCTTTCCCAATCTTAATTGCAAATAGGGAACATTTCACCTTCTGTGGTCCATTGCCTACAGTTTCTTCTGCACCAATAATGATTATTTAATCAAATCAAAAATCCTTGAATTGTATTTAAATAGACCTAGGAAATCCTATTCAAAAGAACAGTTAGTTAGTTAATGTTGTTGTTTAAAGGAGAGGGGGAAATTAGATGAATTGTTTAAATCCTTGCAAGAATTCACCCCTCATACACTTCCGCTTTGCAGGTTAAGTGACACAAAGGTAGCTTTTGCTTTGTGTTGCTTTCAAGAGACAATGCTTGGGGATTGTCTGCTCTGGAAAATCAATTGGTTTACAGAAACAAAAGGCTGCAATTTCCACATTTTCCAGTACAGTAGCTTAACTCCTCCTCTTGTCTCTGCATCTGTATGGGCTCTGCTTCAAATTAAATGAAACAATCCTTTTGAATGTTATGTTAGAATGCCATCCCTGACAAGACATTGGGACAGGTAATTCAGTCCTTTAGATCGAGTGTGCAATTTCTAAAACAAGAGATTGCATAGTGTAGCACTAGGGTTCCCAGATGTCAGGGCTTTGTCCTGACTATGGGTCTCCCTCCTGCCCCCACCAGGACCTCAGGCCAGAAGGAGAAGTCACAAACCTAGAGAGAGCTGTCTTATTTTTTTTTTTAAATTAACCTTGTGTTGCTGTTCTCTTTTGCTGCAGGCAGATGGGAATGGCATGCCCTCCAACTGTCCTGATTTGGCACAAACAGTCTCAATTAACCCTCTATCATCCCACTTTTTCAGCTCCAGGTGGGGTCTTGAAACCCGTTTGTATTTCTTTTCCCCACTTCCCCCCATTGTCCTCAGCTCACTTAAATTGCAGCAAACTGAGTTCCAAGAGCAATACAATGGGCCCTTGGTATCCTCTGGAGTTTGGTTCCAAGACCCCTCCTGGATACCAAAATCAGTGGATGCTCAAGCGCCATTAAATTCAATGTATCGTAAAATGGTGTCCATTACATAAAAAGGCAAAATCAAGGTTTGCCATTTGGAATTTATACTTAAAATTTTTTTTTTCATATAGACAACTATCAAAGCGTTATAAAGTAGATTTGAAGGTTCAGGGAATTGATTTAATTTTAAATAAATTTGACAAAATCTGGACTGGAGATAATAAAAAAGGATAGGTAAATTTTATAAAATATTACTAAATTGTGAACTAGAGGAGGAAACAATAAAAAGAAATATGATCCATTGAGCAAAGAATTTTGGATACCAAACTGAGCTTGAAAAATGGGAAAATGCTTGGACTAGAAGACTAAAACACACGGCCTCCCAAAATCTCAGAGAAAACTTTTACAAAATCTACTTTCGCTGGTATCTAACCCTAGAAAAATAGCTAAAATATATAAATTTGGCAATAACAGGTGTTGGAAGTGTGGGAACGAACCAGACATGCTATATCATTGCATATGGAGCTGCAAAGTAATCAAAAAATATTGGACTAAAGTTCAAGAAATCATACACCAGATTCTGCAGAAAGAAATAAAAAACTACCCTGAAATATATTTATTAAACATGTGGGACAACGAAGTAGATAAGGAGGTGGGCAAAATCCTTTTTTATCTAATTACGATGGCATGAATTACACTAGTACAAAAATGGAAATAAAAAAATATATCAAGTATAAAAGAATGGCTACTTAAACTTTATGCGGCAATTGAAATGGATTCACTTACAAATTATTTGAGAAACAAAGGTATAGAGGATGGTCTCAGTGACTGGAAACCGTATCAATTTATTTTAGAAACCAGTGGGGAAATTTATCCACAATCGGTTATCGGTAACATATGGACTCCAACAAATGAGATATAAAATAAATGTGAAGAATGTTATTCCTGCAAATAATACATGGTAAGAACGTATTTGCAACAAACATTTTTTTTTATTGAATTGGATTGTATCAAAGATGCTGAATGGTGGTAGTAATGACTAACCTAAAAATGATATTAACAACAATAATTGATATTATACAGAAGCTTAATAATAAGGTATAAAGGAACAAATAATAAATAATTGGCAAAAATAAAAGAAATATATATATATATATATATATAATAAAAATAATAAGGAACAAGATACTAGGAAAGCACATGCTCATTATTAATTAATATGTATTTACTATTAACATACAGAAATATATCTATAACTACGTAAAGACAAAACAACCAAATAAAGGATATACACATATGGATCATATAATAGGAAGGCAAACAATTTAATTAAAGCCTCAATTTACAGTCTTTGATATTTTGAGACAACCGGTTATATAACTGGTTTATGAAAAATTCACGGAATTAAAGGCACAAGGAGGACAAAGATACTATCATATAATCCAGGGAAAACAAGGAGGAAGTAGGAATGAATGGAAGAGTTTGGAAGGAGTATGGAAGGTAAACTTTAGGAGGAAGGACAAGAAAGTAAAAGATGGTACAAGAATGTAGACAGATGGTAGGGGAAGAATGGAATTTTTTTAGAATGAATGAGGAAGGATATGGAGAAAAGGAAAGAAGGTGAAGAGATGGATAAGAAGAGAAAAGCAAGGGAGGGTGGAAATATAGAGAGAGGTAGTAGGGAATGAATAGATAGAGATGGGAAAGAAGGGAAGATAGAAGGATGGTTTAGAAAGAATAATAAATTTGGTAATCAAATAACTATGATGTACTGTTGCGATTAAGGTGTTTGAATATGTATGCAATTATATATTTATGCAAACAGAAGATAAAATATTGTCCAAACCAACTATATGAATGTAACAAATTTAAAGATGTAGTATTTGTGTATGAAAAGTGTATGTTTTAAATTTTAACAATAAATTCTTTAAAAAAAATATTTTCAAGCTGTGGATGCTTGAATCCATGGATAAGAAATTTGTGGATATGGAGGGCCTACTGTAGTCATTTTTATTCAGTTAACTCAAAGGATGGTGGGGAGAACCTTACCCTTCCCAGTAGATTCAGGCAAAATCAAACTGCTGCAGCCTCTCCTAGCTTATATGTTCTTCCTCATTAATACTTTTTGCCTTCTTGACCACATTCTGATACTGTTTGGCCTTACCTGTCCCAGGTTTAATTTGTTAAATATTGAAAGGTGTGAAATGGCTGCTATAGATTCACCTCAAGTTTCACTTGGCCACCTCTTCCCCTTCTTTCTCTCATCTTTAACATTTCTCAAACCCACAGTCAGTACCAGGGCTTAGGAGGAAGACGTAGTCAGTGTGGGGAAATATTAACTGACTCGGGAATTACTGAACATGGTACTATAGGATTGATGCTTTGTGGCTTTTCAGTTTCAATGTAACCTGAAAACCGCGCAGAAATGTGAGAAACTGTGCAGCAGTTTGAGAAACTGAGCAGTTTTACTGTAAAAACCTGCACTCATGGTCTTCTCATGCACTGCCTTTGCTGGTTTGAATGTTGCAGAAACCAAATGTTGCATGGCAGGAAAAGAAATTCTGGCTCACTGAAATTGTAGACTTTGCCCATTTGAATATTGCGGAAACCAAATATTATGATGCCGGAAAAGGGAATCAAGATGACTGAAGCTGCAACTTTTGTTAAGGTAAAGGTTCTGTGAGGAAAGTTTTCAGTTTCTGTGCTGAATGATGTGCAGCTTATTGCTGGGTTGGGTTGGGGATCCTGACTGTTCTGAAACTACAGGATAAAAAACTGTTTCATTGTTCTCAACATCTGTAGGGAATCAGAAAAATGGAGATTTATTGTGCCTGCACCATAGGTACTTAAGTGTACATCACTAAATGTTAAGCAGTAATATTTGTTCAGTTGTATCCACTCCTTAATGTATAACACATTAACATCAGGGATGCCATTTCATAATTAACTAAAATAGGGATGGCCAATTATCTAAGAAGATGGCACACACAGCAAAATGGTGGATGAATTGTCCCCCCCCTCCCCATTAACTGCTGCTACATTGAAGTGTGGGGTCATGATCCTGAAAGATGTGAAAGCTTGTTTTTACTTTTGGTGGGGGAAATCATGTGGTTTCAAATAATATGTCTGATTAGGCTGCCCCAAGTCCCAACCTTAGTTCCAGCTAAGAAACCCAGTGAATTATGAAGATGTATATTGGAATAATGGCAAGAGTGCCCAGGACTAATCTGATCCACATTCCATTGTGCATTGGTCCCACTGCACGCTGGTCACTTTTCCGGCTCCACTGTATAGCAATGGAACAGCACCCTTCTATTGGATATGGACATTACAAAACTGCCCAATTCTAATCCTGATATACATAAGTCCATTTACTAATTTGTAATTTCCATACTGGATTCTAGCCATTCTGTCTCTGTCGCAAAAGTCTCTTTAAAAGTCTCTGCTTATATGCCTCCTCCCATATAATCCGCCCTGTACACTCAGGTCCTCTGGCGGACGTTTATTCCAATCAGCCAGGACTAGGTTGGCAACTGTCAGCTAGAAGACTTTTTCTACAGTCGCCTCCAGACTGTGGAATGACCTGCTGGAAGAGATTTGTCAGCTGAATACACTGCCTGGATTCAAAAGAGCATTAAAGGCAGCCTGTTCCAACAGACATATCCAGATGATTTTTGAAATGTGAATTTTAAATGATGAATCTTAGATGAGGATTGTTTTAATATGTGTACATTCTATTTGTCTTTTTCAACTGATGTGTGTTTTAACAGTTTGTTTGTTTGTTAATTGTTATTGTTCCCTGCTTTGATCCATTGGGAGAGGTGGGTAAGAAATAACAACAACAACAACAACCCTTTGAGCCCCATAATCCCTCTCTGTCCCCATTGCATGAAACCATAGCTGCAATTATAATTCCTATTGTTTGTCCAAGTCAGTGGGGTGACATCCTTAGCTAAGTCCATGCTCCAATTTCTTAACCACTTATAAACATAAGAGGTTTTTGGTTATTTATTTCCAACAGTCCAAAATGAAAGGGAGGAAATGTAAGGTGTTATAAACTGTGCCATCTTATGCACTTTTACTCGGAAAGTAAGTCCCACTGTGTTCTTCACGGGGGCTTCCTCTTGAGAAAGAGGCAGCAAGCCCAAGCGCAAAATGACATAAATAGAGCAGGATGCTGGATTCTTTAGGCACAACATCATCTTCCCTGTCCAAAGTCATTACAATTTGCTTTTCTGGGCAAACTTGGCACTGAGCAGATTGGCCAGTGAAATGCAGAGCTCGCTCTAAACTGAAAAACTCCATTGTTTCATGTGTGAACGCTCTTTGGGCCGGCTCCTAATTGCCAGCCATTTTCCTGTTTCTTGCTGCCTCACATCCAGGAAGGCTTAGGAGCTTGGCTCACATTTCATTCATGTTCTCATCACAATTTACCCAAGAGAGACAGTGTGTAATTTATGGCAATTACTTTTCTGAGCCCCCACCCATCACCCCCATCACCAGTTAAAGGGGAAAAGAAAAAGACAAACAAAAATCTGAAAGTGAGCCAACCTCACCTGGTCTGCCTGCCTGCCATATTAAGTTGACGTTACCAGGAGGAGACTATACGCTTGATGAGAGCCGGTGAAGGAGATCCTTTACACAGGCATGAATACATGCTGACAAGTAAATCGAGCAGAAGGGGACCATAATTGTTGTGAATGCATTCTTTTATTTGTTAATGCATATATACAATATCATAACAACTGAATATTGTGTAAAAGGCTAATGGAGAACGCAGTTTGTCAGCTCTGGGCGAGCACCGGAGACAATGTGATTTTAGCATAATAGAGGGAGGGCGGCATGCAAGCGGTTGCACAGGATGCATTTGCATCAAAATGTATTTATTCATTTCCTTTAATTAGTCCTCCCCACTCCCCCTTCTATCCTAAAGGTTCAAGGCAGGTAATAACACAAGGAAAGCAAACATACAGTGTCCCACTAAAGTTTCATTCAGGGAGCAAAACTATACAAGATATTAAAATGCTTAAGTCTTTGTTAGGCATTGGTTCACAGAACAGAGCTTGGAAAAGTTATATTTTTGGAGTACAACTGCTATACAGCGTCCTTCTGTATCTACAGATTTTGCATCCATGGATCCAACCATCCACGACTTGCATATATCCCCCTCCCGGCAAAAAAATTCTAAAAAACAAACCTTGATTTTTCCATTTCCATTTCCATTTCCATTCCCATTTCCATTTCCATTCCATAAGGGACACCATTTTACTACACCACTATATATAATGGGACTTGAGCATCCACAGATTTTGGTATCCACAAGGGTCCTGGAACCGAACCACAGCAGATATCAAGGGCCTACTGTTTATATATTCCCAACTGTCTATATATGTATGTATTTATGTATGTATGTATGTATGTATGTACATCTCTCTGTTCTAAGAGGCTCAAGTGAGCCTGTCAAACATCCAGTGGAAGAGAGTTCCACAGACGCTGGCAATGGCTAAGTATCATTTCAATTTCTTTTCAAACACATTATTGATTGGGACACTTTAACTTCTTTAGGTTTACCTTCATTGCTTAAGCTCCTGACATTCAGACTGCTTTCTTGAACGAGTTGCCTCAATTTGTACTTTTGAGGAATATTGCACAAAATCAACATCTGGCAAAAATATTTGACTTTACTTTTAAGAAAATAATATTTGAGTCCAGTATCGCAATGTGCCAGGCTATTCTTTCACTTGCACTGCATTCTCTCTGGAACATATTTGACACTTGCAGGGGTAGCTGTGTTGGCCATTTAGCAAATTCCAACAAAAAATATATATATCCACCAAACAGTGATACCTTTATTGGCCAACCAAAATGCACAATATACTTGTTGCAAGCTTTTGAAGCTCCACTGGCTTTTTATCAGGCAAGATGTTACAAACCAAATGGGAAATGAAAAAAATGGAGATGTTAGTCAGATGCCTACATATTGATATTTCTGTTAGTTAAGATGTAAGTGGAGGGTATCCTTTGCAGGCTGACCCCTCCTCCTTCTGTCCTTGTGGCTATTGGGAGATTTGCAAAGACCAGGAAATGTAAAGTCCATTTGCATCTCAACAAAGACCCCTCTCTTGCAATCCAATATGCCTCCATTCCTATGAGGTCACAGGCCTCTTTGTAGGCAGAGGACAATGGATTCCTCAAGGAGTATTCATGTTTTTGCATCAGGAACATTTTGGTAGGTGTTGAGGTAAAACATGCCAATTCAGTTCAAATTTAAGAAGAAAAAAATATTTTACCTTGCTTGGAGGTCCCAATCCACTGACTCACTCTTCAATAGCTCACTCCCAATAGCCACAAGGAACTGGTTGCAGAAGAATTCAAGAAGAGACTGTTAGATCAGATCAAAGAATTCCATGGTCCAGCATCCTGTTTCTCTTAGTGGCCAACAAGACACGTGTTTGATGCCATTCAACCAAGAACAGAGGATGGAAACAGGAC
The DNA here is from genome assembly GCA_026167975.1 of Phrynosoma blainvillii. Lineage (NCBI taxonomy): Eukaryota > Metazoa > Chordata > Lepidosauria > Squamata > Phrynosomatidae > Phrynosoma > Phrynosoma blainvillii. The sequence goes on from JANUYF010000003.1 coordinate 15,154,754, forward strand.
GTTGCTTATCAGAGTTACTGCCACTGATGCTTTGGTGTTGCAGTATATACATATGGAGAGAGCCAGTGTGGTGTAGTGGTTTGAGTGTTGGACTAAGACTCTGGTTACCAAGGTTCAAATTCCCACTCAGCCATTCAAACCCACTGGGTGACCATGGGCAAGTCACATTCTGTCAGCCCCAGAGGAAGGCAATGACAAACCTCCTCTGAACACATCTTGGCAAGAAAACCTCATGATAGGTTTGCCTTAGGGTCACCATAAGTCAGACATGACTTGAAGGTACACAACAACAATAATATACCCATTTGAACTAGCAGCCATTGATTTGTTTGACCTTACAAGGTGTTGCTAAGTTCTGACAGTAACTTCTGGCCCATTCACTTTTGCACTGTGGTAAAAGAGCATGAACCTAAAAACTAAACATGTATGGCTATGGTTCACCTTATTCAAGACATGGCACTGCCCTTCTCTTAACCTCCTCAGAAGCCTTGCCAAGGGTGATCTATTGCAGCACAACATATTTTCCATGTCTTTCCTTCATGAAATATTAAGGACAATATGCTGTAATGCACTCTGAGAGCTGCCAAAATGCAAGTACCTGAGGCATCTCTTATATTAAAAAAATATAAGAATAGAAGCAAGTGTCATGTGGAGCATGAGCCTTATCACATAAACAAGATCATATTAGTGTGGAGAGTTTTGTTACTGTTTGGGCCCCTTTTTCAATCTCCTCCCCTTTCTCTGCTGAAAAATTTTAAAACACATAGATGGCAAACTTCTCTTGATATATATATCAAACCTTGAAAATGTGGAAGGAAAAACAGCCATAGAACCAAATTATTAGTTCAATTTCATTTTGTCTTCTTCTCTTTTAGGGTAAGGCAACCTTAGGGAGGCCAAGAACACAGAGATGTATCCCAATATCAGGAGATCTGGGAACCCTACAAGTCACTTGAAGGTGCATCTACACTGTAGAAATAATGCAGTTTGACATCACTTTAAGTGTTCCTATGGAATCCTGGGATTTGTACTTTCAGAAGTTCTTTAGCCTTCCTCTGCCAAAAAGGACTGGTGCCTCACAAAACTATACATCCCAGAATTCTGTAGGATGGTGCCATGGCAGTCAAAGTAGTGTGAAACTGCATTAGTTCTATGGTGTAGATACACCCTGAGTCTCAAGCTTCTGTGGAGCAAAGTTTCAATGAAGTTAAAGTAGTGTCAAACTGCATTAGTTCTATGGTGTAGATACACCCTGAGTCTCAAGCTTGTGTGGAGCAAAGTTTCAATGTGACTTAATATTCAGAATTTCCCTCATGGCAACTGCAGATGGTGTGGTGACTGTGTTAGGAAATTTAGATCAAGAGAATGGCACAGGGAAAAGGTGTCACTATAAGGACACAGATTCAACCACCTGCCTCCTGTAGCTCATCTAGTTTAGCACTTACTTGCACCACACATCAGCTGCCTAATGAGGGAAATCTTGTGTTTGAACAGTCACCTGCCTGTTCTGTGTGCATGTGTTGTGTGCCTTCAAGTCCTTTCCAGTTTATGGCAACCCTATCACAGGCTTTTCTTGGCAAGTTCCTTCAGAGGGGGCTTGCCATTACCTTTCCCTGAGGCTGAGAGAGTGTGACATGCCCAAGATCACCCAGTGAGTTTTATGACCAATCAGGGATTCAAACCCTGGTCTCCAGTCCAACACTCAAACCACTATACCACACTGGCTCCTTGCTCCGCCTGTTACAGATCCTAAGAAAAGCCAGTTTTTAGTTGTAGTCAGTACACTTAGAGTGAGCTAGCCAGACTGGCATAGTGTATCCAGATCACAAGGAAAATGTCCACTCCGTTATGCATTAGTGGGTCACATCCAGAGTTCAGTTCTGAGCACCAAACAGTCCTAGGCAGGTATGGGCAACAGTGAGAGGCTAGGGGGCCACTTTAAACCACCTCTGGCCCTGTCTGCACAGGTCAAATAAAATGTACTCCCCTGCATCCTTTTGGAGGAGAGTCCAGATGAAACAGGGCCCAATCCCCAAGTCTGGTGTGAACAGTCCAGATGTCTGGCCCATTCTGCCCCCAAACCAGGGCATACCACCCTTATAAGGGACTAAAAAAAGTCACTGATTGCTCCAATTTTTCCTGGAAGATCCAAGCCCTCCATTCTGACATGAGGTGGCTGATTGAATGCAACCTGCTACGCCACCCGGCAAAGCAGCTGATGCCACACATCACTCACTCTGAGGTCAGATCAATGTGCCTAGCTGTGTGGCTGATGCGGGGTACCTCATTCTGACCTCAGAGCAAAATGGCATGTGGAAGCGGTGGCTTTGCTGGGTGGCACAGTGGGGAGGCATGTGTGAACACCTGGCCCACATCAGAATAGAGTGCCCCATGTAACTGGGGGTGGCGATCAGAGTAGCTCCAAGGGCAGGATACTCTGGGTTGCTCCCGGAGTATCCTGAACCATGCAGACAGCACCTATGACATGTATATGGAACACCTTGCCACAGAAATATAGGGGGGGTTGCAGACTGTCAAAAATAGTGTGAATTCAGTTCACTTTTAGGGTTAGGGTTAGTGCTAGGGAATCATGGGAATTGTTATTTTTCTGAGACATTGAACCTTCTTTGTCAGAGAACTCTAGTGCCACAATAAAATTCAGTTCCCATGATTCCCTAACCTTAACCCTAACCCTAAAAGTGGACTGAATTCACACTATTTTTGACAGTCTGCAACCCCCCAAAGGTTAACCTCATCCTTATCGGTCTTCCACCAGTGCTGAACATTTCCTTCTTCCAACAAGCTTGTTACTATTTGAATGATCTATTATTAAGAAACAAACTTTTTAAACCTGCTTTGAACGTGAAGCTTTTTTTTAAAAAAAAGTTATTTCATGAGTTTAATAATATGTTTTCCTGTTGTTACCTTTATCTTTGGTGTTGTTCGTTGGCTTTTGTTAGCTGCTTTAAGTTGCCTCCATTGTAGGGGAAAGCATTGAAGAAATGAATAAGAATAAACTAATTTCAGAGATTAGCTAAAGGTACAGCTAAAATATCTCATTTTTCTAAAATATGGCATCGTTTTTATTCCACAGTATGTACAAATGAGAAAGGTATTCAGCATCTGTCAGGGTCCTTCCTCAGACTATGAAAAAAGGGATAAAATACAGAATTGTAATATGAAGAATTATAAAAGATAATCTCCATGCTATTAAAGGATTTATTTCATGTTTGTAACTGTAAAGTAATAGGGGGAAATATGATAAATATACTACCCTCAGCCATTATTTAGAATTTGGCTTTCCCCCTTTTTTGGTCTTTTGCTTGTATTTATATTTGGAAAATCAATAAATTATTTAAAGAAAAACAATTGGAGAACCTTCCTAATGGTAAGATCTGTCCAGCCACAGAGCAGACTACCTCAGTAATAAAAGGCTCTACATTAATGAAGGTACGTATTTAAAAAAACTGCTGGATGAGCATCTGTGAAAGATGTTGGATTTGAAAAACTGTATCTCCCTATACAAATCTGCATGTCTACAAGGAAGGGCTTTCTCTTGGTCCTACCACCATCACAGGCTCACTTGGTGAGAATACAAGAGAGAGCCTTCTTAGTGTCTGCTTCCATCTTCTAGAATTCCCTTCTTTGGGAGGTCGTTTCCTATTCTCCTTTTACCAGCAGGCAAAGATCTTTTTGTTGAAGAGAGCTTTTAATGCAGTGGTTCCCAAACGTTTGTCTTCCAGATGTTTGGATTTCCAGAATTCCTGATTGTTGGCCAAGCTGGCTGGGGTTTCTGGGATTAAAAGTCCAAAACATCTGAAAGATTGAAGTTTGGGAACCACTGTTTTAATATATAAGCAGGGAGGATTCTTTTTGGGTGTGTGCTTTATTTTTATACTTTTGTTTGTCTTCTAAATTATTTTATACCATTTAACATGATGATGTTTTATTATTTTTTTAAAAAAAATATTAAGTTTTTTATTGATTATGTGAGCTACATCATGTTCCACTCTAGGAGAAAGGAAGCACACACATTAATTAAATATGTAAATAAATAAATAAATAAATGGTTGCAGCCTGAATTACAGACCATGCATAAAACAAGGAGTTGGACTAGAAAGACCACTAATGCCCCTTCCTGTTCTAAACGTCTATAGACCTTATCACACGGGGGTCTAAAGCAGTCCCATCCCCGTGGCATCCCCGTCCCATCGCGCTTCCCTTACCCGTGCGATCAAACGACTTCGCAGGGAAACCCCGCCCATCCCCGTCGCACCCTGGTCGCATCCCCGTCCCATCGCGCTTCCTTACCCCGTTCGATCACACAACGTCACAGGGAAACTGCGCCCATCCCTGTCGCATCCCTGTCGCATCCCCGTATCATCCCGCGACTTTTCGCTTCCTGGTCGAAATGGGAATTACATTTCCCGCGACCTGAAGGAAGCGCAATGGGATGGGGATGCGACTGCTTGGACCCCGTGTGATAAGGTTGTATGATTCAGCCATTACTAGGATTTCTCCCTGTGCATGCAAAAGTACATGTATGACTGCATCTGTATATGTGTACATAAATAAAATGACACATCTTTTGTTGACCAACGGTACACACATGTAGAATTATCCACTATACTAGGTTACAACCCAGTTTATAGGTACAAAGGAAAAAAAATATTGAGCCCACACTAGGGATGGACATACATGTCTGTTTTGCTTTCTGTGACATTCACATTTTTTCTATATAACATTCTTGTTTATAGATCAGTTTGCACATTAATTCCAGGTTTGTATGGATTTTTGTATACAGACATGGAATTTGGGGGAGGAAACCTTCCCTCCCCAAATGCCATTCTGTATATCATTTCCCTTAATGTTTCCATTTTGTATACATTTTTCATCAATGAATTACATCACAAATCTTGGAAAAGTTTGAAGCTGGAAAATAATCACTTGTCAGTTTACGTTACTGAGAATTAAATTAGTTGACATTATACTGCGAATCAAAGATATTTTAACCACCATCCCTATTCCATACAGCTGCACTCAGGATGGTAGCTGGCATACATTCAGTGAATATTGCTATATTGATATAAGACAATGCCTGACAGTTTATAAACAAAATGGCAGCCACCATGTCAATTAGTCTTGGCATGTCTTGGAATCATTGGGTTTCTCTGAGGAACCTGTTAAAACTCACCAAACACTGGACCAAATGTTGCTGGAAGTTGCCACATGCTTTCAGCCCACTCCTAATTTTTAGCATATTGAAAGCAAAATATTCACACGCTGGAGTTCACTCTGTGCTTCGAGAAAGCAGTCTCCAGGATTTCTCGTTTGGACATATGCTGACCGAGCTACAGCAAATTCAGTAATTACTTTGCACTGCCAGCATGGATTCAATATTATTATTGTCCCCCCCCCCCCCGTTCCTTGCCTGAGGGTTACAACACTTTTGCACCATAGGGAAGCCTTTTCTCTTTGCATCTCCAAACTGTAACGCAAACTCTTCTTTTATTCATAATGGCTCAGTCTCCAGCTGAGATAGGCACTTTCGTATTACCCTAGATGACAGATTTCTGTGTTCTTTCCAAGTACAGGGGGTTTAATAAACATATCTGGCAATCTTTCGATAGCTGGAGGGCTTGGGATGACACCGTGTGTGCAAACAATATGCTCTCACTGCTAGAGAAACAAGTTTATTCAATTATTCAATTAATAGATTACAGTCAAGATGCTTGTTATCCTGCAAGGAAAAATGGCAGAAGAACATTGAGAATTAGGGTAGGTCCCGGGATTAGGAGCAAGTAAGACAGGGAGCCAAGTAAAGAACTAAAGAGAACAAAAAAAGAAAGCACCCTTCATTGATGAAGATTTATTTATAGGGAAAGGAGTCATTATAGTTAATTGACCAAAAATTAATATTTTTCAGTGATAAAATATTATTTATGTAGCATTTTTTAATGGTGTCAGAAGAACATCCCATGCATTATCTCAGATGCCTGCTGTATACATGAAGTACAATGTATGGTAGAATGGATTTCACTACCTCAGACCTGATTTAGAGAATAACATTTTGGAATGGTCTTTCACATAAATACATTCTGCAAGTGGAAAGCTAGGAGAACAGAGGAGAGTCTAGATTAGCTCTCTCTCCTTGCTGCACTATTTTTCTTCTCCTATAAAGGGAAGTTTATATGCAGAGATGGAAAACCAGAATCCTTCAGCTCTTGCTGGAGAGATATTACCCTCCATCATTCCACCACCTCTTTCTGCTTCATATGTCGACCAAACCTCAATAACCCCCCATTAGCTATGCTCTAGTCAGGATCACATTTCTTTTATATCATGGAATCCGCAGGGAGCCACTGAGAAAATGAGATTTGCATAACCTTACCATTCACTAGCATGGCATAGTGGTCTGAGTGTTGGACTACAACTCTGGAGTCTAGGATTCAATTCCCAACTCAGCCATGAAACCTACTGGGTGACCTTGGGTAAGTCACATGCTCTCAACCTCAGGGGAAGGCAATGGCAAACCTCCACTGAACAAATCTTACCAAGAAAACCCCATGATAGGTTCACCTTAGGGTTGCCATAAGTTGAAAATGACTTGAAGGCAAACAATAATGATAACACCAAGAAGTTTCACTGACAAATTCTTATTCTTGACAGATTCAAACTCCACATCTAAGATAACAGACATTTGCAGGGAGAAAGTTGATAAGTGACATGAAATGTACCAAAGTTAGGCTTGTCCATTCCATCATTTTTCCAGTTTTTATATATGCTTCTGAAAGCTGGACAGAGAAGAAGCCATCAATTCATCTGAAATGTGGTGCTGGAGCAACAGCAATAGCAATAGCAGCTTCATTTATATACCATTTCATACCACTCTAAGCAGTCTCTGAGTGGTTTGCAGCTGTAAGCTAATTGCCCCCAACAAGCTGGGAACTCATGTTAGCAACCTCAGAAGGATACAAGGCTGAGTTGACCCTGAGCCCCTGGCTGGGATTGAACCCACAACCTTGTGGTTTGTGAGTGAGTGGCTGAAGTACAGGCATTTAACCACTGCACTACCAGGGCTACTTCACCACCAGGGCTCCTGGAGGAGAGTTCTACAGATATCATGTACACCCAACATAACCAATAAAGGGGTCCAAGAGCAAATCAAAACTAAACTCTTCCTAGAAGCCAAAATGACCAAACTGAGGATGTAATACTTTGTGGATTCCATGGGATGGCATGGCTCATTACAGATGGATAGACTCAAACAAGGAAGCCACAGGCCTGAGTTTGCAGAACCTGAGCAGAGCTGTTGAGAACAGGGTGTCTTGAAGGTCTCTCATTCATAGGATCATCATAAGTCAAGTTGACTTGATGGCAATTAATAACAAACTCTGGAGTTTGGCTGTAATCTTGAATTCTTCTAATTGAACTTGGTGTTTTAAAAAGTGTATTGAGGACTGATCTATCTTCATTTTATCCAGAGCACCACAAATCTAGATTTTCCTGGGTTAGATTTTGTTCCCTGTTGTGAAAACTTGAATGGCATTGGTTCATGAGCAGGTGCCACTTAGTATCACTCCTTTATTTTGAAAAATGCATCTGAATTACAAACAGGGTTTCTGTTTACCCAACAATTGGTCAAGATGCACCTGTCCTAGGTTCTTTCTTTCTTTCTTTCTTTCTTTCTTTCTTTCTTTCTTTTTGGCACCATTTTCTTCCTTCACAATATTCATGAGAGTTTTTCTTGCCTCCCAGACTTTTCATACCCACTGTCATCTCTCTTCCTAATACCTCTCACATCAAACTATTGTGCTAGAGCTTCTCAATAAATATCTCATTTCATTTAAATATTTATTTTAATTCTCAGAACATTTTACCTGTTTTGTTTGGTTCTTAGGACAGAGAAACAACTGCTCAGTATGGACAATAATTTGAGGGTTTGATGTATGTTTAACTGAAAAACAGAGCTAACTTCACTTACTCCCATGTGCCAAATTAGGATACTGCCCTAATTCCTCATTCATGTTATGAAAATCCACAGTTCATTAATGTGCTCTTAATGATTGTACTGTATAAAGATACTTGTTGATTTGTATGTCACTATTCTAGACTTGCCAAATATCTGCCTTTTTTCCAGATAAAAATTTGTCCATTTTGTCAGGCAGGCATTATCACCAGATGTTTTTGACTCTACAAGTGTTTTCGCCCTTTGAATAATCCTGTTTCAACATCTTTCTTTATACTGGCTGTTTCTTCTACAGTAGGGATGGATGAGTGAGTCCATTCTGGATAACGTTACATTCACATGTGTTCATCCTATCATGTTAGGCCAAAAATGTGCAGATCAAGTGGAGACCAGTAATATCCCATCTCATATTTCTAACTTACTCCCTTGTTTCTTCCTCAAATGAGTAACATCCAGTCCTGATTCCATTCCACCAAGAATTAAGTAGGAAATTAGAAGACATTAAAACACCATGTTTGAGAGGGCAACATTATATGATGGTATCACAGGCATCATAAGTAGAATGAAAACCAGTCACAATTGCCTATGTGTTGATTTCATGGAAGGCATCTGAGGGGGGTTGCAGACTGCCAGAAATAGTGTGAATTCAGTCCACTTTTAGGGTTAGGGTTAGAGTTAGGGAACCATGGGAACTGTATTTTATTGTGGCATCAGAGTTGTCTGACAGAGAAGGCTCAATGTTTCAGAAAAATAACAGTTCCCATGATTCCCTAGCACTAACCCTAACCCTAAAAGTGGACTGAATTCACACTATTTCTGGCAGTCTGCAACCCCCCTGAGAGTGAGGGAAAATGATAACATGGGTTTCATTTCTGCACATAGAAGGTCTGAGCCATAAGAAATTATTTCATAATTCAATAATTATACATTAGCCTAAATCTGATTGCTAGTCCCAAATACTGTAGACCCATTCATATTAATAATAACTAAGCTAGTAACATGTCTATTTATCTATCTAAACTTCACTAAACAAAAGAGTAGTTGGTGCCAAGATTGTTGCAAAGGTCACAGCAAACAGCCAAATGCTATGGGTTCATATTGAAGAAATGCACCTGAATCTACTCCTAGGAGGATTTATAAAGACTGTAGCATCATTACAGACTAAGCTCAAAACTGATTTAAGTTACTGCAGGCCATGGGGAACCAGGAAGAAGGACATGCACTGATGCAAAAGAAATTACAGTTGTTGTTGTACTGTCTTAAGGAGCAATTTTGCCAGTGGGTTACTTTTTGCTACAAGAGAATCTTTTCCTAATGTTCTCTCTCCTCTTATTATTACATTAGGAGTTATTTTTAACAAAAGGAAATGGAACAGGATTGCAGCTTTGCAAGCTCTATTTTTGCTTTAGGGTATTCAAGAAGTGCATACATAGGTACCATATAAATCTAGGAACACTTGAAGAAGACTGTATCAAATCCCTGAGGAATCATAAATCCACATTAGATTTTTTAAGAGCCAGAAGGGACCATTAATCATTAACCTCCAACATAATATGGAGCATAGCGTTCCCCCCTAGGATTTTCCTGCATTAGGCTTTGAACATCTTGGCTCTGCACAAAATATTTTTTAAAAATAACAAAGAAATAAACCTCCCACTCACCTCATTACAATCTGTTTTACTGTGTTTGCGATCAAGCAGTTTTCCACTGGAGAATGGTGGGATTCCATCCCATCCTACACCTTTCTGTTAATTTCCGCAGAGTACCACCATAAAACAGTGCAACAGGTCACAGCAGAAGAATTTTCCAGGCCTATTGGTTGGAAAATGGTGTTATCTGGAGTACCATTTTGAGAACAATGGAACAATCCAACACTGAAACCACTACACCACACTGGCTTACGTTCTCATTGATGTAATCAATGACTGCACACAGAAGTCACCACTTTGTGTATCCAAAAATGGTTTGAGCATGCATTCATTCTATTCCAAAGCCTGTTATAAGGCCAGAGAATGAGGCTCAAACCATTCCTGCAACACTTAGAAAAACACTGGGGATGGGGAGGGATTTGAAGGGCATATTAATACAAGTTATGTAACTTACACAAGTTATAACTGATAATAATTGTGGAAATGTACACACATGTAAATACACACATGCATTTTTAGATAAGGGACACCCATGTGGCAGTAGGTACCATCTTTAAAAAAGGCATTCCTCCTTAAGGGAGTTAAAAGGGGGAACACTGCTTTTAAGACAGTACTTTGCCATATGGATTTTTTGTAAGAACTTGTATAAAAATAGTACATATTTTAAAGAAATCAGCTCTCTAACTAACCAGTTACATTAATCAGATCAATCTTCACCTCATTTTACTATGCCAATGTATTTAATGGGACTTGTGCATCCATGGATTTTGGTATCCACGGGGCATCATGGAACCAAGCTCTAGTGAATATCAAGGGCTCCCTGTAATTAAATGAAAATGCAGTACAAAACAACTTGAAAAACTGGAAACATTGCTAATGGCTATGCTGGCTATGGGATTCTGGGAGCTGTAATTTCCCCCCACTCCCAAAAAAGTAGAGTTTTTAAGCTGCATAGATTCATAGGTTTATTGCCAAAGACAGAATATGTGATTATGACACATATACTCATATACATTTGCTGATTTGGGAGCCATAGAGCTTTAGGAGAAATTGCCATTTGTGTGGACTTGACTTTCTTTCTTCTGAACAGCCGTATATAAGTATGGCCTTGTATGTAAAAGGTCCAAGCTTCAGTCCCTAGCATCTTCACTTGAAAGGATCATTTGTCTGCTAGTCAGAGAAGACTATACTTGGTAAAATGGACAAATAATCCAATGCAGTGTGAAGTCGTAGGCTTTCATGGCCGGCATCCATAGTTTTCTGTGGGGGTTTTTTTTTTGGATGTGTGACCATGTTCTAGAAGAGTTTCTTTCTGACATTTCGCCAGCATCTGTGAATGGCATCTTGAGAGAATGCTGGAATGGAAGAGAGTGGGTATATATATACTGTGAGACCCTGGGTAGGGAAGGAGTGGTTCCCATGTAAACTGTGTATTGTTCTGTTGTTGATGTGTATTGTTCTGTGTGATAGCAGGGCCTCAGGGTAGGAGGATATGCAAACGAGGATTATTGTCTGGTAATTGGTGTTCATTGTCTGCTAGGAAAGCCCCTGACCCTGGGTGGTTTCCCATTTGCATTTGCTGAGTGCTGATTTTCCTATTTTGCAGGACAGCTAGCCAAACTTTAGGGGGATGCAGACGGGCGACCGTGGGCCGCCCTGGGAAGTGGCGGATTGGGGCCGAGGCTGCCCCATGCCTCAGCCCCGATCCTCTCTTTCGCCAATTGGGAAAGGAGCACTAAAATAGTGCTCCTTCCACAAGCCACGAAAGGGGCACCTGAAGAGCTGCCATGCAACTCTTTTGCACCTCTTCCGGCTCAGCGTGTCCGGACGCTGAGCCAGAAGGATGTCATTGGAGCACCCATTGTGTCCAACAACGGGCGCTCCGATGACATCCTCAGGAAGGGGTTGGGGCATCCAGCGTGAGGCTGCCCCTCCCCTTCCTTGCCTCCAAGATGGCTCAAAGTGCCATCTGCAAAGGGTGTGTGTTTACTTTTAGGGTTTCTTCTTTCCAAGTGTTTGTGGATTTCGATGGCTTCCCTGTGTATTCTGACCTGATAGTTGTTGGCATGGTCCAGAATTTCAGTGTTTTCAAACAGCATTTTACCTTCAAGAAGGCACTTAAGATGGAGTTCTTCCGGCAGGCCTATCCACCTGACCTCCTTAATGAGCCTTAATGTTAAAATAGCATGATTTATATGGCTTGGGTGTTGATGTTGATTGGGTTATTTATTGACTATTAATATTCTTATTTTATTTATTTTATTGATGGTATTTTGTATACTGTGTTCATTTTATTGATGTAATATAATAAAATTATTGTTGTTGTTGTTATTATTATTATTATTATTATTATTATTATTCCCTCCAACTGTCTCAGTTTGCAGGGACAGTACCGATTAACCATCTGACATCCCACTTTTTCAGTTACTTCAAAAATAACCCAGTTTCTGTCTTTCCTTCCACTTTCCCCCTTTGTCCTCAGATTACTTCAATTGCTGCAAACACTCGATTAACTCCTCACTAGTGGCAAGGAGAAAAGGGAGTAAGATCTTGCCCTTCCCAGCAGGCTGAGGCACAAGCAAACTGCTGCAACCTCTCCAGATTGTGTGTTTTCCTCCATTCATATCTTTTGTCATCTTGAACAAATTCTGATGTTGCTTTGCTACATCTCCCAGTTTTCATCTATAAAATGTTGGCAGGTATGCAAAAGTTGGTAGAGTGTATTTTCCTAGCAAGAGGGAACAGCTAGGATGGGGTTATTCCTTTGGAAGAATACAGGCACCTGATTATGTGTTGTTGTTGTTTTATTTTTTAAAAAACTCCTTGCAACCATGGCTAAGGGGACTGTCCCCCAATGAGTGCCTGCCCTTCCAAAGTTACCAGTATACTGTTGTTTCTGATTGCTTAATAAAATGACCCTTCTACTCTCCTCATTCTTAGCAACATGGCCATATTATAGAAGCCATTGGCAGTGCATGATTTTGTTACATATCCAGCCTTAGTTTTAGCATATATTTTTACTCCTTACAACAGTGATTGTGACAGCCAGCTGTGGACGAGGGCCCCTCTCATCCCAGCAACCATGCCAGGTTGGCTGAACAACAGATGCACCCCTGCTGGGCCCTGAACCTGTGATTGTAATGAGTCCAGACATCTCCAAACTGTGACTTACACCATTAACAAATCCCCTTCCACTCCTTACCAAGCTCCCATCATAGACAAGTGAGAACTCTCAAATAAACAAGTGAGTTGCCTTAGCTTCTTCTGATCGTCACACGCACATAAAAGTATGCCCAATTTGATCATCTTAATTGACCAGTTTTTAAATGAAGTCTTCACAAGAGTATCAGAGCTCTGTTTTGGTTCTACATTAACTCACAAAGAATATTTCAAGAACCTTCAAGCTATCCATAGACCTGACAGTTGTCTTTGTAACTAGAGTTCCCAAGTGGGCAACATATATTCTGAGATACATAACCTAGGATAAAACATGTCTCTAAAGTAGCATATCAACTACTCATCACAATCTTCCTAAAGTCTCTATCTGCTTCCAAGATTTACCTGAAATGAATACCTCTTTAAAGAGGTCCTTGAAATTTCTATATAAGAGAGTGAGTTATCACATCCCCTTTCTCACCCTAACTCTAACTGAAATAACAAAGTTGTGCGGCTGGCTCAAAAACAAAGGCAGGTCTGCTATGACCTCCACCCCACCCCACCTCACACATGCTTTTAGAAACCATATGCTGCTGGTCTTGAACCAACTGTGGTAGCTTCCAATTTGCTTCCAAACTCAAACCAAGGTGCTGTTTTTGACCTATAAAGCCCCAAACAGCTTGGGGCCAGGATATCTGAATGACCTCCTCACATAAGGGACTGTCTGGAGTTTGAGATCTTCAGTGATGACCCTGTTGCATGTTTTACCCCCTGAGAGGCTAAATTGGCGAGTCCACACAGCAGGACCCCTTGGATCTGGAACTCCTGCCCAATGGGTAGCCAGGATGACTCTAACGCCATGTAGTTTCTAGTGTATAGTTAAAACTGTATTGGTCCATTTAGCCTTTGGATTTAATTTAAAAAATGGTCTCCATCTGCTTTTACACACTATTTTTTATTAATTCTGATGTGCATTAGTTTGGAGAATAGAGACGCAAGTGGTACATATAATCGGTCAAACAATTCATTGATCTGTGTGCAATCACCAACCCTGCTGTTATTCAGAGAGGGGTTTGTGTCTTCCTTGGACATATGGAGATGTTGGTCACCTGTACAGACTTTAAGGGACAATTTTAACTCTCACTCCCAGTCAAGCTATACTGTTGCATTCCCACCAAACCAGCTGTGACACCACATAATTTCCAGGAGCCAAATCCTTTCCTCTGAAATTGATTCGTCATCTTAGGTTAAATAGGTTTAAGTTAAAACGCCTTTGCAGTTTAGACAAAAATCAGGAAGAAACACATTTTTACATGACAATTTTTTGAAATTGGAAATTATGTGTGTTTCTAGTGTATAGTGTATATATATTAAAACTGGGACCTCTCTTCTCTCCTGCCACTGAGCCTCACCCCACTCACCCCATCTCTTCAGCATTTTAATGAGATACGGGTGAATACCACAGCCTGCTTCTGCCCAAAGGCAGATGTTTGAGGAGAACTGGTGTCACCCTTTCTTAGGGTGTCACCTAGTGTGGTTTACACCTCATGCACCCCCTTAGTGACACCATTGAATCAGAGTTGGTACAAATACACGTACTACAACGCTGGCTGAAAAATAAAAACTTGTAATACTGTCACAATATATGCTAAATATATCATTTTATGCTTATCATTTACCCTTTTTCATTTATTAGAGCCTGTTACATATTTAATTGCATATGAATTTAGGAAAGTTTTCTAGTTCAGGAATTTTAATTATATAAATGTATTTTATATTCTGTCTAAATAGCCTACACAGTAGTAATGAAATGCTTCATGCTACCATTCTACTATAGTAAATATGGTCTTACTAATGGATATACATTTGCTATTTATGGTGGAGTCAGAGTCAGTTAAAAAAACAGAGGCGTTGAAGCTGGTGTTGAAAGTTTGGCATACTGAATCCACAGTCCTGGAAAGAAAACAACATTTTAAAATACAAATTAATTATGTAAATCATACTGGGGCAGTGGTAGAGAGATAATATATAAATATGTCAGTGATGATGATAAAGTACTTAAAAGGTTTCACATACATCATCTCAACAAGCCATGTTAAAAGCTCTGTAAGAAAACCAACAATTACTAATTGTATATTGCTAATTGGGGGTGGGTGACTTAAGGATGTAAATACTTGACTATTTCATCCATACTTGTGAGGATAAATAATTATGGTAGTTTTCTCCCTATTGTGGGAGAAAACAAATAATCCTTTGCAGCATTCTCCCCATATTCAAATGCCCTGAAATGTTAAGGAGGAGTGATTCTGTGCAGAAAAACACATTGGCTTTTATGAAACAGGGAATGGGGAGTTCTGTACAGAAAACAAGGTTCCTGTGAAAAAGCACACACACAAAAACACCCTCCTGCAACAATTTCTTTGCAACTCTGAGATGTCTGAAGAGAGAGAGAGAAATCTGCAAGATTCTCACTCCTCTATTATTCTTCTCAACAAGGTTTCCCGGCTGTTGGAAAAGCCATTTTTCAAACTAGGAATGAATAAAAATGAAAACTTGACTAATTCCTGCTATTAATCCTGATCAAAATAAACCCATTGAATCAATAGGATTTACCTACATGTTGACCCACTATTCAACAGTTAATTAATCAGGTTTACTCTAGTTGAGACTAACCGACAGGATGCCAGCCATTATTTCCATGCCTGCTTAAGGTATGAAAGTAGGGCTCATCTATCATGTGAGATATATAGATATTTGCTATGATGAGACTCAAACTTCTTCACTCCCAGCTCGCACTCTTAGGCTGCAATCTTTTGTGTGGCTAACCAGCAATTAGGCCCCCTGAACATAATGAGAATTACTTTAAGCTAATTTGTAAAGGATGACACTGTATTTTGTTATAGTACACCCACAGTATTACTCAATAATATAAATTACTTATTGACTCCCATTGGTTCGGCAAACACAACAGAGTACAAAAACAAAGAAACCAACTCTTGGGCATAGATTGGTTTGATGGATGCAAACCACCAATGCAAAAAAGGCCTTAGTTTAAACTGCACTTGTCAGCTCATCACCATACCCACAAGTTTTGCATTTCTATGGCTATTCATACAGTCTGGTTAAAAAGGTTATTCCTGGGCATCAGTTCACTCCATGCATCTGAGGAAATAGACTTATGGCTGGTCTACATGGGGGTGTGTTATGCAAACTGGTGTGGATTTCACATCTGTGCATTGACATTCAATTGCTTACACTTTTCTGAGCGCATTCCTACCTATTTGGATGTATGTATATTTTGCTGGCCACATGCAGCTGTCAAAAAAACTGGAAGACATATGCAGTTCCACTTGCATTGTCACCTGTTCCCGCTGATGGCTTTCAATAATTTTTTGGTCAAAAATGTAGGGTTTGCCTTTTCTCACTCTCTCTCTCTCTCTCTCTCTCTCAAAAAAAGCAAAGCTTTCCCTGGTGTTCTCTCTCTCTTTTCTCTCCCCCCCCCTCGCTTATGATACTGAAGAACTGAGGCAGAGTTTTAATAAAATTAGCCCGCCGTAAGCAAGAGGAAAGGAAGCAATGGCCACCAGGAAAGCTCCCTGAGATACTTTTGGAGCCATGGGCCAGCCAGGCAGCTGGGGGGTTGGTTGTTGCTCACTGTCCAAACAGTCATAACTTGCAGAAATGGTGTTGGAAAAAGTGAAGTTTTATTTCTCTGGCAAAGCAGTGTATCAGGAGGTTTAATGAGAGCAGAAAGTATTAATAATTTGGGAAGGAGAGGAGGGGGAAGATGCAGAGCCGAAGAACCATTTGCGTATTTCCTCCCAGCTTTTGACTATTTAAATGCCTATTGCCTTTGAAAGTAGGGTAAAGGAATGCCTATCTGCCCACCCTCTGCCAAAATGCACTGCCATGCGAATAATTGGACATCCACATGTTCAATAATGTGCATCCTTTTGTAAACTGTTGTAAAAAATGTGATAGCTCTTCCTTCAGATTTTGAGGACTTCCCCCCCCCCCGATAAATAAATAAATAAATAAATAAATAAAAGAATGAATGTGTTTGAATTGCATGTGGGAAGATCACATTCTATATGCATTATACCAGGAAAATTTTCATTGTGTAGACTGGGCCCCTAATCTACAAAAGCTATGCTACATCTTCTTTTGCTCAGTTAGTCTCAAAGGTGCTACAAGATCCCTTTGCATACTGATATTCCAGACATGGCTATAGGAGTTTATCACACAGGAGGCTAGGTACCCAAATACTGTGCAGAAACTGGATTTAAATTCTGGGAATATCCCACAAAAGCGGGAAATCCCGAAAGTAAAAAGTGGCCAATTTTGTCCACTATCTGTGTGAGCTTAATGCCCCCAATGTGTCTGAAAACAATGCTGCTTTTGCGGGATTTGTTCACTTTCTGTGTGGGTTAATTTCAGATTAATGCTGAATACATCTGAAAACAATCCTGCTTTTGTGGATTTAAATCCTGTTTCTGAATGGGATTTGGCTGATTCCCTCCCATGTGATAAACTCCTGTCTCTGAATGCAAAAAGGTATTGTGCATGCACTGACATAAGCCCTACATTCTACAGAAGTGGGCATATGCTTAAGGGGTTGGGATCCTGCATGTGTATTTTTAATAGGTCTACTCCAGTTGAGACTAACCAACAGGATGTCAGCAAAAATCAGCATCGACAACACTCATTATCAATTTAAGAAGAGGCTTAGCTGTTTTTGCTATTGATATTTCATTGGGCTTGCCCTTAGAACTCAGGTGGCTATCTATCTGTACTAAAACACAGATAAATCACAAATTATAAATACCTAAAATCACAAATTAAATATTTTTTTTAAAAAAAATCACAAATGTCAACTAAAATGCACTGAAAAATAATGCAAAACAACTGTAACAGAAGACAGATTGGATGCTTATTCCCAGAAAGCTTCTAAAAAGAGACACATTTTTAACCAGCCCCTTAATGATGAGAGTGTGAAGAGCAACTAGAAGGGAATTTCTTGGGCATTTCCTTCCTCTTGTTCAAAGACAAGGGGATAAATACTTCCAAACAAGATAAAACCAATGCACATGTGATTCTAATCCAGCAAGGTGACTGGGCATCTTCTCAGCACATAGTCTACTGGCATGCACAAGAACTACAAACTGGCACCATTATTACTGACATTATAATGCACACTGCAACAGGCCTATGTGCTCTGTGTTAAACATACCTGATGTTCTCAAGGTCAATTCTTATCATCCCCAGTTGAAAGGATCACAGGTAGTTGAGCTGGAGGAGGAAGAACCACTGCATACAATCTATCAATAAACCAATCACTTTATTTATATTCTGCCTTTTCCCCAGAAGCAGGATGCAAGGCAATATACTGAATAAAAAGTAAAGCCATGTACAGCTAAAAGCATACAAAAGGTTAAGATTAAAATGATATTGAATTGTCTATGGAACTAAAACATTAATTTAAAATCTTAGATTAAAACCAGTTTGGCACAAAATGTTGTTGTTGTTATTATTATTATTATTATTATTATTATTATTATTATTATTATTATTTCTTACCCACCTCTCCCTATGGAGTAAGGTGAGGAACAGCAACAAATGACACCACACATATAACATTAGTTAAAAGAGCATATAAAACAAATACATATTAATATCCATCAATAAATACATTAAAATTCATAATTTAAAAATAATCTGGATAGGCTCGAAGCTCCTGCTGAAATAGACTGGTCTGTGCTGCTGATTTAAATACAGACAGTGTCTTGAGCTGATGAATTTCTTCCAGCAGGTCATTCTACATTCTGGGGGTGGCCAAAGAAAATGTCCTCTAGGAAACAGTCAGCCTAGCTTTGGCTGACTGAAGTAGATGTCTCCAAAAGCCCCTGAGTGTATGGGAGAAGGTGATCAAATAGGTAACTATTATATATATATTTATTTTATATATTTATATATGTTATCTATCTATCTATCTATCTATCTATCCCTATCTATCTATCTGCACACATATACACAATCTATTTCAAAACACCTGCTGGAATAGAAAAGTCTTCACTTGAAACCAGAAAGGCAGTGAGAAGGGACCCAGCATGGACCCTCTAGGAAGGGAGTTCCAGAATGTAGCAGCAGCCACAGAGAAAGTTTTCTCCTGCAGTCCCCTCAAACAAGCCTGTGAAGATTGTGGCAATGAGAGATGTGCATGGAACTTTGGAAGAGTTACCAGTGGCATACCTACTATATTTGACATCCAGTGTAGATCATTTTTAAATATCTCCCTCTTCTCTTCAATAGCCTTTCCAAAGCTGATGGAGTTGCTAGCTGGATGGGAATGGGAGGAGATCTGTTGCTGTCTTGCCCAGTCAGCAGATCTACCAGAACCAAAAAGCAGCCCTTTCCCACCAGTGCACCAGTGATACAGCCCCCTCTGAGGTGTCACTCTGGTGCAGTTCCCACTCCTTGCACCCTTTAGTGACTCCCTTGAGAGTCACTGCCAGTTAGATTATATGCCCTATACTAGATCAGAAGAGATGCACTGGACTAGAAACACAGGCCTCCAGGTGTTGTTGGATTACAGCCCATATATGCCCTAACCATCACAAGAAATGGTAGGGATGTTGGGAACTGCACTTCAAAAATGTTGTTGTTGTTGTTGTTGTTGTTGCTGTGTGTTTTCAAGTCATTTTTGACTTATGATGACCCTAAGGGAAACCTATAAAGGGGTTTCTTGGCAAGTTTCTTCAGAGGGGGCTTCCCATTGTCATCCTCTGAGGCTAAGAGAGTGTGACTTGCCCAAGGTCACCTAGTGGATTTTTTGGCTGAACTGGGAATCAAACCATGATTTCCAGAGTTGTAGTCTAACACTCACCACACTGGCTCACAAAAACATCTAGAGAACCACAATCTGTCCACTCCTTGATGAGGTAGACTAATGTCTTGACATGGCCGATGGCAGATCTGTGAAACAAAAAATGGTTGATTAAATGAAGACTAAATCAAGTTAATTTCATTTTGGGATCCAAGACGGTATATCCCCTTACTTGTCAAGTTAATATCTCATTAAAGTAATGTCTGGAAAAATGATTCAGTCCCTTCACACACACATTTACAACTCTTCACTTGTTATAGATCAGATGCATTTGCTACATATTCATTCTCATAACTTGACAGATGGGAGGAATCCTCCAGTCATTGCTGCAGGCAGACAAAAGGGCCATTGCCTCTGTACTGCACGTGACGATTTACAAGGCAAAATATCACCCACTTCCCATTGATGATTATATAGTTCTCCCCATCTGCCACTGAAGGTTGTAAGAGTGAGATACAGCTCACACCATCTTCATAAACAAAAGTGGATTGTACTGTCAGTCGTTAGACACGCCAACTAATTGGAGCTGTCGACAGACACAATATTCTGTGTCAACAGCTCTGGTAACAGTTTGAAACAGCAATGATATGTTGGCTGATGGTGAGGCTGACACATATGTCGCTAATAGCTTGCTAGGAAATCTGACATAGCCAGAAAGGAATGACTTCAAGGTGGTTCTTTGCCTCTAGCATTGCTGTTAGAGACATTCTTAAACCTCCATGGGACTGAAGGAAGGGAGGAGGAATGGAAAGAGACAAAAAGAGAGGAGGATTCACGTACAAAGTTGTGTACTTCCCACATCACGTTTACATGTTGACAACTTAATTTCATATTCCTCCTATTTTACTTTAAAATGAAGCTTGGCTTCAGTCAATTGCCAACTGTTCCAGAGTACTCATAAAGAGCAAGAATAATGGGTTGTTTGCTGAGCTGGAACTTTGGTAACATACCTGCCTTGCTTCACATTTTAATAGGGATGGCTGTTTAACCACCTTTAATTGTTTTACTGATAATACACTCTTTTTTCCCCTCACAGATTTGTCTATGGAAATTAGGTGGTTCTGTTAACATAACTGTGAAGCCTTATCTGTCAAAATAACAACACAACAACAACACAACTCTGGTAACTAGTTTGAATAGAAAGAAAATATCTCTTTTGCAGCAAGTAGGATTTACCAGGAAGGCTAAAAAGTAGAAGGGTGCACTTAGGGATTAATAAAAGACAAAAAAGAAAATCCCACAAAATGGCCACAGTTTGAGCCACAGTTCAGAATACTTGAATCTGCTTTCAGTAGACTTATGCACACAATTTCTGATTTCTATGTATGAGTGTGGAAGCTGGACAGTGAAGAAAGCTGACAGCAAGGAAATCGACATATTTGTAATGTAGTTCTGGAGAAGAGTTCTACAGATACCATTGACTGCTCAAAATACAAACAAATGGCTCATAGGTCCTATCTCCATGGGCCAAATAAAACATCCTCCTTCACAGCAAGTAGCCCTATTGACACAGGACCAAATCCTCAGTTCTGGTTCAAACTGCTTGGATGGCATTTCTCCAGTTCAGCGCTGAATCCACTGTAAATGCTCCTTTAAAATAATCTACTATTGATCTAGAGCCCTCCATTGCAACGCAGGGTCGCTGTTTGTACTGTTTGTCCCATTGTGTCACCTGGAACTGCTGCCACTGCTGTGAGCTGTTTTGAGGTCAGAACAAGGTACTGGGCCCTGTGATTGATGCTGTGCACCTCATTCCAACCTCAGATCGAGTGACTAGCATCAGTGGTGGCGATACTAGGCACCACAATGGGATGTGTGTGCAAATAGTCACTCAGCATCACAACAAAGTGCCTAGGGAAAAGTTCCTCGACTAGAATACTCTGGGCTGTTCCTGGAGTATTCTGACCTGTGCGGACTTGGCCATTAAACTGAGGCAGTCATACTTACCATGATTCATTGGAAAAATTATAATGTTTGATAAAGTGGAAAGCAGTAGGAGAAGAGAAAGACCACATTACAGGTGGATTGATTCAGTCAAGGAAGCCACAGCCGAGTTTGCAAGACCTGTATGGCAAGACAGTTGATGACTGGGGCTTTTGGAGATCTCTCATTCATATGGTCACCATAAAGTGAAATTGATTTGATGGGAAATAACACATTTTATTTCCAATGCCAACTGCTCATCCCAATGTATCTATCTATTGAAGCCAAATGGACTGATCTGTCTTCCTTTGAGTTCAGGCTTCTCTGCTTCAGGTCTCTTTCATTTCCACTAAATCACAATGTTCCATCCTCAGTTAGAGAAAGACTGAGACTCACTACAAATTCTTTGTAGGCTCGGGACCATTAAGCAGTTTGCTGGATTGCTTCAGTGAATACAGTAGAGCTGATGAGAACTTGGAAATAAGGAGTTACAAATAATGTTGTTACTCTTGATTTACTTTGTTTGGAAATAATGGGGGGAAGCAGACGGCGCAAAGTGCTGTCTTCAAGGCAAGGAAGAGGAGGGGCAGCTGCATGCGGGGCACCCCAACCCCTTCCTGAAGACATCGTTGGAGCGCCGGACCCTCCGCACGTCCGGCGCTCCGAGGATGCCTATCCGTCGCAGAGTCCACACACGCTGCAGCGGAAAAGGCACCGAAGGTGCGTTGGCAGCCTTTTGTGGTGCACTTCGGCAATTTGCGGAAGGAGCGCTATTTTAGCGCTCCTTCCTGGGGCGGCGAAGCTGCGCCGCGGGGCCAAGGAATGCAAATGCCTCGGCCCCGATCTGCAGCTTCCCAGGGCGGCCCCGTGCCACCCGTCTGCTTAGGCCCAATGTCATCATGAAGTCACACTTTTCAAGTATAGAAATGAGTAGGAATGAATTTACTTTACTGACACAATGAGTAATAGTTATTTTAAAAGTTATCTTAAAGGGCATTTACACACACACACACACACACACACACACACAATTTTAGAAATTTATTTATTTATTTATTTATTTAATTTATCTTCCACTTTTCTCCCCTATGGGACCAAAGTGGCTTATACCATACATTAAAACAATACAGCTAAAATCAATCTGGAATACATTTAAAAAAAAACAACATTAAATACAATCCTCATAAATAAAATATTAGTTCAAAACAACTAAAAGCACATGAAAATGCATGCATTGCACTATGCCAACCAGACTGAAAACTGAAGGCCTGTTTAAATAGGAAGGTGTTGGCAATTGTTAAAAAGAGAGTAGGGAGGGGGCCAAGTGGGCCTTTCTTGTCATAGAGTTTCACAGCCTGAGAGTGACTACTGAGAAGGCTGTCTCCTGTGTCCTCACAAGCCATACCTGTGAAGGTGGTAGGGCTGAGAGAAAAGATCTTAAAACTCGGGTAGGCTCATATAGGCAGATACAGTATTTCAGATAGCCTGGATCTTAGCCATATAGGGCTTTATAGTTCATAATGAGCACAAAACCAGCAAAGTGTTTTTCCTGGAGTTGCAAAAAAAGTTTTATACCATTCTCTCATCAGTTCAGATGTCTCCTCCCCTCACCAGCATAAAAGTAATGGAAAAGCAACAAACAATTCAACAAATAAGACAGTAAGTAGATGGGTCCCCCCATGGTGAATTTTTGAGCACCATATATTGAGTAACAGAAAGTTTTAGAAAGCATCTCTCCATGTTCTGGGACAGAATTACATCAGGTACCATATGACCTCCTTTTCCTGGACATGTCCACTATTTCAGAGCTAATATTTCTATCTGGGCAGATTTTTAAAATGTCCAGGGATTTTTAAAATATCTACTGCTACTTTGGTTCCTCCCTACTAATGTCTTTTCCTCATCACTGTCTTGTCAGCTCCACTGAGGACTCCACCAGGAGAAGGGATGAATGCTGTCCCAGTCAGAGAGAAAAAAAGAGAGGAGGAAGGAGGGAAGGATCAAATGAAAAATAATGATGTGGTGGAGCAAATAGGGGTTGAACTGGATGGCCCTTGTGATCTCTTCCAATGCTATGATTCTATGATTCGCCGTTTAATTCCTTAGTAGGCTCTTCCTTTTAACAAAGCATCCAAGAGGACCTTCTTCCATTGGTCCTCAGGGATGGATGGGAGAACAATGAAGACAGACCCAGATGGAGAAGACAGGCTAGCTGAGAAAAGCAGCTGGGGAGCCACCAGGTGTGTGGAGGCAATAACACAGGATGGAGCAGGTGAGGCAGGTGTTAGAAGAGGTAGGAGGAAGAGGAAAACAAAATTGTTGTTTAAACACAGTGAAGGTTAGGAATATTTCTAGTAGCAATGACTGCGGTTTATATAGATAAGAGTATTTAAAATGAGAGTCATCACAGTGATTGGTGGTCTGAAGTACAGTGGGCCCTTGGTATCCAGGGCCCCCCTGTGGATACCAAAATCTGTGGATGCTCAAGTCCCATTATATACAATGGTAGCTTGAACCCATTGCTTTGTGTTCTAGTCTCTAGAGCAGCAGAAAACAAGTTTGTTTCATCCTCACTATGACATCCTTTTAAATATTTTCAAAAGGCCATCATATCACCTCTTAACATTCTCTTCTCCAGACTTCTCCAGTTCCCTAAGTTGCTCCCCATACGGCATGGTCTTCAGGCCTTTCACTGTTTTGGACATGCTCCAACTTCAACATCATCTTACAATAGTGGTGCCCAGAAATGAATGCAGCATTCCAGGTGAGACCTGATCAAAGCAGAACAGAGTGATACTATTAATTCCCTTGATCTAGAGCAGGGGTAGGCAACCTAAGGCCCGCTGCTGCCCCCCGCCACCGCCGCCCCCCACCATGATGATATTGATTATTGTTGTTATTACTTGTTTTTGGGGTTTTCTTGGCAAAATCTCCACAGGGTTTTTGCCATGGCTTTTCTGGGGCTGAGAGAGTGTGCATGCATTTTTATTTATTTTTTATTTATTTTTTTATTTTTTAAATATTTATTTATTTATTTATTTATTTATTTATTTATTTATGGTGCTTTGCCTCCCCCCTCCCCAATTGTCTGAAGGACAGCAACCCGGCCCCCGGCTCAAAAAGGTTGCCTACCCCTGATCTAGAGACTATACTGGTATTGATGCAGCCTAGCTTCAATCACATTGTTTTTTTTAGCTGCTGCATCACAGTTGACTCACATTCAGTTTGTGGTCTACTAGATCTCTTTCACATGTACTGTTCTCCAGCTGAGTGTCCTACATCCTATATCTGTGCATTTCATTTCATCCTCATTATGCTTACAACTTCCCTAGCACATAGAATGGGCTAAATATTTGTTCTCCTTTTAAGAGTCTTTGGACACATCCAGAGTGATTGAAAAATCCCGTGTTTTGGTACAATTCTTCCCTCCCTCCCTCCCTCCCTCCCTTTATTTATATCCTACCTTTCTCCTAGGCTGGGACTCAAGGTGGCTTACAAAATGCAGAATACAATAATGCACATATAATTAAAACATACAAAATCAAGATTAAAGCATTATTAAATAACAACAGAATTAAAACAAATGCAAATTTTCAGCACCATATAAGTCATTTTTGTTAAAATCAGTTTCCAAAAGCCTGCTGGAGATAAGAGGTCTTAACTTGTTGCTAGAAGGAAAACAAAGAAGGAGTCATTCCAGCATCCATCAGGAGGGGGTTCCAAAATGTGAGAGAAGGCCTTTTCCTATGTTCCCAAAAACCATACCAATGGTATCATCATCATCATTATCATTTACCCTCCTTTCCCTACAGATCAAGATGAGGAACAACAACAATTAACAGGTGAACAACATCAGTTAAAAAGACATCAGCTAAAACACTCATCACTTTAAAAAGACAACTAAGATGTACACATATTAAAGCAATACACGTTTAAAATTCATCATTTAAAATTCACAATTTTAAAATCATCTGGATAAGCCTGTCAGAAGTGACTAGTGTTTAAAACTTTTTTAAATTTGGACAGCGCATTCAGCTGTCACATCTCTTCCAGCAGGTCATTCCACAATTAAGGGGCAGCTGAAGAAAAAGTCCTCTGTCTGACAGTCACCAATCTAATCTTGTCTGACTGGAGTAAATGTTCTCCTGAGGATCAGTGTGTATGGGGTGGATTATATGGGAGGAGGCGATCCTGTAGGTAACTGGACTCAAACCATATAGGGCTTTAAAGTTAATAACCAACACTTTGTACCTTGCCTGGAAACTAATAGGCAGCCAGCGGAGTGATTTTAAGATCAGTGTAATATGTTCACTCCTGGATATTCCAGTAATAGGATAGAGAGAAATGTCTCCCTTGCAGATCTTAGATCTCTGGCAGTCTCATATGGGAAGATACTGTCCTTCAAATAGCCTGGGCCTGAACTATATAGGGATATATAGGTCAAAACCTGCACTTTCAATTGTGCCCAGAAACAGACTGACAGATAGTGGGACTGTTGCAAAGGAAATTGTGTGGTCCCTGTAGAGAGCATCCATTAGTATTCTGTTTGCAGCTCTTTGGACCAGTTGAAATTTTCCACTGGAAAATTTTATACTGTGTTAAAATAAACTGACCTGGGGAGCTGGTATAAAAAAATCTCTGATTGTACTGGGAGCTGTCAAAAATATTCTGGGATAAACCAAATGTATATGGATCTCCAAAATCAAATCAAAGAACAGAAACAAAACCTGAGACTTTCTAGTCTTTGGATGCCCCTTTTGTCACCCTTTCACTCCCAGTTTTTCTAGTTTTTGTCCAGTTGCCCCTGAATAGAATAGCCTAGAAGAACTTGATAACAAACCACCTGGACTGCTGAGTCACCTTACATAACTGTTTTCTTTGAGGAAGTGTCAGGTCATTGAAGGGAGATTATAACACACAATCACACACACACACACACACACATGGACACACACACATATGGCCATAGGATAACTGTAAAAAGGGGCCGCTGCAGCAGCCAAGCAGGATTTAATGAGCAATATATACACCTGTACCTCCTAGTTTCTTTGAGTGCAGCAAGGTTATCATTACACCAGCGCAAATGGAATGTGTTAAAAATAATAATAATTGCTTTTTTAAACTATGAGGAAATGCCATTAATCACAGTTGCTAACACTGTGAAGCTGGAAGAAAAAATCTGTCAAAAGGGTTTTAAGGGAAAGAAAATAAATTTTAAAATGTTCTTTTTAAAAAGAATGCAGCAGTATATTCCCCACTCCCTCCCTCACTTCCATATAGCTAGCTAAAGAACAAGTTATTAAACACTCTAACAAGAAATGTGTATAAATAGCCTGACAGCCATTTATTGCAATTGTGAGTTGAGCAGCTGGGCTGATATAGAAATAGAGAATCATTTGAAGAAATTATGAATCAATAGCTGGGCACTGTCAGGGGCAAATGCTCAAGGTTGGTACACCCCAAACAGCTGCCATGTGGTGTATGTTTTAAATTGTACCCCATGGCAGCTTCCCATCCATTTACACGCAGTGGTTCACATAAATAGGGGTATTTTCTCCATTCTACTAAAAATCTCAGAAGGATGAGGTTTCTAAAGTACAAAACCCTACAATCCATTTGATTAAATATTGTAGGGAAATCTGTCCATCTGTCTTTCCATCTATCAATCAATCAGTCATGTTATTATTTAATTGTTTAGAGAATTTATAAGCTACTCTTTGGCAGATGCTTTACAAGCCATTCCTAGGAAAATAGCAAAAACACATTTAAAGCAAGTCAGTACCATGATAAAATCCAAGGCACAGCAAACCAACATAAAACCAACATTTTGTTTTCACCTATATAGAGGTTGTTTTGTGCCATCAAGTTGGCTTCAACTTCTGTTGACTGTATGATCGAGACACCTCCACAAGATCCTGTTGTTAAAAGCCCTCAAGGCTTTCTTGATTGAGTCCTTCCACCAGTACTGAGGTCTTCCTCTTTCCATACTACCTTCAGCTTTCCCCAGTACTATCCTCTTTTCAAATGAGACATGTTGCTTTTGAAAATCCTATGAAGAGACAACAAAATAAGCCACGATCAAAGCAAATAAAATAAAATAAAATAAAATAAAAATTCTGCCACGCAATTGCAATCATTCAAGATCAATCACAGGCTAGGACCCATCCAACTTCTGGTACAGCTCATTCCCATGACACAGTTATAGAGCTGTTATTCCACAATGGCATCACTAGGGCTGGTGTCACCCAGTGCGGTAACTCATGATTGGCATTTCCCACTGACCTCCTCTTGCACCACAACATACATAATCCTTAGCAATGTTTGCGTACTAATGTTACTCATAAATTGTAATTCCCATGTATCACTGAATGTAATGACAATAGTTGTGACATAAACAATTAGCAGAATTAAAATTATACCTTTAAATTACAACATGTACATTGTTTCATGTGGTTAAAGTGAAATTTTGGTAAGATGTGATGCTTTTAAAGAAAATTTTACAAGAATAATTTTTAAACTTTTTTTTAAAAAAAACTGGGTCCTCTCCATTCTCTTCCCACTGAGCCCCACCCCACTCACACCATCTCTTCAGCATTTTAGAGGGACGCAGCCAAACTCCACAGCCCATTTCAACAAAAAGGCAGATGTTTGGGAAACAATGATGTCACACCGGCAGGGTGTCACCTTGTGTGTTCTGCACTCCCCGCACTCCCTGCACTCCCATAATGACACCCCTGATTTTAACTCCATTAGTTCCCATCTGTAAAATCATGGAGTCTGTAGTTTGGTGAGACACTGGAGCACTGTGGATGAGAATTCTAAATTCCCTTCCCCAAACTCCAAATCCCAGGATTTAATGAGATGCTGCCATGGCAGTTAAAGTGGAATGTGGCACTATAAATGTGTAGTGTGAACAGGCTGTTGTTTCTGGATCCAGTCTGATGAGTCTAAGCCTTTTCCCTTCCTTGCTTTCAGCTATTTTGAAGCTAAATTGACAGGCAGAGGTAGCTGCTATCTGCCAAGAAGAACTCAAAATGCATCGGGATCAGGCAGAAGCAAAACTGATGCCAGAGTTTATTTGGAGTGACCCTTCCCTGACAATCTGTCTTGCTGTCAAAAGCTCAAAGAGGAGAGATTAGATGAATGGTTGCTGGTTTTGTTGACAAGGTGTCAGAATAGATGGTTCTAAAATTAAGCCTAATCGGTGATACACAAGCTAACCACTGCATCTGTGTTTCTACAGTGTGTTTACTGTAGTTAATTCAGGGCAGAAGGGCATCTTCATCACAGAGGAGACTTTGTTTGGTGATTTCTTTCACCATTAATTTTAAGTTGCTCATTCTCAATGAATTCTGATTGGAACCAATGTAGCAATCACTATCAATGTGGATTATCCACATTTGTTGCAGTCTCCTCCATGTGTGAGTTATAGACAATTGCCCCCATTGCCTTCTCTAAGAAGGCTACATTTCTATGTTCTAAAAGCTGGGGCACAATGGTTAAATGCCAGTACTGCAGCCACTCACTCACAAGCCACAAGGTTGTGAGTTCAATCCAGCCAGGTGCTCAGAGTCGACTCAGCCTGGCATCCTTCTGAGGTTGCTAAAATGAGTAACCAGCTTGTTGGGGGGCAATTAGCTTACAGTTGTAAGCCGCTTAAAGATTTCTTAGTGTGGTATGAAGCAGTATATAAATGAAGCTGCTATTGTTATTGCTAATTTCCCAATAAAACTTTACTGGCAGTATTTTCCAAATCTTGGTTCATTTATGTAACCCAGCAGCAGAAGATATGGTAACAGCCACTAAGAAAATAAAACAAAAAAAGAATGGAGGGGAAAATTATATAATGGAGGAGAGACCTGTCAAGGGTCATCCTAGCAAACTGGGACCTCCATGTTCATCAGATCAGACCTTAGAGAAGTTACTGTTGGACTAGAGCTCTCAGAATTCTACAGCCAATGTGGCCATAGTGGATGGAGGAATTCTGACAGGTGTGGTTCAAAGTTAGCTTTCTCAATATCTGATTGAGAGGATACTGAAGATACTGAAATGTCTTTTTCAGTACCAAAGCTGGGAGATGTTAGATTATTCTTCCCAGCCTGGCATCCTTCAGATGTGTTGCACAACAGCTCCTACCATCCCCAGTAGCATGCCCTTTGGCCAGTAGCCAAACCCATTTGGAAGAAAGAAAGAGAGAGAGAGAGAGCATTAACTATGATTTTAGAACCTCCTCCTCCTCCTCTTTCTAATTGCTCTACACACAGAGTAATTAATCCCAGCTTTACTTCTCCATCCTCATTCTTTTTCAAGCATCTCAGTTTAGCTCCCCTGTAATAGTGGCACTTAATAATTATGCTAGTTGTCCCCAAACTACTTTTTCCTCCCCGTATCTTGGTTGGCACACCACACGCCACATGGGTTCTCCAGGTACAAATTGCTAAACAATTACCGATGAGAGAAAGGTCATAATAATAGGTTGCAGCAACCTTTGCTGTCTGCCTTTACTCCAGAAACGTTTATAAAAGAACCATTTCATCCCATTGTTATAATGATGAGGAGGAAGTAGTTTAAGGTAGTTAAAGACAAGCAAACAAAAGGCAGGAGTACAGCACTCTATAACAGCTACTTTCACTTCCTGCCTACTCCATTACGTCCGGCATTATGGGAAAAATAGCATGATTGGAATGACCCAAAGGGTAGAAGGGTGGGCCAGGTTTACCTTGTGGAAAGCCGAGCGAACACTGTTGGCTAAACCTTTTTTTGAAAGCTGAAAGCTGTGCTTCTTAACAAAAATGCTATGCTGTCATTGGGAAAGTACATTACCTAGAAACACTATTACTTCTCTGGCTTTCTATTATCTTCCTAAAACCTCTCCTTTTATTTGTGTGTTTTTTAAAGAGAGGTTTGAGGAAGGAACTGACAAACCCACCTCTCACTATTCCTTGCCTAAGAAAACCCTTTGAAATTCATGGGGTTGCCATAGGTGACATGAAGGCACAAAATAAATCATAATGTGATCCTTTTTCTCTTCTTGAAAACAGGAGGAGGAAAATGGCGGTTACATGTTAACCTCAAACTCTCTTTTTGAGCCCTAAGGGAATAACACCGTGTTCCAAAAACATGCTTCAAATGAACTCCTTTAAATAGGCCTATATCATGCATATTTTTGTTAAGCAACTCAATACCTGTTAAGATCAATATATTCAGGGGCAGTTGTGTTGGCTATGTAGCAAAATACAACAAAATCCACAAAACAGTAATACCTTTATTAGACAGCAAAATGCACAAAATATACCGTGCAAGCTTTCCTCGCTTCACTGGCTTCTTCATTAGGCAAAGATGTTAAAAATCATACTATATTTTGTCTCAGATGTTACAGTGGGCCCTTGGTATCCAATGAGGTTTGGTTCCAGGACTCCCCCTGGATACAAAAATCCATGGATGCTCAAGTCCCATTAAATACAAAGGCATGGCAAAATGGTGTCAAGGTTTGCTTTTTTGAATTTATATGTTTTTTAATATTTGCAAGCTGTGGGATAAAGAATCTGTGGATACAGAGATCCAACTGTACTTCAGTTGACAATTAATATGATCTGGAGGAATCTATACAGGCAGAGGACTCTCCTCTTGGTCTTCTTGGCCATGTGGGAACTGGGGACAAAGTGGAGCAAAAGGCAAGTGATAAAATTTCAGTACCATAAGCAACATTTGGATAATGTAATTTGAGTTTAAACCTGGTGTAATTGCCAAGGTAACTGAATGATCTAGGGGTTTCTGTCTTGGGTTCCAAAAACATGGGTTCAAATTTTCATATCTTGCTCCATGAATGTTTGGAGGATACCCTTTTACTTTGAAATATTTGTGATGCTGTACGCCGCCTCGATTGCCGGGCAGAGGGGCGGGATATAAATAAAAAATTATTATTATTATTATTATTATTATTATTATTATTATTATTATGCAGTGATTTGAGCACTGTACTATGACTTTGGAGACCAGGTCTTTGGTTCCTAACATCTTGTAGCAGAAGGAACTTCCAGTGGAGTGTGTTGTGTTAGTATCTTTTTTAAAAAAATATGTTTCAAATGTGTTTTTATCTGCTCTAACTTTGTAGTTTTGATAGAACTGTTATTTAATTTTTTAAAACTTTTGTCCCAATAGTTGTTATTTTATATGTACTTTGTTTTAACATGTAAGGTGGGACATAAATTAATTAAATAATTTAATTTTGTTGAACCAGACATACTGTTTCCAATTCAGAGCTCCATGAATAGGCCACTAATGCATGCATGATTGTTATCTACATGCAGAACATGTCACTGACCTCTGCAGAAGGGAGCAGCTGTCTATGGCTGCATCTACACTGTGAATTAATGCAGAATGACATCACTTCAACTGTCATGGATCCATGTCATGGAATTCTGGAATTTGTAGTTTTGTGAGATATTTAGCCTTTTCTGTTAGAGAGCCCTGGTGCCACAACAAACTACAAGTCCCAGGATTCCATAGGATGGAGCCATGAAGGTCAAAGCAGTGTCAAACTGCAATAATTCTGCAGGGTGGCAGCAGCCTATGTTGCTACAAGTATCAATACCTCTCCATCCACAAAAAGTCTCTGCATGGATAGCTACTCAATATGTGCACCAGAGGTTCTACTTTTAAGAAAGACCTACAAAACAGAAAGAATTCATGGACAGCATTGAAACATTTGAGCTGTTTATTTGTCAAATGTTTTAATTCCCTCCCATCTCTAAATTGACTTTCATCGATAGGGATTTTTTTAAATGTCTCACTAGCAGACTAGGTATAATGACAGCTTTCTTCACAGGCGAGTTCTGTATTTCCTCAGAAGAGAGAAGAAGGGAAGGGAAGAAAGAGAGAGAGAAGGAGAAGGGGATTGGAAAAAGCTCAACTGTTATTAGTCTTTCCTGATCATACTTCTCTATCCCCAGGAATACTGGAGAGACAAGCATATATGAGCAAACTGAGCATGCCCAAGGCTCCAGATCTTTTCAAAATAAAGAGCAAGTCTCTCCCAGCTGAACACAAAGAAAAGGATTATGTGGGTCATTAGAAACTGGAGGTGTTTGGAGATTCTCCATGGCAATACTTCTGCTAAAAGCACCTGTGAGACTAAGGCCCAGTCTAGACAAACAGATTATCATGGAGTAGAACTGTTTCTGGTCTCCACTATTTTAAACTGCAGGTGGGGAATTATCATATGAGTGAACGTATCTCCTCTCTACATTTAAAACCCCCTCTCCATATAGAAATCTTGTATTTTTTTTAAATGCCTTTCTCTCTGCTGTCTCCTTTGTGCATTGGCTGCTTTGTTTATTTATTTAATTCATACTCTATATTAGATTTATTAAATTTTTATCCTTTCCCTAAGACATCACAGATATCCCCCTATCATTGTATACTTACAACAATATTTTATTTATTCATTTGTTCATCCATTCATTCCATTTATATGCCACCACGTGACAATAAAAACTAAAATACAATTTAAAATAATCATATTAGAATCATTATTTCTTTTTAAAAACATATAAAAATAAAAATCATCACATTAAGACTAATATAGACACACACACACTCACAAAAACAGAGAATCCATATCTTATAAAATGGCTGCCTGCAAGCAGTTACTCTTTAAAAGCCTCTTTGAACACAAAGGTCTTTGGTTGTCAGCAAAAGGAGGATAAAGAGAGGGCCAGCCTAGCTTCCTGTAGAAGGTATTACCCTAAAAAAAGGGGGGACTTGGCATCCCCACCAATAGCGACAGAGTTTCCTTGGTATTTGAAGGAAATTATTAGCTCTAAAGGAGACCTGCTAGAGGAGGGTAACTTCGGGGATCTTTCCACCTATGTATACCAGTACTCACTGCAAAGAGACCCAGATTTTAATGAATAAGAGAGTTTTATTCATGCAAACATACAAAACCAATGCAACCTAAGAACCAAACAAAGCTAACAGAAAGAAAGGTATGAAAAGCTGGATAGTGAGAGGTCAGGATTTAGAAGTAATAATAATTACCAGTCCTAAAGAGAGAATTCCACAAAGAATGAAGAGTGGGTCAGACAGTGTCTTGGGAAGACACAGTGAGAGAGACCCTCTGTGCACACAGGGTCTCTGAGAAAACTGTGAGCACAATGTGGCTATGTTTGGGGCTGACACTTATAGCCTATATATAGCCTCACATGGTAGTTGATGCTATCCCATGATGTAACAAAAGTGTTGATGGTTTTCCCATGGAATTGACAAAAGGAGCCAGATTGGCTGATGGTTTTAACTATGGAGTGACAAAACATTTACAGGATTTGAGATGACCCTTGGATAGTTGGATAGAAAAGGTAAATAGGAACACAGCCTGGGATAGGTGTAGGTATAGTCTTTAACTGCTTTGTGACAGGACTCACTCAGTCTCCATTGCAAGAGGAAGTGCAGAGTCTGGGGTGGGTGAGTTGGAGTGGATCAGAAAATTCATTCAGCATTTATTTTAGTACTATCTAGGTCTCCCACATGTCCTTAGGTCAGTGTGATCCTTTACCTAGTTTCCACAGATCATCATGACCTCTCCAAATACATGCTCAATGCTAAATATTAATTATGAAAACTTCATATGCAGCACAGGTGTGTGTGTGTAAGGGATGCCAACAAGGGGAGTTCCATAGGGTAGGAGCAGATACAGAGAATGTCCTCTATCATGTCTTCATTAAATTACCTTGTCATGGAGGCAGAACTGAGAGAAAGCTCCCCCACCCCAGGCTCTTAACTCTATGGCACATTTGTATAGGTAAACCCAATCTTTCAGACAGACTGGATCTATGCCATGTAAAGTTTATAGGTTATGATCAGCACATTGATTTGTGTCTGGAAACAGTGAAGGTGTTTCAACAAGGAAGTGATATGCCCCCTGTGACTGGCTCCAGTTAGCATTTTGACTGCATCATTTTGGACCAGCTGAAGTTTCCAAACAGTTTCCAAAGGCAGCCTCACATAGAGTAATCTTGTAGTACCTTTGAGTCTAAAAGTAAAAGAAAGACACTGGTACCATGAACTTTCATAGACTTCAGCCTACTTTCACAGAAATAGTCTCAAGTCTATGAAAGCTCTTGCTACTAGCTTCTTTCTTTCACTTAGGTGCTATGCATACTGATTTTTCAGACTAACACAGCTGTGTCTTTGAATTCTATCACACAGAATGAGTTATACTAGTCCAGGCCTGCACAACATATGACCCTGATTCCAGATGGCCTGCAAGGATGTGGAATGACCTCTGCTGCTTAGCCTTCTCCTGAAAAGAGGGTCATGTACAACAGGAGGAGGAAGGGCAAACACTCACCCTGCAAGGCTCCTCTGGTGCTTGGCTTTCTCCCAAGGAGAAGGCCAGACAGTGGAGGAGGAGGATGGGCAAATGCTTGCCCAGGAAGCTCCTCCACTACCTGGCTTTTTCCTTAGGAGGAGGACAGGCAAATACGTGCCCTACAAGGCTCTTCCATTGCTTGGCTTTCTCCTGAGAAGACTGGGATGAGGATGAGGATGAGGATGGGTGAACACTTGCAATGCTCCTCTGCTGCTTGCCCCCCCCCCCCCGGGCTCCTCTGCTGCCTGGCTTTCTCCTGAGGAGGCCAGGAAGTGGAGGAGGAGGACAGGCAAATGCTTGCCCTGCAGGGTTCCTCCGCCACCGAGCTTTCTCCTGAGGAAAGGGCCAGGCAGAGGAGGAGGAGGTTGGAATTCATAATAATACTATTAATTATTATTAATTAATACTATTAATTATTAATTTATTAATTACTGATTAATTAAAACCTATCTGAGGCCTGAAGAAGTTTAGCCTATTTTAATTTTGGCCCCTTCCTACTGCCAAGTTGTGCAGGTCTGTACTAGTCCAAATGGAGGTAGACCATCACTCCCTCCCACCATTTTGGCCTGATGTAGTGAAATTTCCAAACCAAAATTGTGACAACTTCAAGTCTCATACCTCTGGAGAAAAGAAAAACTGAAATAAAGGTATCCCAGATGTTTATGTCAAAATTAAAATCTAAAATTTGTACGTTGAACTTCAAAATAAAATGCTTGACTTTAAAAAAATGCATGGTGTCTTAAATTTTGTTTGAGTCACCAATTTCAGCTGCCTAAAATACAGAAAAGTCTACAAAATAAATCAGCCCTGGTGGCGCAGTGGTTAAATGCCTGTACTGCAGCCACTCACTCATAGACCACAAGGTTGCGAGTTCAATACCAGCCAGGGCTGAGGCTCGACTCAGGCCTGCATCCTTCCGAGGTCGCTAAAATGAGTACCCAGATTGTTGGGGGGCAATCAGCTCACAGTTGTAAACCGCTTAGACATCCCATAGCATGATATGAAGCGGTATATATATATATATAAATAAGCTGCTTTATTTGTTATGCTACGCAGATGAGAATTCTGTCCCTCCAATGAAATATTCCTTAAGTTCCCAAATTTCAAGCACTGTAGAGTGTGAGGCATTGAAAATCATTCACACCTAGAACCAGTGGCATCACTAGGGATGTGCAAGAAGTGTGGACCAAACTAGGTGTCACAATCAGAGAGGGGTAGCACCTGGTGAAATGGTTATTCATCGTCCATCTCAGGATCCCTTGTCAGCCCCTCTGTTGTCCAGGGCATCCATTGCAGCCACTGTAGGCAGTGGGGTGTTCCTGGCAGCCCCTTCCAGATATGGCAGGATTGCTAAAACGATTGTGAAAGGGAGACACTAGTGATGGCAGTAGTGACTACAGTTCCTTCCCCAAAAGGAAGTGCAGAGCAGAGTTGTAGGACAGAAGTAAGAGCATTGTGCCAGGCAGCTAGGCAAGGCAGGCAAGAGGGGGGAGGCAGATGGCAAACACCCCTCTGGCCTGCTGCCACTGTCACTTCTCCATCCATCATCCCCTCCTCTTGTGCTATCTCCCCGGGGTTGCATGGACTCAGCAGATAACACTGTCTGCTGGGAGTAGGGCATGGGGCATTAGGCCAGGTGAAACTGTTGCAAAGGCATTAAGATGGTGGTCTTCTCCTTTTCCTCCTTCTGTACCCCTCCCAACCCTGTCTTCACTCCAGGGAACAGTGGGAGGCAAAGGATCCCTCCCTTTGCCAGTGGCTCCCACTCTTTGGAACTGCAGGGTGGCTGCCTGTTTGGGGGTGACACCATGAATTACCAGACTGGGGTGACACCAACCCAAGTGACACTGTTGCCTAGAACAGTTATATTTGCTGGGTTTGCATTCTCTCAGTAACTTTTCCTCTTTCTCTTTTCTTTGTATTCCTATGCTCTATTTCTAAATACTCAACTTAAGTTTTAAGTTTTAAGCTTATACTAAAAAAATTGGAGGCTGAAAGAAAATTTCATGGGGATAGGGAGCCGAATTCTTGGCAGGGGGCAATGCCTTCATTTCCCCCTCCTGAAGCTACATTCCTGCTGAATGTGTTTTGATACTGCTATTAAAACATTAATTGGACTTCGTTCCCAAGAATCCACTGTGGTTCTTGGAGAGACCTTATGGAGTTACACAAATCATATTATTTGGGGTGCAGACATATTGACCTTGAAGTCCTATGAGCTCTAGTCTAAAAGAAGAGCTTTTCTAAGCTTTATTCAGAAGCACCTTGACTGGCCAACACTGTACCTGGTTAGCCTTTGCCTCTGGTAAATCCCAGATGGATGGCTGCTGCTTTTGCATCTCTGAACAGCTTGGCTGGAGTGTTCTTGATGAGATAAACTTCTTGCTGATCCACATATTGAGTGGTCTTCTTCTGTACTCTGAATGATCTCCAACAGACCGTATCTCCCTGTATGAGTGAGCCCAAGCTCTGAGATCACCAGGAAAGGCCCTTTTTTCACTCCCACCAGCATTGCAAGCACAGTTGGTGGGGACGCAAGAGAGGGCCTTCTCAATTGCTGCCCCTAGATTCTGGAACTCTTTTTCCAAGGAGGCTAGAATGGCTCTCTCCTTGTTGTCCTTCCACGAGCAGGCTAAAACCTTTTTATTCAGACAGGTCTTTTACTGTGGAACTGTGGAATGGCCTGCCGGAGGAGATCCGCCAACTGTCATCACTTGACAGCTTCAAGAAAGCTGTCAAAACGGATCTCTTCCGGCAGGCCTTCCCGGATTAAATTCATCAGTTTGGTTCCAGAGTCCTCTTCCCCCCGAGATGCTCTCCTCTTCAGGAATTGGGTTCTTATTGAGTCTGCATGCGACACTCGCTGCCACTTTTGTCTTATGTATTGTTGTTTTATTGGAGTAATTTATCTCCTTACATTGTTTTTAAATTGTATTGAGTTTAATTACATTTTAAGGGGGGGAGGGGGAGGTAATTGTTCTTAATTATTGTTGAATTTTATGATGTAAGCCGCCCCGATTGTGCTCAGAGGGGCGGGGTATTAAATAAAAATTATTATTATTATTATTATTATTATTATTATTATTATTTTAAATACAAACATTTTAAACAAATGGGCTAGGAGGTGCTGTACTGTTTTAAGGACTTTTATCTTTTTAATTGCATTTTATTTTTTTAATGCGTGGTGTGTTTTAATACTGTAATAGTTTAAATCTATTTTAGTGCTAAATTCTTGTATGTTTTTAATTATATTGTTCTTTTAAATTATGAGCTGTTTACAGTCCCGATTGTGGGGGGGGGGGAGTAGGATATAAATAAATAAATAAATAAATACAACATCAACAATAAAAACAACAACCCCATCTAGTCAGGATTTGGTATGGCCCAGAAAATTCTCTTATATTTCCTTTCTTTCTGGATTTACCCTGGTACTAAGGACCTGAGGGAACATCCAGATGGATTGAAAAGTCCCAAATTTGGTTCCTATTCTTTCCGATTTTATACTGGATTAAAATGAATTAGCCTGCGGTACTGGTATAAAAAGTATCTAATGGTACCAGGAGTCGACAGAAAATATTTTGGGATGAACAAAATGTGCATGGATCTCCAAAAAATAAAAATAACAATGGAAAGAACAGGAACAAAACCTGGGACTTTCAGGTCTTTTTGATCAACCTGGGTGCACCCTGAGCACACCTTCCCTCTGTGTTTGGACAAAGTGTAAGGAAGGAAGAATATAATGTTGTCTTTCACACTCTCCTTTTCTTTTTCTTGCCAGCTTTTCAAGCTCCACTGTAATTCTCCTCACCTCTCCTTTCTTCAGAAGCCAATCACACACAACTTCACTGACAGATGCATCACTTCTCATTCTTCTCCTCGCCCTCCTTTTTCTGGGACAACCTTCACTCTTATCTATTAAATTCCCATTGTGTTTACTTCTTCAGTAAAATAACATTACCAAAAAAGCTCCCTGATCTGTTGTTATCTGCTGCTCTCTTCAGAACCTTAACAAAAGCACTCTGCTTCCTAGACTAAGCAATCCAGAGTTACCCACTTGGTGCGACCATTCAGTTTGGTAAAGGTAGTTAGTTTCTGGGTCAGCTCCAACAGACAAGCAACAGCCTATTTTCCAGCAGCACAGAGATCAGGGGTGCTTCATGCTACACAATTATAGTGCTATGATTTCACTTTAACTATTGAATCCTGAGATTTGCAGTGTTGTTGTTCTTGTGTACCTTCAAGCCATTTCCAACTTATGATGAACCTAACACAAAGCTATCATGGGTTATTCCTGGCAGGATTTGTTTAGGGGAAGTTTGCCATTGCCTTCCCCTGAGGCTGAGAGCATGTGACTTGCCCATGGTGACCCAGTGGATTCACATGACCAAGCTGTGATTCGAACCCTGGTCTCCAAAGTCAAGTCCAATACCCAAACCATTACACCAAACTAGGGAGAGGTATTGAAAATTCTCAGCCAGAAATTTCTAGTGCCTCCCCAGGAATCCAAACCCCAGGAATCCACAGGAAGCATCCATGGCAGTTAAAGTGCAATAATAATGTGTGATAATTGTGTAGTGTGAAATGGCCCCAGAAGTGCCTAGGGGAATGATTCCTCAGCATCTTTAAACACATTCCTCCTGTACTTTAATGTTCTAGGAGGGCTTCTTCCTTGAACTCAGGGAAACGGTTTGAAAATAATTTTAGAGACAACGAACTAAATCCAGTAGCTAGTCCTAATTAGAGATGGAGTGGCTCAACTGCTGTACAGTTAAGTCAATATTCAAACCCCATTTATTCAAAGTTTCTATGGATTTAATGCAAGTGTCCTGAGTGTCGGAACAAAACTTAATGCTTTATTTATGTATTATGTGATATGGGATACCATCTTATTCTGAGGTCTATGGACAACTGACTGTTAGACAGCATATGTAGGTTCTTGTCTTTTAAAGCACTCACAATTCTAAAATAGTGACGCTTATTTTTGATACACATACACATGCACACAACTGGCACCTTTGTGGTGATTTGTCAGAGCAGGCCTACACTGAGGGTGGTGCTCCTTGCTCCATCCTAGCCCCTCTCTTTTACAAGGAGAATGAATGTTTTTTGGTCAATGAGGCTGCTGCCGCACTGCAGAATTAATGCAGTTTGACATCGCTTTAAGTGTCATAGCTCCAGCCTAGAATCCTGGGATTTGTAGTTTGTTGTGGCACCAGAGGTCTCTGACAGTGAAAGCTAAATATCTCACAAAACTACAAATTCTAGGATTCCATTACATTGAGTCATGGCAATTAAAATGATGTCAAAGTACATTAAATTCTACAGTGTAGATGCAGCTCAAGTCAGCACTCATCCAAACTGACCAAAAGCCTTGGAATTTGGCAGGAGTTCGACTTGTACTTATCAGATTTTTTCATAATATCCCCATGACACACCTCTTATTCTTGGTCTATTTCTCATGAATTCCCAGGATGAGCTGTGACTTTTTAAACCCAGCATAGCAGGTGGTTTATCTTCTTTTCCCAGGTGTTTCTGATGTAAAAAGGTAAAGGTAGCCCCTTGACATGAATGTCCAGTTGTAATCAACTGTAGGGGACCATGCTAATCTTTGTTGCTAAGCTGAAGAGCCAGCATTGTCCAAGGACTGGTCTTGTGGTCTCTCTGTTACCTTCCCACCAAAGTGGTACCTATTTATCTACTTGCATTTGCATGCTTTTGAACTGATAGGTTGGCAGAAGCTGGGACTAGTGATAGGAGCTCATCCTATCATGCAGTACTCGGGCCTCGAACTGCCAACCTTCTGATTTCCAATCATCAGAACTGGCATCTTAACCACTAAGCCACCGCATCACTGTTTCTGATTTTGGAAGGGGTAAATTCCCACACCCATTGTCTCAGTTCTTCCCATACCTTTAGTTGGCCCCTTTCACCATGTGCTGAATGGGGGTGTGACCTTTGTTACAGACATTTTCCTCTGATCTTCCCTCATTACATTTCCAGTTACCAAGGGCCCATTCATACTACACAATTATAGTACTTTAATCCACTTGAAGTGCTATGGAATCCTGGGGTTTGTAGTTTGGTGAGGAACTAGAACGCTGTGGCTGAGAATTCTGAATGCCCTTTCTGCAATTCCAGAATTCCATGAATGGAACCATGGTGGTTAAACTGGAATAATGGCACTATAATTCTGTGAATGGGCCCCATGTTGAACACTATGCTGCATTCAAAGTATGATATTTTCTTCTCTTTTTACTTTTTACAAATATAGTGTCAATGTAGAATCACAGAATCATAGTGTTGGAAGAGGCCCCAAGGGCCATCCAGTTCCACTCCCTGCCATGCAGCGATACACAACCAAAGCACCCTGACAGATGGCCATCAGCCTTTGTTTTAAAATTCCCAAAGAAGGAGATGCCACCACATTCTGAGGCAGCCTATTCCACTGTCAAACAACTCTTGCTGTCAGGAAGTTCTTCTTAATGTTGAGCTGGAATCTCTTTTCCTTGAGATGGAATCCATTGCTCCATGACCTAGTATCTGGAACTCCAGAAACAAGCTTACTCCCACCTCGATATAACATCCTTTCAAATATTTAAACAGGGTACCATATCTCTTCTTAATCTTCTTTTCTCCAGGCTAAACATACCCATCTCCCTAAGTTACTGTTCATAGGGCATGGTTTCCAGACCTTTCACCATTTTGTTCACTCTCTTCTGGACACACTCCAGCTTGTCAACATCCATTTTTTACTTATGGACCCAAGACCTGGATGCAGTATTCCAGGTGAGGCCTGACCAAAGCAGACTAGAGTGGTACTGTTACTTCCCTCAATCTAGACACTATACTCCTATTAATACAACCTAGAATTACATTGGCTTTTTTAGCTGCTGCAAGGTGCTACAAGATCCCTTGGTGTACTACTGTAGTCTACTAAGATTCCTATATGGCTTTCACATGCATTGCCGTGAAACCAGATGTCACCCAGCCTATATCTGTGTATTAACTTTTTTATGGCTAAGTGTAGTACCTTACTTTTCTCCTTGTTGAAATTTATTTAATTAGTTTTGTCCCAGCTCTCTAATTTGTTAAGGTCATTTTGAATTCTGATACTGTTCCCTGCATTATTACCTACCCCCCCTGCAGTGTCATCTGCAGATTTTATAAGCATGCTCTCTATTCCTTCATCCAAGTCATTAATAAAGATGTTAAAATAGCACTGGGCCCAGCACAGAACCCCACTGGTCACTTTTTACCAGGATGAACAAAATAAGATACAAAAAGTATGTACAAGATTGTACATACAATACAATAAAATAGAATGGAAACAATGACAAAATATCATCAAAGACATAGCCATGTTAGTCTGGAAAATCAGTGTGCAAAGGAATCTTGTAGCACCTTTGAGACTAACTGAAAGAAAGAAGTTGGTAGCATGCGCTTTTGTAGACCTGAGTCTACTTCCTCCACACATCTGAGGAAGTAGACTCAAGTCTATAACAGCTCATGCTACCAGCTTCTTTCTTTCAGTTAGTCTCAAAGGTGGTACAAGATCCCTTTACACACAAAATATAATTGGTTGAGGAGGAGAAGTTACTAAAATGGAGAAGTCATTATAGTTGGCCCTCCTTATCCACTGATTCTTTATCCATGGATTCAACCATCCAAAACTTGGAAATATATATATATATATATATATATATATATATTCCCAAAAGCAAACCTTGATTTTATACAAGGGACACCATTTTACCATGCCATTGCATTTAATGAGACTTGAGTATCTATGGATTTTGGTATCTACTGGGAGGGCTGGGACCCAATCCCAGTGGATACCAAGGGCCCACTGTACAATACATCCACCCCTCAAAAAGATGGCAAACACTTTCCTTCCATACAGACCCAGGAGATGGCACATGACTTTTAGACCTAAAAAAATCCTGATATTCTGAAGGAGTTTACTGAGGGTCTCGGTCGCCCAACAAATCACGGAAAGTACTCCACTCTTCCCCCCCCCCTTTCCCACTCTTTGACTGGTGTTTTTCTGCTTCCAACTTGTACTCCAGAAAGTTCTCTTTCTCTTTCTATCCTACCTTAACAAGAGGGACATGTGATGCATTCAGTGCTAAACCTTTTCATCCTGAAATATCTTCCCTTCTTGTTTTACCGAATCTGACACTGAGAGAGCCACCCGTCCTAACAAAAATCTAATGACCTATTTCATTAAAGTGGATTTTCAACTCTGGCATTAATTGGGGAATTTGAGGTGTTGTGGGGGGGATCACTGGGACATTCTAGTGAAATAGTAACTTAACAAGTTAATTAAATAGTTAATGCCAAGCTGTGTTTCTCTCCAAGTAGAACACTATGAGGCTCACATTGTTAATTCCATTGATTTCAACGGAAGTTGCATCTAATCAAGAATTTGAATGACCTCAGTCTTTCTCAATGTTGGGATTTAAGTAGGCATGGTATCCTAGAATCCATATATATGTGTGTGTGTGTGTGTATGTGTGTGTGTGTGTTTTCTTTAATCATGCAGCCTTAATCAAAGTAGCTGGCATTCAGGTCTGCTGCAATCAAATTCAAATTACATGAACAGCTAGTAAAAAGATGTAGATAGGAAAAATAGAGAGATGGTCAAAAATGTAAAAAGCATAGCTGCTTTCTTCCATTTTTATTTTTTTTTATAAAAAGTTAATTTCAATAAGTTTGCATGTAGAATTTACTCTCTCCTTCCCAAAACCCAGAGTTATTATATACAGGGCCGAAGCAT
Organism: Phrynosoma blainvillii; assembly: GCA_026167975.1. Taxonomy (NCBI): domain Eukaryota; kingdom Metazoa; phylum Chordata; class Lepidosauria; order Squamata; family Phrynosomatidae; genus Phrynosoma; species Phrynosoma blainvillii. The sequence goes on from JANUYF010000003.1 coordinate 15,198,479, forward strand.
TTATTGAAAGACATCAGGGTGCCCATTTATAATATTCAAAATAACAGTGCTTGCATCATATTAACAAGAAACCACAAATGCTATAATTAGTGTTCTGCAGCAATAAGACCATAATCTATTTGATAATACTGCACTTAATAATGTCCCACATGAATGATATCAGTTTGGTTGCCTTTAAAGAAGCTTAGTTTCTCTGGGCATTAAAAAAGTAAATAGCTTCCAATTTCCAGATCCCCCTCCTCCTCCTCTTCTTTCTGAAATAGCTCTTTTATTTATTAGTTACACTTTAATCCTACATTTCCTTTAAAGTTTTTGGGATGGCACACATAGTTTTTATAACAATCTTGTGAAACATATTAGTTTGAAAGGCAATAAAAGGTCTAGTAAGTTTTATATCCACAGTGGCTGTACCTTTTCATGCTGGTGGGATTGTGTGCTCCTGTGAGGCAAGAGGCTATGCTGCTGGCAGCACTGCTGCTGATAGGGTCTCCTGTGTTAAACAGGCTTTTGCTGAAGAACCAGACTAAATGTGCCAAATAGCTACTGGGCAGCAGCATTAGGCTGAAGTGGGGTGACGATGGTGACGTATCCATATGTTGGGATAGCTTTGATCGTGTTTTCCTGCATGTCCGGAGGTTGTACTGGATGGCCCTTGTGGTCTCTTCCAACTCCATGGGTCTATGGACGTTATCACACGGGGAGTCGCGGGGAGAAAGTGGAAATAAACGGGATGAGCGGAAGTCTTTAATTTACGGGATTTGTCCCGTTCCGCCTCGTCTGATAACTAAATTCGAATTTAAAAGGGGGTTAATTCGAACGAAACCCTGATCTTTTCATTTTCGGGATTTTTGGGGATTTAAAAAGATCAGGTTTTTGTTCGAATTAACCCCCTTTTAAATTCGAATTTAGTTATCAGACGAGGCGGAACGGGACAAATCCCATAAATTAAAGTCTTCCGCTTGTCCGGTTTATTTTCAGTTTTTGGCGGCGGATCCCCGTGTGATAACGTCCTATGATTCTACTAGCAGAAAATAACAAAGACTTAGAAAAAATACTGAAGAAAGTCAAGGAAGCCAAGAAAGAAAGTGGAAAGGGAGGTTTGCAATTGAACATTTTGTTGTTGTTAATTATCATCAAGTTGACTTTGACTTATGGCAACCCCATGAATGAGAGTCACCCTGTCAACAACAGCCCTCCTTAGGTCTTGTAGACTCAGGCTCATGGCTTTCTTGATTGTGTCTATCATCTGGAATGGTGTCTTCCTCTTTTCCTACTTCTTTCTGCTTTGCTAAGCATCGCTGTCTGTTCTAGTAAGTGATGTCTTCTCATGATATGGTCAAAGTATGACAGCCTCCGTTTAATCATCTTGATGTCTAGAAAGAGTTCAGATTTTGGGGAGGGAAGATTTCTGAACATTATGATATGTAAACACCATGCAATTATTTGGAAGACAATCTTGGTGATTTATGGTGATAAGATTTATGGCTTCATGATTTGGAGAGGGGAAGGTGGAAGAAAGAGATAGAAGGAAGGGGAAAATTAAATTATGATATCTGTATAGGATGAAGGAATTATTCTATGTATCAGGATTATAACTGTCAAATAAATAATGTTTAAAAAAGAAAATTGATGTGGTCCTTTCAGATATTTTGTTAGAAAGAAGAGACTAAGGAATTAAACGTTCAGTATTTACTATAATACGTACTCATAACTCCTTCTTATTTGCTCTCTCACTAATCACTTCAAAATCAAATCCAAGGGATCGGGCTAAGCTCTCTTCCAAACATCCAAATGATAGAATAACAGGTAAAATGAGAAAGGCCTGGTCTATGAGCAGGGAGCATGTGGAAACAGGCGGATGCATTCCCAAGGCTTTGAATGGCAGAGGTTTTATCACTTCCTTTGACTGCATAATTTCATATTTTCAAACTTGTAGTGCATGGGGGGAGGCATAACTACCAATACAAAGCAATCATTTTGAAGCAAATCACATTTTAACTTCCAGAGCTCACAGTAGACTCTAATCTCATATGAAGCTACCACTTAAAGCTGCACACCAAAAGAAAAAAACTCATTTTTCCCTCCCTTTCCCATTCTCCAGCTCTACATTCATTTATTTATTTGGTTACCCTAGCAATTGCCCTATTGGATGCCATTTTTAAAGCTATTGATCACCATTGGTAATATTATAAATAAGAACCAGCTTAGTACTATACTAGTTACTTTCTTTTGCTCCTTGGTCAGTTTCCATAAACCTCATTTAGTTTATGACGGAAGGGAGCTTATGAAAGAAAACAACCTGCAAATCTTATTAGTTAAAAACTAGCTATGAAAAGAATATTGGAAAATATTAAAAAAATGATTAGAAACAAAGGACTAAAAAATTTGGCAGTTTGGGACGTAGGGCCTCTACAGACAGGTGGCCGTGGGCCACCCCGAGAAGCCGAGGATTGGGGCCGAGGCTGCCTCACGCCTCGGCCCCAATCCACCTTTTTGGCGGGTGGGTAAGGAGCGCTAAAATAGTCTGTGCAAATTGTGCATATGGACTATTTGTAAAGGAAACAGCATTTTCTGTTTCTGCACAGAAAATAGTTTCCTGTGTAGAAAATGTTGCTTTTGGTGCAAATAAATGTGCAAATTTTGTATAGAATAAGTCCTAGCTACAGTATTTTCTGTATAGAAAACAGAAATACTATTTCTGTAAAGAAATAGTATTGCTTTTATTAACTATTAACAGTATTGTAAATATACTGTAACAACATTGGGGGGAAGCAGACGATGGCGTCGGGGACGCTGCGGGACGGTGCACCGCCAGAGCGATGCAGCCACACCGCAGCACACCGTCAGCGCCTCTGAAAGGAGCGCTAAATCAGCGCTCCTTTCAGAAGTCAGGGAAAGTGCGCCCTAAACGCGTAGGGCGCACTTTCCCTGGCTTTTCCGCCGCAGCGTGTGAGGACACTGCGGCGGGAAGTTGCCCTCGGCGCGCTGGCCGTGCGGAGGGCTGGCAGCACCGAGGGCAACCTTGGGAGGAGGAAGGGGCGCCACGCGTGTGGCTGCTCCTCCTCTTCTGGGCCTCCAAGACGGCTCAATAAGCCGTCTGCCGAGGCCCATTGTTAAAATATTAACAGTGTTATTAATAATATTAACAATATTATTAAAAATTACCATAATATTAATGGAATAATTAGTATTTTCTGCACAAAAAATATGCAAACCTTCTGAATTTTTTACAGACTTTCTCGCAGCAGGAAGAAAATGGCAAAAATTGCACATTGCTTCCTGCAAAATGAAAATTAGCCTGGAATTACAACTGGGATCCTGTTGGGGAGTTACAGATGCGTAAGCACCATAGTTACAATGTTACACAGTAACTCCCATCCCACACAGCGATTGATGTGGGTCTGGTCCCCTGTCACCCAGGATAGAAACAGTTGACATCCCATCAGCTATCCCCAATACAACAGCCAGAAGTAGGACTCCCTGTCACAATTTCCCTTGTGTCGGAAATCACTTGCTGAGTCAGACCCCCACTTGCAGGAGCTGCTCCCTGGTAATTGGGGATTGGGGGACTTTCAGAGTCGCTCTGTGTCCCCTGAAGTAGGAGCTACATAAGAATCAGGAATAGGAAACAGCAATGAGTACACAACTCTAGATTTTGTATCTGTGACTGCCCAACAGGATTTCAATCTACAGCCCTAGCTAAAACCCATAGTGGCATTTTCCAAGAAATTAATTACAGTTTTCTGCTGGATCACAGAGAAGCTTAAGCCCAGGTAGTGCCATTTTATGGGTGGTCATTTATGCACTATGGACAAAAAGAAGAAAATAATGATGAACAATGTTGAAGCAGCGTCAAACTGCATTAATTCTTGCAGGAATTCATGGCAGGAGCCTTCCACTACATGACCAGAATGGCCAATAGAACAGCTGTGGTTATACTAGCTACCAGTTACCATAGTAAATATGCTGGTGGAGCTTTATATTCTGCTAGTATTAAATGGAATCTCAGCCATCAATTTCAGTGGATCTAGTTTGTAATCAAGTAACTGTATCTTCAATCGGTACTTTTGTAATATATATAATGGGGGCAAGGATGATTCATGAAGATGCTTTTGCTTGTCCTCATTAATTTCATATGGATAATTCACCCAGTGATACAGAAAAATGTTTTAATGAGGCAGAGGTTTCAGCATTACTCTAGCCAAGGATCAGACTTCATAAAATAAAACACAAAGTTGTAAAATACACTTTATAAATCTCAACATTATCATGCTAAATATGTAAACGTTAATAAACCCTTCTTTCATCTGCTAAAGAAACAAGATTATTAAGCTTCCACCCACCCTCACATGTGTAAACATTTGTGTGTGGTTTGTGTATGTGTGTGTAGATATATACATTCATTTATGTGATTAATTTATGTATTAATGCAAGCTGAAAGACTGATAAGCATGAATGCATCTCTTTATGCACAGGCCAGCGGAAATCACTGCTCAACTTAGTAACTCAATGATAATATGGATGGCCAAGGCCTGGTGCAGGCTGGGAGGACAATTAAAATTTTATGCTCATTTAATCTTGTAGCCTTTTGGAGCAAAGGATGACAATTGTGCCCAATTTCCCCAATAGCTGAGGAACCTTTATGTAACCTTGATGAATCCACCAACTAGATTGTTGTTCACACAAGCACACGTACACACGCTGGATTGTGCTTGCTCTTGTAGACATTCGAAATGCTCAGATTCTGTGACTCAAAAATCCCCCCAAAACACAAACTTCTGCACCATATACATTTTAAATATCTTCAGTCTTTCTTTTGCCTAGCACATACTTAGTTTGTTTCAGATTCTCGCTGCTTTCAAAACTTGCCTCAATTGATGGTTTTGCCATAAGACAGAAATCCTCCAGAAAACTTTCACCCATCTAACAGTTGGCCTTCAGGCTGTTAACGTTTTGCTCTGGTACACAGCAGAATTGATTCTTTCAAGAAATGAATTCCTCGCCCCGCTTGGTATTTTCATTCCCTCTTTTCCTACACAAGAGCTGCACTCTGTTTCCTGGTCATTTCCTTTAACAGAGGGTTCATTTAAGAGATCTGTATTGCGTTATTATCTATCTGTGGTGCTGTGGTTTTAGTGCAAAGACAGTTTATCTTATTAAAGGTACAATCTTTGAGAGAGATTCATTTAAGTGTGACCTGGTGTATTATTCTGGGAGCCTTTTGCGTGCTGTATTGGACATTTGAGAGTTGTTAGTGTATTTAAGCAAGGGCACTTTCCAACGTTATACTGATAATTTTCATTCAATTTAAAGGGCTCTTCTGTGCCTTCAGAATTGCTCAGAGGCTCTCTGGCCTTCAGAGGACTACAAATATTTGAACAACAGATTTCTCAGAATCTCACACACACACTCATGTGTGTGCATTCACACACAGAGGGAAAGGGGGAAGGGAGAGATGAGGGAGAGAAAGAGAGGTTAATTATTGTTTGGAAAGGTTGGGAAGCCAAGTTACTGAGAAATTGTTCAGTTTTCTAAGACCTACATGTCTTCAAGCTATGAATCAGAGTTCCTTGTAGTTGTTGCTGCTTTTCCTATGGTCCCTGAAAAGGAAATAATGCTTTATTAAGGAGCCGGCAGTCTTTCTACAAGATGGTGGCATTCATCAAGATTTGGTGCAAAAGAGATTCACCAAGAACTAGAGTTTGAATAGCACATTTTTTTTGGACTACAACTCTCAGAATCCCCCATCCAGTACCATCCACTTTCCAAACTAAACAAAGCTAACTCCCTGAGCCTCTCCTCATAGGACATGGCTATCGCCATTTTGGACACACTCCAGTTTCTCAACATCCTTCTTGAATTATGGTGCCCAGAACTAGAGACAGTATTCCAGGTAAGGGCTGACCAAAGCAAGGAGAGCGGCACTTTTACTCACTTCAATCTAGACACTACACTCCTGTTGGTACAGCCTAGGATCACATTGGCTTTTTTAGCTGCTACATTACACTGTTGATTCATGTTACCCCACATTTGACATGTCTTCATCAGTTACCCATTCCTTCCAAGATTCAGTACAAACTTCTTGTTTTAACTTTCAAAGCCTTACATAACCTTGCCATTGTTTTTGTGTGCCTTCAAATCAGTTCCAACTTATGGCAACTCTAAGGCAGACCTATAATGGGGTTTTCTTGGCAAAGTTTTTTTCAGAGGGGATTTGCTGTTGCCTTCTGCTGAGACTGAGACTTGCCCAAGGCCACCAAACCAGCTCTCATACATTGCCATAGTGATAATCTTGTCCTCCAATGATAGGACTGGCTCAAGATATTTCTTGAGTGTATCTTGGGTCCCATCCCATGCAGCAGGAAGGGAGGAAGGATATAACTCCAATCAATCAATGGCTGCATATGTTAGGAGTTTATCACATATGGGAAATTGGGAGTTTAAACAATAATTAACCTGTGAAAATCGTGCAACTGACATTAAAATGTGCTTAAAATGACATTAACACAAGTGCCATTATCCCATGAAGAACCAGGGAATAACCAGGCAAGAAACAGCAAAAAGTCATTCAAGGGAAAATTCTGTGAATGAGTTATTGTTGTTTCTTGCTTGGTTCTTCACAGGATAATGGTACTTTAATTACGTTTCATCTCAATGTCGTGTGAAAACCATTTGTGCAATTGCATGCATGTGTGGGTTAATCACTGATTCTGCATGGGATAACAGTGCTTTGCATGCTGACATCTTGTGAAAACTATTTGCGCAATTGTGGGTTGATCATGGGTTAATCACTGTTTATACTTCCAATTGTCCCCTGTGTGAGAAACTTCTTAGTAACATATGCAGGCATAATTCCATCTTATACTTATGCATGTCTTTTTTAGTTACTGCAGAGGTTAATGTTCTCCTCCACAATGACAAAAGTCCCACCTGGTTCACAATTTAGTCCCTGCAGACTCTCTTGACAGTTACTCAGTGGCTGGTGGAGAGCAAGGGGGATCAGATAAACATCGGGCTATATCTCTGTAGACAGACAAAAACTGATGACATCATATGCTGAGACCTCAGAGAGTGGTGTCATTGATCTGTGTCTGCAGGAGATTATATAATTGATCTACAACTGGCTATAGTGATATAGTTAGACGTTTCTCCAATTCCTCACCATCACTCTCCAGCAGCCATTGAATGACCATGGGAGACTTCGAAGGCTAAACTGTAAGGGGGGGTGGGTTAAGAAGAGAGATGTAGTATAGTTCCACCTATGGAACTATTACACAATGCTGTGCCACACAGGATCCTGGAGAATGTGTGTTGCTGCCTAAGGAAAGGACAAAATCTCCACTCCAGTATGACATATAGACTCCAATGGAATAGTGGCAGAAATCCTTTCCCCACTTCCAATAGTGATAATCAAAAGTCTTTCACTGCACCTGAAAATAGCAGGGTTATTTCAGGGTTCCTTTCCTTCATCACTTCAATAGTATCCCCCAGGTCCTTAGCATTCACCACCTAAGGCAACTGTCTCATTGCTGACTAATGGTAAGGACAGCCATCCATCAATTTGTCAAAGCCCCTTTAAAAGCTGTTCAAGTTAGCACCCAACAAATCCCACAATTCAACTATTTGCTGTGTATGCACTTCCTTTTATCTGTCTTAAATCTCTCCCCATTCAACTTCAATGGATGACTATGAGTTCCAGCATTATGACAAGAGAATAACAACAACAGTAGTAGCAGCAGCAGCAGCAATGTACATGCTGCTTTACAAATAAAACAACCAATAATAATTGTTGTTGTGGTAGTTGTTTATTTATATAGCATTATCAATGTACATGGGACTTTACAAGTAAAACAACCAAAAGCAGTGGGTCCTGCCAAAGGGGTACACTCTGTACAAACAAAACAATTGCAAAACAAATTATCCAAATAGAATACAAAAGATATAATACAATCAAAAGCAAACTTTAAAAATACATATCATCAAAACATGCATTTATAAAACAACATTAAACTAAAATTCCAAGCTTTGGAAAACAAGAAATTTTAAAACAGATTTAAAAATAACAAAGGAAGAAGCCCTCTGCAGCGATGCAATTTCAAGATATGAAGCAGTGAGTGAAAGGGGACAAAGCTGAGCCAAAGAAAAAGAAACCCTTGGTTGGGTGAGAAGCCTAAGGGCCGATGCAGACTGGCCTAAAGGGCAACACAGAGCTGCCCCTGGGAGCGGCAGATCAGGGCTGCAGCAACCGCACACGGCGGCCCCAATCTACCACATCACATAGACAGGAGGTAGACAGCTGGAGGAATGTCACACGCAGAAGTAGGGAGACCAGGGATCGTTCTGGGAGCTTGCAGCTACAGAATTGATTTCAAGCTCTTTCTCTTATCAAGGAGGACGAGGAAGAGCAGCATGGACAGACTTCAGGGACAGAGCAGGGGACCCTGGGAATTCCACCACAGGGAACAGTCGCTGCTAAGCCTCGGAGGAGGCGTGTGGTCATGGTGGGGGACTCCTTGCTGAGGGGGACAGAAGCAGTGATTTGTGGGCCTGACAAGATGTCTCAGGAGGTGTGTTGTCTCCCTGGGGCAAAGATCCGAGATGTGAGATCCGAGAGAGGATGACAAGACTGGTCAAGCCTACTGACCAATGCCCCTTCCTTTTGGTCCATGTGGGAATGAATGACACAGCAAGACACAGCCTTCAGAACATCAAAAGGGATTACGAGGCTCTAGGTAAGAAGCTGAAAGAAATGGAGGCACAGATTGTCATCTCGTCTCTTCTGCCAGTTGAAGGGCATGGTCCAGGAAGAGGGAGGAAAATAGCAGATGTCAACAATTGGCTCCGCAGATGGTGTCGTTGAGAAAGATTTGGATTCTTAGATCATGGGCTGCGGTTCCATGAGGGCGGACTCCTGACAAGGGATGGGCTGCATCTCACGCCAGTTGGAAGAAACGTTTTTGCCAACAGTCTCAAGAATTTGATCAGGAGGGCTTTAAACTGAGTTATGGGGGAAGGGAGACAGCGTCCTGGAAAACGAAAGGACTGGAAAAAATAGTCAAACTGTCATAGAGGAAACAAGGCAAACAGTACAGGGACCGAACAGTGGGAGGCAAAAAAAATGTGCACAGGCAGCAAGTAAGGGGGACATATAGTCTTAGATGTCTCTACACTAATGCACAGAGTATGGAAAATAAGCAAGATGAACTTGAACTCCTAGCACACCAAAGTAAATGTGATATAATAGGCATCACTGAAACCTGGTGGGATGAGTCTCATGACTGGAATGTAGAAATACAGGGGCATAACCTTTTCAAGAGAAACAGGCCAAACAGGAAAGGAGGAGGAATAGCATTATATGTCAGGGATATTTACACCAGTGAAGAAATCCAGGACATCAATCCTGGAAGCCAGGTGGAGAGCATCTGGATTAAAATTAAAGGAGAGGGAAACAACAAGGATGTTAGTGTGGGAGTCTACTACAGACCCCCAACTCAGGCAGAAGAATTGGATGATGCCTTTCTAGAACAGATGACCACACACTCAGAAAGGAGAAATATAGTAGTGATGGGTGACTTCAACTATCCTGATATTTTCTGGAAGTCAAACTCAGCAATATCCTCAAGGTCTAGCAAAGTCCTCACTTGCCTCGAAGACAATTTCTTTGTCCAAAAGGTGGAAGAGGCAACAAGGGGGTCAGCTATTTTGGATCTGATCCTAACTAACAGGGAAGACTTAGTTAATGGGGTGCAAGTGGTTGGATCCATAGGCATGAGTGATCATGTCCTCCTGGAGTTTATTATACAGTGGAAAGGAGAAGCCAGGCATAGTCAGACATGCATTCTAGACTTTAGGAAAGCTGATTTTACTAAATTTAGAGAAATACTGGGGGTGATCCTATGGACAGGAATACGAAAAGAGAAGGGAGTTCAAGACAGATGGGAGTTTGTCAAAAGGGATATACTGAAGGCACAATTTCAAGCCATGCCAATGAGGAGGAAAAATGGGAGGTGTCTCAAGAAACCAGGATGGATTACTAAGTAACTTGTAACTGAACTTAGTTTTAAATGGAACATTTATAAGAAATGGAAAAATGGGGAAATCACCAAAGAGGAATTCAAACAAATAGCTAGCGCATGTAGGGGTAAAGTCAGAAAAGCTAAAGCGCAGAATGAACTCAGGCTTGCTAGAGAGGTTAAGAACAATAAAAAGGGCTTTTTTGGGTATGTCCGCAGCAAAAGGAAGAAGGAGGAAATGGTAGGGCCACTGTGTGGAGAAGATGGCAAAAAGGGGGACAGAGAAAAGGCAGAATTACTCAACACCTTCTTTGCTTCAGTCTTCTCAGAAAAGGCAAAGGGTGCTCAACCTGAGGATAATGGAGCAGAGGACAGAATAGGAGAATTTCAGCATAGAATAAGTAAAGAGATAGTGCAGGAATACCTGGTTAATCTAAATGAATATAAGTCTCCAGGACTAGATGAATTACATCCAAGGGTACTAAAAGAACTGGCAAATGTAATATCGGAACCATTGGCAATAATCTTTGAGAACTCCTGGAGAACAGGAGAAGTCCCAGCAGACTGGAGGAGGGCAAACATTGTCCCATCTTCAAAAAGGGGGAAAAAGAGGATCCCAACAATTATCGTCCAGTTAGTCTGACATCAATACCGGGAAAGATTCTGGAGCAGATCATTAAACAGAGAGTCTGTGAACACCTGGAAGGTAATTCCATAATCACAAAAAGTCAACATAGGTTTAAGAGGAACAAGTCATGCCAGACAAATCTGATCTCTTTTTTTGATAAAATTACCAGCTTGGTAGATGAAGGGAATGCTGTAGGTATAGTATATCTTGATTTCAGTAAGGCCTTTGACAAGGTTCCCCATGACATTCTTGCAAACAAGATGGTAAAATGTGGTCTAGACAAAGTAACTGTTACATGGATGTGTAATTGGTTGAGTGGCCGAACCCAAAGGGTGCTCAACAATGGCTCCTTTTCAACCTGGAAAGAAGTGACCAGTGGGGTGCCACAGGGCTCTGTCCTAGGCCCAGTGCTATTCAATATCTTTATTAATGACTTGGATGACGGTATTGGGGGTATAGTTATCAAATTTGCAGACGACACCAAATTGGGAGGAGTAGCTAATACCCCAGAAGACAGGATCAAAATTCAAAATGACTTGAACAGACTAGAAAGCTGGGCCAAAGCTAACAAAATGAAATTCAACACAGAGAAATGTAAAGTATTGCACTTAGGGCGAAAAAAATGAAAAGTACAGATATACAATAGGGGGCACCTGGCTGAACGAGACTACATGTGAAAGGGATCTAGGAGTCCAGGTAGACCACAAGCTGAACATGAGTCAACAGTGTGATGCAGCAGCTGAAAAGGCCAATGCAATTTTAGGCTGCATCAATAGAAGTATAGTGTCTAGATCAAGAGAAGTAATAGTGCCACTCTATTCTGCTTTGGTCAGGCCTCACCTGGAATACTGTGTCCAGTTCTGGGCACCACAATTCAAAAAGGATGTGGAGAAACTGGAGCGTGTGCAAAGGAGGGCAACTAAAATGGTGAAGGGTCTGGAAACCAAGCCCTATGAGGAACGACTTAGGGAACTGGGGATGTTTAGCCTGGAGAAGAGAAGGTTAAGAGGTGATATGATAGCCTTGTTTAAATATTTAAAGGGATGTCATATTGAGGAGGGAACAAACTTGTTTTCTGCTGCCCCAGAAACTAGGACCTGGAACAATGGGTGCAAGCTCCAGGAAAAGAGATTCCACCTCAACATTAGGAGGCACTTCCTGACAGTAAGGGCTGTTCGACAGTGGAACACACTTCCTTGGAGTGTGGTAGAGTCTCCTTCCTTGGAGGTCTTTAAGCAGAGGCTGGATGGCCATCTGTTGGGGATGCTTTGATTGGGAGTTCCTGCATGGCAAGGGGTTGGACTGGATGGCCCTTGTGGTCTCTTCCAACTCTATGATTCTATGATACCTCCTTTTTGCCACCCGAAAAGTGTGGCAAAATGCCACTCCTTTTGGAGGCAGCAAAAGGCTGTGCTTTCAGCTGTGGTAGCGGCTGTTTTTGCACCCTTTTGGTGCAGAGTGTGCGCACACTGCATCAAAAGGGCGTCCTGACGCCACACACCATGTAAACGGGCACACAGCATCAGGATGCGGTCAGGGTGGCTGGCTTGCGGCTGCTCCACCCCAACTCCACTCCCAGGCCGGCCCTTTGTGCCAGTCTTCAAAGCCCCTAAGTTTCCAGAACACAGATCTTGAGCAGGCTGGTGAAAAGATAAGAGCTAGGTTGTGTAGGGAAAGCCATTATGGTCTGAGCATTGGACAGTGACTCTGGAGATGAACATTTGAAACCATGCTCAGCCATGGAAAACCACTTAGTGGCCTTAAGTAAGGAGCTAGATGGCCCCTAACGGGTGGCATCCAGTCGCCCCTTTCCTTGCTGGATCGGGACTGCGGCAACTGCACGCTATGGCCCCAATCCAGCACTTTGCTGCTCTAAAAAGAGCTAGCAAATGCTGCTCCTTTTTGGAGCAGCAAAAAGCCACCCTTGCCACTGTGGCAGCAGCTTTTCCAAGCTCCTTTGGTGCAGCATGTCTGAAGGCTGTGCCAAGGGAGCGCCCTGATGTCACCCACCATGTGGTGAGGCACATGGCATGATGATGGCTTCTGGGCAGAGTCAGGGTGGCCGGTGTGCCATCATCACACCCCAGCTCCACCTCCAGGCCGGCCCTTTTGGCCTGTCTGTACAGGGCCTAAGTTATTCTCTTTCAGTCTCAGGACGTTATCACACGGGGTCTAAAGCAGCCCCATGCCTGCACCATCTCTGCATCATTCTGGATCCTTTGCCCCTGTGATCAGACGACATCGCAGCAAACCCCGCCCATCCCTGCATCATCCCTGTGCCATCGCTGCATCATTCCAGCTCTTTGCAATTCCTCTTTCAAAGAGGAATTACGGCTGCACAACCAGAATCATTCCGGTATGGTTCTGGATTGATTCCATGCCGCTTTTCTTGCTGCTTTGAGACCCCTGGTGTGATAACGTCCTCAGAGGAAGGCAAAGGCAACCCCACTTAGCAAATTTTGCCAAAAAAAACAAAACAAAAAAAACCTTCACACCGTGACAGGGTCAACTTAGGATCACCATAAGCTGGACACAACTTGAAGGCACACAACAACAACAACCACAATGCAAATGTAACTTACAATAAGGTTATATAGGGCTTTGAAAGTTAAAACAAGAAGTTTGTACTGAATCCTGGAAGTAATGGTTAACTGATGTAAATCCTGGGATATGTACAGTGGGTCCTGCCAAAGGGTGCTGCTGTGGCCCCAGAGCTCTGAGACAGAGAAGGCTAAATATCTCACAAAACTACAAATCCCCAAATTCCTGAGCATTGAATCATGGCAGTTGAAGACGTGTCAAACTGCATTATTTTTGCAATGCAGGTTAGACCCTAGTAATTTATACCATTCACTATGATTTGTAGATGAGGGATGAAACACCAACGGTGGGCTTAAGCTTTTTGTTACAAGAGATATCAAAAAAGAAGTGATTTAGGCTGCATCCACACTGCAGAAATAATCCCATTTGACACCACTTTGAACTGCCATGGCTCAAGGCTATGGAATTCTGGGGATTTGTAGGTTTTTGAGATTTTTAGCCTTCTCACAGAGCTTTCATGCCAAAACATACACAAATCCCAGGATTCCATAGCCTTGAGCCATGGCAGTTAAAGTGGTGTCAAATTGTATTAATTCTACAGTGCAGCTGAATTTTAGAATGAGTTTTCACTCACTTTTTCAGCAGATGGATGGAGTACAATATTCAGCTACAGCTTTGCTCTGGTGGCACAACCAACTACATTTCCCAGAATTCCATAGCCTTGAGCCATGGCAGTTAAAGTGGTGCCAAACTGGATGTAGCCTTAGTTATGTGGACATTTTGTTTTGCTTAAAAATAAAAGAAAGACACCGGATGGATTGTGATTTGACCTACATAAAGCACTGTGGTTGGTCCCAATTGACATGAAAAGGTTAAATGAGTAAAAAAAGTTTAAACCAACCCCCCTTCCCCAACCACTAGCAGTGGTATTCTGGGTAATTACTACAGCTTAAGCAAGGAGGCCACACCTTAGATAAATCTCTTACGGCTGGTGTTTGCTGCAAACATTTTCTTTTCGGCAAGCCACAGCTTGCCTCTCAGATATAGTTGCACTCTGTTTCCAGTTTGGTTTTTCCTTCAGCTACTTTGCACTCAGTTGAACTAACAAATCAGAATGTGTGTTGACTTAGCTCCATACCTCCTCGATGACTGCCTAAGGCAACCATGCCAGCTATGTGGTAACTAATACTGCGGGGGCTGAGGGCTGTCGATCTTTCTTTTCCACTGGCTGGACAAAAGAGGGGGAGAAAGAGCATATAATTCATATTAAGAAAAATTTATACATGAGTTTTAAATGCTGGACGAGCTCTGATCTGTCTGCAAAGTAGCACTACTCCTAGAAAACATCACCGCCGCCACCACCATCATGCTAGAAGCATCAAGACCCCATCTGAAAATGATGTTTATTGAAGCCACCATAAAGTTGGGTCTTTGGCATGTGTAACTGGTTTAAGGTCTGTTGATGTAGTTGTGCAGCCCTCCAGATTTTTTTTTTTAAATACAACTTCCAGCTAAGATTATCAGAGTGAAAAATGGAGATGACTCCTCTACCTTTAATGGTTGTGTAAAAGAGAGAATTTCAACAGGTGTTGCTTGTTACCTGGTTGTGGGATGAGCAAAACCTGCTAAAAGTCCCTCTTTTACTGAACCATTAAAGGCACAGGAGATGCCTCCAGCTTTCAGTATAGCAAACCTATAGTCCCAGCAGCCCTATCGAATACACCTTATAGTTAGGAATGCTGGGAGTTGCAGTTCAACAAAATCTGGAGTTACAGTTCAACAAAAGTCCCCACTCTTGATTTAACTGTTTATCACAAGAACTGTTCAGTTTGTAGTTGGAAATATAGGACATCATCATCATCATCATTATTATTTTTTACCCCACCCCTCTGTTAAAACAATTAGGGCAGCTTACAGCAATTAAAATTACAACAAATCCAGTCTAAAACCCCCAGACCCCCACTCTCCCCCATAAAAACATATTAAACTAAACATCCAATTAAAATCCACCTAAAACTAGAAATAACATAGAATTAAAGAAATAAAATAAATCAAGCAGCCGGCAATCAGAGACTAAAAGAGGCCAGGAGACATGGCTCCTGAGGCTGGGATCTAATCGGAAAAGGCCTGCCAAAAGAGATCTGTCTTTACCGCCTTTTTAAAACTACTCAGGCTCGTCATCTGATGGATCTCGTCCAGCAGGCCGTTCCATAATCTGGGGGCGATTACCGAAAAGGCCTTCTGGGAGGTTGCAGACAGCCCAGATTTTTGTGGACCGGAGTGCGCGGGGAAGATTATATAGGAGGAGGTGATTCCGAATATACATTGGAACCAAGCCATTTAAGGCTTTAAAGGTCATAACCAACACCTTATACTGGGCCTGAAAACTGATAGGCAGCCAGTGGAGAGATTTTAATACTGGAGTTATGTGGTCTCTCCAAGATGTTCCTGAGACCACTCTGACTGCCATATTTTATACTAACTGAAGTTTCTGGACCAAGCACGAGGGTAGCCCCATGTAGAGAACAATGTAGAGCGTACTGATAACACCCAGCCCCATGACACCGAATGATCTCACCCAGCAGCTTCATATAGATATTAAACAACATTGGGGACAGAATGGCGCCTTGCGCAATGCCGCAAGTAAGCTCCTTTTTACTGGAGCAACTGTCCCTGAGCAGCACCCTCTGGGACCTGCCCGAAAGGAAGGAATGGAACCACTGCAATGCAGTGCCTCCAATTCCTAACCCCCTCAGGTGATCCAAGAGGATGTTATGATCTATCGTATCAAAAGCCGCTGAGAGGTCTAAAAGCACCAACAGGGTCACACTACCCCTGTCGATGCTCAGACGCAGGTCGTCGGTCAAGGCAACCATGGCGTTCTCAATTCCAAATCCCATCCTAAAGCCAGTTTGAAATGGGTCTGGATAATCAGTTTCATCCAAGACCACTTGGAGTTGAAGAGCAACCACCCTCTCAATCACTTTGCTCAGGAATGGTAGCATAGAGACCGGCCTATAGTTGTTTATGTCCAGGGGATCCAGGGAAGTTTTTTTCAGAAGCGGCCTAACCGACGCTTCCTTTAAGCAAGATGGAACACACCCTTCCCTGAGGGATGCATTGATGATGTCCTTAAGAAACACCATCAAGCCCCCCCCTCCAAGATGGCCAGCCATGAAGGGCAAGTATCAAGAGGGCAAGTTGTCTTCCTCACTCTACCTAGTAGCTTGGTTCACGTCCTCGGTACTCACAAATTGAAATTGATCCAGTAAATTTACATCAATGGAATTGATGAACACCTCGTCAGTTGTTTCTGTCAAAATACTGGCGTCTAAGTTGGCTCTTATCCAAGAGATTTTATCTGCAAAGAAGTTGTTAAACACATCACAGCAGGCCATTGTTGGGTTAAGCAATGGGTTCTGGGCAGGTATAATCTGCATCATCTCCCTTACCACCCTAAACAGCTCTGCTGGATGGGACTCTGCAGACACAATATGTGCAGAGGAGAAATATCTCTGCGCTGCACGTATTGCCTCTCCTATGACAAGTCTTGTCAGATAAGAGTCGAGTTTTCCGCCAGTTACACTCTAGTCATTGTCCAACCATTGAAGAATAACCAAATATAGCCTGACAACAACAGGGAGGTTGGTGGCCAAATAGATGGGCCTGTTTTGAAAGATTTTCAGAAGACATTCAAGGGGATCTGCAAATTGAAAGGGCTTGTCCAGGTGGCATAAACAATTGGCATCTGGGTTATAAAAAGTACAGAAGTCACCTACTCACAGCCTCAACCCTGCCCCATAGTAAGATGGGTTGTATTTCTTTTTCTTTTTTGTATAGTCATTATATCCAACTTTATATCTACTAGAAGACTGAGAGATGATATCATAGCCATCTTGAGATATTTGAAGGTAAGTCATCTAGAAGAGGGAGTAAGTGGCTTTGTTGCTGCTCCAGAAATAAGGACATGAAGCAGTTTATTCAGCTTGCAAGAAATGATATCTTACTAAACATTAGGAAGAACATCTTTATTGTAAGATCTGTTCAACAATGGAACAGACAATGTTGGAGGCTGGTGGACTCTCCTTTTTTTGAAATCTTTGAACAGAGGTTGATGGCCATCTTTTGGGGATGCTTTAGATGTGTGTACATGGCAGGTGGTTAGATTACATTTGCAGTTCCTTCCACCTGTATGATTCCATGATTTCTACATATAAATTAATGCAAATGTGAGTCCTATTTTGCCCTCCTTGGGGATGCATTCCATCTATCTATCAATCTATTATGAAATTTTATTTATTTATTTATTTATTCATTCATTCATTCCCCATCTATCCTCAAGGGTCATGGCAGAGTGCAACATGTTAAAATACAAAACACAATATAAAACGAAAACACATAAAACCAACTGTACAAGTAGTTGTACTAGTGGGGAGAGAGAAGTGGAAAAAGAAGGCCTGCTCTTCCTAAATGGTTACAAACAGCCCAGTATAGGCTGAAAACAGTGACCACAAGTCAGTATAATATTGTAGGGGAAGTCAACAACCGGGAGCTTCAGTTCATGGGGGGAAGCCCCATCAACCTCAATGTGGCATACCTCTGAATAAACAAATAAAAATGGGTAGTGAAACTTGTAACTGTGAACTACTGGTTGAGCCTCCATCATCCAAAATGCTTGGGATCAGAAATGTTTTGGATTTTGGAGGTTTTTTGGATTTTGGAATGCTTTCAAGATAATGAGGTATCTTGGAGATGCAACCCAAATCTACATATGAAATGTATTTATGTTTCATATATACCTTATACAAATAGTCTGAAGGTGATTTTATACATTATATTTTTAACAATTTTGTGTGTGAAACAATGTTTGTGTACAGTGAACTGTGAGAACACAAAGTTGTCACTATTTCAGCCACCTGTGTAAGCAGTTTTGGATTTTGGAATATTTTTGATTTTGGCATTCTGAATAAGGGAGATTCAAACTATACTTATAAAACTATTTGGAAAAATCCAGGGCAAAATATAAGTCAGGTTGCAATTTTAAAAAAACTACCAAACCCCCCAAGCTTAGCTTGCTTTTCCATTTAGCCCACTCATATAGTGTCTTTGAGAAGATGTAGAATGAACAACATCTCCTTGAAAGCAGCACAACATGTGGCTGAAGAATCAAAGTAGTACAAAACTTGAAACAAGTCTGCTTGAACTCAGTAGTGCTGTTGTGAAGCCTTCCACCAGAAAGAACTCACCACTGCTGAAAAATGCAGTCAGACCCATTTGTCATTGGAGACTTGGCTTTTCCTCACCCCTGAACTGCCTTGAGCTAAAATGTTCACAGAAATCACTTTTCCAGTTCATGCCTGTACCATACCATCCAAGCATTTCACAGATCAAAACTGGGGCACATGGGACTGAGAGTAGTCAAAAGGGCAGAGCAACAAGAGAACAAATGTTATTAATGAGGAAGAAGGCATAAAACTATGAAAGGAAACTCTGGAATTCATATACTGAGATTATGGGCACTATTACATGAGTCTCATCCTCACCACAATGTGTTAATGAACGAAAGCAGAAACATATCGGTTTGGAAGCACTCATTATTGCACATCTCCACAATAGTAGAACTGATCTTGACAGTCCCTCATGCTCTCTTCCTCACTCCCCCTTAACCGTGCCTTCCTGCTCAATAATAATAATAATAATAATAATAATAATAATAATAATAATAATTTATACCCTGCCCCTCTGTTAAAAACAATCGGGGCGGCTTACAACAATTAAAATTACATAAAAATACAAACTAAAAACCCCCAAACCCCACCCTCCCCATTAAAAAATTATTAAACTAAGCATCCATAAAATCTACAAAAATCTTTTAAAAAATAAGATATATTAAGCCAAGCAGCAGGCAAATCAAAAACTAAGAGAGGGAGAAAAGACCTACCTAGCATGCTTTTCATTTTTTAATTTTAATTTTAATTTTTATGCAGTTCTGGAATTAATGATAATATGATTCAAGTTTAAAAGAAAAAGAAAACAAAAGAATAATTAAGAATTATAGGTAAATAGCCTGCTTGTAAATAGCAAGAGGGAGGGGGGACAGAGGAGAGGAGACACAGATACCACCTAACTGTCCAATATCAGAGCTTCCACAGATGTGACATTTTACAATTGAGGACTAATAGCACAGAAGCACAATTGGGAGCTTATTGCCAGGGTTTCCCCATCAATGAAAGGGGACATTCTAACAAGATCTTGTAGTAAACCAGCAATGAGATGGAAATGACCTTATATGATACATATTCTCTAGCTTTAACAGCAGTTTTAAAACCTCATGTGATAATCTCCCAAGAAATCCTGTAAAGATTAAAAATTCAAACAAGCCAACTGAGAAAAGCAAGACTCCATCCCTTCTCACCTCTCTCTGGAGTGAATTAACTGTGTGCAAACTACTTTTGCACTATGAATTCAGTTTGCAGCAACTGGAGAAAGCAAGAGTGAAATGAGAAAATGGGAGGAGGAGAGAGAAACCAGGACATCTGAAAAGTAGATGAGAAAGTGGGATAGAGAATTAACTCTGGATGTTCCTGCCAAACCAGGACAGTTATGGTGTATGCTGTTTCCTACTCATTGCTACTGGTTGAGTCTCTCTTATCCAGAATTCTCAAATCCAAAATATTCCAAACCCCCAAACTTTTTTTCATGGTTGGCTGAGATAGTGATGCATTTACTTTCAATGCTTCAGTGTACGCAAACTTTGTTTCATGCACAAAATTATTAAAAAAATATAGTTGGCCCTTGGTTTCTGCTTGGGTGTGGTTCCAGGACACACACACACACACACACACACACACACCAGATACTAAAATCCATGGATCAAGTCCCATTAAATACAGTGTCATAGTGAAATGGTGTCCCTTATGTAAAATGGCAAAACTAAGGTTTGCTTTTTGGAATTTATATTTTTTTCAAGCCATGGATGGTTGAATCTGTGGATAAAGAATCTGTAGATATGGAGGGATGACTGGACTTTGTAAAACTACTTTCAGGTTTTGTGTATATGGCATAAGTGAATTTTGTATGTATGACAGGATACGGAGTTGAGACTGCCATGGTTGCCTTAGTCGATAATCTCTGTCTGGACACTGACAGGGGAAGTGTGACCCTGTTGGTGCTCTTGGACCTCTCAGCGGCCTTTGATACCATCGACCATGGTATCCTCCTGGAACACTTGGGAAAGTTGGGAATCAGAGGCTCTGTTTTGCAGTGGTTCCGTTCCTAACTCTCAGGTGGATTCCACATGGTGATGCTGAGAGACAGTTGCTCTTCTAAAAGAGAGCTAAAATCTGGCGTCCCCCAGGGCGCCATCCTGTCTCCCATGCTGTTTAACATTTACATGAAGCTGCTGGGTGAGATCATCTGGTAACATGGGGCAGGATGTTATCAATATGCTGATGACACCCAAATATATTTCTCTATGTATTGGACTGATTCACCAGCTGCGACCCTTCCTGGAGCCGGGTGATCTAGAAACAGTGGTACATACACTGGTAACCTCTTGACTTGACTTCTTAGTTGTGCTCTACATGGGGCTACCCTTGTGCCAAGTTCAGAAACTTCAATTGGTACAGAATATGGCAGCCAGACTGGTCACAGGGACATCTAGAACTGACCACATAACACCTGTTTTAAAATCTCTACATTGGCTGCCAATTAGTTTCCGGGCACGGTACAAGGTGTTGGAAATAACCTTTAAAGCCCTACATGGCTTGGGTTCTGACTACCTGCGGGAACGCGTTCTTCCACACAATCCACCCTGCACGCTAAGGTCGTCTGGGAAAAATCTTCTGCAGCCTAAAAAATCTAGATTGGCTGCAGTAACCCAGAGGGCCTTTTCGACTGCTGCCCCTAGCTTAGGGAATGACCTGCCGGAGGAGATCCATCACATTGCCACCTTAACAGCCTTTAAAAAGGCACTTAAGATGGATCTCTTCTGACAGGCCTTTCCAGAATAGCCCTCCCCCCATATATTTGCTTTTTTTTTTTTTGACAACTTCTATATTATTGTTTTCTTATTGTATTCTTCTATTTTTATGCTTGTAACTTGCTTTGATTCCCTTTGGAAATAGGTGGGCTAGAAATAACTCATATTAATTATTATTATTATTATTATTATTATTATTATTATTATTATATTAGTTGATGCAAAAGAAAACAAGACACTTGCACCTTCAATAGTTGTTGAAGAGACATGCTCTCTTCTGCACATATATTAAAGGTACAGGAACCCCTGTCCACTTTGCATAGGGTCACCCAAAGGCCATGTAGCTGAGCTTGCTAGATCAAATGAGCTCATCTGCAAACTGTGTGAAGCTATTTTTCTCATCACAATTCTGTCCCTTATTTCCTGTGACAATGCCTCCTTTTCCAGTTAGCCGATGGGACCATGAGCATTTCCATCTGGACTTTGCAAACATCTTCTTTCTTCTGCAGCAGGTTGACAACTATTTAGTACCTGTCTCTCTGCAATCAAGCACCTTGATCTTTGACCTCACGTCCTGTCCCTTGCATAGAAATGATGGCTACAAAGCAGGTGCCTGCAGCTGCCCAGGGGGTATTGAACATGATGCTTTTAAGACTGTCCCCTATTACATGCTCACTACTCAAAGAAACAAGCAAATATGTTGTGGGTTTAGCTATTGGTTTATAATTGGATTATGCTGGCAGAAAGGGGGGAAAACAACTAAAGATAATTATAGCCACAGGGAATGCCATTCAAGAGCAGCAGGACTGGGAAACTGATGCAGTTGATCCGCTATTGGTAGCATTTGTCTTAATTTGGGCCTACTGTGTTAGCATATCTCAAGAGATATTAAGGCAAAAAAAAGTGAAGCATTTGGCTGCAATAGCGAAGTTATTTTCTGCTTTGTTTGGAGTAAATATAGCTACAACGTTCTGGGTGCTAGATCCTTGTAGATTTTTACTCTCATTTCCCCCTCTGCTCATTACACCTCAGCCTGTCATGTCAGACTGCACTCACCAAACCAAGCACAACCTCTCTAGCATATACACTGCCACTTTACCAGACCCTTGCATTTTGCTGCTTATTCTCAGATTGCAATTGCAAATGCAAAAAAAAGTTGCAGATCAGTAATTGAATAGGTGATGGTTGACTTGGCACATCATGTTATTCCTGAGCTTGGAAGTGTTGTATGTAGTCACAAATAACAAGTTACTTGTAATTAATTGCTCTTCTCATAATAAACATTACATTACATCACACGTGAAACTATATGAGATTTTCCAAATGTAAGTGTCAAAAAATGAGAAAAGAAAAAGAAGATAAAGAGAAGGGGAGGGATACGTAAGAATGGGTTTGGGGTAGGGATTGCAAATGCATACCCTCCCAACTGTCCTGATTTGGTCAGGACAGTCCTGATTAAACCTCTGTCATCCCACTTTTTCAGCTGCTATTAAAATGTCCCAGTTTCTCTCCCTTCTTCCCCTTTCCTCTTCATCTTCAGCTTATTTCAACTGCAGCAAACTGAGGTTAAAGTGCAACAGTAGTTTGAATTCAATTGACTCAGGAGGAACAGATGAGAGGAAAGGGAGGAATCTTACCCTTCCCAGTACACTTAGGCAACAGCAAACTGTTCCAGCCTCTCCTAGCTTTTGCATTCTACCTTATTAAGACCTTTTACCACCTTGACCACACTCTGATTTTACTTGTGTACATACCCCAATCTGTAAAATGTTAATGGGTATGCAAATGTATGAGAGCCAGCATGGTGTGGTGGTTTGAGCATTGGATGTGGCTCTGGAAATCAGGGTACAAATCCCCGATCAACCATGGAAATCCACTGAGTGACCTTGGGCAAGTCACACACTCTCAGCCTCAGAGGAAAGCAAAGGCAAATCTCCCCTGAACAAATCTTGTCAAGAAAACTGTGATAAGTTTGTCTTAGGGTTGCCATAAGTCAGAAACAACTTGAAGGTGCACAACAAGAACAACAACAACAATGCAAATGTAACTTAATGAGGAATAAAAGCCACACGTTTTGCACTGTAAGTGAAACTTTTAGGCTCTTTTATAGTTATGGGATATGTTCTCATTAAATTGGAG
Organism: Phrynosoma blainvillii; assembly: GCA_026167975.1. Taxonomy (NCBI): domain Eukaryota; kingdom Metazoa; phylum Chordata; class Lepidosauria; order Squamata; family Phrynosomatidae; genus Phrynosoma; species Phrynosoma blainvillii. Next base: position 15,221,781 of record JANUYF010000003.1, read on the forward strand.
AGGTGGAATATCACCAGGTTCAAGTGTTGCTCTGTGCTGTGCCACAGGCTGCTGCCTGGGGCTCTATTTTGGGTGCTAAGATGATGAGTTAGATGTGAGAAGAATACCTAAGCACATAAGAAGATAAGATAAGAACATAAGAAGAGCTGGATCAAAGCAAAGGCCTATCTAGTCTAACATTCCCTTCACACAGCCGCCAATCAGTTGGTTAGAGTTTTGAGTAGACACCAAGCATCATTGACAGATGGGAGCCTTTTGACTTTCCCTTTTACATTCTCTTTTACCAATTCCCTCATTATAAAAAGAAGTCAATTAGAACTGCTGAAGTCAAATAGGGCCATGTTTGACTATTTATTAATCTCCACCCAGTATCCGAGGATCTCGGGCTAGGTTATACTAAAATGAATTTGAACAGTTCAAAACAATTTAAAACAGTAAGAATAATGAAAATGTTAATAGCATATTAAACCATTTCACACTTAAAACAGGACAGTTTAAAACCACTCATGTACAGTTTGGATGAAAGCAATCATGCTGTAAAACCTTTAGTAAATAGCTATATTTTTTCTTGGTGCCAGAATGGCAGCAGTATCTGGTCTCTAAGTGGAGAGTATTCCATAACTGGGTATCACAGAAGAGAGCATCCCTGGTTTGGATTTCTCTGTTGCATTTCCATTGATGCATAATTATTAATATTATTATTATTATTATCCCACTTTCCTCCCAAAATTGGGATCCAAAGCAGCTTATAGTGTCAAAGCTTAAAAACTTACAAAAATGATAATTAAAATGGAATTAAACTGTTACAATATTAAAATCGATCATTTGTTTAAAAACAAAATATAGTTTTTAAAAGCTAAAGAAGCCATATACTTTGAAACAGTACAACACCCCCAGGATTAAATTAAATAAATTATAGAAATTCAAATAAATTAAAACTGTGGTCAATGTTTCCAGCTGGTTCAATGACACTCATCTTTCATATTAGGTCTTAAACAAGATTAAACCCAGGTTCATTTCCTGGTCAATTTGATGGTTACCTGTTCTAGGTCACGGTCATTTAGGACATCTAAAAATATTACCTCTTTGTTATGAATGTAATATACATCTATCCAGGCAATGTAAGGATAGTTTAAAAGTCACCCATTAATAAATACTCTCTCCTTTAGATGCCTCTCTGATCTCAAGGTCTCCCAGAGCATTTTGGGTGAGGAGAGGACAGCATATCTCTGGTTAAAAGGGCTTAATATGAACCAATGTGGCATAGTGGTTTGAGTGTTGGACTGTGACTCTGGAGACCAGGATTCGATTCCCCGACAGGCCATGAAACCCACAAGGTGACCTTGGCCAAGTCATATGCTCTCAACCTCAGGGAAGGCAATGGCAAGCCTGCTCTGAACAAATCTTACCAAGGGCCTTTGCAGACTGCTAGAAATAGTGCAAATTGAGTCCACTTTAACTGCCCTGACTCAGTGCTAGGGAATCATGGGACTTGTATTTTTTTCTGAGACATTGAGCCTCCTCTGTCAGAGAGCTCTGGTGCCACAATAAACTACAGTTCCCATGATTCCCTAGCACTGAGTCAGGACTGTTAAAGTGGACTCAATTTGCACTATTTCTGGCAGTCTGCAAAGGCCCTAAGAAAAGTCCATGATAGTGTTTGCCTTAGGGTCACCATGAGTCGAAAATGACTTGAAGGCACACAACAACAAAAATATATTATTAGGAAGAGAAAATGTGTACCACAAGCCTGTGGCCTGTAGAATTCAAATGTGGTTAAATATATCCTCGACCTGTCCCAGTTTGACAACGATTGTCTTGGTTAATCCTTCGTCAGACCACTTGCTTGGATGATTTTTAAATGTTCGGTTTCTCCCACTTTTCTTTTTCATCCACAGCTTACTTCATTTGCTGCAAATTTTGTCTAAAGTGTAAATGGAGTTTAAACTCTGCATAAGGGAATGGTGTGGAGAGTGATTGCTCTTCCCCAGTAGGCTCATGCAAAAGCAAACTGTTGCAGCCTCTCCTAGCTTGTGTGTTCTTCTTATTAACACCTTTTGCCATCACCTCTTGCCATTCTGGTGTTGCTTGCCAGTTTCCTATGTCCCCATTATTGTTTAGGCTGCCTTGTGCCTTTAAAAAAAGGAGTGGGAAGGTTTGTAGCTTTGTATGCAGAAAATTCCAGCTTTAGTCCCCAGCATATTCACCTAGGGCTCAGAAAGACCTGCTACTAGTCATTGAATACCTTCCAACATTTCACTGATTAAAACTGGGAGACATGTGGGCAAGCAACATCGGAGTATGACCAAGATGGCAAAAGTTACAACGAGCAATAGCAACAGCAAGTTTGGGTAGGAAGCTGAAAGAACTGGATGCACAGGTTGTTATCTCTTCTCTTCTCCCAGTTGAAGGGCATGGTCCAGGAAGGGAGAGGAAGATAGCAGATGTGAATAACTGGCTCCATAGATTGTACCACCAAGAACAATTTGGATTCTTGGATCATGGACTGCGGTTCCATGAGGGTGGACTTCTAGCAAGAGATGGGCTGCATCTCACACCAGTTGGCAGAAACATTTTTGCCAATAGTCTCAAACATTTGATCAGAAGGGCTTTAAACTGAGTCATGTGGGGGAGGGAGACAGTGTCTTGGAAGGCAGGAGTACATCATGGGCTGGAGATAATAGTCAAAGTGTTATAGAGGGAACAAGGCAAATGATGCAAGGGGCTAACAGTGGGAGGCAAAAAAACCTCACACAGGCAACAAGTGGTGAGGACCCATGCTCTTAGATGTCTCTACACTAATGCACAGAGCATGTGAAATAAACAAGATGAACTTGAACTCCTAGCACAATAAAGCAAATACGATATAACAGGCATCACTGAAACCTGGTGGGATGTGTCTCATGATTGGAATGTAGGAATAGAGGGTATAACCTTTTTAAGAGAAATAGGGCAAACAGGAAAGGAGGAGGAATAGCATTATATATCAGAGATGTTTACACCTGTGAAGAGATCCAGGACTTAAATCAGGTGGAGAGGATCTGGATAAAAATTAAAGTGGAGGGAAACAAAAGAGATGTTATTATCGCCCAGTTAGTCTGACATCAATACTGGGAAAGATTCAAAAACAGTTCATTAAACAGAAAGTCTGTGAACATTTAAAAGGGAATGCCATAATCACTAAAAGTCAACATGGGTTTCTTAAAAACAAGTCATGCCAGACTAATCTGATCTCTCTCTCTCTCTCTCTCTCTCTCTTTTTTTTTTTTTTTTGGCTAAAATTACCAGCTTGTTAGATGAAGGGAATGTGGTAGACATAGTATATCTTGATTTCTGTAAGGCTTTTGATAAGGTCCCCCACAATATTCTTGCAAACAAGATAATAAAATGTGGGCTAGACAATACAACTGTTAGGTGGATTAGTAACTGGTTGACTGACCGAACCCAAAGGGTGCTCCTCTTCTTCATCCTGGAGAGAAGTGACCAGTGGGGTGCCACAGGGTTCTGTCCTGGGCCCAGTGCTCTTCAACATCTTTATCAATGATTTGGATGAAGGAATAGGGGGCATGCTTCTAAAATTTGCAGATGACACCAAATTAGGAGGAATAGTTAATACCCCAGAAGACAAGATCAAAGTTCAAAATGACCTTAATAGATTAGAAAGCTAGGCCAAAGCTAACAAAATGAATTTCAACACAGAAAAATGTAAGGTACTGTACTTAGGGCAAAAAAATGAAATGCATAGATATAAGATGGGGGACACCTGGCTGAATGAGACTACGTGTGAAAGGGATCTAGGAGTCCTAGTAGACCACAAGTTGAACATGAGTCAACAGTGTGATACCGCAGCTAAAAAGGCCAATGTAATTTTAGGCTGCATTAATAGAAGTATAGTATCTAGATCAAGGGAAGTAATAGTGCCACTGTATTCTGCATTGGTCAGCCCCCACCTGGAATACTGTGTCCAGTTCTGGGCACCACAATTCAAAATGGATGTTGAAAAACTGGAGCATTTCCAGAGGAGGACGACTAAAATGGTGAAGGGTCTGGAAACCATGCCCTATGAGGAACGCCTTAGGGAACTCGGTATGTTTAGCCTGGAGAAGAGATGGTTAAGAGGGGATATGATAGTCCTGTTTAAATATTTGAAGGGATGTCATATTGAGGAGGGAGCGAACTTGTTTTCTGCTGCTCCAGAGAACAGGACCAATAATAATACATGCAAGCTACAGGAAAAGAGATTCCACCTCAACATTAGGAGGAACTTCCTGACAGCTGTTTGACAGTGCAACACACTCCCTCGGAGAGTGATGGAGTCTCCTTCTTTGGAGGTCTTTAAACAGAGGCTGGACGGCCATCTGTCAGGGATGTTTTGATTTTTGCATGGGAAGGGGTTGAACTGGATGGCTCTTGTGATCTCTTCCAACTCTATGATTCTAAGTACATTTTATACTGCTTACCGATGTATTAAGTGGTTTAGAAAGTGTAAGCTAATTGCCCACAACAAATTGGGTACTCATTTTAGCAACCTATAGAAGATGCCAGGCTGAGTCGACCCAGAGCCCCTGGCTGGTATTGAACTCACAACCTTGTGGTTAGTGAGTGAGTGGTTGCAGTACAGGCATTTAACCATTGTGCCATCTGGGCTCCTTATGGAAGGAATGAAGAACACCACACAACCTAAGAAAGGCTGCAGCATTTTGCTTTTGCCTGAGTCTACTGGGAAGGTCAAAACTCCATACCTTTCTCTCCTCTCCCATCTCCTGAGTTAACTTGAGTGCAAACTATTTGTGGACTGAGTTTGCAGCAACTGAAGTAAGCCAAGAAAAAAGGGGGAAGTGGGAGGAGGAGGAAGAAACTAGGACATTTTAAAAGCAGCTGAAAAAGTGTGAAAACCGAGGATTAAATCAGGACTGTCAGGAAAGTTGGAGGGTATGACCACTATGTTCCATCTAAAATTAAAGGTGTAGGAGTGAATGGTTGGGAGATGAGAATAGCATTTTTTCTCCTCCATTTATAAAAGTTTCTTACTGCAACAAGTCAGTTGGCAGAATTAGTCCAACTCTTGAGAGAGGATGTTATCACACGGGGTCTAAAGCAGCCCCATGCCTGCACCATCGCTGCATCATTCTGGATCCTTTGCCCCTGTGATCAGACGATGTCGCAGCAAATCCCCCCCATCCTTGCATCATCCCTGTGCCATCGCTGCATCATTCCAGCTCTTTGTAATTCCTCTTTCAAAGAGGAATTACGGCTGCGTGACCAGAATCATTCCGGTATGGTTCTGGATTGATTCCATGCCGCTTTTCTTGCTGCTTTGAGACCCCTGGTGTGATAATGTCCAGAGTCTCTATGTTCCTTGTAAATTGATTGTGTTCCTAGGGAGATGAAAGCTATGGAGTCTCTCTTTATAGAGGTGATCTGACAAACTTTAAAGGCCAGAAGTTTACATCTAAGAAGCTCCTCTTGCAATAGGGGATGGGGGCAAGATGTATGTCTTTTAAATAATATCAGTTTCCCCAAATCCCATCCTTTTTGAAAGGGTGGAGGTAGGGGAGAAATTGGCATGGTGGTGGTGGTGGGGGAATGAACGAAACCAGAAATCTGTGTGGTGCAAGGAAAGCAGAAGTGACTCCGGCTCTATGTTCTTTTACATTCCTAGATGCCTGTTTTCAGAGCTGGCAAAAAGCCAGGGAGGTTGAGAGGCAGGATGTCCTGCCTGAGCCTCTAGCTCACAACTGTTGCTTCCCCCTGCATGCTGTTCTATGACTGGCATGTACCTCATCCCAATTCTTCCAGTGAACATGAATCTCTTAAGTCATTTCTACAATGGATGCATCACAGGTTAGACAGGGAGAATAAACAAGACGTTGAGCTTAAACAGTGAAAGCTAAATGCAAAACTATTTATAGGTAGGCTGAAATTGCGGAGTAGGGCTCCCTAGCATGACTCAAATATGTAGCAAGGAATATCCCATTCTGCTAGAGCCAGGCAATGGCATCCCCCAACTTGGTGACACCCAGTGCAGGGGGTGGGACTTCCAGTGTGCGTGCCACACCAGAGATGTGCGTGCACCAGAGAATCGCACGCACAGCACGGCAGTGGCCCAGAAGGCCCCACAGTAGCCTGGAGAGTGGGCCCAAGGCTCTGGGAAGGCCCGGAGAGTAAGCGCATGGGCCTGGGGAGGCCTCGCGGTGGGTGGGGGACCAACTGGGTGTCACCTCCCTTCTGGGGTGTCACCTGGTGTAGCCCGCACCCCCTACCCAGTGATGCTACTGGAGCCAGGGAATGGGTACATGGGAGGTGAAAGGGAATGGCTTCCCCTAGTAACTCTAATGAGAAGGCCACTCTAGTGAATCAAGGATCCAGCTTTATCAAAAGAAATGCATTTCTTTCCCACACTCTGACTGACTAGAATCTGAACAGAATGGGCCCCTGAGTGTAGCACTCATGCTCTTTAATATATGAGCATCCTACTATCCTAAAAGTTGTCTAGTCTTTCCTACATTGTGCATATGTTGAGATAACTTTCTAACTTAAGTAACATTCATAGCCAAACTTTTAGTATGCAAAGGGATCTTGAAGCACCTTTGAGACCAACTTAAAGAAAGAAGTTGGTAGCATGTGCTTTTATAGACTTGACCCTGCATCCTCAGATCATTTGAGAAAGCAGGCTCAAGTCTACAAAAGCTCATGCTACCAAATTCTTTTTTTCAGTTAGGCTTAAAGGTGCTTCCAGATCCCATTGATACTCATTTTGCAGACTAAACACAGCTATATCTTTGAATTCTACCAAATGTTTAGGTTATCTTTCTAGCCCAGGCATCAAAACTGGCCTTCCATAGATGCTCCCCCTCCATGTAAACACCCCAGTTCTCATCTCTTGCTATCTGAAGGCCCTTAATTCTTACATAATATGGAAAAAGGGAGGAAGATACATGCTGGATGTGTGTTTTTCTGGAGGAAAGTCCTTGGCAGGGGGTTGGACTGGATGGCCCTTGTGGTCTCTTCCAACTCTGATTCTATGATTCTATAAGTCAAGGTGTACAAGTTCTAAGAAATGCAAGCATTTTTCTAAATTAGCCCAAGTGACACCATATTAGTGTTTCCTTCCCCTTCTGAGGAGACTGATTTCAGACTTTAGGAACTACTTTATTACTAACTTCACTAGCCCTTCCACAACTGGACACAAGCTGATGCAAAATCATGGGTTAAGAACCAGATCCAATCACCTACAGCACTCCAGGAGCTATTTGCTGGGAGAATAGATGTTTGTATAACATTTATTAAAGGGACCATATATAGCAGTATATAGCTGTCCTCCTCCCTTCTTTACCCTGACGACAATCCTGTAAAATAACTCAAGCTGAGACAGAAAGACCAACCCAAGATCAGCCTGGAAATTTCATGGCTCGGGGGGCAACAGAACCTAGATATTCCACATCACAGTTTAGCACCTAACCACTATACCACGCTGCCTCTTTGTACAACTTGTATATAGATGTACATATCTACATTTGAGTAATCATAATATAGACCAGGGATTCTGATGTAAAGCCCTACAACTGCCCAGCAGATCTGCATAAATATCTGAACAAAGGCAACTAGTTAATGCCCCTGTTTTACAGATGGGGAACACTGGGGTCTAAATCCAATCATTAGCCCTAATTTACATAGGAGTGGAACTTATTTTAGTGTTTGCTGAACAAGGTCCCATTGATTCAATGTAGTCAGGTGAAGTATAGTGGGCTCTTTCCATCCACGGAGGTTCGGTTTTGCCCCCCCCCCCCATGGCAATAAAACCTGTGGGAGTTTAAACTTATATTAGTCAATAGGTGACAACATGGGTACATGGCAGCATTGGCTAATATAGGGCAGGGCAATCTGTGGGAGCTCACAAATATGGCAAGCCCACTGAAATTCATGAAATTCAGAATCCATGGATACATTAGGCTGATTGCACTGACTAATAACTAGGCTAGTCACTGTTGAATTGACTCTTCTTCTGCCCTGCCACAACTCCAGGACTTGTTCAAAGACTTGAAGACAAACTCAGGCTTTCTTACTTGCTTTCACATTGAATTGCACCTGCGTTTGGAATAACTTCTAAGAAAAACTAAAACAATACAAAGATTGCAAAGACTGATCTTTGTCTTCACCTATGTCAATACATTTCTTTTACAAGAGTAGGGCTTGTGGGCTTTTGAGTTGTTGCAAAAATGCAATGAAATAGTGGCACAAATGCTTATGCAAAATACAGTTGGGTTTCCCTCCCTGATAAGGCCTCCCTGATCTCCAGAGAGATTCAACTATATGATCGTCTAGGTAAAAGATACGGTCAACTACACAAAACAATACCTGGCACGGAGCCTTTTCTGTTGACACTCTCCTCCCTTTTATCTTTAGCAGATATGTAATATATGTTTGGCAAGTTCATAAAACTGTTTGAAGGAAGTATATTAAGATCTCTAACTGTTCCTCCATTGCACATGCTTTGTCTTGTGGTCTACCAATTGATATTCAATTTAAACCAGCTTGCTTTCAATCAGTAAGAATTTTGGGCACAATCCAACTTGAGCCTAGGATTTTGAATGGCTATTGATTTTAATGACAGCACTCAATATATGTTTTGATCTCCCCTGCTGAAATCAAGAAGACTTAAGATGCTAACCTAAGATGGTATGCAAGAGTCCTATGACAATTTCTACCCCAATTCCTTTATTTATTTATTTATTTATTGGAAATATATCCTGCCTTTCTCTCAGAATGGGATTTATGTAAGTATCACCAAAGCTGCTTTTTCCCTCTGGCTCTAATAGCAGTTTAAAAGCCGCGTGTAGTACTCTCCCTAGTATGTGTTTTCTTCCTCATTAATAACTTTTTGCCATCTTGACCACAGCATGACATTGTTTGGCCACCTCAGTCATCGTTGTGCTCTACATAGTTTCATATAAACTAAATCCGATCTCCATATTTCTGGAATAACCAAAACTAAAATATCAATCATAAATGAATATGTCTGGATGGACGAGAGACTAGAGGGAGGTCAGTGCTTTCAGGATAGATTGCACTTTTGCCTTTCACCAGGGGATGGTTCCTTTTTTCATAAGAATTAAGGTACAGTACTTAGATTGACCCATGGATAAGCCAACTCAGGTATTTGGGGTAATTTTTTTGACTAAAATTTATAGACTTATACATGAGTATATACAGTAGATCCTAGTACATTTTGCAATAGTCTCTTCTAAAACAATTTTGAAATGTGGCCTCTCTAGGATTGTGACACCCCAGTTAGGGCCTTTGCAGACTCCTAGAAATAGTGCAAATTGAGTCCACTTTAAGGGTAAGGGTTAGGGTTAGAGAACCATGGGAACTGTATTTTATTGTGGCACCAGAGCTCTCTGACAGAGAAGGCTCAATGTCTCAGGGGGAAAAAATTCCCATGATTCCCTAGCACTAACCCTAACCCTTAAAGTGGACTCAATTTGCACTATTTCTGGCAGTCTGCAAAGGCCCTTAGTTTCCCTAAAGGGCTTCAATCCTGCAAAGGAGCCTGTGGAAATCTCCTTGTTTGGGAGCTTTTAGAAAAGGCCAGATTAATTTCTGTTTGAAGCAGCTAATCCCAGTCACTTTTTGTACCATTTTCCTATTAGGTATCAAATTCAGAGCTGCAGCAAAACAAATGGAAACATCTTGTGATGCATGTTTGTCTGAATATGAGGGATAGGAAATTGAATCCTTTCCCTAATTGCAGGAAAAAGTTATTCCTGGTATGCTAATTTTGCATGTGTCAAGAGAAGTATGTTAGATGATGGAAGCAAACACACAATGCTGCAGCTGAAACTATTGCTGTTTGTTGTTAGCTGCCCTCAAGTCAGCCCTGACTCATGGCAACCCTGTGGATGAGACATCTCCAAGCCCCCGGTCCTCCACTGCTGAGTCTATCCATCTGGCATGCAATCTTCCTCTTTCTACTTCTATCTTTCCTAGCATTATCACCTTCTCCTGCTATCATTTCTGCTATCTGCAGAATATGTGTTGCACAGTGGTGACGTTTTGGCCATGCAAACATAGCATGACTTGCATATGTATATAGACCTCACAGAATTCTGGCCACAGAGTGTGATTTTTGTTTTTAAGCCTTCAAGTTGCAAAGACACTTTTCATTTGTTATCCTTTCAATTACATGCAATTATTTTGTTTGGGAGGCTAATATTGGGGAGTCTTTCGTGCGACAGAGGGAACTTAACCGTGCTGTGCTTTGTATCGTACCGTGGCAATCCAGGTTTGCTAATAAGTCTAGAAGATTGAGATCAGCTTGAAAGGCAAACCTACACAAAACAATTAATTAGGGAAGTTAAAACAAATGAACTTCTCAGAATGGAATCGGATCCCAGAGATGAGGTGGTTAAAGCCCAGAAGGAAAGTGCTGTAATTGAAAACTGGCGCTAGAAGACATGCCGCCTAGCTCCAACATTATCTTATCAGAAAATTAGCAAAATGTAATTTTTATGGGCTTTTTTAAAATAAAAAAACAGATGTTATTTTTAACCACATCAAAAAAAAAATCCCCACCTCCTGGCTATTGGCACAAACTGTCATAATTGCTAATTTGAAGTCTAGGCTGCTGAATGATGGCTGTGATAGCTATCTCAGGCTTGGGATATATTAGTGAGACAGCTGGGAGACGTATCTTTTCTGTGTGTGGGGGGGTGTTTTTTGTACTAGATTTGGACTTCATTTGCACCTATTATTTAATTTCCTTCTTGAGAATATACTAAAGAATGATCTTCCCCATTGCCACACTGGAGAAAATCAGGAGGTTAATAATATTGAGAGAGGTAAAGTTGACTGCAATTAACGTACCAATTATACCTATGCTTTGAAAGCAAAATTGTTTTATTTTACATTCTCCTGAGAGTTCCACCATGTTTGAATACATCATAGAAACTTGTATTAATATGTTGAAGACTCTATATGAGATAAGTTAACGGAGCTCATTCTGATTAATTTAGCCGCATAGGTGCCAATTAACAAGGATCTAAGCAGCAATGTAATTATACAGATATGGCATTGGGAATGATTGGTCCAGTTCAGAGCAAACTCTCTTCTTCAGGTGCCCCCCCAAATTTGAATGGTAGTGTGGAACTAATAGGGGTACAGGGAGAGGGGCAGCAGGCTTCTCCTCCATCCCCCCCAATGCAATCACATAAAGGATAATAAGTGAAGCATCATTATTTCACTTTTTTCTAATTGAAGAAATTGAAAACTGCCTTCTTTTCTTCCTCTTTCCTTTCACACACACATTCAAGCAGAACATCATCTTTCTGTCTGTCTTCCCACTCTCTCTGTCTCTTTCTCTCTCTTACACACACAAAGAGACAGAGGTATACGATCCACGTTATCAGTTCTAAGATCATAAAGGTGACACTATATGATGTTTGCATGAAAACATTTATGTTAATTACATTTACAGTCTGCCTTCCATGTCCACAGATTCAGCCATCCATGGCTTAAAAAAATTATGCAAAAGAAAAGAAATCCAAACAGCAAACCTTGATTTTAAAGGACACCATTTTACTATCCTATTGTATAAAATGAGACTTAAGTATTCACAGATTTTGGTACTCACAGGGGATCCTGGAACTAAACCCCAGCAAATACCAAGGGCCCACTGTGTCTTGAAAAGGGAATGGTTATTTGAATTTTATTCTTTACAACTTGCCATTTAAATTTATGTTATGTTGCTGTGTTAAAAATATTGCTCAAATGCAAGTAAAGGATCCCATCCAAGAGTTCACTCCTTCATCCCATGACTTCATTCCTTCCCTGCCTCTGTTCCCTTTCTCCGTTTCTCTCTTATCCTGCTCCTCCTATCTCTCCTATAATCTTTCCATGCACTCCCTTTGTCTGTGCATCTCAGCCTACAGTTCCACATTCCCTATGTAACTCAATTGCACAAAGCAGCATGCCGCAGCCTTCCTCTTCTTACTTCTCCCTCATTCCCTCCAGTTGTTTGCTGCCTGTCATGTTTGGCTGCCACAATTTCTGCCTGCCATAGAGTGAACGACTAAGAGGGCAGGAGCCAGCCTCCATATTGTTCCCCTCCAAAATGGCCCTCAAACCACACTGCTACACTGGAGAAAAAGCACTTTATGTTCTAGTTAATTTCTTTTTCCCAAAAAAATCATTTAATATCATTCTGACCATCATTAGTGCCCATTAAGGAAGCACTCTTAACTATCAAGCTGTCCAAATGCCTAAAGCAGTTGTTCACAAACTGTGTGCGATGAGAAAAAAATGAAAGTAAGTCAATCATTAAAGTCAATCATCTGTTGAAAAGGCTGCCCACTGTGTCTTGGTTTAATCCACTGCCCTGTCTTGTTCTGGCCTACTTACTATCAGCCCAGACTGCAGGAGGGGAATTTTTCCATGCATAACCTTCAGATGTGACTGGAACTGGCATAAGGACAAATCAGAATTACCAAAACAGAGGTAGAGACTGTCCTGTTACATCTCTTGAGTTTCTGTTCTGGGATTGCCTACTGCACATCAGGAGTAATGATACAGTGACTCACACAGAAACTTCAGGGAGCGCTTCAGAGGGCAGCAAATTTTTGCATTCTAATGGCAAATATCTTCTTGGTTTTGGAATGTACTTTGTTTCCAGTTTTTATTCAGGAATATTTTCCTTTCAGAGGTTTTGGAAACTGACATTTATTTTACTTTGCACTACAAAATAGCAACCACACATGGAGAGAGAAATCCCAGAGGTCTAAGCAGGGTTCAGGAAAGGAAGAGGCACTAGGGATCACATCACAAACATATGATGGCTAATGGATCATAGTAGGGAGTTCAAAAAGAAAATCAGCATGTGCTTTATAGACTATAGCAAAGCCTTTGACTGCATACATCATGAAAAGCTATGGAACACCCTTAAAGACATGGGAGTGCCAACACATCTGATAGTCCTGATGAGGAATCTGTACTCAGGACAAGAAGCTACTGCCAGAAGAGAACACGGAGAAACATAATGGTTCCCAATTGGCAAAGGAGTCAGACAAGGCTGCATCCTATCACCCTAACTATTCAACTTATATGCACAACATATTATAAGAAAAGCAGGCTTGGACATGGAAGAGGGAGGAGTGAAAACAGGAGGAAGAAATATCAACAATCTGAGATATGCTGATGACACCATAATACTAGCAGAAAACCTCACAGACCTAGAACTAGTAAGGAAGATCAAAGAAGAAAGTGCAAAGGCAGGCTTACTGTTGAACATAAAGAAAACAAAAATAATGACCACAGAGAACTTACATTCAAACTAGACAAAGAGGAAATAGAAATAGTAAAAGAGTTCTCATATCTGGGATCAAACATTGATCAGAATGGGTACCTGAGCTAGGAAATCAAGAGAAGACTAAGAATAGGGAGGGTGGCTATGAAAGAACTAGAAAAGATCCTAAAATGCAAAGACATACAACTCAGCACAAATGTTAGAATAATACAAGCCATCGTATTCCCTATTACCCTATGTGAGCTGGACAGTGAGAGCTGGATAGTCAAGAAAGAAGATAGGAAGAAAATAAACTCATTGAAGATGTGGTGCTGGAGAAGAGTGCTGGAGAGCCAAAAGGACAAACAAATGGGTCCTAGAGAAGATCAAGTCAGAGATATCCCTAGAAGCCAAGATGACAAGACTTAGACTGTCGTACTTTGGACACATCATGAGAAGACATGAATCGTTGGAAAATACAATACTAATGTTAGGAAAGGTGGAGGGAAATAGAAAGAGAGGAAGGCCACATATTAGATAGATGGACTTTATTAAAGATACTACAAATATGAGTTTGCAGGAGCTGGGCAGAGCAGTAGAGGACAGGGGGGCCTGGAAATGTCTCATCCATAGGGTCGCCATGGGTCGAGATTGATGCGAAGGCAGATAACAAAAACCAAAAACAAAATAGCAGGATTATTATAGCAGGAACATCATGTAAATTTGTTAGCGGGGCAATATAAATCTTGGGTGAGTTTGAAACTGAAATGGAGGGCTGTAAAAGTGAAGGAAGGGGGATTCCCATATTTTGAAAATCTAACTTCATCCTGCTTCCTGCAGGCCTTTTCTCTTTTTGTAGGAGAAGCAAGAAGAGTTGCTCTAAGGCATCAGGCTGTGAAATTATGCTATTAATTCAACATCAAGGATTCAGAAGAATAAGTGTAATTGAATGAAGCTTCCAGAGTGTGCATAGGAAACATAAAGTACTCATCTTAATTAGCAGGCTTATTTTTTTTCTAGTGCATCACTAGTAATTCATGTATTAATTCAATGGAAAATATGGTTCATAAACATTGCTAACCGTGGGTAGTATTACAGACTGGCATGGTTTCACTTTTTTTTTCTTCGCAGAATATTCCCAGTACAGAATCATTGTTACTATTATTAGCATTATCCTATCAATAGCCTTTGCTCAATGACAACCATGGAGTATTCTTTTCCATGCAACAAAATGTTGTAGAGTTTGTTTCCAGTAGTACACAATGTGCAAGGTGGGCTCTTGATGAATTTTCTAAAATACTTTGGCAGCTGTCAGTTTGGACAACTAGCAGGAGTCGCTTGTACTCAGTAGACTGCTTGATGGGAATGGGAGAGGGGAAGGAGGTAGTGTGTGTGTGTCTGAGTGTGCCTCCAAGTTGTCTGCCAGCTTATAGCAACCTCATTAATTCATAGAGTTTTCTTAGGCAAGGAATACTCACAGGTGGTTTTGTCAGTTCCTTCCGTAACCTACAACACCTGATAGTTTCACCTTAGAGTAACTATAAGTTGGAAACAACTTAAAGGCACACAACAACAACAATAAATTTGGTTGACCTCCCATCCAAGTACTAACTAGGGCTGATCCTGGTTAGCTTCCATGATCAAACAGGATCAGAAGGTGAGAAAATCAATGACCAGGTATGGTGGGACTGGTAGTAAGAAAAGGAAGGAATATCACAGTAGGACCCATCTATCATTTGCTTTAGCCCTGGCCAGCCCATGCTGTGCTTAACATATTACAACAATTGACAGGAGGAGAGGTTGCCCATCCCTGCTGTTGATGGCTGTGTTTGCTCAAGTTATTGACAACCATGTTAACAGACCTGGCTTGTCAACATCATGTATTCTGCATCCAGTCCTCTGAAATAACTGCTTCATTATGGAACCTGCTTTTCCATGGAATATAATCACACCAAACCTGCTGTCTTGCCAAGTATGAAAGCTACGTTTTATTAATATTACACTCAGATAAGAAAATTAAAATAATGTCTAGGACTAATTGGCTCATTAATTAGAGGTAGGGTCTAAATAATGGCTAGATTGAGGAGCATTCCTGCCCACTGCTTTTGGAACAAAATCAAGAAAATTGAAAGAAATCTGAAAAGAAGTGGGTAAAATAACATCAGTAACCCCTCAGAGAATCAGTCTGGGTCAGAAAGAATACCAACATGGAATGAACAGACAAAGAACAATCTAGCAAATCTGAGGAAACCTATTTATCTGTCTTTCTGTCTGCCTAATTAGTCCTTCACATGCAAGCATAAATGTTATCAAGAATGTTTGCAAAGTAAGAAAAAGCACATCAAGATCATCCATAAAGAAAATGGTCATAGACCATAAAGAAAATGGTCTACTGCCACAAGATAATTTTTTTTTGCATGTTGGACATTTTTTTTTTGGTAAAAAATCATTTTCCCCCAAACTTCCTTAGGTTTTTGTACCCCCCACCAGAATATTTTCTTAGAAAACAATGCATTTTGCACAAAATACACTATTTTCTGCACACACTTTGTACAAAAACAAGGCACAAAATGAGTTTTTGAAACAATTCAAAATTGCACAAAACTCTTGCCATCTGATTCCATGGGGAAATTCTCTTGCAATAATTTGTTCTTACATGCAGTGAAGGAAGAAACAAAGATTGACATCCCTAAAATACATGCATTTTGCATGTGATCTGTGTTGCATCTCAATCACATCCAAGATAGTTTAATATCTACAAAAACTATTCTATCAAAATCATTTATAGTTCTGCAAAATAAATAGACTTTAATTAGAAAACCCGGGTTCAAATCCCCACTCAATCATGAAATTAATTAATCCTGACCAGCTGTTGTATCTCACCTTTGCCTATCTTGCACTGTTATTGTGAGAATAAAGTAAGAGAATCCCATGTTGGAATTTTGTCCTAAGTTTCCTGGAAGAAAGATAGATAACAGCTATGGATGCTTATATTGAAACTTGCATCGTAGAAGTTTATTAGTGCAATTTATGCATACCTATTCAGAAGAAAGTCATAGTGGATTCAATATGTCTTACTCCTTGGTTAAGTGTGTGTTCAAGACTGCAGCCACAATCTTGGCAAAGAGAATTTCCAATGTCAATGCATGTACAGAAACATGTGGAAATGTTTTCTTTGGAATAAAATTCACCAACTCTGCATAATGGCTATATGGGCTAGATGATTTCAGGGGCTCTAGGCCAGAAAGGTAACTTTTCTATTGGAAGGGACCATTCAGCAGCTAACCTGCCATTTCACACATTGAAATCTGTTAATAATCATTTGTAGGGCAATTTGATGAGAGACAGTGTGGCATAATCGTTTGAATCCCTGCTTGGCCATGTAAACCCACTGGGTGGCCTTGGGCAAGTCACTCTCTCTCAGCCTCAGAAGATGGAAATGGCAAGCCCCCTCTGAAGAAACCTGCCAAGAAAACCCTATGATAGGTTCACCCTGGGTTGCCATAAATTGGAAATGACTTGAAGGCACGCAACAAAACAACAGCAAAGAACAATTTACATTCAAATTCAAATCAACATAACCTTGAATAAAAAAAACCCCAAATATTCCACTTTTTAAATTGTGGAATTAAGACATATAACCGCATAGTAAATGAACACAGCATACAAAAGAGAATGGAAGGAGAAGAAATTTTAGCCATTAGTCAGAGGCTGGAGGTTCGAGAATAGGCTCTGTGGCATATGAATTTTGGGGTTGATGATTATGTCCTTCTTTTCATCAGTGATATTGTAGTGTAGATTTAACAGATGCCTGATAGACTGAGATTTGCAGGTGACACCATTCATGGTATGGACCTAAAGATTGTTGACATAAAACCCAAGACCTGACTTAAGGGGTGGAAGGTTGAAGTGAATGACATATGCCCAACCTGGGTTCTTTGGAGTAAAAGCACAATATAGATGTCAAAATAAATGGGAGAAAGATCACCTTCTATGTGCTGCTCACCAAACATCTGGGCAGAGGAAAACTACAGGGGTTGCATTGAAAGTTGGCAATCCTACATGGTCTAGGTTAATTCTACTAGTCTGGAGCTGCAAAGCCACTGCAGTGGAAGCTTATATTCTGTTCC
The DNA here is from genome assembly GCA_026167975.1 of Phrynosoma blainvillii. Taxonomy (NCBI): domain Eukaryota; kingdom Metazoa; phylum Chordata; class Lepidosauria; order Squamata; family Phrynosomatidae; genus Phrynosoma; species Phrynosoma blainvillii. The sequence goes on from JANUYF010000003.1 coordinate 15,239,190, forward strand.
AGCTAGCAGGTAAGGGAGGAGGACACATAATTACCTCTATAATATGTTGTATTCCTGAAGCACTCTTGACTTAAGTGAGGCTGCACAAGGAGAGAGTAATTGTTTGTTGTAAGAAAGGCAACCCTATCTGCCTCTTAAACCTTCCTCTGTCCTCTACCTAAGTCAGGGGTAGGCAACCTAAGGCCCAGGGGCCAGATGCACCCCCCCTGAGGCCTTTGGACCGGCCCCAGGCAGGTTCTGCCACCACCGCTGCCACGCCGCCCCCCGCCCCCCACCCGCCATGATGATATTGATTATTGTTGTTATTACTTGTTCTTGGGGTTTTCTTGGCAAAATCTCCTCAGGGGTTTTGCCATGGCTTTTCTGGGGCTGAGAGAGTGTGCATGCATATATTTTTAATTTTTTTTATTTATATTTATATTTATTTATTTATTTTTGGTGCTTCCCCCCCCCCCCCCAATTGTCTGAGGGACAGCAACCCGGCCCCCAGCTCAAAAAGGTTGCCTACCCCTGATCTAAGTCATTCAAATATGTATTTGTTCTTGAGTTTGTACCATCTTACTTGTCAGAACATCTTTCTTTAGGTCTAAACAGCTAAGATAAGGCAACAAACCACAAAAATGTTTTAATTGCCAGCCATCAAAAGGGGATATTCTTCAGCTGCAACCATAAAGTAAGTGGGAAGGCATACAAGGGAGCTTTGAAGGGTCATATTTGCACAAAGGTGGTGAAAGGTGATGCAAGAAATAGCCAAGGGGAACGATGTGTGCTGAACATCCCTTCTGTATGCCACATGATGAATTATCAGAGGGGGACATACCCTGGTATGTCACATTTCTTCACACTGACCTAAATATGGATGGTACAGGTAGAAGAACTGGGCCTCATTAAAAAAAACATTTTAAAGCTGAAACAAATTCTACATACACACAGAGAGACAGGGACAGTTCTCTTCTATGAATTTTAATGGTGAATATTCTCTACTTCTGCAACAGCTTCTTATTTGACATCGGCATTTGACTCTCAGCAGTGTTTCAAACGCAGGTAATATATGACAACATCTGATCCAAGAGCAAAATTTGAAGCAAAGTCAAAATTTGACAGGCACTTAAGCTGACATGTCAGCAATATGTATTTTTCCAGAATCCAGCAGCTCACACACATGGGAAAAGGTCCATAGACATAGCCAGGACAAAGGACACATGTGTTCTGCATGGAGAAGGTCCCAGGTTAATTTCCTGGTATCTCCAGCCCCAGTTGCAGCAGTGCTATGTGGGAGAGTAATGTATGGCAGCAGCAGCTGGGAGAACATGGGGACACATAACCTGTACCCAGAAACATGTGCACATAGTGAATCATAGAATCTTAAAAATGGAAGAGGCCACAAGGGCCATCCAACCCTCTATCATACAATAATACACAGCTATAGCACTTCTGAAAGATGACTGTCCAGCCTCTGTTTAATGACCTCCAAAGGTACACAGTCCACCACACTCAGAGACAATCAATTCCATTGTTGAATAGCTCATACAGTTTAAAAATTCTTCCTTATATTTACGTGGAATCTCTTTTCTTATAATTTGAAGCCATTGGTTCACATTCTAGTCAAGCAGAAAACAAGCTTGATCCATCTTCTACATAACATCCCTTCAGATATTTAAAGATCTCTGCCATGTCACCTCTCAGCCTTCTCTTCTCCACTGTTTAAGATAATATCTTAAAATCCTTTTATTTCTGATGCTGAGTACCTTTCCTTATGGAAAAATGGCAGCCTTGGGAATGGGATAAGAATTTTCTTCAGAACATTTTTTTAGTAAGAACTTTTCAAATTTCTCACAAGTCTTCATAAATGTAATGAGAAGAATGTGAACATTTCTTTTTCTTTTCTTTTAAAAATCATTCTCAGAAATTGAAACTTACAAATGTGTCCATCCAGCCAAAGTTTTGAATACTTAGCTCTTAAAAGTCTGGCTTTGAATCCCTGTGTATTGCCACTTCTTTCCCCCCGTTTCTCTTTATCTTTAACAACTACATGGCAGGCAAGTAAAGCATGGTCCTTCCCATGCTGACAACAGCTGCACCTATTGAATTTGGTCCCTACAGATGACTGAGAATTAATTTGGTTCCCTCTTGATAAGAACTCACTGAAATGGGCAATTTTTTTCATAAATGGGATGGAACTAACAAGATTTTAAATATCTGAATGGGGTAATCCATCCTGAGCTGAAGAAATCAAGTAGAGTAGCTATAAAAATCTGTAAATGTGTAAGCCTAAGAATATGCACTCAATCCATTCACCAGGCATATCTACAACAACACACAAAAAAACTTTGCAAGTCATATGTTCAGTAGATCTATTATGCATATAGCATTGCCAAAGTCTCACAGGTGTGCACAAACACGCAATGTGTTAAAAAGAATACAATCATGTGGGTGGATACCAAACAGGAGATGATGTTTCTTTAAATCCCTAAAGTATTTCTTCCACAGTGTATACCTATATCCATTTCATACAGAAAGCTTCAACCCCTTCTTCTCTTCTCCTCCTGAGTAGCAATCACATGTCCTGGGAGCTACATATTTCTTAAACTACATTTCCATAGCCAAAGACATCCTGTCTCCACAAATTTGGCCTAGATCAGCACATCTCAAGCTTGCATCTCAAACTATCTGATGTGAGAAACCAGCAACTGTTTGTCCCCCCCCCCCCCAACATGATACCAGTGACCAGTACCATATTTGTGCCCTTGGCTAGAGTTGTTTCTTTTTATCCTGGAAACATGCCAGGGACCAGCAGACAATGGCTTGTAGACCACACTGGTCCATGCATCCCCACTTTAAATAGCACTGGCCCATCACCTCCATGGCCCAAATTTAGGTTTGGTTATTAGATATGAATGGTCAAAATTATTTAATTCAGAGCTTGGGAAGTTGTTGTTTTTAGATAGAATTAGCTAGAAAATCCAGTCATCCAAGGTAGTTGTTATAGTTACAGTTTTAAAACTAGCTCATTACTGTCATATTTCTCAAATGTAAGTTACTCTTTTTAAAAAAACAAAACCCACCAAAATTTTAATGTTACAAGCTGCTGTTCTGTGATACACAATCTTCTTTTCTGCCAGCCATATTCATCACCATCACAACAGAACATGAAGCAGCACTTGGAACAATGTGATTTCACCATCATTTAGTGAAGCTACTAAAAACCATTAAAAACAGTTGCACTACAAGAGTGTCACCATCCTTGAATGACAGTCTTAATGTACTGTAGTTACATGTTAATTGTTGAGGAAAACAATTAATTATATGGTACATCTTACCTTCAGACTTTGGTTTCAACAGAGGCGCGCACATCCTTTTTCAATTAGGTTGTTGTTGTTGTTGTTGTTCAAGCCATTTCTGATTTTTTTCCAACCCTAAGATGAACCTTAGGGATGCAATGGCTCAAGTGGTTAAGATGCTGACTCTGTTGATTGCAAGATCGGCAGGTTGGCAGTTCGAGGCCTGGATGCTGCATGATAGAGTGAGCTCCTGTTACTAGTCCCATCTTCTGCCAATCTAGCAGTTTTAAAGCATGCAAATGCAAGTAAATAAATAGGTACCACTTTGGTGGGAAGGTGAACAGTGTTCTGTGCAATCATGCTGGCCCCATGATCACAGAGTAGTCTCTGACAACACTGGCTCTTTGGCTTAGGAATGGAGATGAACACCACCCCCTATGGTTGGACACGACTTGACAACCTTGTCAACGGGGAATATGTTTCCCTTTACCTAAGGTGAACCTTGGGGTTCTCTTGGTGTGATTTCCTAAGGGAAGGTGCCATTGTCTTCTTCTGAAGTTGAGAAAATGTGACTTGCTCAAGGCTATTGAATTTCCATGGAGTCCTATCCAATGCTGACACTGTTACACCACACTAGATCTCTAGAATCTAGATTCAAATTCCTATCAACCGTAAAGTTCTAAATAGGAGATTCTGGACTAGGTCACTCTCACGGCACCACTTACTAATGTAGATTAAATTAAATGAGGAGTATTTTTGTACCTTATCTTGAGTATCTTTGGAGAAAAAGGTGGAACATACTTTATCACGAATAAATTAAAATTACAAGTGAATGATCTTTTAAAAATTCCTTTTTGCTTTGGCACAGTTTGACTGCTGTTTTGCTCAGTTAGTGACTTCTCACTTTTCTTTGTGACTTTATAAATCTTTTTTTTTTTTTTTTGATCCACCAAGAGCACTCAGCATAGGGTGAGATTACAGAATACAAACAAACTAAGACATCTGGGTGACGTTCTCAGCCCATCCTTAAATTCCTCAAGCTGTCACTCACTGAATTTTGATGAAGAGATTCACAAATAGGTTTCATTGTAAGTGTAACAACAGGAAGAACATTTTTTAAAAAAATAAATACTTCAACGGTGCATTTCATGAACTCCAAACCACCTGAGCCACCTGGGAGAAGGAAACCACATTTTCCAAATCCCTCCCCCTTTGCTTTTTCTTTCCTTTTTTCACTTCACTTAGCCTTTTCTACCCGATTTTCTCCCATCACAGCGAGTTCTAGTACCTAATGGATTAGCAGTGATCTTCACAGATTGCTCACACCTGTAGTTCTGTCGACTCTCCTCTTCCACTTTGTTCAATCAGCCATACCTTGGTAAGTCCATCAGCTTCCAAAATGTCATGCAAACTGAGACCCACCTGACAACTCAAGATCTGACACCTGGGTGGAAGGGGAAATGGAGAAAAAGATGGACTTAGGTGATTAAAATGGCTCTGAGAGATATTTAAAAAACCAAAAAGGGAACGACAGTATGTGATGCATACATCTGGAGAAAAGAACAAACAGTGGAACTGATTCATACAAACATTGTTTTTTAAAAAGAGATAGAGGAAGCTGGGATCCAAAGAGGGAAATGCTATGTGTACTTCTTTTTGTGTTCTATGGGCCAACTATAACTGAATATTGCAAACACAGCGTTAATTTAAGTCCATATATATGTATGTATGTGCCTTCATTCTGCCTATATACTTAGGGTGACCCATGCATTTCAGAGGGTTTCCTTAAGCAAGGAATACTCAGGGGTGGTTTTGCCTGTTTCTTCCTCTGAAATACAGCTACAGCAACTGGTATTGATAGACGGCCTCCCATCCAAGTACTAACCAGGGCTGACCCTGCTGAGATTCCAAGATCAAACAGAATACAGTGCCTTTAAGGAATTTAGATACTCAAGTCCTCATATCTATATCTATCTGTCTGTCTGTCTGTCTATCTATCTATCTATCTATCTATCTACACACACACACACGTTTTTGTTGTATGCCTTCAAGTCATTTTTGACTTATGCAACCCTGTGACAGGGTTTCTGGGGCTGAGAGTGTGTGACTTGCCCAAGGTCACCTTGTGGGTTTCCATGGCCTAGCGGGGAATTGAACCCTGGTCCCCAGAGTTGTAATCCAACACTTAAACTACTACACCATGCCGACTCGTATATGTATATGTATATGTATATGTATATGTATATGTATATGTATATGCATACGTATATGTATATGAGATAGATAGATAGATAGATAGGACACATATGCAAAGTTATATGTGTCCTATCTATCTATCTATCGAAAGTTATATGCATCCAGTGAGGTGCTACTGGAAGGCTTAATGACAGGACTCTTCCATCTGTACTGCTCAGTAGTATTACAGCATTTGAATGCAGTCTTAAAGCCCTAAATAAATAAAAATACAACATATATACCAATGTAACATTAAAATTGCACCACAAAGAATGTAACCCTTTTGTTTCTTTCCCGCTAGATAACCAAAAATCCCACTATGTTATTCAAGGAGGAAAGGGGGTGAGGTCTAGTCTTTAGCCCTGGTGACTGCAGTTCCTCTCCAGCAATCCCCATCTTTCTGAACTCAGCTAGAAAGTTCAGTATTTCCTTAGGGTTTCTCTAAGCACTGGGGCAATTCATTTGCACAAAGCATATCTTTACATACATGGAGTGACTGTATTTTTCCCCTTCTACCACCCATGTATTGTACCCTGATCTTTCAGGGTATGCAGCAGATGCAAGATGTCTATTGCCAGATGAAGTAAAATGCCCCCTTTATGTGCATCGAATGTCATGTGTAGCATTCAATGCACAAAGCATGTGTGGTGCTTTGGATCATGATTTAATTGAAGCTAGTGTCAGAGCTTGGAAAAGTTACTTTCTTGGACCTCACACTGGGAGGAAAGCATAGAAGTGAAAATAAATAAATAAATAAATAAATAGCATGACATCTCCCAGAATTCTCAAAATTCCAGATATTGTAGTCCAAGAAAAGAATTTTTCCAAGTGCTGATTGTTTTGCGCTTACTTGTTCTGCTATTTTGCCAGCTTCCATTGGTTTTATGAATGCATAGGATCTTCCATAATTTAACATGACTTCACAGCATACCTTTAACAGCAATCTAAGACTGCCAGTTGGTGTGGTGGTCTGAGCATTGGACTATGGGCCTTTGCAGACTGCCAGAAATAGTGCACATTAAATTGAGGCACTGCCCTGGCTCAGTGCTACGGAATCATGGGAACTGTAATTTATTGTGGCACCAGAGTTCTCTGACAGAGAAGACTCAATGTCCCAGAAAAAAATACAATTCCCATGACTCCCTAGCACTGAGCCAGGGCAGTGCCTCAATTTAATGTGCACTATTTCTGGCAGTCTGCAAAGGCCCTATGACTCTAGACTAGAGACAGGGTTCAATTCCCTGCTTGGCTATGGAAACCCATTGGGTGACCTTGGGCAAGTCACACACTCTGCCACAGAAAACCCCATGATAGGTTCACTTTAGGGTCACTATTAAGTTGGAAACTACTTGAAGGCATACAACAACAACAACAACACAGAGACATTAAAGAAGTTACCCCCTGCCACCGCCACTGCCATTAATCCCTCTTACCTTTATCAACATGGGAATGGGTCACTGAGACTGAACAAAACCTTTTATCCCCCTCACCTTTCAAATTAAAATCTCTGAACAGATTTTTGTTGTTGCAAGTACTGAAAAGCAAAGAGACTTTAGACATAAATGTGTGATATGTGAATATGAAATGGTTTCATTGGCTTTTATTTAATGACAGATAAATAGTGCTGCTAAAATGTCAGCCAAAAAGAAGCAATTGGCAATATTCTGATTTTTCAATAAGCAGTCAAGTACAGCTTATTGACACATAAGAAGTCAGAAGAACTAAGAAGACTAAGCAACCAGTAACATGGTGCTAAAGCACAAAATTATTTTTGCAACTTTTCAGCAATATGTGAGGAACTTGCCTTGTGTTCTTCCTGTGTGGTCCCTCTCTTTCTCTTGTCTCAGCATACCTTTTTTTCAGCTGTTATCTTCCTGACCTACATACCTGGCATAGACTCTCTCAAGCTTATCAATCAAAGCTTGAAGCAAACTGGAGCTGGTTTAGCTGCTTCCTGCTTGAGCTAACAGGAAGTGAAAATTGGTCCTTACCTCCTGACAGGTAAGGATGAAATCCTTATAGAGAACCAATTAATGAGGAAGGCGACAGTGAATGACTGGTTGATCTCATGATGGAAAATGTTTCCCTTTCCCTTTTCTTTTACCCAAAATAAAGTGGTACTGTAGGCTGGTGTTGCTTAGTGCAGAAGGCACAATCCTGCTTTATGCTAGAAGCTGCTTCAGTCTGTCTCTAAAGCAGGCTCCTTTCCTAAAGCATGCAAATGCCAACCAATAACATTAGCTACAAACAAGGCAATGACCACTACAAAATCTTCCATTCGTTGACTGGTGTTTACACACTGAATTCATCAACAGCCATCCCAGTTTAGACATGCATCTATGAGCCCCTCCAGATAAAATAAGAAGTCTCTAAAAGTCCCAGGTTTTGTTCCTGTGCAAACAAATTTTGTTTTGGAGATCCACATGATGTTTTCTTCACCTCAAAGTATTTTTTGGAAACTCCTGGTATTGTCAAGGACTTTTCATTTGTACTTCCCAGGTCAATTTAAATTAACTCAGTATTTTCCAAAATGAAATTTATCTCTGTGCGTATATGTGCCTTCAAGTCATCTGTCGATCTACCCATGAACTTCCAAGGGTTTTATTAGGATTTTCTTAGGGTTTTCATAAGGTTTTCTTCTTTTCTTTTCTTTCTAAGGAATAATCAAAGGTGGTTCTGCCAGTTCCTTCCTCTGAAAGATAGGATCTGTCATTGGCAGTCTCCCATTCAAGTACTAACCAGGGTTGACCCTGCTTAGTTTACAAGCTCAGAAAGGATCTGACATCTTTAGGGTGTTTAGACTAACCATATGCTGTATATTGAGTCTCCTTTATCCAAAATGCTTGGGACCAAGATTGTTTTGGATTTGGGTTTTTTCTTTTTGGTGTTGGTGTTATTTGGATTTTGGAATATCTGTATTTGCAAACATGTACATGAGGAGGTATCTTGGAGATGGGACCCAGGTCTAAACACAAAATCCATTTATGATTCATGTACACCTTATACACATAACCTGAAGGTAATTTTATACAATATTTTAATAACTTTGTGCATGAAACCAAGTTTGTTTATTCTGAACACTCAGAAAGCAAAGGTGTCACTATCTCAGCCACTAACGAAAAAGGTTTTGATTTTTTGAAAATGTTATATTTTGGAATTCCAGATGAGGGAGACTCAACCTGTACATGATCCCATATAATGTTCTAGGAAACAAATATATGTAATGTACCCAGAGTTTCAGGTTTATTTCAATTATGCCCATAACCATCATGATCAACAATAATCAGGGGCCAAAAGAAATGCAATGCTGCCCCAGGAAACTTAGATGATTGCAGCATAACCAGGGACTAGAACAGAGCTTGGACATGTAACATACTACAACCAACAGAGTATCTGAACATCTGTAGCAAAGCACTTTGACCTTAACTGCTGAACAATAATAAAGAAGAATCAATGGAAACTGATGAAAAACAGTTTCTGGAATGTAGCTATGACATGCAAAAGAGAAGGAGGAAGCAAACAAGGGAGGAAGGATGGATAGAAACCCAAGATATTTCAAAAAATAGTTCGGATGCAATCTTGGGAATATGCAGTAAAACCAAAGCAAAAAGAACTGGAAACTCTTGGGAGTTTACCAACACCTCTGTTCTCACCACTATTGTGTTAATGGAGGGCATACATACCAATTTGGGAGAACTCCCAACCAAACATCCCTTCATTAGTTTGACTGGTTATTGCTGGCTCCTCATGTTCCCTTCTGCTCTCATCCTTAACCAATCCTCTCTGGTCTATGACCTACCCAGCCTGCCTTTCATTTCTGTATGTGGGTTGTTGTTTTTAAATGCGATTCTGGAGTTACGTGAATGTGGTTTAATCCAAATGAACAGGTTGTTCTGGAATACCAAAGGGGAGGGGAACTGAGGAGAGAAGGAGACACTAACACAATGTGACTGACAATATTGCAACTACCCTGGCAGTCACATTTCACACCTGAGGAATATCAGTGCTTTGGGGAGCTTATTTTCCATCAATGGCAAGGTGCAAAATAACCAAGCTTCCAGGAAAATGCAGCAATAAAAGGGAGATCACAATTTGCGATAGGTATCACCAAAGGCGCTATTACCCAACTTTTATGGTGGCTTAAAACCTGCATGTGATCAAGTCCTTGATATTTCTGGAGACTTTTCATGCTTCTGGATGAGCCCTGAGTTGCAGAACAGTACAGGTCGGTTATACAGTTTGAGGATTACCACTCTGAATACTGATTTGTATTCTGTTCTTATAGTTGAGTCGATAGGATCAATCAGGTGGCCAGTGTCTAAGCAACAAATGTGACAGTCCATGCTTCTGAAGCAATCACAGTATTTGATTCACCCCAACCCGGCATCTGAGGCTTCCCCAAATACTGTCCTTGCATTTCTAAACTTTCCTGAATTCCATAAGGGCTAGAAACTTGCATTTGGTTAACCATAAAAACTGAATATTCACCCAACTACCATGTATTAAATATTGCTGTGCCAAAGCCCAGATTTTCAAACTGCAGTCACACATAGCCTTGCTTATATTCTGTGGCTGGAGATCAGAGAAAGACTTACTACACTCATTTGTAAAGCAACACAGAAACCTCAGGCTTTTGCTCAGAGACGTGCGTGCATTTTTGTTTCATTTCCTTGTAATGTAATTCTCTTGGAAACACATAAATACACAGTGATGAGTAAATGGTTTAAGGGTTTACAGTCAAATTCCATAGTTGGTTCCAGGATGTAGTGACATCAAACAAACAAGTCAGGTGGGAACAGAACTTATTTTCACATAAGCTTTTGTTGTACATGAACACAGAAAATAGATGGGAGGAATAAAACCAGGCAAAGAAATCAAAAGTAAGTTTGGGGTTAGTTCCCCTTGTAAATTTGGATCAATATTAGAAAAAAAACAACAGTTGTGATTTACAACTAGCTAAAATGTTCCTTAAGTAGGCAGGAGTTTCTAAGACAAAGGCTGCTATTCTGTTGGTTAATTCCAAGTAGAGTAAACCCATTGAGTCAATTGTTGAATGGTGAGTCAACACATAGGTAAATTCCATTAATTCAATGGATATTCTCTAGTCAAGAGTAACAACAATACTTGGACACAAAGAATATTAGAGTTCTTTGCAGTTTCTCATTTGGGCCATCAACTTTCTAATGGCTAAGATTACACTGGATTGAGTGTAACTAGAGGTTGAGTATATCAGAAATGCTTGGAACCAGAAGTATTTTGGATTTCAGATTTTTCTGGTTTTCAGAATACCTGTATTTGCCTATACTACTTGATACTACATATCTTGTAGATGGGACCCAGGCCTAAACACAAAATTTGTTTTTGTTTCATATACAACTTATACACATAGCCTGAAGGTAATTTTATCAATATTTTAAATTATTTTGTGCATGAAACAAAGTTTGTGTACACTGAACTATCATAAAGCAAAAGTGTGACTATCTTTGATATATTTTAAAAATAACTAGTACAAGATGAGGGACCCAGTTTGGGACCATGGCATGAAGGGAGGCAGCTTTATTCCTTTGTCCCTGTAAAATTTATTCCTTTGTCCCTGACATCATTCCAGTCAGAACTTGACCTATGCCTGATTCTTATAATGGCACATTCTGTTGGGAAAGTGAGAGAGCGAGAGAGCACTCAAACTCTCAAGTGGAGTAATCAAAGTGGGAAGGCAGAAGTTGAGCAAGAACCAATCCCACACATACTCATGGGGCCTAACACATGAAAGAAAGACATTTATTCTTCTTTGTAAAACATATACAACGAATTTTACTTCCAGTACTTGTCCATAATCAAATACATGATTTAATATAGAATTGGGAAAATGAGAGAAAATGGCTGCAGGTTAAAGTGATATAGGAAGAGAGTGGATGTGGAAAAAGCAAGCAAACAGGAAGTCACCAAACATGTAGACTAGCAATTAGTGAATAATGTAGGGGTTGGTTCTAGGATCCCTCCATGGATATCAAAATCTGTGGGTGTTTAAGTCTCATTTAATACAATGGCATAGTAAAATTGTGTCCCTTATATCAGATGGCAAAATCAACTTTACTTTTTGGAATATAAAGGTTTCAAGCCATGGATGGTTGAATGTGTGGATGAAGAATCAGTGGATAGAGAGGGGTGGCTGTATAAGGATACAAAGGTTGCTAACTATGCAGCTAGTGGGTACCATTGAATAGAAAGTGGAGCAAAAAAAGAAGGGAAATTGATACCATATTTCAAGGATAAATAATTTTTGAAATAACTCTTTTGGTTTGTTTTCCTCACAAATCATTGAGCTGATTTTTCAACATACAGTGGGCCCTTGCTATCCACTGGGGTTTGGTTCCTGGACCCCCCCCCCATGGATAACAAAATCTGTGGATGCTCAAGTCCCATTAAATACAATGGCATAGAAAAAAGGTGTCCCTTATATAAAATGGCAAAATCAAGGTTTGCTAATTGGAATTTATATTTTTTAAAAAATATTTGCAAGCTGTGGATACTTGAATCCACGGATAAAAAAAAATCTGTGGATAAGGAGGGCTGACTATACTTATGAAGCCTTCATTGTTGTGTTGTGGTGCAGTGATTAATGCCTGTACTGCAGCAACTTAAATCACAAACTACAAAGTTGTGAGTTCAATACCAGCCAGGGGCTCAGGGTCGACTCAGCCTGGCATCCTTCAGTAGGTTGCTAAAATGAGTACCCAGCTTGTTGGGGGCAATCAGCTTACACATTTTAAACCATTTAGGGAGTGCTTAAGTGTACTGATAAGCGGTATAGAAATGTACTTGCTATTGCCATTGCTATTTTGTGCCTTCAAGTCATTTGTGACTTATGGTGACCCTAAGGCAGACTTATCACAGGGTTTTCTTGGCAAGAGTTGTTAAGAGATGGCTTGACATTGCCCTCCTCAGAGGATGAATGTGACTTGCCAAAGTCACCCAGTGGATATCCATGGCTAAGCAAGGATTTGAACCTGATCTCTTGAGTTCCTAGTCCAACACTCAGACCACTACACCATGCTGGCTCTCTTGTGAGGTTTATGTGTTGCCAGGTTTACAAAGGCTGGCTATATGTGGGAGCTAGATTACCCCTGGATCAGTGACTAGAGAATCCAGAAGGACCAAGCATAAGAGAACTAGCTGTTCCTGGCCTATGCAAATTGCTCACAACATTTAAGATATCATATATCTATGTAAACAGATTGGATTACTAATATCCGAGTCCAGTGGTCGTTTTGAATCACCATAACTATTCTGTAGTATTAATAGACAGGCATTATAGGTCGTTTTGAATCACCATAACTATTCTGAAACAACTCAACCCTTGAGGGGAAGAAAGCAGAATGATCACAAAAACACAAGTGTAGGTCTTTCCCGACCCCCCCCCCCACTCTTTTGTTAAAAAAAAAATTAAAGCCCTTTTTCCCAGACTTTAACTAAACTTTATCCACCATTGTCAGTCAAGGTAGACAGCTGAGAGCAATATTAGAACAGGTAATTGTGCCGATCCATCAACAGCTTTTGTCCTGAAGCTACTGAGTCTTATACTAAAGTGGGCACAGAACAGCACTGTAGTAGATTAAAGGCGAAAGATCTTTCTTCAGTTGCTTCCCTGCTTGCCAGCTGTTATTTTCTACAGGTGTGTGTGTTTGTGTGTGTGTGTGTGTGTGTGGGGAGGGGGGGGAATGTGAACAGGCACTACCATAATATCTGTAAGGATAATCTAACCTTTCTGCAAACTATGTTCCCCTCCCTTGCCCCACATCGTGAAACACTTTATTCTTCTCTTTTTAACTTATTTCTATCTTGTCATCTGGCCCTCACATTAATTATGTGTGCACAGTTCTTTATCTATACATTTTTTGGGGTGAATGTTTTTTCTTTCCTTCCTTCCCCCTCCCTCACCTTCTTTTTAAACACACAGACACATACACACACCACTCTTTGATCCCAGACAGAGGAATTCATAAAAAGGTTTGTGGTGGGAGCTTAGGTAAACACATTGGAAGGAACAGACAGATTTTATTAACATCTAATTGTCCAGCACTGGCATTGACAAATGTGCTGATAAAGAGCCATTGCCAAGTTGCAAAGAGCAGCTACTATTGTTATGGGAGCTTTAGCTGAAATCCATTTGGTTGAGGAATTTTGAATCAATTAAATTTACCTACGAGTTAATTTAATAGATTCCTATTGATTGAATGGCTCGTGATATAGTGGTTCGATTCCCAGCTTGGCCATGACCATGGACAAGTCATATGCTCTCAGTTTCAGGAGAAGGCAATGGCAAACCTCCTCTGAATAAATCTTGTCAAGAAAACCCCATGATAGGGTCACCTTAGGGTCTCCATGAGTCATAAATGGCTTGAAGGTACACAAGAAGCAGCAGCAGCAGCAGCAGCTCTCCTCCATCGTAACCTGTTACTATCCTGGCACTGCAGGGAGAGAAGAAGAGGCAGGCACAACTCCCCCATGTCTAGCCCTAGAAATAAATGGAGGACCCTCCCTCCATTTCAACTGCCGCCATCCAGGCCTTGGAGGGGAAGAAGAACTGGTAGTATCTGCTGGACTTGATCCTCCTTAGATTGTAAGCCTAAGGACAGGGAACTGTTGAATTAACAATTTGTAAACCATGTGAGAGCTTTTATGGCTGAAGAGTGGGGTATACATACTTAAAATAAAATAAAATAAAGTTAGATTTGCATGCATGTGCAGAATGTAGGGTTCCCAGCTTTTCAACCAGTGGAGCTTATCGCATGGCTTATTAAACCAGCTTACCTCTTCCAACTTAAATTTTAATTCGGCTGGCATCCTGATACTATCGCAGGGATTTTGCCACCGAATCCACCACCTAGGTCCATCCCATGTCCATTCCTGCTCCCAGGGGTGCTCAGCGTGCCTCTTTTAGAAACCAGGAGTTTTCTGACTTAAGAAAATAGCTGCCGGAGCACTCCTGGGAGTGGGGATGGATCCAGGATGGACCCAGACAGTGGATTCAGTGGCAAAATCCCTGCAATAGTATCAGGATGCTGGCTGAATTGAAATTTAAGTCAGAAGAGGTGAGCTGTTAATAAACCATGCAATAAGCTCCAGCCTAATTATAGGTTGTGGAATCCTCCTCATCTGCCAAATCATCATCATCATCATTACCATGCCACTAATAACCAAAATACTGAGAAGAGGAGAAATGATGATGACAGCAATGACAATGATGATGATACAAACTTATAGCTTTAAAATGTTGGGAATGTAGTATATCCCAGTCATGATTTCAGGGTTTGATTTGGAAGGGAGCAAATGAGAAAGATATGGAGAAATAGATGGGGGAAGAATAATGAAGATGCTTAGTGTCTGTGATGGCCCTGTCTCTAAATTACTCAACAACCACGTTTTGTGGGTAAACATAAAGGACTAGGAGAAATGAGGACAGAAGGAGAAAGAAAATGAAAGAGAAGAAAGTATTGGTGACAAATGTAGCAATGAGAATTGTGGTGGGAAAAGAAGAAAGAATAAGACAGAGGAAGGGAGACTAGGAAAAGAGGGAGAAGATGAGTGTAACTATATGAGATGTGGGGAAAAGGGAACGAGGGAGTGGGAAAGGAAGGAAAAAGAAGATGTTTGGCCAGGAGTTTTTGGTGGGAGAGGGCAGAAGGAGAAAATGGAAGGGGTAGGAAGGAGAGAAGAGAAGGTGAAAATGTTTAGCCAGGAATTGAAGGGGAGTAACAGAGTAAGAGAGAAGATGAATGTAGGCAGGCATTGTGGCAGGGAGAACAAGAAAAGAAAAAAGAGAAGGAAGTAGAGACATTTAGCCAATGCTTGAGGAAAAGAGAAAGGATGAGGAAAAAAGTGAAGAATTAAAAGGGAAAGGAATCAAGAATCCAAGGAGAGTTGAAAAAGAAGGGCATTCATAAATGTTTTTTTGCTAGTAGTGGTACAATCCACATGTGGCTGTAACCAAGGAAAGAAACTGTATTGTAGCATTCACCATCTGTGTAGAGTCAGGGAAGTGGTGACAGAACTGGGAAAATTGACAGTAAGATATTGAAAGCCACAAAGCAATAGTAGCTCAGAATTTCCCTGCATTGATTGTCTTCTCCCATCCAGTCCTGTTGCCAGCTACAGTTTGAGACACTTTTGGGAAGGGGGGCAGACAGAGCCCGGTTATTTTAAAGGGGCTTTGTTGAGCTTACTCTTGTTTTACATTAGCAGTAATGTTGCATGAGAGCCAGCAGGGTATAATAGTTTGAGCATTGGATATCAGGGTTCAAATTCCTACTAGGCCATGGAAACCCACTGCATGACCTTGGGTGAATCGCACACTCTTAGCCCCAGAAAACCCCATGATTAGGTTCACCTTTTGGTCTCCGTGAGTCAGGAATGACTTGAAGATACACAACAAAATACTACAACAACACTATTTACTTGAAGAAATGAAACTTTCCAGATGGTACTTCTTTGGGCTATACTTTTTTTTTTTTTAAGATCTTCTCCCTCATTAAATTAACATGAAAAAAAATCTCATAATGCTGTTAATATGCTTTTTTAAGACCTCGCCTTTTTAGAATCAATAATGCATTGCATTGGTGGGTTTTGCATGACACATATCTGTTCTAAAGCTTTTCTTAAGTTTCTTTAGATTGGAGACCAGACAACAAATGTTGCAGTTATAAGAAATTATTTAGAAATCAAGTTAATTCAAATTAATTCACACTCTCAGAAAGGTTCTTTTTAGGTGCCTTTGCTGTAAACTGCAAAGAAGATGCAAGAGCAAAAGCCTAAATCAACCTATTTGTATTGCTAAGTTTCCTTTGCAGAATTCAAAACTTCTGCCTCACTTTCAGTGACCTTGGAAAATTAAAAACTGCAGTTCATTGAAAATGGGGAGAAAGCATCCCACTATCTTTTCTTATAGAATTCAAAGACATCGCCATGTTAGTCTGGAAAATCAGTCTCAAAGGTGCAGCAAAATCCTTTTGCATATATTTTCTCATATCTTTCTTTGGGTAATATTACTGGTTCATTTTGCTCCCATTCTGGTGTTTTGAAATAATGAGGGGTACAAAATGAATGGTCTTTGTGTGTTTTAGGTTTCTGTTTTAATAGGTACTATAGCACAGAGCTAGAATAACTTCCCAACCAGTTTTTAAATCAGAGTAAAGACAGTTTATCCAATGGGCTTTATGCAGTCCATTGAATACTTTTTCTAAATAATACACACAAAGCCATAGAAAGTTTTTGTAAAAAAATTTGGGTAGGAAAATGGCACAGGGTGCAGTCCTCCAAGTTACCATGGGGAGCCAAAGAAGTCCCCCAATCCCTGCCACTTGCCAACTCTTGTTTTCAACTGATCTGAGCCCAGTAACTCTCTGCATGTGTGTGTGTGGGCATGTGCCTAGAAAGATATGTAGCTATGAGCTCCCTCCAGATGAAAAAGAAGTCTAAAAGTCCCAAGTTTTGTTCCTGTGCAAACCAATTAAATTTTGGAGATCTATATGATGTTTTCTTCATCCCAAAGTATTTTGTGGAAACTCCTGGTATTGCCAAGGACTTTCCTTTTCTATATCCAGGATCAATTTAAATTAACCCAGTATTTTCTGAAATGAAATGTATCTCTGTACGTTTATGTGTCTTCAAGTCACCTGTTGACTTATGCCGATGCCATGAATTTTTAATAGGGTTTTCTTAGGCAAGGAATAGTCAAAGGATGGCTTTGCCAGTTCCTTCCTCTGAAATACAGCCTACAGCACTTGTTATACATTGGCAATCTCCCATCTGAGTACTACTAGGGCTGACCCTGCTTCAAGTGCAGACAGAATCTGGTGCTTTTAGCGTATTTGGGCTAACCAGCTACATAATCCCATATAATGTTCTAGGAAACAAATATATGCAGTGTACCCAGATTTTCAGGCTCAAATAACCAGCACAACCGGGCCAAAAGACATATGCTGCTGTCTCATGAAACTGATTGCAGCATAACCAGAGACTGGGTGTGTAACATGCTACAAGCAACATCTGTAGCACAGGTCATGGCCATGAAAAAGACACGGGTCTAGGAATAAGGAAGGGTGAAAATTAGGTAGAGAAAGTGTGGGATTTAGGAAATCTGAGATTTGAAAGGAAAATTCAGTGGCTCAAAAACCTCCAACCAAGCCCCAACATTTAAGGCCTTCTAGAAGTTTTGAGCAAAAGTTCCTATCAGCCCTGCCTCACGTATTAAGGGTGAGTGGCTTGAAAGATCTGGCAGGCCAAAGATCCTCAACCCCAATCCCAAGAAAAGACCACTGATCTGTAGTCTAGTATACTATAAAGGTGAATTCAGGAGTATTTTGTGAAGCAAACAAATATTGTGCAAGGCAGCCATATTTACCAATCAGATGTACATCCCATCTTTCTTCCATCCGTCTTCCACCCTAAAAGCCAAAGCAGCAGACATGGAATTACCAGGCTGTCTCCTATCCAGGAACTGACTAGACCCATTCCTGCCAACATTTCACAGATGAAAACTGGGACCTTTGCAGCCAAGCAACATCACAGTGCAGCCAAGATGTCTACAGTTATTAATGCAGAAGAAGCTAGGAAAGGCTGCAGCAGTCTGCCTTTGCCTGAGCTTACCAGGAACAGCAAGATTCTGTCCTTTCCTCTCTTCTCCCTTTGCTGAGTTTACTGAGTGCAAACTACATTTGCTGTTTGAACTCAGTTCACAGTAAATGATGTAAACTGAGGATAAAGGGAAAAGTGGGAGGAGGAAAAAGAAACTGGGATATTTTAAAATTAGCAGAAAAAATGGAATGAATCCCCAAAATAAAAAGTGGCACAATTTTGCTGTTTATTCACATGTTAACGGTGAGATAATGGCAACATGAGGAACATCATCTGAAAATCATCCTGCTTTTGTGAGATATTGACTGGATTAAATTACGGGATTGCCTCCCATGTGATAAAGTCCATACCTATTATAAACTATTATAAACTCACAGCCAACTGGAACCCTAGAGTAGGTAAAACTCTACGTTGAGATGTAGGTTAGTCATTACTTGCACCCTACTGAGTTCAATAAGCAAGACTAGTCTGGTTCCCCCTGGTTCTTGTGAAGGCATAAAGATGGATTGTGTCCATTCCTCTGCTCAAGAGTGTTTCTAGCAAATATTTGTAATACTGCCAGATCCCTTTTGAATCAACTGCAATTAGCTTATCTCCAATTATATAAACAGGTACATGATGACAGTGTTTGGTAGCAGAGGTATTATAAGGAAAATAAGGGGTTCTTTAGTTTGAATGGTGGTATTAGTGAAAAACAGATTAAAGCTTATGTGGATAGCTACAGTAATAGCTTGGCTAATTCTATTGTCTCCTTCTCCCATATTATTTTATTAGGCACAACATATTCCTTATAATGAAAACAAACCTCTGACTCCATTGCCTTCTAATGAAAATTCCTTTGTAGGATCACAACAGGATTTCCGATCATTTTTCCATTCTGATGAAATTAACTCCCTGTGGTTGGTCATCGTGATAATCTAATTTTAGCCAATCAGCTCAGGAGATACCATTTACCTCACAGAAAGGTATCCGCTGTCATAGCAACAAGTGGCTTTGCTCT